>JAZKLR010000443.1:0-1200000 GCA_037103525.1 Ganaspis brasiliensis
GTCTCACAACTGGACACCTTTTTTTTGACTAAAAAGATGTGCTCGGAAAATTGATCATAAAATTTTTTGAGTTCATCTGAACACTACAGTTTCTATGAATAAAAGTTGCGTATTTAAGTTACTTTTTGAATGGTGTATTTTATTTACGATTTCGTTTACCTATTTCTAATTTATAGGTCAAAAATAAAACCCATCTCACAACTAGCGACTCTCCCCTACATTTATTAAATAAACATCAGCTTTTTATTTATGTCCATTTTTAATCAACAAATATTCACAAATTATCAACCAAAATGTGTACAATAATTGTGTGTACACTTTATGAAAGTAAACACCAAAAGCAAAATGGCTGCACCCAAAAGACCTCACGAGGATATAGCCTAAAGCACAATGAATCGTAATCGCTAATCCTTAAGCCCAAAGCACAACGAATACGGTTACGGGAGCCGGGCATGAGATAATAAAGGACAGAGACAGTTTCTGTCCTTTTCTGTCTCATGCCCTGCTCCCGTAACCGTATTCGTTGTGCTTTGGGCTTTAATCGTAAGAATGAGCATAAATAGGACAGACATATATCTCTGTCCTGCTTCCTCTCATTTTTACGATTAAGGATTAGCGATTACGATTCATTGTGCGTTAGGGCGCAATTACATGTCTGCGTTGAACGTTGCGTTTTTGCGTTGAATGGTGAGAGGGAGAAAGATGTGACTCTATTTCTGTCTTTCTCTTTCTTACTATTCAACGCAGAAACGCAGCGTTCGACGCAGACATGTAATTGCGCCCTTAGGCTTATACTTGAGACGCAAGGTTGGGAAATGAGGGTGCAATTATATGTCTGCGTCGAACGCTGCGTTCTTGCGTTGTATGTTGAGGAAGAGAAAGACAGAAATATGGTCACATCTTTGTCACTCTCACCATTCAACGCAAAAACGCAACGTTCGACGCAGGCATGTAATTGCGCCCTGACGCGTCACCCGAGGTTTTCTACGTATGTTATGGCGCTTTCATACCTCGTCCGGTAAGTTTACTTTTCTCTCTTTCTAGTACACAGCAGTGGCATAATTTTGTCTCGTTCTCGCACTAGTTATGTTCCCAGACCGTCCAGGACACATAATTAGTGCGAGAACGAGACAAACTTATGCCACTGCTGTGTACTAGAATGAGAGAAAAGTAAAGTTACCGAACGAGGTATGAAAGCGCCATTACCGGTATGTTAACCCCCCCCCCCCCCCCCCCCCGCCACCAAAAAATGCATTATGTAACAAATTTGGTAGGTAACTTACCTTGGTAACATATAGTAACAAACTATGTGGATTTCACCCTAAGGGCAGCGTCCCATGGCTGCGTTTTGCATTGCATTGTAATGAGAGAGAAAAGGATATACATATGCTTTCTCCTTTTTTCTCTTATTATAACGCAAAACAAAACGCAGTTCTAGAACTTCACCTTTACCCTATCTACATGGAAGCTGATTCTGCGGTTATGCTTAAATACGCGGAACGTATAAACATAGAATTGTGTGAGAGACAAGGACAGACAATGTTTGTTAATGTTGCCGTTCTTTTCTCTCTTATTGGCTGTTAAAAATTGTTTCGTGGGATTTCACAAAATGTCACAGCACTTTTAGTTTCACGTAATAAAGTTTATTATTATTACAATTATACAATACGGCATATTTGTATACCAGAATACGTCACAATTGTATACTCGGCACAGGCACAAATTAAGAGAAACGGTTGAGAAACGGTCTGAAAATACACGGGTAGACGCGCTCGATGTGGACTGTATGAAAGTCGTAACGGAACTGAGCTCCCTCATCACATCAGGCTCTCGTTGACAGACCAAAAGGGTGGGAGAACTTCCACCAACGATCCGAGCTCCATCCTGTAGAAAGAGAAGAAGGGATGGCATGGCCCCAGAACAGGGAAAAACCCAGCTCATTAGGAACTTCAAACTCTATTAAAGATTTTATGACAGATTAAGCATAGTTTAAGAATGATTGCCGAAAGTCATAAACCACCCATTCGAATCCCGCAAGAAACCTTCCTTATAAATTTAAACATTTTAAACATTGGCTTTATTGCGCGTTTTGATGCTTGACGCAGAATCAGCTTCCATGTAGATAGGGGGTTAGAGCGTAGTCCCATGATTGCGTTTTAACGCACTTTGGTAACTATTCCGTAAGTGACAAAATTATATCTGCATCTCTTTTGCACTCATTGTCTAGTTGCAAAACGAATGTTAGAACGCAATCAAGGGACTTCACCCTTGCAAAGGATGAATTTTGTCCTCAAAACTCAAATTTCATTGAACATGAATTTTTTCTGTTTTTATAAATCAACTAATTCATGATTTATACATTTTACATTTTTATAACAGGAAGATCGAAATAGATCGATTCGTACACTGTTAAAAAAATGGAATATGTTCTTACAACTTTACACCGGTGTTAAGAAACCGGTGTGATTTTGGCCGTGCACTACACCGGCGAGTGTAAACGATTTGGCCCTCTCGTCGCCCCTTTTGTCAACATCTGAGAATAGCCATTTTTAAGTTTTTTTCTAATTTTCGTTTTCACTGAATCCACGAGCAGAAATGATTATATGATAACCCTACAGAAAAACGGGACCTCACTTTTCACATAGCTTTCTACGTGCCGTACTATGTGTAAGTGGTGGTGAGAAGGGACGTGAAACGCCATGTGAAAAGGGACGTGCAGAACTACCTCCCTTTTTGAAATTGATTTTCACGTACAAAACGATGTCCAGAATCATGTGCAAAATAAGGTTGAGAGCTACATAAAAAACCATTCAAATTTAAATTATATTATTTTATTATTTCTACCTTATTGAAACAAACGATTTTTATGTTTGTTTAAAAATGATGTAACTGTCATATTTTTATATTTTTTAAATTATTAAACAGTATAATAAATTTTTTATGTAAATAATATTTAATTTAAATATTTTATTTTCAACATAATGTATTATAATAGAAAAAATAAGGACGGGATAAGGTGTGTAATTAAATAGTGAATATTTTACTAATCTTTAGTAGAAAACTACTAATTATTAGTAGAAAATTACTAATTTGAAAGTGAAATATCTACTTTTTGAAACAGTAAATTTAGTAGAAAACTACTAATTATTAGTAGACAAATACTAATTTAAAAGTGGAATATCTACCAATTGAAAAAGTGAATTTCACTGTTTCAATTAATAGATATTTCACTTTAAAATTAGTAATTTTAGTAAATTACTAATTATTAGTAGAAAATTGAAACAGTGAAATTCATTTTTTCAATTAGCAGATATTTCTCTTTCAAATTAGTAATTTTCTACTAATAATCAACTATAGGAACTGATCGAGTATTTGTACTGTTACCTTAGCTTCCTACTAAAGATTAGTAAAATATCACTATTTAATAGTGACTGATTTTTTTCTAATTCATTAATGAAAAATCACTAATTCAAATTAAGAGAGTAGTTCAATGAGAATAAATTAGACTATATCACTCACCTACCACAGTCTTTAATTGCGCGAAAACCTTAATTATTTTATTTAATCTATAATAGAATTCTTCAATATGTTTTGACGTCTACTCTCCTAGAATTTTGAAAGGAAACTGAGGAAACTATTTCTTTCTTGTCCCCTGCTTAAAAACCGTTAGAAAACCGTTTTGCTCTCAGCTAGCGACTCAACACATGTTTGTCAAGTAAGGGACAAGAAAGAAATAGTTTCCTCAGTTTCCTTTCAAAATTCTAGGAGAGTAGACGTCAAAACATATTGAAGAATTCTATTATAGAATAAATAAAATAATTAAGGTTTTCGCGCAATTAAAGACTGTGGTAGGTGAGTGATATAGTCTAATTTATTCTCATTGAACTACCCGGCAAGAAGGCTGGAACAGTAAAGAATTGAAAAAATGAATTCCACTTAGTGCCTGAATTTCCCTCTTTTTTGCGACTCGCGTAGCGGAACAAATGTTACTAAACTTTTATTCCTTTTAGTCAATTTTAGGAGTAACCTAAAACGGTATTTAAAGGAATTCATCAAACCTTCGGTGACATTTTAATTCCTAACAAAGAAAAAGAAGTGGTTCAAGCTGAATTCCTTTAAGGTCATATATACAGTAAGAACTTTTTAAAGCGGAATTGAATGATAATTAAAAATTCTCAGTAATAAATAATTTTTTTTAGCAGACTAAAAAGTATATCTGTTTTTTCCATTTCTTAATGAATATATATGTTATAAAATGCTTGTTTATACAATAAGAATAATAATAATAATAATAGTTTGACACAATATGACAATAGTATATTACTAATAATTAGATATAAAATAAGTTATTTAAAAAACTTCATTTTGACAATAATCAATTTGAATGTGTAGCTTTTAAAACATGTGTAGCTATTATGAAATATAAAATATAGGATTTATTAATAATAATAATAATAATAATGATGATGATATAATATTCATAATAACAATAATAATACACAGTAATAATTATCATAATAATAACAGAGTAATAATAATAAACAACATATTATTGCTATTGTTTAGTTTATATCAATAAACTTATAACTTAAAACCCACATAAGCACTTTTTAGAGTATAATTAAGAATATGAATATAATTAACTGCATATAGAAAATATTACAACTATTAAACTTTACTATCAAAACTTAATTTTAATTAAAGTTTAAGCACTTTGTGAAAACAAGTATAAAATTCACGCGAACTTAACTGTTCGAAAGTCAAAAAGAAACTGACCGTTAGCGACAGAATACAAAGAAAAAGTAGGTCCTTTTGTTGGAAATTTAGAGCCACATGTCTTCCTTCACATTTTCGGTTAGGAATTTGACACTCTCATAACCGGTTTCGAGCGGATTGAGGAGGGGAGTCATGCAAGTAGTTATTTATCAACTGCCCTTAGTGAATAATTGGATCAAAAAGAATTGAAAATATTCGGTTCACAACATTTTTCTCAAAGGATTTCAAAGGGAGTCAAAATATACTGAATGAATTTCTTTAGTGGAACTCGTTTTTCCCAACCTATAGCTGATCTGACGGAATATTTCGAAATTGAAAGTGACTGAAATGAATCCCGTTCTACGGTATAGGAAATACGCTTCGGAATAATGAAAAATTCACGTCGCTAGGTTTCGAGTTCTATTTCGTGACCATGAAATTCGAGGAAAATTCAGGTATTAAGAAGAAAAGATATTTTTGAAGTTTCGGGCGCAACTCTGTAAATTCGAATTCTTTACTATTCCAGCCTTCTTGCCGGGGAGACCCCGCCATTAGGTGAGAGAACACACCTACCGGCATTTCTATGAAATGAACTCTCTTATTATAAGAACAGATCCTTACCTATGTGGGTCGACATATAGGATCCTATGTGAAATCCTATATAAATTCATATACGAGAGATTCATAGAAATGCCGCCAGGTGCGTTCTCTGACCTGAACACACAAACGAGACTAGATAGATAAGATATAAAAAGGGAGAGTTCTCATGTGCTTGAAGCAGTTAATTTTAAATTCTGACATTGGCTCAGTGCGGAGGTATGCGCATTTAAAAAAAGTCATTTTCAGAAATCCTATGTTGGATCCTACCTAGGAACCTATATAAATTCCTATATGCCGACCCATATACACTCCCATAGGAACCCTATAGGAAAACATGTAGTTTCCTATATAGATTGTCATAGGAAACTACACGCTTTCCTATAGAAATTCACGTAAGATCCTATATAGAAAAACATATAAATTTCTGCTCCAAGTTAGTAAGAGCCCTGTAGGATTTCATATGTGATCTTGTATAGGCAAGTATATGTATTTTCTATAGGTTTCCATATATGATCCTATATGTAATCATATATCTTCCTATTTCATATCTATAGAATTCTTATAGGAAAATATATGTTTTCCTATAGGATTTCATATATGAACCAATATAGGAAACGATATGTTTTCCTATAGGTTTTCATATATCATCCTATATGTAACCATATATCTTCCTATGTTATACCTATAGGATTCTTATAGGAAAATATATGTTTTCCTATAAAAATGTGAAATTTAACCATATAGGATATTATATGTTTTCTTATGTCATGTCTATACAAAATCACATGCGTTTTTCCTATAGGAATGTTCCTATAGGAATCTACATAGGATCCTATATAGAATCCTATAAGAATCTACGTAGAAATCTTATAGGATTCCTACTAGGAACCTATATAGGATTTTCCAGTAGGGTAGTGTTCGTTATTTATAAAAAGTAGTGTATAATATACTTTTGTGCTATTTCTTTCTCTCTTTTTTTGCAAGAAATATATCCCGATTAATTGGAACTTGAGTTCTAATCAACAAAATAAGCAATTCTATAATTAGAACTTTCCAAGTTTCAATTACAAAACATGGAGTTCTAATGAATCCTTATTTACAAGGTTGTCTTTATTTAGTTATTTGTCGTCTAACAATGAAATGTTTTTGCTTTAATAAATAAATTAATAATTCTTTATTGTTTGGTCCAAAAAGCGTTTGCATTTTCAACTGTTTTTTACTGTAAAAAAAAACTAAAATCAACTGAGACAATTGACAATACCGCGCTTACGGGTCAAATCACATGGGACCGTCAAACGTACAACGTTTTCTGCTTTTTATGAGAGTGACAGCGCTAGTGATATCTTTCTATCTCTCTTGCTTTCATGAAAAGCAGAAAACGTTTGACGTTTGACTAGGGCTGCCACCTTGGCCGGTTTGCGCCGGCCTGGCCGGCTGAGACAAGATTGCTTCCATTGTATTTACACCCCCCACCCTTCAATAATGCATAGAAGGCCGGCTGAAACATCTGAAGAAGGTGGTAGCCCTACGTTTGACGCATTCATCTGATATCACCCTTACACAATTCGGAAAAAATATACACAAATATACACATAAAGCCCAAAGCACAACGAATACGTGTAAGGATATAGATGCTTATTTAAATTATTATTTGTCGAATATTAAAAGTCGTTTTAATATTACTCAAAAGCTTCATGTATTTATGGATGATTAGCAAAATTGAGGGAATTGATGAATTGGTAATTGAGTTGGAAGGGGCAAATTAAGAATTGGGGGTAGAGACGCTTCACGTCGCAAGGGAAAAATTTAACTATTCAGTTAATTACGAGCGTTAATAGAAAACAGTACAATTTGCACCACACTCTAAAAACGTTATAAAGTATTTTGGAGGTATGTTTATTGTGTGTGTTTCTAATTATTATTGAGTTTAAAATAATATGTTAACAGTAAATTTTGTGATTTTATTTTGTAGTGTGGTGTTTTAATTTTGGTTTTAAATTGATATCAAAAGATTGATCAAGACTCAATCGCCAATTCCCAATTGTCTTCTGTTGATGATGGTCCAACTTGAAGCTGTTAACAAGGAGGCGCAGGATTCTTCAAAATAAGGGTGATGTAATTCATCTCATTATAGAATCAAATGATGGGATAATTGATCCCCGATTGATCCCCGAGTCTCCTGCAACCTACGTGAAAAGTTCTGGACAAAAGTCTCAAGAGGGAATTTGGATGAGTGAAATCATTTATTTATTGTTATAAAATTCTATATTTATGGTACTGTGCTTGTAATTGATTTTATTATTTTTTTTATTGTATGAAACGTATTTTTATTATATGTATAATTTTGTCTCTAATCTCGAACTCATTCTTATTCAGGCCTGAAACGTGCGAATATTTTTTTTTGATAATTGTTTACATCGAAATTTGTTTAATTTGTTGCGTGACTGACTTGTGTTATTATTGAAATAATTTTGATTTATTCATTAAAGATTTATGGACGGAAATTTTATAGTTTAATCATTTATTATTTTTGTTTGAATGTCTTTATTTAAAGTATTTTTTGTTCTCAATTTTTATAAACAGACATGTAACTAATTAAAATTTATTGAAAGGTTAATTTAAATGTAAATAATTAAATTAAATTTATGTACAAATACAAGAAATTTGTTACATACGGTTACGGGAGCAGGGCATGAGATAATAAAGGACAGAGACTATTTCTGTCCTTTTCTGTCTCATGCTCTGGTCCCGTAACCGTATTTCTATCTGCTTAGGCCTTAAGCCTAAAGCACAATGAATAATCGTAAGAATAATGGCGCTTTCATACCTCGTTCGGTAACTTTACTTTTCTCTCATTCTAGTACACAGCAGTGTCATAAGTTTGTCTCGTTCTCGCACTAATTATGTGTCCTGGACGGTCTGGGAACATAACTAGTGCGAGAACGAGACAAACTTATGCCACTGCTGTGTACTAGAAAGAGAGAAAAGTAAACTTACCGGACGAGGTATGAAAGCGCCATAAGAGGAAGGAGGTCAGACATATATCTCTGTCCTGCTTCCTCTTATTATTACGATTAAGGATTAGCGATTACGATTCATTGTGCGTTATGGCCTATTACACCTTCGAAAAAAAAAAAATTTCGCATTGGAGGGAAGAGGACGGACTGTGTATCTGTCCTCTTTACTCTCATGCAAAAAAAAAAATTTTTTTCGAAGGTGTAAATAGGCCATGAGGGCGCAATTACATGTCTGCGTCGAACGCTGCGTTTTTGCGTTGAATAGTGAGAAAGAGGAAGACAGAAATATAGTCAGATCTTTGTCACTCTCACCATTCAACGCAAAAACGCAACGTTCGACGCAGACATGTAATTGCGCCCTTACAGTCGGATTTGCCAAAATTCATTTAAGAAGAAGAAAGAAAGAGAATAATTTAATGACGAGAGAAAAATTGAGAATTTAAAGGTAATTGATTACTTTATTTTTCGTTCCTTTAATTAATTTAGACATTTTCATATGTACTTTTATAAAAATAAACTTTCTTGACGGACATAACCAAAAATTATTTTCAAAAACATTTTATTAAAGTATTTCATTAAAGTGTGTTTCGATATAAATTTTACGTGTTGTATTTATATTTATTAAAAAATTGTTATTTTTAAATCATATTCAATTATTAATTCAATTCTATACAACATTTTTCCAACTTGAGTGTACCTATAATTTTAAAAGATCAAAAATTTCTTTATTTAACATTTCTATAGGATTGTTGGTTTATATATGTAAAATATAAATATTTTGTCTTTAAAAATTAGTATCTAGACGTTATAATTGATAAGTTTCTTTTAATTTGTAGATGAAAGCGAAGTCCTCTTGGTACAACGATGTCGTATAGGTAAATCTCAGAACGTAAATAGATGTGATTTTCGGCACTTTCTAATAAGAATGATTCTCCATTAATGGCATAATGGAGTTTACTTCCTTTGGGATAATAATCATTAATAATACACTTTTTAAGAACGTTATTTTCGACAATAACGTTCTGCACCTCGTCCTTTAATTTTATTTTAATTTGTCTGCTAGACTTCGCTTCCATCTACAAATTAAAATAAACTTATCAATTATAACGTCTAGATACTAATTTTTAAAGACAAAATATTTATATTTTACATATATAAACCAACAATCCTATAGAAATGTTAAATAAAGAAATTTATGATCTTTTAAAATTATAGGTAATAATAATAATATAAGCTTGCAAAGTTCATTCGTTTCATTATTATTTTTATTTTTTTTGCAAATAAGAATTTCATTACCACAAATAAAAATGAAAATTTCAGCTCATTAAACACAATATTGAATAACAAAATAAAAGAAAAATTTTAAATAATATAACTATTTTACAAGTAGTACCACAAGTCAATTTATTATATACTTATTATTAGTTAGAAATACTTTAATATTTTTATTTATATACAAAACTATTATTACAAATAATTTTTTGTTATGTCTATGTAACATATTTATTTATTAAGAAATAAGGTTCTTAATTATTAAATATTTAAAATAATAATATTTAACATGCTAATTTTATCAAAATAATTAACTTTTGTTGTCCTTTTTTATAAATTATATAAACATATTCTTTTTCAAAGGTACACTCAAGTTTGAAAAATGTTGTATAGAATTGAATTAATAATTGAATATGATTTAAAAATAACAATTTTTTAATAAATATAAATACAACACGTAAAATTTATATCGAAACACACTTTAATGAAATACTTTAATAAAATGTTTTTGAAAATAATTTTTGGTTATGTCCGTCAAGAAAGTTTATTTTTATAAAAGTACATATGAAAATGTCTAAATTAATTAAAGGAACGAAAAATAAAGTAATCAATTACCTTTAAATTCTCATTTTTTCTCTCGTCATTAAATTATTCTCTTTCTTTCTTCTTCTTAAATGAATTTTGGCAAATCCGACTGTAATTAACCAACCCTGGACTCAATTTACGAAAGGCAACACATGAACGTGCTCTCGCGTTCGTTGGTTCGTTTTTCAACAAAACAGAACTACGGAAGCCCCTAAGTGCCACCTATTGGGAACATAGAACATCGGTTTGCGCGCGCGTCGTTTTGTCGTTTTGGTGGGAACGCACGTGTGGTTCGCACGTTCTTTGGTTCAAGGCCACGTTATTTTATATTTTTGCCTCTTATTAATATTGTACTGTGGCCAGCTACTTCTTTCAATTTTTAATAGAAATTTATATATGATATTGTAAATGGTGTTTTAAATGGATTTATTTAATTGAGAGAGACTCATTTTGTTTTTTAAGGTAAGTTGATATTTTTTATATATCCACTTGTGCTTATATTTTAAGGTTATGAAATACTTTTGTTTTGATTGTTTGATTTCTGTAAAAAATATTTAAGCATTATTTATTGCTTGTGTTCAATGTTAAATTCATTTTAATGCTTTAGAAAGGAATATAATGCACAGAAAGGAAATAAATTTATAAATAAATAATGCTTAAATATTTTTTACAGAAATCAAACAATCAAAACAAAAGTATTTCATAACCTTAAAATATAAGCACAAGTAGATATATAAAAAATATCAACTTACCTTAAAAAACAAAATGAGTCTCTCTCAATTAAATAAATCCATTTAAAACACCATTTACAATATCATATATAAATTTCTATTAAAAATTGAAAGAAGTAGCTGGCCACAGTACAATATTAATAAGAGGCAAAAATATAAAATAACGTGGCCTTGAACCAAAGAACGTGCGAACCACACGTGCGTTCCCACCAAAACGACAAAACGACGCGCGCGCAAACCGATGTTCTATGTTCCCAATAGGTGGCACTTAGAGGCTTCCGTACAGAACACATATACTGTAAAAAAAAAACCTGTAAATTTACTACCTTGAATGTAGGACCGAATATTACCAACTGTGAAGGTAGCGATATAACGTGAAAATAGCTTATTTCCGAATAGGTTATGTAGAATATCAGACAAAATCTGTAAAATTACAGAAATTAGTAGAACTTCATTTTTCTGTGTATTTACAACATAAAATTGTAATTTCACAAAAAACTGTAATTAATTATTCAACGTATTGAAAAAATCTTGGAGGATAGGGGATCGCCCTACTGAAAAATCCTATATAGGATCCTACATAGGATCCTATATAGAATCCAAGTAGGATCCTATATAGGATCCTATATAAGTATTGTCCTATAGGAATCCATGTGGATTCCTATAGGTCGCCTATAGGACAAGTCCTATATAGGATCCTATGTGGACTCTCCTATAGGAATACATGTAGGATCTCATATAGGATCCTGCATAGGCGTCCCAAAAAATTTTTGTACACCCTCCTACATATGATCCTACGTAGGTTCCCATATAGGATCCTATATGGGAACCCATATAAGATCCTACATGGGTACCCCCAAAAAAATTTTTTGTACCCCTTCCTCATGCTCAGTCGTCTTTTACGTATTCTACAATACTTACGCCTGCGCAGTAATTATTTTTCGTCCTTATAATGGTGCTTAATGTATATTTGAATAAAGTTGTTAAAAAAAACAATTAATTCTGTGTACATAATTTTTTTTTGGGTGCCCATAAAAGATCCTATATAGGATCCTATATGGGAACCTACGTAGGATCCTATGTAGGGGGGTGTACAAAAATTTTTTTGGGACGCCTATGTAGGATCCTATATGAGATCTTACATGTATTCCTATAGGAGAGTCCACATAGGATCCTATATAGGACGTGTCCTATAGGCGACCTATAAGAATCCACATAGATTCCTATGAGAATCCACATGGATTCCTATAGGACAATACCTATATAGGATCCTATATAGGATCCTACGTGGATTCTCATAGGAATCCATATGGATTCTATGTAGGATCCTATGTAGGATCCTATATAGGATTTTTCAGTAGGGCGAAACCCTTATGTTTAACCTATATACGTAAATTTAATCCGTGCCATTAACCCTGTAATAAGAGGGTTATTGAGCAAGCGTTTTGGCTAGTTGAGCAAGCCCTCTGCTCAATTGTCCTAACGAAATATGGACAATTGGGCTGGTTGCTCATTCACCCAATGCATTGAGTCCGATAATCCACAAGGTATTTCGAGCTCAAAACTGGAGAAAAAGTGACTTAATATTGATAAAACACTAAGAAACGTTAAATTAAGCATAAATACACAAAATTAAATAATAAAAATACGTATATTAAGAATAAATAACATTTCAGAAAAGTCGTGATTTATTGACACACCAGGGAGCAGAACACCTGACTAGCAGAATAGATGTAGCCAATCACAATTTAGTCTCTCGCGGTAGAAAGATTTTGATTGGCTACGTCTATTCTGCTAGTCAGGTGTTCTGCTCCCTGGTGTGTCAATAAATCACGACTTTTCTGAAATGTTATTTATTCTTAATATACGTATTTTTATTATCTAATTTTGTGTATTTATGCTTAATTTAACGTTTCTTAGTGTTTTATCAATATTAAGTCACTTTTTCTCCAGTTTTAAGCTCGAAATACCTTGTGGATTATCGGACTCAATGCATTGGGTGAATGAGCAACCAGCCCAATTGTCCATATTTCGTTAGGACAATTGAGCAGAGGGCTAGCTCAACTAGCCAAAACGCTTGCTCAATAAAGGTACGGCTGCACCTCGGGAGGCAAGGAGCCGGCTTCCTTCCCGTAAGTTAGAGTAAGAAGGACAAAAGTACTTCTGTCTTTCTTACTCTAACTTACGGGAAGGAAGCCGGCTCCTTGCCTCCCGAGGTGTGGCCGTACCTTTACCCTCTTATTAAGGCCTAAGCAGATAGAAATACGGTTACGGGACCAGAACATAAGACAGAAAAGGACAGAAACTGTCTCTGTCCTTTATTATCACATGCCCTGCTCCCATGATCCAACTAACAAGGTCTCGCCACGCGCAAGTAAAAAAAACACGACCAATCAACGCTCGAAGCATGCGGCCGACATCTTGGCAAAGTTTACGCTGCAAAATAAATTGAATTCAAATTGAATGAAAGTAATATTTATTGAAAAAAACTATTATCAATAGTATATATTATAAAAAATCAAAATTATCGACATAAATAAATTATCCCTGCAAAAGAAAGTAAAGGAAAATTGATTAAACATTATAAATGTAATATAAAGAAGTCCATCAAAACTAAATAATTTTTTTGTTTTGAAATTCATTGATTTATTTATTAAACACATGAATCGCGTAATAATATTTTACATCCAAAGTAGTTATTCACACAATGATAACAATAATTATAATACCAATAATAACAGCAATCGGAATAATAATTACAAACATAGTAATAACAATAATAATAATAACAATAATGACAAAAATAATTATAAGAGGCACATTTACACCGGAAATATGTGGAATAATATTATTATATTATTATTAGATATAATTATATTATATAATTTTATATTATATTATAATTTAATATTATAAAATTTATATTATATAATTATATTATATTATTTATTATTATTAAATGCGTCTTTACATTCAAAATATGTGCAATAATAATAGAAATAATAAAAATAATAAGAACAACAATACAAATTCTAGAGAAATTAAAATTTTTTAATTTTTCTTAAATGCCTACGTTTCTTGCTGTAATATAACACCTTATTTAAATTGCGAAGCCTAATATGAGTCCTTGTACGCACTAAGCATTTTAGAACTTTTATATCAAGTTTTTCTTTTAACTTATTATTAACTCTAATTGCTAGGTCTGTGTATATTTTTGTTTCTAAAACTGACATAATACCATTCTAAATGTTTATAAGTGTAAAAATATAAATAACTCAAAAATACCTGGACCAGGTATTTTTCTAATCATTATGTATCGGTAGGGACATAAAATAATTTTTTTTTTAATTTTAAATTATATCCTACTTTTTATCATAATGTATAATAATTATAATTTTATACATTTATATATGTATATTATAAATTTATATTGTAGTATATTATGCATTATTAAATGAATAAGTATTAAATTAAAATTAACAAAAAATTATTCAAGAAATTATTAAATAATTAAATAAATTATATAATACATTATAATTTATTATACATTTTATAATTCTAATATATTTCATAATTATCTATAGATAATTATGGCAATGGCTAATAATTTCACAGATTTACTGCAAATATTATTTCAAAAATTTAAATATATAGGCGCCTTAATGTCAGCAACCAATCATCTGCCGTCTAGTAAGTCAGCTGACTAATTCAAGATGACTGCCGTAAGTTTCAGCGCAGAACAGTTTCAATTCTGTACGCCTAATGGCTAGACCTTGTTAGTTGGATCATGCCTGCTCCCGTAACCGTATTCGTTGTGCTTTGGGCTTTACAGGGAAGCCTCTCGGCCAACCCACACATTTATTTAGAAATATTGAAAATTCATGTTACTCTTCCATCAAGTTTAGGGCAATTTCCAACAAAGTTAATATTTTTCGCGAGAATAAACTATATATCGCCAACTATTATTAGAGATAAAATATAATTTACATCTCCCACGAATATATCGTGCCTGACTGACTACGCGTTCGCGCTAAAACAAAGCAAAATTTCGTCTGCTACTTTCAATACATTCAATATTGAAATTATACAAACAATTCGTAATTATTAAATACAAATCTGTGAAAATGCAATTTAAAACATAATTTCCACAATTAAATTTTGGTATTTCACTTTTAAATTGTAAAACTACGTTCGAAAAAGCAATCTCACAAACTTTTGTATTTTTACAGTTTCTAGTAAAATAGATACAATGAATGCAGTGACCATTTATTACCAACATTCAATGTAGAAGATTGGCATGTCTGAAATGCGCGATCGCAGCGCCATGTACTCTTGCGACGCTGAACGCAGTGAGTGTGCGAACAAAAACTGTAAAATTACAATTTTTGTTCGTAAATCCCCGCTAGATTTAGCTAGATTACCTCAAATTTGCACTTTCGCTGCAATTAAGGTAGTAAAATTACAGAAAATTTAAACCCTTTTACCAATTATGTCTGTAATAAATTTTTAATTTTTACAGTTTATTATTCTTCAAGAGTGGTTCGTTTTAACGAACATAATGTCAAAAGAACTCACAATATTTTCCAGCCAATAAGAAGTCATCTTTGTAAGAAATTATAGATTTACGTAAAGGCTGGGACATAACAATTATTGCTATTTTCCAAAGAGTAATGGCCTGTTTACACCTTCGAAAAAAAAAATTTTCGCATTGGAGGGAAGAGGACAGACTGTGTATCTGTCCTCTTTACTCTCATGCAAAAAAATTTTTTTTTCGAAGGTGTAAATAGGCCATTATGGCCTGTTTACAGCCATATATATATGTTTAATATATGTTTAATAATAATATTACAGAAAGTTTCTAAAGTAACATTACAATACGGACGTAATTTTCCTGAAGTATTTTTTACAGTGCATTAGGCTATACATACATTTATATTACGTCATTTGATTAATCGAAGCGATAAATCGAATAGCGTCGACTTTGCAAAGTTAACAATCGATTACCATTAATCGATTAATCGGAAGGTACTATTCGATTTTTTTGCTAATATTCGATTTCGATTTTCCAATCCCTAGCAGGGATGTGGATGTATAATACATGATGTATTATACATGGTTTTCTACACGTATAATACTATGTTTTATACATTGACAGTTTTCTACACACTTCGTGTATTATACATCTTGACTTACGACATGCAGGATTTTCAAATTTTGTGATAAATAAATTTTTAATAGCGATAAGTTGTACATAAATGTTGGAAAATATAACAATTTATTTGTTATTAAAGTTAATTAACCAGTGGCAACAAACATTTCAATGTTGAATTGTTGATAACAATTTGAAGGAGCAACATAACCAACAAATTAAAGAATTTTTTGTATGCGAAATTAAAATTTAAAATATGAATTAATGCATCATTTATTTAATAATATGAATAAGAAAAGATTAGTCGCGTACAATATTGAAAATTTAAAATATATTTATTTGATTAAAATTATTTTTAAATGTGTTAGAAATTGACATGTATAAAACTAGGTTTTCTGCAATTTTCTGCGTATAATACGTTTTCTGCGTATTATACGTAGAAAACCTCGAAGAAAGCACTTTTACCCATCCCTGATCCCTAGTCACAATCAGGGATGTTGATGTATAATACATGATGTATTATTTATTATACATGGTTTTCTACACGTATAATACCATGTTTTATACATCGACAGTTTTCTACACACTTCGTGTATTATACATCTTGACTTACAACATGCAGGATTTTTAAATTTTGTGATAAATAAATTTTTAATAGCGATAAGTTATACATAAATTTTGGAAAGTATAACAATTTATTTGTTATTAAAGTTAATTAACCAGTGGCAACAAACATTTCAATGTTAAATTGTTGATAATAATTTGAAGGATCAACATAACCAACAAATTAAAGAGTTTTTTGTATGCGAAATAACATTTAAAATATGAATTAATGCATCATTTATTTAATAATATGAATAAGAAAAGATTAGTCGCGTACAATATTGAAAAATGTGAATATATTTATTTGATTAAGTTTATTTTAAATGTGTTAGAAATTGCTATGTATAAAATTAGGTATTCTGCAATTTTCTGCGTATAATACGTTTTCTACGAATTATACGTAGAACCTACCTCGAAGAAAGCACTTTTACCCATCCCTGGTCACAATCCCCTATCCCCAACCGTCCCAAACGCCTAACCCATCACTGAACCCTGGTCATAATATGTATTCATGTAGATTTGTGTATTAAAGTTTTATAAATTTTTCTAAATCATTAAAAATAATTGAAATCATCAATCGAAACTTAAATAAACATCAAATTTTTTTAAATTAAAATATGCAAATAAAGTGACTGAAGCAGAATACGTCCGTCAATGGCGAGATGAACAATATTATTTAAGGTTAGGAATAACAAATCTTAAATACATCCTTTTTTTTAATTTTGTGAAATTTTTAATATTTTTCAAATATGAAGTATATAAACATTTTTTAGCGAACAGATTTTTGTTCATGTTTGGTTTGGAAAATAAACATTACTAATGGAAAATAGAAGTGTTTAAAATCAATAAAGTAACAATCGATTATTACAATGTGTTTAAATTTAAAGGTTTGCATTTTTTAATAAGCAGCCTACACTGAGAAATTTGTATTGAAATTTTTACTGTCCAATTGGAAAGAAATTACTAGGAACAACGTGTGAATATTCTAAATTTTAAGAACGTTTCTTTGGTTATTCGATATAACTATCATATTTTATTTACGCTGTGTCTATTTCGCCAGATATCTGGCTATTTAAGGTGCTCAAATTATTTTGCCAGACAGCACACTGGTGATTTAAGGTGCTCAAATTATTTTGCCAGACAGCAAACTGTCGATTTAAGATGCTCAAATTAGTTCGCTAGTAACGAAAAATAAATAGTAAAAAATTGGTGAATAATGATGAGGTTATTTCGACAGTAAAAGAAAAAATAATAGGTTTTATAATAAGGCTGCGACTATACGTCCGGCTAGCCGGATAAAATATTTTGTCCGTCTATCCGGACTTTTAGGTTCAGGAAGCAAATATGCCCAGGCGGCACACAGTAAACTAAAAGGCATCAAAATGCCAACATTGAAACGTTAACTGTTAACATTTTGAGTTTCCAAAAAGTCATCTTTTCGTAAAGGAATTTGTATACCTAAAACTCCTCTAATGTCCGCCCAAAAATGTCACTTTTGTGGAAAGAAACAGTTATTCATTTTGATAACTTTTCGAATTCCTAAAAAGATATCAAATAGATGACTTGTTTATGTTAACAAATCGGCAACTTTTTTTTAACGAAAAATGAGAGTAAAGTTAAGTAATTGATGACTTTTATTTATCTTAATTGCAATATATTTGATAGTGTAATTAGTACTTTTTGGAAAGGATAAAAAGGCAAAAGTAGGTGACGATGCCAAACGATTAACTCTTTTTCTATCATGTCAGACATAACCTATAATAATAATAACCATAATAATAAAGACATTTAACTGTAATATAATGTTTATATATTTATTTCTTATATTTTTTCTCTTTTCGTATTACCTTATTTATTGTCTTTTATAGTCATTATGATCATTATAATTATATTATAGGTTACCGCTGACATGATTGAAAAGAGATAATCGTCTGGCATCGTCACCTACTTTTGAACCCTGAAACAATAAACAATTAATAAATTAATGCAAATATAGTTGAAGTTATACTGTAAATTTTATTAAAATCACATAAACACACGAAGCACATGGAGAATATGTAGAAACTATAGGCACATCTTCAGATTAACATAAAAAAATATGGCGTGTGGAAACGATATGCGCACGCATTTTAATAACTGCCGTGCGCTTTTGATGTGTATTTCTGTTAACTTTTTGTAAGCAACGTTAAGTTAACAAAAAATGATTAACAAAATAATAACAGAAAACCGTTTAACAAATGGTGATTGTAAAATGTTATCTTTTTAATAACTTAAATAACATTACAAAAATGTCAACTTGAAAATGTTATCTTATGGATAACCTTTAGATTGTTATCCATTTTGTATGTATCTTTTTCATAACTAAATTAACAATACAAAAATGTCAACTTGAAAATGTTATCTTATAGAGAATCATAAGTTGTTATCCATTTTGCATGTATCTCTTTAATAACATTTTGTTAACATCTGTAACTTTTCAATTTGTTAACAAAATTTCGATAACTATTTTTTAACATTTTAAAGTTAACATTTCGACTACTACGTTAAGTTAACTTTTTGTTATCAATTTACATTACCAAAAAAGTTACCTTAAAAACGATAACTATTTCTTAACTTCTTGTAGTTAACATTTTGATTATTACATTTAGTTAACTTTTCGTTAACAATTTACAGTACCAAAAAGGTTACTTGAAAATGGTAACTTAAATGTTATCAAAACGAGAAATGTGCCGCTTGGGTGGCTAAACGTCCGTCTAGCAGGATAAAATATATTTGTCCGTCTATGTTTCACAGAGTTGCCAGCAGGAGGAGGATTTGGACCCCCACCACGGCGCCCAGAGCGCCGAATACATGCAAAACTTTTTAGCTATCGGTGTGATGCTTTTTCGTTTTCTGCTCGAAGCGGAGATTTCTACCCAAGCGGCACACTTCTCGTTTTGATAACATTTAAGTTACCATTTTCAAGTAACCTTTTTGGTACTGTAAATTGTTAACGAAAAGTTAACTAAATGTAATAATCAAAATGTTAACTTCAAGAAGTTAAGAAATAGTTATCGTTTTTAAGGTAACTTTTTTGGTAATGTAAATTGATAACAAAAAGTTAACTTAACGTAGTATTCGAAATGTTAACTTTAAAATGTTAAAAAATAGTTATCGAAATTTTGTTAACAAATTGAAAAGTTACGGATGTTAACAAAATGTTATTAAAGAGATACATGCAAAATGGATAACAACTTAAGGTTCTCTATAAGATAACATTTTCAATTTGACATTTTTGTATTGTTAATTTAGTTATTAAAAAGATACATACAAAATGGATAACAATCTAAAGGTTATCCATAAGATAACATTTTTAAGTTGACATTTTTGTAATGTTATTTAAGTTATTAAAAAGATAACATTTTACAATCACCATTTGTTAAACGATTTTCTGTTATTATTTTGTTAATCATTTTTTGTTAACTTAACGTTGTTTACAAAAAGTTAACAGAAACACACATCAAAAGCGCACGGCAGTTATTAAAATGTGTGCGCATATCGTTTCCACACGATATATTTTTTTATGTTAACCTGAAGATGTGCCTATAGTTTCTACATATTCTCCATGTGCTTCGTGTGTTTATGTGATTTTAATAAAATTTACAGTATAACTTTAACTATATTTGCATTAATTTATTAATTGTTTATTGTTTCAGGGTTCAAAAGTAGGTGACGATGCCAGACGATTATCTCTTCTCAATCATGTCAGCGGTAACCTATAATATAATTATAATGACCATAATGACTAAAAAAGACAATAAATAAGGTAATACAAAAAGAGAAAAAATATAAGAAATAAATATATAAACATTATATTACAGTTAAATGTCTTTATTATTATGGTTATTATTATTATAGGTTATGTCTGACATGATAGAAAAAGAGTTAATCGTTTGGCATCGTCACCTACTTTTGCCTTTTTATCCTTTCCAAAAAGTACTAATTACACTATCAAATATATTGCAATTAAGATAAATAAAAGTCATCAATTACTTAACTTTTCTCTCATTTTTCGTTAAAAAAAAGTTGCCGATTTGTTAACATAAACAAGTCATCTATTTGATATCTTTTTGGGAATTCGAAAAGTTATCAAAATGAATAACTGTTTCTTTCCACAAAAGTGACATTTTTGGGCGGACATTAGAGGAGTTTTAGGTATACAAATTCCTTTACGAAAAGATGACTTTTTGGAAACTCAAAATGTTAACAGTTAACGTTTCAATGTTGGCATTTTTATGCCTTTTAGTTTACTGTGTGCCGCCTGGGTTATAATAAAGCAAATAATAATTTGAAAATGTAATAACAAATATTTAAGGCAAGAATATATACTATTATTATTAATACTTACATAAATTATATAAAATGAATTTTAACCAGAAAAATTTTTAAGCAAATGAGAAATAATATGATAATATTGAATCTGAAATAAATATTCAAATTTACCTCCAAACACGAAGGGGTTGCAAACTGCAAGCATTTAATACTTTCAAAAAAATTAACGTTAAAAGGCTATGTTCATAAAGACGGATTTCAATTTAAAATAAATAGATATTTACGATTTTGAGTATTTTGACACCTTTGTAACCTAACCTCAGTTTTTTATTTTTATGTTTATTATAACGAAGTGTCTAGACGTCCGGCTAGCCGGATTAAATTGGTTTTGTCCGTCTAGATTTTTTGACAAGAACCACCCCCCTCCCCTTAGTATATTGAAACATCAGAGTTGCCAGCAGGAGGAGGATTTGGACCCCCACCACGGCGCCCAGAACGCCAAATACAAGCAATGCTTTTTACCTATCGGTGTGATCATATTATTTCTCATTTGCTTAAAAATTTTTCTGGTTAAAATTCATTTTATATAATTTATGTAAGTATTAATAATAATAGTATATATTCTTGCCTTAAATATTTGTTATTACATTTTCAAATTATTATTTGCTTTATTATAACCCAGGCGGCACACAGTAAACTAAAAGGCATAAAAATGCCAACATTGAAACGTTAACTGTTAACATTTTGAGTTTCCAAAAAGTCATCTTTTCGTAAAGGAATTTGTATACCTAAAACTCCTCTAATGTCCGCCCAAAAATGTCACTTTTGTGGAAAGAAACAGTTATTCATTTTGATAACTTTTCGAATTCCCAAAAAGATATCAAATAGATGACTTGTTTATGTTAACAAATCGGCAACTTTTTTTTAACGAAAAATGAGAGAAAAGTTAAGTAATTGATGACTTTTATTTATCTTAATTGCAATATATTTGATAGTGTAATTAGTACTTTTTGGAAAGGATAAAAAGGCAAAAGTAGGTGACGATGCCAAACGATTAACTCTTTTTCTATCATGTCAGACATAACCTATAATAATAATAACCATAATAATAAAGACATTTAACTGTAATATAATGTTTATATATTTATTTCTTATATTTTTTCTCTTTTTGTATTACCTTATTTATTGTCTTTTTTAGTCATTATGGTCATTATAATTATATTATAGGTTACCGCTGACATGATTGAGAAGAGATAATCGTCTGGCATCGTCACCTACTTTTGAACCCTGAAACAATAAACAATTAATAAATTAATGCAAATATAGTTGAAGTTATACTGTAAATTTTATTAAAATCACATAAACACACGAAGCACATGGAGAATATGTAGAAACTATAGGCACATCTTCAGGTTAACATAAAAAAATATATCGTGTGGAAACGATATGCGCACACATTTTAATAACTGCCGTGCGCTTTTGATGTGTGTTTCTGTTAACTTTTTGTAAACAACGTTAAGTTAACAAAAAATGATTAACAAAATAATAACAGAAAATCGTTTAACAAATGGTGATTGTAAAATGTTATCTTTTTAATAACTTAAATAACATTACAAAAATGTCAACTTAAAAATGTTATCTTATGGATAACCTTTAGATTGTTATCCATTTTGTATGTATCTTTTTAATAACTAAATTAACAATACAAAAATGTCAAATTGAAAATGTTATCTTATAGAGAACCTTAAGTTGTTATCCATTTTGCATGTATCTCTTTAATAACATTTTGTTAACATCTGTAACTTTTCAATTTGTTAACAAAATTTCGATAACTATTTTTTAACATTTTAAAGTTAACATTTCGAATACTACGTTAAGTTAACTTTTTGTTATCAATTTACATTACCAAAAAAGTTACCTTAAAAACGATAACTATTTCTTAACTTCTTGAAGTTAACATTTTGATTATTACATTTAGTTAACTTTTCGTTAACAATTTACAGTACCAAAAAGGTTACTTGAAAATGGTAACTTAAATGTTATCAAAACGAGAAGTGTGCCGCTTAGGAATGTACGTATATGTATATAAATCAGTAACCCTCGCGCTAAATTTAAATTTCACTATGTCTATCTTGTTTCAGAATAATAGAAATTGTTTAAAGTTTTCTTATTGTTTACACTGTTCTTATTTATTTATTGTTCCGATATAGTTATACAAACAGTGCAAATCAAAAATAAATTATTCATAAAATATTATTGTATATAAAATAATATAGTATTAACTTACATAAATTATAAAATGAATTTTAACCAGAAAAATTTTTAAGCAAATGAGAAATAATATGATAATATTAAATCTGAAATAAATATTCAAATTTACCGCCAAACACGTAGGGGTTGCAAACTGCAAGCATTTAACACTTTCAAAAAAATTCACGTTAAAAGACTATGTTCATAAAGACGGATTTTAATTTAAAATAAATAGATATTTACGATTTTGAGTATTTTGACACATTTGTAACCTAACCTCAATTTTTTATTTTTACCCCTACAGCACCGAAAATTTCCTGAAAATTTATTAAATTTATTTGCTAACTTCGGAATATTTAGGTGCAAATAAGGGGGCCGTCCATATATTACGTCACACTATTTTTCACCATTTTAGACCCCCCCCCCCCCCTCCCCCATGTCACATTCTGTTCCATACATTAGCGCCATTTTTCTGCTTGTTGTCACAAATTGTTTGACCCCCCCTCCCCCTTAAAGTGTGACATAATATATGGATGACCCCTAAGCTTAGTGAAAATTGTGTAAAGATTTAAATGTCCTGATTAAATAAATGTTTAGCGTAAAAGTTGACTGAAGATTTAAATTAACTTTTCGTGAAATTTTCGTCCCGAAAGTTTCCTGAACATTTAAATTACATTTTCACGAAGATTTAATTTAAATGTTGAATCAACTTTTGCGACAAACATTTCACGAAAATTTAATTTAAATCTTCAGTCAACTTTTACGACGAACATTTCACGAAAATGTAATTTAAATGTTCACACTGAGAAAATAAGTTGACCAAATACAACCAATTTTTGATTAAATTTAGCAGAGAGAGGTTGTTGATATAGCACCTGCAAAGCACTTAATTGATTTTAGCAGAGCATATGCTCCGGTATCCTAGAAGTTTGATTGTCATCGCCGGTGTTTTGTTTGTTTTGTCCCGAGGAACCCTAACCTAGAAATAAAGCTGCTTGGCTAGAGGCTTATTTTCTCAGTGCAGGAAACTTTCGCGACGAAAATTTCACGAAAAGTTAATTTAAATCTTCAGTCAACTTTTACGCTAAACATTTATTTAATCTGGACATTTAAATCTTGACACAATTTTCACTAAGCTTTGCACCTAAATATTCCGAAGTTTGCAAATAAATCTTTAATAAATTTTCAGGAAATTTTCGGTGCTGTGGGGGTATGTTTATTATGAAACCTATTATTTTTTCTTTTACTGTCGAAATCACCTCATCTTAATTCACCAATCTTTTACTATTTATTTTTCGTTACTGGCGAACTAATTTGAGCATCTTAAATCGACAGTTTGCTGCCTGGCAAAATGATTTGAGCACCTTAAATCGCCAGTTTGCTGTCTGGCAAAATAATTTGAGCACCTTAAATCGCCAGATATCTAGCGAAATAGACACAGCGATTTTAAAAAGGTGACAGTCTAAGATCCCTGTCAATAGTTTAATTTATTTTTGGAAAAGTTTAAAATAGAAATTTTTACTGCACCTCAAAAAATGTATTTATGAAAGCAAGAAGCTAACCTAAGGCCATCCAACAAACAAAAAAACAAAACAAGCTAACCTAACCTTAAAAAATTGTAGAAAATAAAAGTCCTAAAAAAGATTATAAATCAAGTTTTATCTTACCTGTTTCACTGAAGTCCAATATAACACGTTCAGCATTTTTTTCTTCCATTATTCAGTTTTAAATTGGAATACTCTCACTAAAAATTGAAAACACCCCGGTAAAAAGCCTTGCATTAGTGAGTATTAAAGTTTCTACACTTTAATGCCAAATTTAATTTATTTTAATTTTATTAAATCCCTGATTGTGCAAAATATTTTTAATGTCTGAAATTAAGATTAGTTTGTTGCACATTTAATGCATTTTTATTCCAAACGAAAAGACGCCATTTTGCAGAAATATATTTCATTGCTTTTTAATGCCTTTGTGAGGAAATACATGTAACTCATTTGATTACTTTTGCATAATTGTATGAATATGAATATTTTAATACAATTTATTTCAAATATTGATAATTAAACAAAATTAGCTTTAATACTTATAAACTTTGAACGCCCTATGCGAAATTTTAATGCACTTTAATAATGTTATTTTCAATTTTAAGCCGCACAAGTAGGGTAACTGAATTCTTTTGTTATAAAAAAAAGCTAAATATTATTTCTTAAATAATTTTAAAATATTAGCCTTTTTTTATAGCAGAAAAATTATAATCATAGTTCTTTCGAAAAATAATTTTTAAAAATAATATTTAGCTTTTTTTATAGCCAAAAAAATTATAGTTGTTTCACTTGTACGATACTTTTATTTCTATTTATTCAACATTTGCTGATTAATCTTGTCTTTGACAAACGAAACGTCAATCCTGAAATCAGGTAATATAGCATTTGTGTCAACGGGCTTCATCAAACTTAATGTGAATTTTATAATTTTTTTTTTTTTTAATGATACTTAGCATAATCAAGAAGTTAATACTTAATTTTAAAATTTATTGAATTTGGCATTAATCTTAGAATCTAACCGGACATACATCTAACGGTCCACTACGACTAGCTACGAAGAAAATATATCTATACCAAGAAGGTATAGACGCCTCTCTCGGCTATTTAGTTCTTAGAATACATTTCAGAAAGTGTTTTTCATATTTTACTACATACTTGTAATATTATTGTAATATTAGGTACTGTATAATATTTGCAATGTTGCAGGAAGATTTGTAATATTAGTGTAATATGAGAAGAAGATTTGTAATATTGCTGTAATATTAACTCAATATTACTTTGTAATATTTCTGTGGCTGAAAGGTAAAACAGCACAAGCGCCATATTCATGGTTTCGAGTAAAACAGGTTTTTGTTTTTTTCTGATTTCTGTAAAATAGAAAAATTAACAAATATTTTGAGTGTTTGATATTTAATCCTGTTTTCTAATGTAGTTTTCAGATCTGTTTAACAAATTTAATGAAATTTAAAGGTTCCAGAGAATAACATCAATTATTTTTCTCGATTTTAATGTATTTATGCGAATACGTTTTTTAATATTTTCTACGTAAATAAACATTTCAATCATTTTAATGTCACGTCAATATCACTGTAGCTTCATCCCGTAATATAAGTAATATTACATGTAATATTACTACGACATTTACGTAATATTACGTGCTACTTAGTTAACTAATAACTCGTTTCATTATGTGATAAAATGTGATGGAGTGCGATAGAAAAAGGATAGGATGAGATTTTAAAAAAGTGATTAAAAGTGACTTGTAACTTAATTTATTTATTAAAAGGAAGAAAAAGATTGAGTAATGATAGTAAGGGATAGATCAAGATTGAAACTAGTTGACTGAAATAGATAGAATTTTAGTTACTGTGAAAAATAGCTACAGTTTCATAGTTACGACAGGAATAGAGAAAATAACAGAAAGAGATTAGTTATTGATTTTATTGACAAATCATAGAAAAAGTATTAAGTGTGTATTGAGGAAATAGATTAGGATTTAAAAGAGGTAGGTAATTGGAAGAGACAGACTGTACATTTTATTCTTTAGAGGTGTATAAAGTGTGTATTAAGGAAATAGATTAGGAATTAAAAGAGGTAATTGAAAGAGACAGACTGTACATTTTATTCATTAGAGGATAGAATGTGATAGAATGCGATAGAGCAAGGTTAGGGTGTGATTGAATTGAAGTTATTGAAAGAGATATGCAATTCGTAATATAAACAGAGAGATAGAACTGAAAAAGGAAAAATGGAGAGAGGATAAAAGCAGATAAGAATTAATAGACAGGGTTAAAAAAGATTGAGATGAGATAATAAGACATAGACAAAAGAATGAAAGGGATAGGTTTAAAGACATAAGAGATAGGATCAGATAACGTTTAATAAATGTGAGATAGAATGAGATAAAATTTCTTAACTTTTTCTATCTCAGGGATAAAAAATGATTCAAAATGATAGGATTTCTATCTTTTTACTCTCAGCAGGGATATCTTCTAAATGAGTAAACCGATTTGAATGACTCTTAGATGAAATGAAAGGGCATAAAAAGCACTTAACTTTACAGTTAAAAACTTTTTGAAAATATAATTTTTTTATAAATTGTTTATAAACAATTTATATTTTTTATTGTTCTGGACCTTTTAAAAATCGGAAAAAAGTACTAATTAACAACTAAAACTATAAGAAATTGAAATCCATCGAGAAAATTGATGAGCCGTAATTTGTTTAAAAGTTATGATGAAAAGTATGTAGAGCTGTTTGATGGGCCATCAAGGAGCAAATATGTATACTACATCGTCGGTGGAGCGCGCTTTTTCAGTATACTGCTTTTATTTAAAATTCAAACTAAGAAAAATAAAATGATCAGGCAACACTGTACCCGTATGTTATATATTATAAAAATGGAACAACCGTTTTGAAGAAATATTTTGTAATAATTTTAGAAGAAAATATCATGACGTAGTAGCAATTCATCTGTTTAACGAAAAGATGATAAGTTATTTAAAACTTAATTTTGGAAACGAAAATATTAAAAGATTAATCTTTTTATCTAATGGATGTCCAAATCAGTACAAAAATAAGTACACTGAGAAAAAAGAATTGCTCTGATAGCAAACTGAGTTGTTAATATAGCGCCTACAACTTTTTGTGTTATTATAACAAAAAAAAATTTTAAGACAGCAAATCATTAGCTAGGTTAGTAATGTCTAATTTGTTAAATTAGCAGTTTAACTAATTTGTTTTGTTGTTTTAGCAATCCATTTTCTCACAAAACAAATTTACAACACAAGGCAGATTTTTAAGTTGAATCTGAATGGCATTTCTTTGCAATCTCACACGGGAAAGGTCCGTGTGACGGAGTAGGAGGAACGATCAAAAGATTAGCTTCTCGTGAGAGTTGCCAAAGTCCCATTGGTAATCAAATAACTACGCCTTATTAATTATTTCAATGAGTAAACCAATATTTTGAAAATATTGTTTTTGAATTCTGTTCGAAATTACAAAAACGTTTTAAAAGAGTTAAAACAATTGATGGAACGTTAAAGTACAATTTCTTTAAATTAATTGACTTTGAAACTGTAGAATGTAAAGAATTTTTCTCATCAGATAATTTTGTTGTTGACAAACTATGTTAACCCAACTTCATATATTATCAGGGCCGTGGAGAGCCAGCTCGGGCCCCGGGGAAAAATACAAAGACGGGCCCTATTGGCTTGTAAAAAATTTTAATGTCCCCAGGGATCACAGACTGTCCCCTATTCCCCTTTTTCCCCCTACACTGAGAAAAATATCATCTTGATTTAAATATAAGTATTTGTTTGAATGATTTTGGTTGAATGAATAATGTTTTTAAGTTTAATTTCAATATATTAGAAATATCTGAAGTTTTGATTAAAATATATTTTATGTTTGAAGATAATTTTCTGTTTGTTTGATTAAAAACTAAATTTTATTCAAATTAAACCAAATTTGTATCTGAAGCCTTCATACTTGAAAGAAATATATTTTATGTTTGATTCAAACATATTGAATGCGCAGAGGTCTTTGCGCATTCAATATGGCGTCGTTACTGTTCTGACATTAGTTTACGTTTTCTGCAAGACATGAACGCATCGTTTCTAGTGTGTTTGTCGCTTTTTTGGAAAAAAAAATGTTTACAATCGTGGTTTTGTTTTTATTAAAGTGATTTCTTAAAAGTGTAAGTGTTATCATTTTATCGAAAAAATGAGGTATATCTGAAGTGATTAAAACTTTTGTGCACAAGTGAGTTTACTAAAGATATTGTTTCTTTTGTGCATTTTTCTTCAAAATTAGACTGATTCAAAGTTCCACATTTCCAGAATTGTGTGCAGTTATAATAAAAAGTGTAATTTTCTTCGGTTTTTATAGTTTATATGTAAACACTTAAAGTAATCTCAAACATATAAAGGATGCTTTATATAAAAGCAACAAACAAAAATTAAACTATCGCGGAACATATTTTCTGTTTAAAATAAATAAATTTTGTGTTAAAAATAAAAATGATAATATGATAAGGATAAAAATTTCTTTTATTTAAAATAAAATTTACTTTGTTTAAAATGCAAAATTATACTTTGTTTAAAGTAAATGAAATTTTTGTTTGAATCAAACAAAAAATATCTTTAAATCAAACATAAATGATCAACCACTAAATTTGTTCAAATCAAACTTAATTATGTTTGACTGTATAACAAAGTGAAATTAAGTTTAAATCAAACATATTATGTTTGATTCAAACAAAATTTTTTCTCAGTGTATTTTAAAGTTTTGTCCCTATTTCCCCTATTTTAAAGATTTGTCCCCTATTTCCCCTATTTCTAATTTTCAAATTTAAATATATAATTTATCAAAGTTATTTTTTACTTACACTGTTAGAAAAGACTTGAAAATCTATGCATTTTTCAATTACATGAGTTATTGAATTCACATTAAATTCAGACTTGAATTAAAATTCAACAACACGTAATTGAAAATTCGTATTGTTATTGAAAATTCAAGAACACGTAATTGAAAATTCATATTGTTATTGAAAATTCAAGGACGTGTAATTGAAAATCAAAGAACATGTAATTGAACATACATATACTGTTACTTAAACATAACCTATTTTTTTCTTGTCAGTTGTAAACAGAACAATTTAATAAAAAAAAGTTTATGGACATCAAAATTACATTAAAAAAATTATTATTGTCAATAATGTATGTATTTTTTATAATAACGGATAGTTCGCATTCATTTCAAAGATATAATTTGTCATTGTCAAATAAGTACCCAATCAAAGTAATAAATTTCAACAGTCCAAGATGGCCGAGGTACGAAAGGCGTAGATAACGATCCGGAAAACCCGGGTTCGATTCCCGACTCGGGAATTTTTATTTTCTTTTAAAAAAATTTTATATTTGAAATTTCAAAACCGTGTTATTGAAAATTCAATAGCACGTATTGTAAATAACTTCACTTACAAGTTATTGAAAATTCATATAGATATTTTTAACAGTGTAATTCTGAGTTTGTATCATTTAAGAATCGCGCTAAGCTATTTGGGAGAGAGGGAGATTGACCACAGTTTATTTTTTTTGTTTTTAAAAGACTGCGAGTAATTTAAAATCCTAATGAAAAAGGCAGAGCTAGCTGCTTTTTAAAAGAAAATTATAAACAATGGTTTAAGAATATATTTATTTTTAGATTTAGAATTATTAGCTTTGTTGATTTTAAACGCTTCTGTAATGTAGAGAACACAAAATTTTATTCAGATAATTTGACTGTGATATAATTGACTTCCTTGAAATTCGACAATAGTTACATATGCCGTCTAAGTGCATTATGAAAAAAAAACTATGTAACACATAGTGTGAGGGGTGGGGAGTTAGCGTAAAACTACTTTGGTTTTTCCGATATTTGTTCAATTATCATTTATTTTCCGCAATTTTTAATTAATTTAAACAATTTTTTCAATTTCCACTTATTTTCTCAAAATTTTATAACTATTCTTTAACTTTTTAAATTGATTCGTTATTCTCTTGTTAATTATTCTCGACAGTTTCCAAGATTTTTTTCATTTGTCAATTATTTTCTTTAATACTTAATAATTTTATCATTTTGTAATTTTTCTTTCAATTATCTATCTGTCTGCTTAAAAATGTAATTTAATTCTTTAATTTTTAATTATTTATAAAAAATTTAAATAATGTTTTCAGTTTAAAATTATTTTTAAAAAATTTCTTTAATTCTCGACTTTTTTCAATAATTTTTTTCAATTATAAAAACTGTTTTAAATTTAAATTCAGTTGTTCAATTCTACAACTATTTTCTTCAGTTCTCAAATGTTTTTTTCAATTTTAAATATTTCATTTTTTTTTTCATTTACATTTTTTAAATATATTTAATGATTCTCGCCTTTTTTAAAATACTTTCTTCAATTTTTAATTATATTCTTTAAATTTCAATTTAGTTTTTAACTTTTCAGTTTAATTCAATTTTTTATTTTTTTTCAGTCACAAAAATTGTTTCAAAATTTGAATTCAAATGTTTAATTCTACAACTATTTTCTTCAAATTTCATTTTTCAATTTTAAATTAATGTCTTTAATATTAAAAGATTCTCGCTTTTTTCAATTATTTTCTTCTATATTCAATAATTATCGTTTTTTTTTTCAATTACTTTTTTCAATTTTTAAGTTTATTTTTTAAATTTCAATTCCTTCTTGCAATGTTGAATTATTTTCTTAAATTTAAAATTTTTTTCCTCTTTTTTCAATTATTTTCTTTAATTTTAATTATTTTTTTTAATTTGCAATCTAGTTGTTCAATGTTCAATTATTTCCAACAATTAGGTATTCCTATAATTTCCATAGTTTTTGAATTATTTTGTTTAAATTTAATATTGTTTGATTTTTTGAATTATTTTTTCTAATTGTAAATTAATCTACTTTTCAACTATTTCTTTCAATTATTATTTATTTCCCTCAATTTTCAATTGTTTGCAACAATTTTTTTAATTATTCTCTTAAAATTTTATAATTATTCTTTAATTTTTTCAATAATTATTTTGTTCGATTTTGGATTAACCTGGCTATTGTTAGAGTTTTGTTTTCAATTTTAATTTATGTTTTCAAATTTCAATTCAATTCTTAAATTTTCAATTTATTTCTTCAAGTTTTTAATATATTCTTGAATTTCAATTATTTTTGTCGATTTTCAATTCAGTTTTTCAATTCGCAATCATTTCCAACAGTTATTTCTATAATTTTCTTAATTTTTCAATTTTCTAGTTTAAATTTAATGTTTATTGTTTAATTATTTAAATTATTCTTCAATTGTGTAATTATCTAAATCTTTTTCGAGTTTTATTTTCAATTGTCAATTATTTTCGTTATTTTTCAGTTATTTTAAAAAAATTCTAATTCTCCCAATTTTCATTATTTAAATTTCCAAAAATTTATAGTTTTGAATGACAAATAACAATGCAAAGTTTCTCGCGTGCCATAGCGCACTTTAATGTTTCTAGTATACATAATATTTTAATGTTTATATGAATAACGCTATTTGTTTAAAAAATATTAATTTGACATTTTAGTAAACACTAAATTTTCTTCTATTTAAATAGTAAAAACTATTAAGACCATATTTGACATCTTTAATTTTTCAATGGAAGTCGCCATCATAGACTTTAAGGCGAATTTTGTGTCCCCTTTTTGTCCCCTATTTAAAAAAAAATTGCCCCTATTCACCTTTTTTACTAACAATAGGGCTGTGATCCCTGTGCCCCCTTTTATGGATATTTTTTTTTTTTTAGTAGCCGATTTTTGGAGGCGGGCCCCAACGAGACCCGGGCCCCGGGGAAAAAGCGCCTGCTGCCCCCCCCCCCCTCTCGTCGGGCCTGTATATTATTATATATAATATTTTATAAAAGAAATACTAAATATAAATTACTAAATAAAGACAAAAGGCTATTACAATTGCAACTAATTATCTTAGAAAAAAAATTTCGGCACGCTAGCTAGTAGCGCTAGACTGCACGCAAATGTACTTTACACCTAGCACTGCTCTCTAAATTTCTTAGAATGAAAATTTCACTCTAATTTAGGAGTGAGATGTACATTTACTCCAGAAAGAGTGAAAGTTCACTCTAAAAGAGTGAGATCGCTCACTCTAATGGAAAGAGTGCAGAAATTCACTCCAGTGATTGGAGTGAATATTCACTCCAAGAATATTCACTCTATTTGAGTGAACGTGAGCACGTATATCTTATAACGGCAGTTATAAGTATAGTGGTTAGGGCGTTGGGCTTTAGGCCTGGGCGTCGCACGTTCGAGACCCCTCAGCGTCAAATATTTTAATTGTATAAGTTTAGCGTTAGTATTAAAGGGAGATTTCAGTGATTTTAAGGTTTTTTCAAAGATTTTTTTTTATAGTAAAAAAAATATTTATTAGGGGAGGGTGGTACCATACCGACCCCCCTCTGTTTCTCAGAGATCGTGTTCCTAGACAAATCGTGAATACCATTAAAAGAACACTTTCATCACTCTGACATTTTGACCATAGGTAATAATCTCTTGGTAATATTATATCTCGGAATTTTACGTAAAATTAGTTTTTTGCAATAATATTTTTTGTTTTTAACCTATCTTGAATTTAAGTTAAAAGTGTTGAATTGAGTTTAGAAAAATTAAGGTATAAGTTTTTTTAGTTGCTTGTGGCCTCAACTTTAATACACAATATTCAAATTCAAACGCTTTCATTGACATGAATAATCGGCAAGACATTATGTGAAAATAGTGGGAGTGGTCCGAAACTGACCCTCCCCCTTTTCTTGCATTGTAATAGTAACTAAATTATTTTTAATTACCAAATAATACCTAGAAATGTATTCTAATAAAATAACAATAATTAAGGTAAGATAATATAGCTTGTAATTGAGATCAGACTAAAAACACTCATTTTTTATTGTAATGATAATTCTTTTACTTTTATTCTGAAAAAGGCCTTAAATAATATATTTAAATAAAGTAAAAGTAATTTAAGTTTATTCTAGTTTGTTGTTTTTTAATTCAAATTACAATACAAGTTCAAAATTTTGTTTGTTTTCACTATTTCCTGCAATAAAAATAGGGGGTCGGTTTCAGACCACCCTTTTTGAGATTGTCGAAAACGTCAATTTTCGATTTTCTATATGTATCTCCCACTTCATGATATCCAGAGCTTCGGCAACCAGTAGAAACATGGAAAAATGATTCCTTTACTGAAAAAAAATTTGACCTCAGCAATAAAACAAGTTTTTGGCACCTTTTTGGCTTTTGCCTTTTAGGGGGTCGGTTTGGGACCACCCTCCCCTACATAATTTGTTTTTAAAATAAAATACAACTCCTAAAGTAATTCAAAACATTTTCTTTATTTCTTTTTTTTTAATAGAGTCATAGAAAATGGCTGCCGAAAGTGGTCCTCTCTAAAAGTTGTTTACACTTTTTCTCTGCAACGGTTAATCTCTCTATATTATAAAAAGATTTCGCTGCCGCCGTCGCCGCCATAGATTCAGGAATTTTAGACATATATATAACATATATATATATATATATATATATATATGACATATATATACTCTCTATATTATAAAAAGATTTCGCTGCCGTCGGCGCAGATTGAGGAATTTTAGACATATATATAGGACATATATATATATATATAACATATATATAAAATATATATATATATGACATATATAATATATAATCTCTCTATATTATAAAAAGATTTCGCCGCCGCCGCAGATTCAGGAATTTTAGACATATATATGTTATATATATATATATATATGGCGACGGCCGCCGCCGCCGCTGATTCAAGAATTTTAGATATGACATATATATATAACATATATATACAACACATATATGTGTCGATTCAGGGTGAAAGGGACCTTACACTGAGAAAATAAGTTGACTAAATACAACCAATTTTTGATTAAATTTAGCAGAGAGAGATTGTTGATATAGCACCTGCAAAGCACTTAATTGATTTTAGCAGAGCATATGCTCCGGTATCCTAGAAGTTTGATTGTCATCGCCGGTGTTTTGTTTGTTTTGTCCCGAGGAACCCTAACCTAGAAATAAAGCTGCTTGGCTAGAGGCTTATTTTTTCAGTGTAGCTGCAAAATATTCGATTTCTAATTTTTATTATGAATCGATAGAATTTGAGTTGCTCTTTCACATACAGTAATCAAAACTTGTTTATGTTTATTAGTTTTTCTGTTATTCGCGATGAAACATAGACATAACCTAACAATAACATAGGCAGGCACAAGTTCAAACTCCCGTCCTGTGAAATTCAAAACATTTGATTTTTAATTGTTATTATGAATCGATAGAATTTGTGTTGCTTTTTAACATACATAAATCAAAACTTGTTTATGTCTATTAGTTTTTGTGTTATTAGAGGTGAAACATAGGCATAACCTAACAGTAACATAGGGAGGCTCAACTTCAAACGCCCGTACGCGTAAAATTCAGTTCTGCAGCTAAGGTCCCTTTCACCCTGAATCGACACATATATTATATCTCACGGTGAGCTTTGGTTTATTTGGATTATTTGGTGACATTGTTTTCGTAGAACCTTACCTCAATACCAAAATTTAATACGTTTAAGAAGGTTCAATTTTGAACAGTTTCAAATTAAAAAAAACTGATTTATCTCACATACATCGAAAGTTACATTGAAGATTAAAGCGCGTTCTTTGTGAATACAACGGCCTTCACGCATTTTGAAAATATCATCGTTGTATGTTACCAAATCTCTATACCTTACTATTTACTTTTCAAAGAAGTAAACATTGTTAATATGATTATGTTGCATTTTGCAAAATAAATAGATTTTTAAAAACCACTCAAATTTCTCTTATACAAACAGACATTCTTTAAATCAATGTAACTTTCGATGTATGTGAGATAAATCAGTTTTTTTTAATTTGAAACTGTTCAAAATTGAACCTTCTTAAACGTATTAAATTTTGGTATTGAGGTAAGGTTCTACGAAAACAATGTCACCAAATAATCTAGACCTAATGTTAAATTTTAACTATTTTTCCATTAAATTTAAAATTCAAATGACCATATTTTGGTAACGGCGATAGGTAGAAGAGTTTTTTTTTTGATTTACAGAAAATTTTGTGAACTTTAATTCACTTCTGCGTCACTTTAATGAAATAACGTTCAATAGAGGAGTAAAGTTTAAAAAAATTAAGAAAATCTCCATTTTTTCAACTATTTTCTAAATTTTTCTTAATTCTATGAATCAAAATGGTTTAATTCTTATAAAAAATCTATTTTTATGTTAAATTATAGCTTTTAAATCATTAAGTATTTTAATAAACGGTATTTTAATGAAAATATCTTCAATAACCTACAAAAAAAATTGAAAAATCAATATATTTTGAGTTTCCCTCCAACGATTATTTTAATTTTCATCTTAAAATGATCGTGAGGCATCACCGAACTGATTTCAAAAAAAACCTGAGAAGGGTCATGCAGTTTGGGTTGAACTTAAACGAAGCTCACCGTGATCTCCCTATATTATAAAAAATATCGTCGCCAACGCTGCCGCCGCTGTTTCAAGATTTGACCGCCTACAGGGTAGCCATGTTTAATTTGCAAGCTTGAGTCAGTCTTAAACCAGGCTTGGGCCAGTCTAGAGCCAGGCTTAGGCCAGTCTTAAGTGTGTCTTGGGCCAGTCTGGAACAAGGATTGGGGCAGTCTAGAGCCAGGCCTAGGTCAGTTTTAAGCCAGGATTGGGCCAGTCTTGAGCCAGGCCTAGGCCAGTCTTGAGTTAGTCTTGGACCCAAGTTTGTGTCCAGGCCATAATTTTCTCTAAATATCATTTTGGAGTGAAGATTATTTTAAAATAACCTTTATTTTATAAATTACAGGGTTGTCAAGGTTAATTTGCATGCTTGGGCCAGTCTTGAGGCAAGCGTGAGCCAGTCTTGAGCCAGACCTAGGCCAGTTTTGAGCCAGGATTGGGCCAGTCTAGACCCAGGCCTAGGCCAATTTTGAGGCAGTGCTGGAGCCAAGTTTGGGTCCGGGCCATAATTTTAATATTCCACTAATATTTTCCTAAATAAGAAAAAGATTTCGTGTATGTCGCTGTTAAAATCACTTAAGAAAATGAGAAAAAGGATTATGATGATAAAAACTTATCATCAGTAAAAAAAAAAAGTAAACTCAAAATGTTACTTCATTGAAAAACATTAATCATTTTAAATTCCTTTTTTACTTATTTTACTTAATATTTAAAAAAAATTTTTTTTGTAATTCATATTTATATATTTATAAAAATAAAAGTTATTTTTAAATAATTTTCACTACAAAATGATATTTAGAGTCTCAATATCATTTTGGAGTGAAAATTATGGCCTGGGCCGAAAATTGGGCCCAAGACTAAAAGAGAGCAAGAGCGCAGGTGTCTTTTTGTAGTGAAGATTATTATTTTTAAATAACCTAAATTTTATGAATATATAAATAAATTAAGAAAAATAAATTTTAGAAATATTATATAAAATAAAAAATAAATTTAAAATAATGAATGTTTTTTAATGAAGAAACAAATTTTAATTATCAATTAAATTAAATTAATTAACTTTAAAAGACATGACGTCAAGACTTAATGGGAAGACTCCATCTGACCTATTCTGCCCTTAATCATTAAGGTCTAATTTAAGTGGACTTTTGATCTACAAATCAAGACTTAACGAAAAACATCCTTCTGATTTTTGCATTTTAAATTTAGGTTACATTTAAGGGCATTTTGTGACCTAAAGTATTAACGGGAAGTCATCAGGCAAACATAACCTTAAAATTTAGATCAAATTCTAGGTCATGTATGAGCTAGAGATAAAAAATTAATTTAAATCAAAGGTTATTTTTTAGGTTTAGGTCGAATATTAAAGGGACTACCCTCTCTCTCTAATCTTTTTCCTTCAAACTGGAAGTCAAATTTTAGGTCTTTTGTGATCAGAAAAACTCACATTTCCCGTCAGTACATGGGTTATGTTTTACGGAAAATCTTGAATTTTTGAATATACTTTTTTCTTTCAAAATGTAGGTCAAATTTTTGGTATTTTTGTGACCCAAAAAAACTCCCATTATCAGTCAAAGTTTAGGTTGAATTTTATGGCAAATCTTGAATTAAATGAATAGTTATTAAAATTATTTTAATTAAATTTTTATAATTTTGGCCAAAAATTTTTGTTGATAAGAAATTTTTTGACTAGAAAATCATTTTCATTTTAATAAATTGTTTCTAAGATCATTTATTTAATTTTTATTTACTTTTAGAAAATGTGTATCTTTTTATTAAAGAAATTAGAAGATTTAAAATTGTATATTATTTTATGATTGTAAATTTCCAAAAATTATTTCGGATCTTAATAATAATTTATCTACTGTTATGTAGCCAGGTTTATTAATGCCTTTTAATGCATTCAAAATATTTGTCACTTTCAGGAAAGTACTTCCATTATCTAAATTATATATTATAAAAATCTTTCAGGTAAATTCATGGTTTTCTTTTTATATTTTCTTATTTCGTTATTTACTTTTTTTAATATTTATAATCACAAATTTCAAAAATTTAAAACTATTTTAAAATATTTAAAATTACATCATATGATTTAGAATTTTAAAACTTTTGAACGAAAAATTTGAGTTGTAAAAATTAAATTTAAGTTAAAATAAAGTTTTTAATTTAAGTTCTAAAAAAGTATAGGGGGGTTGGCGCGCGAAGCGCGCAGGGGGGCGAAGCCCCCCTAGTGTGAAATAAAAGAAATTAAATAGTTTCTTAACCTGTACCATTTTGGCTATCGTGTAAACTAGGATAAAAAATATTTATTAAAAAATAACCGAATGACAGACTTTTGAATTTTTCAACCCTAATTTTGCAACTTAAATACTTAATAACTTTCTTAAATATTAATTGATCTTTAAAATCCTAGTTTACGAAAACTGCACATTCAAGAAACATGCTGTCCAAATTTAAGTTATTTCGTTGAATAGTGTCAAAATAAGAGTGTAAACAAGTTGAAAATATGCGGTTTCGAGAAAAACGCGTTTAAAGTTTGAAGGACCAAATGTACAAAAATTTAACTTAAAGTTCGGCAACATTTTTAAATAGTAAAGCACAATAAGAAAAGTTTATATTAATAGTTATGGGGATTATTTCTTAAGTGTCACAGGTCCAAAAAGCAAGTTTATTCTATCAGGGCTAAAACTTGGACAAAATGTTGTTCTTTTGAATAGTAATGAATACAAAAATAATCTTGACTATAGAAGAACTAATTAGCGTGGGGGAGAGCGTTTTTTATGCTCTTTCGATTGGTCATATTGTTTTTTACAAGAAAAAATTTTTTGATTCCTAAAAATGGAAAATAAAAATAAAAATGACTTTTTCTTCAAAAAGGACATTTTTTTTTTAAATAAAAGCCCTTTTTTTCCCATAAAAGATCTTTGAAGTGAAATGTTGGAAGAGAACTCCTAATCATCGAAAATAAAGGTTGAATAGAACCTAACGCCTATGACGCTCGCTGCCACTAGCAGCGGCACTGGTGCAGAACTTTGGTTTTGAGACCAAAGTGCCAAAATTTTATTGTTTATTTACAAAATTGTAAAAGACTTAAAGATATATTTAAACGCTCTCGGGGTTTACAGGGTTGACATTGTCATTACTGGAATGCCTGCTTACGTTTACTAAAAAATTTTGAAAAAATTGAAAAATGTTTGATATAAAATTATTCCGAAAAATAAATAAATTTGATCGAAAAGATGAAAATTATATTTATACTTGCATGTATTAAAACTCCTGGATTTTTTAATATCTGAGTTATAATCTATTTGGCAAGTCTAGTATATCTAGTACGCTTTTTATCTTTTGGGAAGTAATCACATTTAGTGTCCAAGGAAAACTTTTTTAACTGCAGTCTTGCATCTTTAGTTGGTATAAATGCGTGATATTGTAGAGTTCGTTTGACCGTTTCTGCTGCATCAAATCTACTTTTAAGTTTTTCAGCAGTTATTTTTTTATCTTTCTTGCTACTAAAAAATATTTCAGTCATTTGATAATATTTTTTGCCCAAACGAATAAATATTTAAATAATTATTCCTAATTTAAATTTAAATACACGCTATATTTAAAACAAATGAAAACAAGTTTTAAAGCCAAAAAAAATGTTTTTCGTTTAAGGCAAAATAAAAACAAATTTTTTGGAAACTTTGGTTTAGGAAGCAATTAATAAAAACTCCTAATGTTTACATTATCTTAATGACGTTAATCTTAGCTTAGTCCGCTGTCATTATTAAGCTAATTTATCTGAAAAATGGCATTAAATTATAAAAGTATAATTATTTAAAAAAAAAAATATTGTTCTGCATACTTTTTAATTGTCAACATATACAGTGCCGTCCAGCAGAATTTGCACATCCATCAGAATTTTTGTCTTTACAACAAGTTTTATATTTTGTCAACTAATTAAGATAAAACAATAAATGAGCACTTATTTTACAGCTTATATGATCTACTTTTAGGATATCTAATGAGCGAAAGGAAAAAAAATTGTTTCATTACTTAATTATTATTAACAATAGTTCAAAAATTCCATTTTTTTTGGTAAATTTCAAACTGATGTATTTTTTAAACGAATCATCACATTTTATTGGCAGAGAATGCATTTGATAGATAATTTTATCACCTTTAAAACGAATTTTTGACAATTGTTGTACGATTTTTTTTAACAAAGATATAGGTAATTGTTTAAAAAAACAGCACTTTTTTTTAATTGTGCATAAATCCAGAACTGTTGATTTTAGAAAAAAATGATTAAGAACAAAAATGTGCCTTTTTATGTGTATAATCGGGAAAAAATATTTAGAAGTAAAAACAGAAATTTTTTTTTACCACATTTTGAGTTTTTTAAAAAAATTTTGTAATTAGTCATAAGTCCAGAACGATTGATTTTGGAAAAAAATTATTTGTTTTTTAATTCGAAATATTTTTTTCTGATTCTACACTTAAAAAGACATATTTTTGTTCCTAATAATTTTTTTACAAAATCAACCGTTCTGGACTTATGACTAATTAAAACAATGTTTAAAAAACTCAAAATATGGTAAAACAAAATTTCTTTTTTATCCCACAGGCACAAAAATGGCGCTTTTAGATACCCGAAGACAGCGACTAAAAGGCACTCATTTGTTCGATTATATAAAAATGACGTGTATTTTTTCCCTTGGGCAAAAAAGGATGCATGGCGCGTGTGTTTTTTTGCCCTAGGTTAAAAATTGACGCCATTTTTATGTAATCAAACAAATGAATGACTTTTAATCCCTGTCATCAGGTTATCTAAAATCGCCACGTTTGTGCCTTTGGAATAAAAAATATCGTAAGTAACATGCACCGAAAAAAATGAATAGGCGATTTGACTATGCTCCTAGTTACGAGAGGAGCCCACTAGGAATTCAGAGTCACATTAACTAGGATCCTGGATATCTTAACTAGGAGCATAGTCAAATCGCCTATTCATTTTTCTCGGTGTAGGTTTAAAGTCATCCAATTTGTTTACGTTGATGTTTGAGTACTCGTTTACGTCTCGGGCTTCACCCTCGACTGTCACTCGTACACAAACATCAGCGTAGACGAATGGCTGCCTTTAATCCCTTGTTGCTTAATATACTATTTTTTAATTCTAAATATTTTTTTCCGATTATACACATTATTATTTATTAATTAACTTCAGCCCTTCGGCCCAGAAGTGGATTTGGTTTTATACATACTAATATAAACATTTTTAAAAATGTATTATCGCGCGACACACATACACATACCTTAAAATTACTTTTTACATTTTTTTCTCTTTTCCTGGTAGATTTTTCTACAGATCTTTATTTTGCAATCATCGTAACTATTATCAGTTAACTTTTTTATCTTATACAATTTATCTCCGCCTAAATCCTTACACCATAAACTTACTACCTCGCAATCATGCACATAGTGTTCGAAAGATTCCCAACCTTTGTTACAAAAAACACACATTCTCTCTTCTTCCTTCGGCCAGTATTTATTATAATTTTCCAAATTTCCAAACCTTGCCTTTGCTATCAACTGTAATGCATCACCCTCTTGTACCTTAAATAAGTACTTCGATGGTCCGAAATTGTCCCTTATTTGTTCAAATCTCTTATTATACTCGGCTTCTCTTATCCTATTTTCTTCCAACTGTCTCTGAACTGACCATTCCCTCTCTTTTATTATCTCTTTTAGCTCTACCTTTCGTTCTAATAAATTCTCTACCTCAGTTATACCCAATCCATTTCTATTAAAAAACTTTTCCCTCTCTTTTCCGAATAAATCAATCCACCCTTTCTCTTTTTTCTCTTCCCAACATTCCTTTACTAACCTTCCTACCTAATCCTTTCTTATTTTCATCTCGAACCTTAGTGCTCTTAATCCCCATATACTTCTCATTTGCTTTAAATCTGTTTCCCATGTAATGGTATACCTTGGAGTACAGAAATCCAAACCTAAAACCCATCTCACATAGTCCATTATGATCTTTTCCATTTCTTTTCTAATTTCCCAACTCCAAATTTCTACCCCATATGTTATAATACTGCATATTAAGTATTCCATTAAAGTTTTTCTTCTTTTAAAATCATTTTTACATATTCTTTCGCCCAAACACCAAGTTTGTCCCGCAGCAATCCTACCTTTAAATACTAAATCTTTCAAATGCTCTTTATAATCACATTTCCTGCTAAAAGTAAAGCCAAGATATTTAAAATAATTTACCTCTTCAATATATTCATTCCCCCATTTCCAACTTTCTTTTTTTTTCTTTTCCTTTCTTATTAAGGGGGTTGACCCATGTGACAGATTTGAAAAATCGAATTTTTTTTATTTTTCATATATCGCACCTATAACATATGCAGAATATGTGGGTAAACCGATTTTGACATATTCGTCGTTGTTATAAAGTTTTTACCGTAAAAAGACATGATGTTCGAGCGCGTGGTCGAGCTTTCAACTAGCATTGAAGGTTTGCCGCTTTGGTTTTTTATCCGCCAATTTTATTATTCTATACACATTTATATAAGTAAAAAATAAGTACATTTAGAAAAACTTTAGTTCCCTAAAATAAATTTTTGAATATAACAGTTGTTTTAGTAATAATTCCGAACTCACTGCCTTATTCGTACTTGAACATTCAAACGCGTTTTTCTCGAAAACACTTTTTTTCAACTGGTTGCCATGATATCTCCAAAACAACTTGACCGATCATCTTGAAATTTATAGGGTATGTTCAGCACATGTGGGGCTACAAGCTGAACTAGGATAATTAAAAAAGGTCACGTCATTTTTTTTTTATAAAAGAAAACAGGCCCAAAATAAAGTTTTTTTTAGAAATAAAAATTCAAAGTCGCGTAAAAATTTTATTTTCCAATATTTTTAAATAATCCTAGTTCAGCTCATAGCTACAGTGACACAGATTAAAATGATTTTTTATTTTTTGATTTTGGATCATTCAGACGGTCGGAATCGTGGCGACCAATGCTGTACTGTTTTTTACATGAATTACTTCCCCGCGCTGTATCGCGTAAAGTTTTCATTATTTTGACTTCAAAAAATTTCTGAATTTACTTCAATAGTTACTAAATCTATGGTGGAAAATCCAAAGTTGTAAGTTTTAATCGCCCTTCAGAAAAAAATCCCAAAAAACAGTTAAAAAACGGCTGTCACACGGGTCAACCCCCTTAAACACTATAACTTTAGTTTTATTAACGTTTAAAATCAGAGATCTCTGCTTTAGGAACAATTTCAAGACCATCAGCATCGCTTCTAACGCTACCCTATTCTTTGCTAACAATACCACGTCATCTGCGTATTCTAATGACCAGATTCTAATATTTCTAATCCTCACGCCTCCTATATTTTTCTCCTTCCATATTTTATCTAAGTCTGCTATGTACAAGTTGAAAAGTATTGGACTCAGAGCACATCCCTGCCTTACACCAGTATTAACAATAAATTCCTTTGACATACCTTCTTCCGATCTCACCATGACTTTAGTCTTCTCATAAATCTTTTCCAACTTTTCCACTAAATGATCCTCTAGTTTCATACCTCTAAATACTTACCATAATTTTTCCCTGTTAACCATATTGAAAGCTGCTTTCAGGTCTACAAAACCAGCGAATAAACGATCATCCTTTCTTGTTGCAGTCATCTGAGAAAGATGATTTAACACAAAAATATTTTGAATCGTAGACCTTCTTCTCCTAAATCCCGCCTGAGTTTCCGGTAACAGCTCGAGTTCTTCAACACACTTTTCTACCCTTTTTCTCAAAATTTCATCATATATTTCATAAGCTAAAGGAAGAAGTGATATCCCCCTGTAGTTTTTTACCTCGTTTTTGTCACCACTTTTATGTAAGGGCATTAGGATACTTATTTTCCAATCCACCGGAATAACTCCCATGCTTCCAAATTTCCTTAATTAAATTCAATAACCTTATCTTGACTTTTCTACCGCCATACTGCCAAGCCTCACTCGGGATTCCATCAATTCCTACTGCTTTCTTCTTTTTTAAATTTTTCACGGCTTCAATTACTTCTTTATCCTCCAACACATCAACCATTTCAGAACCATTAACTCTATTTTGCTTTTCCTGTTCTTTATTCATAATTAACTCTTCTCCATTCAACAGTTTCTTAAAATGGTTTCTCCAACTTTGTTTATCTATATTATTTTCCACTTTTTCCTTTTTCTTTCTTCTCTTATTGATGAAATTCCAAACCTTTTTCTCACTCTTAATACTTTTTAACTCTTTTTCGTCATCTTCTTTTTTTTTCTTTTCCTTTTGGTTGAAAAGTTTATTTCATTTTTCTTTTAGCCTCAAAAAGTTCTTTTCCTGTAATAGTACCCTTTCTCCACCTTTTGAACATCCTCTTCAAATTTCTTTTAGCCTTTGTACAACTTCTATCCCACCATGGCTTATATCCGGTCCTTTTAACTTTAAATTTAATTTCATTATAAATCAAAGCATCTTTAACAATTTTCTTTAATGCCTGCCACTTTTCTTCTATCGTGATCTCTTCATCCTCCTCACCTGGATTAAATTCATCAGTTGCCTTTTGGTATTCTTCTATTGCAGCTGCACTCCAATCTATACTCTTCTTGCTTATTACGGATGATCCAAGAGGATTGTTTCTTTTTTCCCTTTCTCTGCCTTCTATCTTTACCAATAAAGGCATGTGATCTGAGTCAACTCTATTACCTATTCTAAAATCTTTAACTTTTACAAAACTTATCGTGTTCATTATCACATAGTCAATCACAGAACAACCTCCAGAACTAACATATGTAAAATTTCCATCCTCATCACCCTCGCAATTACCATTTAATATGGACCAACCTTTATTATTAATGTTATGTATAAACGCTCTTCCTTCATTACTTATCGATTTATCTTTGCTTTTTCTTCCAACAATCCAATTATTTCCGTTTTCTCTAATCAAACCTCCCATCTCTCCTGTTCTTAAATTAAAGTCTCTTCCTATAATCAAATTACCTTCTTCTAAAAGATCAGATTCCTTTTTTAAAAATTCGTTAATCCTATTTAAATTTCCTGAGTTATAAACTGACCAAACATTATATTCTTCCTCACCTATCTTAAAACTCGATTTAACTAAACCTTCATTTACTACTATTTTTTTTGGCCGTTATCTCTTTAAAAATATCATTTCTAATGCCTATTAATATTCCACCTTTAGCTCTTCCTTTATTCTTCATTTTTATCGCGTTTACACTTTCCCAGGTATGTGACTTAGGCAATCTTTTTATCAAATCTAAATTACCTTTTTCTTCTAACCACGTTTCTGTTAAACTTATCATATCGTAATTGCAAACAAAATCCCAAAAATCCTTTGTTTCAATCCTTTGTTTAATAATCCTGCTACATTCCAAAAAATAATACTCCAACCTAGGTCTATTTTATCTTCCCCGTTATTTTTGTTCCTGCTTACTTCTGGACCCCCATGTCTTCCCTCTTACTACATTGATTTTTTTCACCACTTTTTTTAAAAATTTCTGAATTCCTCTCATTATTATATTCTAAATTTTTTTCTACATTTTCCCAGTACCTCCACACGTTATTGACTCTTACTTTGCCTTGTCCTACTTTGACATCTACTCCCTTTTCTCTTTCTGCTTTAGCCCATTTAACAAAATTCTCCTGCTTTTTTCTTTCCTCCCACGTTAAATCGTTTTCAATGAAAATCTTACTCCCCCTTAATTTATTCTTACTTTTCATTATGTTTACTTTATCTTCAAAATTCTTGAGTTTTGACACTATTACTTCCCCACTTTTCCTTGCAAAGATAGCTGTACAGTCTATTTCCAATTTTATTTTAATTAAATCTTCTACCCATTTTTTCAAATCTACTTCATTCGTTTTAATACCCTTTATGACAATATTTGTCTTCCTTGACACTCTATCTTTTTCCTGGATCATTTTTTTGACATCAACTACTTCTCTTTCACTAAAACTATTTAAATAACACTTTGAGCTGGCTACATTAGCTCCTTCTTTTTGCGCACTATCACTTCTACCCCGATCAACGCTTTCTTTTTCTGACTCTACTTCCCTTTCTAATATTAATTTTTCCAATTTTTCTTCTAAATCTTTAACTCTAGCATCATTTTGGCTTACCTTAGCTACAAGCTAATCCTTTTCTTTATTAACTTGCATCAACTCAGCTTTTAAATTTTCAACTTTCTCATTTAACTGCTCGTACATTCCAAATTCGACAAATGAAACCTTTTTCAGTGATTTATCCAACAAAGTTTGCCTTTTATCATCTCCTCTACCTCTACCTCTACTACTATTCGCCGCTAGCGGCATGCTGCTTATACAGCTGAGTGACAATCTAACCTAAAATTTTACTTCACTTAAAATGTCCTTTTTATTGTTTTCAATCTTAATTACTATCGAAACTTTTACTTTTTAATGATAATAAACCTTAAGCACATTCAAATCGCAAACTTCTTCCAAGATAGACAAATATTTCAATACATTCACAGTAAAATTACAAATAGTATATCAACACACGTCCGCATACAAAGACGCCACCTAACCAAGTCCCGATTATACACATAAAAAGGCACATTTTTGTTCTTAATAATTTTTTTCTAAAATCAACAGTTCTGGATTTATGCACAATTAAAAAAAAGTGCTGTTTTTTTAAACAATTACCTATATCTTTGTTAAAAAAATCGTAGAACAATTGTCAAAAATTCGTTTTAAAGGTGATAAAATTATCTATCAAATGCATTCTCTGCCAATAAAATGTGATGATTCGTTTGAAAAATACATCAGTTTGAAATTTACCAAAAAAAATGGAATTTTTGAACTATTGTTAATAATAATTAAGTAATGAAACAATTTTTTTTCCTTTCGCTCATTCGATATCCTAAAAGTAGATCATATAAGCTGTAAAATAAGTGCTCATTTATTGTTTTATCTTAATTAGTTGACAAAATATAAAACTTTTTGTAAAGACAAAAATTCTGATGGGTTGGCAAATCCTGCTGGACGGCACTGTAATTATATGTTGTTACTAATGCAAACATTTTGTATTTTCCAAAACATCTAAATTTAACAGTTTTAAAAAATTATTTGTAAATCTAATAAATACTTAATATTCAATAAGAATAATATGAAAAATTAACATTTTTATTAATTAATTTATTTATTAAAAGTAGTGAAAAAATTAACTTTAAGTAAGCTGTAGACGGTTTCTCTAATATAATATAATAGCAATTTTATTCATTTCGGTTTAAATCAAATAAATTTGGTTTTAATTTTGCTTAGATAGTGATAATTTTAACAATAACATACTTTTTAATTTTCACAATAAAAAGTATTTTTCAAAATAGTTATAAAGTAAAAATAAATTCTAGTAATGACAATCTCAACCCTGTAAATCCAGAGAGCGTTTAAATGTATCTTTAAGTCTTTTACAATTTTGTAAATAAACAATAAAATTTTGGCACTTTGGTTCAGCGCAGTGATCCGCTGCGCTGCACCAGTGCCGCTGCTAGTGGCAGCGAGCGTCATAGGCGTTAGGTTCTCATCCAACATTTTACTCCAAAGATTTTTTATAGGAAAAAAGTAGAGTTTTCATTTAAAAAAAATTTTAAAAAAAATGTCCTTTTTGAAGAAAAAGTCATTTTTATTTTTATTTTCTATTTTTAGGAATCAAAAAATTTTTTTTGTAAAAAAAACAATATGACCAATCGAAAGAGCGTGAAAAAATCTATCGAAACTGGTATTACAAGAATTTTTTCAATTTAAATTATAAGAACAAAAAATTATTAAAGTAAACAGTTTCCTTAAAAAAGTCAAAAATTTCATCCCCTCCCCCACGCTAATTAGTTTTTCTATAGTCAAGATTATTTTTGTATTTATTAGGACAACATTTTGTACAAGCATCACCCAGATAGAATAAACTTGCTTTTCGGACCTGTGACACTTGAGAAATAATCCCCTTTATATATACATATAACCCTTCATGTAACAATGTACATTTCTTATAGTTTAAGAACTGCTCTTTCAATCGGTGCACCAGAAAAACTGTAAATTTAAAGATAAACATACTACAGTTTGTTAATTAATAAAAAAATACACATTTTCTTAGGTTTTTTTTTACTTCAGACTATTTTTCCCGTCTTTTTAGATATTTATACTAAACAAAAATGAAAAAAAATGTCGATTTTTGAGAAAAAAACCACTGCAATCTTCCCTTGAGTTTGATATAAAAAAATGTTATAAAGTAATATAAATAGGGTCAGTTGGGGTAATTCGGGACAGAATTCCTAAATTTCACTAATAACGTAAGTTTTTTTATTTTAAAAGGCAATACTTTCGGTTTTCTGTTGCATTAACTTGTTACATCACTTCCCTTGAATAATTGTATGGGTTAGTAGATTTTATAGGTGACCCTGAATCGCAAAAAATTGCTGTCCTGCATTACCCCGACGATTTTGACAAAATTGCAAAATTTAGGGGTAATTCGGGACAGAATTTTTTCTAAGAAAGGACTAAGAAAAAAGTTATCTGAAGTATACTACTGTATTAAGGGATGAAATAGCTTCACTGAGAAAAAAATACTATTGAATCAATGACATCTGTCTTTGGTTCATTCAATAGTGTCATTGCGGGCTGCCATTAGCATATGCTATTAAATCTAAAGCACTGCTTTTATGATTCTAAAGTGTCGCTTCTATTGAATCAAACCATGATTAGTTGCATTATCAGCAAATTGTTTTGAAATATATGTATATGCTGTAGATTTAATAAAATAAGTTCTATTGTATCAATAAGTCATTCCTACAGAAGAATAGTATATAATGTTACCCCTAAAGTAGCAGTTTGTTACATTATATACAAATGCTTTCAATTTGATAGCATGGTGCTATCAAATCGAAAGTATCTGACTTTGAAGCAACAACACCATACTTTTGGGAGATAAATATAATGAGTCAAAATAAATATTAATTCTCATTAACTGGTAACATCCTATCAGTTGTACGGAATCTTTGTATTTATTTATTATATTTTATATTTATTATTTTTACTATTTTATAACATTTTTACATTATTTTTATACATATAACATATACATCTTAATTCTAACGCACAACTTATAAATTAAAATATTTGACGCTGAGAGGTCTCGAACGCGCGACCCCTGGGCCTAAAGCCCGACGCTCTAACCACTATGCCATACGCTCGCTGGTAGCCGTTTCACGAACCTCCCATATAAGCTACAATCCAAGAGGTGGGGGAAGAACATTGCCAAGACCTACGCGCAAATGGGCAGAATACAGTGCCTAAGGATTCAATAACATCTGCTATTGGCAGTCCGCAAATACACCGTTTATTCGAAACGAAAGCATATGCTATCAAATCTAAAGCAGGGTGTTTACAATTCTACAGTTTCTTATATGATTCAAATACTCAAATATTTTTTTCAAAAATACCATGACAACATTTTAAGAGAACTATGTTAAATAAATATTAAAATATGCTATTGATTTAAGTAAATTAACAATTGAGTAGATAGCAGCGATTTGATAGCACCATGCTATTATTTCAAAAACTTCAGACTTTTGCTTTAAAGGTTTATGCTTATGAACTAATAAATCTGTCAATGAAGTAATGACATGGAATTCAATAGCATGAATGTATTTGATTCAATAGCATTTTTTTCTCAGTGTTGAAAAAAATCATATCAGATATATGATACTTTAATCAGTTGAATGATAATGTATTATATGAGTTCAAAAATCAACCATACCGTAAGCAGCAATGTAAAAAATTAAATAATTTGAACAAATTTTAAAGGATTTATCTTAAACTTAGTAATAAGAGGTTTTTGAGGCTGCTGAATATGAATCTCAAATCAGATTTCTAAAATTCAAAATGTCGGATCCAATATGGCGTCCGATAAGTTTTTTTAATTGATCAAATTTGCTTTAATCTCGCTACTCCGAGGATTCCCGCGTTACTGAATTCAAATTTGAAACCAGAATTTTAAAATTCAAAATGATGAGTTTTTTTTAAATTAATTAAATTTGATTAAATTTGATGCCAAATCATTTAAAAATTAAAATGTTGGATTCAGTTTGGTGAGCAATTTTTTCGTTTTAAACAAAATCACACAACAAGCTATTTATATTTAAATAATCATTTCTTTTAAAAGGTCTAAGGGCAGAGTAATTTGAAGTATTTAAATTCTATGATGTAGAAAAACGTATATTAGACTTTGTATTATAATACATAATAGTTTCACAACATTAGTTTAACAATATTAATTTAATCAATTGAAAAATTATTTAAATATTTTAGGCAATAATAATTGTAATAAAAATAACTTTGATGATAATTCTAGATCCAACCAAATTTCGCCATGTCAGGAATTGTGTAAAGTCCTCTTTTTGAAATACACTTTGGAGACTCAATGTGGCCAATAATATCTTCCCAAGAACACATTGTTATATCAGGAGTTGCTGGCCATTTCCACGCCTTTATACTTTTTTGCATTGCAGAAATTTCTGCACCGTTTTCCATGACCTTAATTATTTTTCCCGGAAAGTATGAACCCTCATACTGAAAAATAACATGTTATTCAACTTCTTGAAAACATTTTTTCAATTGAAGAGCATTTCTAATGGATGTTTCTCCATCAATTATTTTTTCTTCTAGTTCCTGGTTGACGTCTGATATTTCCATTTCTTCATTTTCTTTTTCGACATTTTGTTCCTTTCGTGGTCTTCCTCGTTTTCTTTTGGGTTTAATTATTTTTCCTTCTATTTCTTCTTCAACGTCTGATATTTTCGTTCCATCACTTTTTTTTCTTCCTTTTGTTGCTTTCTTGAATCAAATAAATCTTCAGGCACTTTGACTCATCCAATGGAAACAATCCGGTGGAATTAAAGCCACTGATGATATTTACGCTACTAAAATTTTTCTAAAGCTTGCCCAATAAGCTTAAATTACCAATACCCAATAAAATTTAGAAGAAGTTGAGTAAACGTTCTTTACTATGTCAAAAAAATCGTAAACAACGAATGGGTCTCGAGCAGTTTTTCTAGCTTTTTGCAAATTTTCTGGTTTCTTGAGAGGAAAGCAACGGATTTCGCTTCATAAATGCATAGTACCAATCGTCCCCTGGACGACCATCCTTAATCCTTGTTTGGAAATTATTTGCTATGACATATTCTTGAACCAGAGATTTAAATTCTTTTTTATCGCAAGAATAGCTCATTTGTGCCCTAGCTTTAAGACAATTCACTAAAATCATTTCTGTATCTTCAGTTAACACGCGAGGACGACCACCATTAAGTTTATTAATTTCCAACTTTATACCATTAATTCTTCTACAAATAATGGTCCTGGGAACTCCGTAGGCTTTCTCCGCTTCTATATAGGTCATTATTTTGTTCTCTACATCACGTACTGCATTTTCTAACTCAGAGACGTTATAAGCTGCTTCTGACAAACCTTAACAATTTTTTAAAGTATATCTTACACTGCTACAACACAGCAGGGGTCAAAAACATGCAAGTTTGTCCAGCTGTTATTGGAAAAAAATTATTTAAAATTCTGTCCCGAATTACCCCAGACTTATCGAATTCTAGGGGTAATTAGGGAAAGATTATTGTTATTATTATATAAATTAGCCAAGAACAAAAACCCAAGTGAATGTCAAATACAGCATTAATAACACATAAGAAAAAATTTTGTTTGATTTTTAGGATTGTCTTTTTTTCAAATACGAAAAGAAATACTGAAATAGTCTTTCTTTGATTGTTAACTTTTTATCGATTATGAATTATCTTCCTATATCTTGCTGACACTTGACAATCGACAAATTGGCAAATATTCAGAGATCTTGTAGGTGATCTGAGGTTAAAATATTCATATCGTACTTACCTAAAAGTCTGTAAATTTAGCTTAAATATCCTTTGTCCCGAATTACCCCAACTGACCCTAACAAATATCCTTGAGACTAAATAAATACGAAAATACCACAGTACTAACAGAAAGTTACTAATTAAAGATGTTCAATATTTATTTTTATTAATTATTTTTATTTTACAAAAATAACATATTATTCCTTTAAAGTTATAATGTTATTCAAATTCCCAAAAGCTTTAATTTACCCAATCTAAAATAGGAGTGGGAAATTCGATCTAAGTGGAATGAGCCGCCATTTTAAATCAGCTGAAAAATTCACTCTAATTAACTCGTCACTCTATCTATAGAGTGAATAAACTCGCTCTTTCAATGAGTGAACATTCACTCCATATGGAGTGGCTCAATTTTCACTCTTGCCTGGAGTGAAATCTCACTCTTTAAGAGTGAAATCTCACTCTTTAAGAGTGAGATTGTCACTCTTACTCTACTCTTACTCTAAAAAATTTAGAGAGTATTAGCTAGCGCCATGAAATTCTTCTAAGGTTAAATTCATCATTTTATTTTTCTTAGTTTGAACTTTAAATAGAAGCAGTATACTGAAAAAGCGCGCGCCACGTACGATGTAGTATACATATTTGCTCCTCGATGGCCCATCAAACAGCTCTACATACTTTTTATCATAAGTTTTAAACAAATTACGGCTCGTCAATTTTCTCGATGGATTTCAATTTCTTATAGTTTTAGTTGTTAATTAGTACTTTTTTCCGATTTTTAAAAGGTCTAGAACAATAAAAAAATATTAATTGTTTATAAACTACTCACCGGGAATTCCGGGAAAACCGGGAATTTTCCGGGATTTTAGTTCGACCAAAAAAACCCGGGAAATTGGCAGGTAAAAAAAGTATATCCAGGAATTTCTAAAAATTTCGGCTAATTCGTTAACCCTTTCATGCCCGCCTGAAATCCATCGGTTGAATATTGTTGAAACTTGTTACTCGAGGGTTTTCGAGGTTTCTGATTACGAAACTCAAGTTAACTTTTCAAAATGACGGATTCAATATGGCGGACATTTTTTTCATAATTCTTCAAATTCGCTTGAAACTTGTTACTCGAGAGTTTTCGAAGTCTCTCTGTTTGTGAATACGATGTCAGATTTACCAAATTTTTAAAATTCAAAATGGCAGGTCCAATATGGCAGACATATTTTGCAAAATTGCTCAAATTCACTTCAAACTTGAGAATTGAATAGACTACTTGGTAGTAATCCATGTCGCTGGTTACTAATCTAAAGTTAGATTTTCAAAATAGTAAAAGTGTAACAAATTTCAAGCGAATTTGAGCATTTTAAGGGCGCTAGTGACTCACTTTTATTCATTTTTTTTAATCACTCACTATTAATCACTTTAAAAAAAACTCACTTTTCTCACTTTTTTAGTAGAATGATTATTATTAGGTATTATTACATACAATTATTTCCTTCAAATTTCAATCATTTTTTACATTGTTTAATTAGTTTACTCTAATTTTAATTACTTTTTCAATTTTTTAATTAATGTCTACAGTTTTTTAATTTTTAAACCAGTATTGTCAATTACTTTCGTCGTCTTTCAATTTTTTCATCAAATTTAAATTATTTTTGTTATTATTCAATTATTTTCTGAAAATTTCCATTAGTTTTAATATTTGAAAATTATTTTCATCAAATTTTAATAGTTTTTTTCAATCTTTTTTTTATGGTCAAGAATTTCTTAATTTATTACACAGTTTTCAATTTTTTTATACGAATTTCAATTATTTTCTTCCAATTTCAGCAACTTTCTTCAATAATATTTTTATTATGTATCAATAATTGTTAAATACTTTACACCAATTGCCAATTATTCGTCAACCTTATCAAGGGTTTTGTCAGAGTTATATTTAAAAAAAAAATTTTTATTAAAAAGATCAAGTCGATACTTTTATTAGTGTGTTTAACTCATATAATAATCATTTGAAGTTTACTTTTGAGATGGAAGAATTTGGAAAAATCAATTTTTTAGAGTTAACTTTGAGTAAAAATAATTTATTTATTTATTTATTCAATACACGGGCTTACAAAAATTATGCCCTTTATAATTGTAAAAAAACTAAAACTACATAAAAAAACAAAATAAATGCGTAGTGTGATACAGCTTTACTCTCTTACATGAGCTGACAAACCCTGCATAAATTTTGGTTTGTCTCCAAAAAAATCGACACTAATCGCATGATTTGCCTCCCGACAAAGGCGTGTAAGAGGTAAATTGACACCCAAATTGGTTCGGTGAAGAGGCACTCTGAATGTTAAACTTGTTCTCAGTGAGATGTATGGGGTCGATAATATCACTTCAGATCGTAATGCCGGACAGTCAATTATTTCGTTCAATATATTGTAAAAGAACTGCAAGTTCTAAAAAACTGTCAAGTTTTAAAAAACTGTCAAGTTTTAAAAAACTGTCAAGTTTTAAAAAACTGTCAAGTTTTAAAAAACTGTCAAGTTTTAAAAAACGATTCCGAACTGCAGGTATTTTCATAATGGACCTCAGCTCAGAGTAGTCATGACTAAAATAGTTATATGGTATTGAAAGTTGCCTAGCAGCAAATCTCAAGAACCTATTCTGGACCCTCTTTAGTTTCAATATCTGGTATTCCTATTGTGGAAAGTATATAGTCGAGAGGAAGTCAAGATGAGGTCTGACGAGAGTAAAGTATAATACCTTAAGAACACGAAGATTACAAAAAATTTGAACATGACCTCACAATTTGACTAAGTACCTTTAAGGATTTATTTATTGCTTGTGTGATGTGATCGCTATAAGTAAGTGCAGGGTCCAGTATAAGTCCCAGATCCCGCTGACGTCTAACCTTTATAAGTGGTATCCCACAGATATTATAGCAGAAGTTGATTATTTTAGATTTACGATGGAATGACATGGCCGTACATTTAGAAATATTTAAAGGCAAAGAATTCTTTGTGGACCACAGGTAAACTTCAAGGTCATTCTAGAAACACCGTAGGTCTTGAATTTACTAACAAGGATGTTGTGGTTAATTTTGTCAAACGCCTTGGAGAAATCTGTGTAGATTGTGTCTACTTGGAATCCACTGTCCAAGGCACTTGACAAATATTGAGTAAAAAGACACAAATTAGTTAAGACAGAGCGCGACCTCCTGATCCCGTGCTGCTCCTCAATCAGGACACTCTCAAATGCGGAATACATCTGGTCATAAACCAAACTTTCAAGTAACTTAGGGGCCATACTTAAATTACGTAACGCTCTAGAGGGGGGAGGGGGGGGGGTCTGAAAAGTTGTTACACCTGTGTAAACTGTCATACGTTTACATTATAAAAACTGTTACAGGGGGGAGGGGGATCTTAGAATTCCTGAAAAAAGCGTTACGTAATTTAAGTATGGCTCCTTAGCAACAGAACTGATAACAGTGACAGGTCTGTAATTTTTAACACTAGATTTATCACCAGTTTTGTTAATAGGTGAGATTATGCCCAATTTCCAATAAAATGGAAAATTGGGTGTCTCCAAAGACGAATTAAATATAATCATTAGTGGTTCAGCGATCGAGAAACAGCATGACTTCAGGAAGAAAACCGGGATACCATCGTGACCCGGGCTCTTGTTGCTGTTAAGCGCGCGTATCTTAGTTTAAATATTTCTTCTAGAAAGGGGATTGACACTAAAATTTACTTCCTCAGACAAATCTAGTTGACAGGCGACGTTAACGTTAGGACAACTGTAAACTGATTTAAACAAATCAGCAAAAATATTTGCAATACCTGGATTATCGGTGGCCTTGGATTGATCAAAATACATCTCACTGGGAAAATTAGAGTTCCTTTTGTTGTTATTAATGAAACTCCAAAAGAGTTTAGGGTTCTTAATCAAGTTATTTTCCGTGTCAATTAAATATTGGTTGTAATTGATTTCAGAGAGCCTCTTAAACTTTGCCCGCAGAGTAGCAGAACGCTCATAATCGCTTAAGTCTCTTGTACGTTTGTAAATAGCGTGAGCAGATTTTTTCTGAATAAGAAAACATTTTAATTCGTTAGAATACCAAATAGGATAAATAGTGGGTCTGTGATAAGATATTGGAATGAAGTTTTGAAAAGCACGCTCGATGTGCATATAAAACATTGATACCATTTTATCCACTACATCGCATCGAATTACTTCAGAAATATCATTTAAGTCGTGCAACTCGCTTGCAAATTCCTCGATCCAATTAACCGTACATAAATAGTTATTAATCGATGCAAAATCGGCTCTTTTGAAATTAAAATTTAAATTATTATGAAAAATTGGCAATTCATACGCATCAACAGGCAATATAATCTCGTAAATAAGTGGTGGATGATAAGTATCCGCCGATAGCAAATTTTCATCCACTAATGGCACTGTACTATAATCTACGTCAGTCAAAATGAGATCTAAAATTGAGTCACGATTATTGCGAAATATATGAATTTGGTGTAAATGAAAAAATCCCAAATTGACCATAAACAGCTGAAAGATATCATTTTGAACGCTGGTATAGCCAGGTTTTAAATTATGCAAAAAACCGAAAATATTAAAATTTTTCTGTTCATCCCACTCAACAAAGGGTAAATTAAAATCTCCCAGTACATGAATAGGCTCGTTTGGCGTGCTGTTATATATTTCAGTCAAAGTGTAAAAAAAGAGTCTATATTCACTAATACTAGAGTTTGACGGAAAATAGATTACAACAAAAATGTGCCAAGAATTAAAAACCTTGACTCGAACAAACAACATTTCAAGAGAATTATAAACAATAGATATAAGCTTACTAAGATATTTGTTGCTTACTGCAATAAGTACTCCATTGCCTCGAGACGAAGAACTCGTAAAAGTATTTCTGTTCTGTCTGAAAACTGAAAAATTTATGAAGCCTAATTCTTCGTTATCTATACCTGGATGTAACCAAGTTTCATTAAAAACATAGACAGAAACCGAGAAGGATGAGAGAGTCTTTTTTAGAGCCGGTATTTTGGTGCGGAGACACCTAACATTTTGATAATAAACGTCAAAATGAAAGGAGCAAACGCCACGAGGTCTAGAGTCAACAGTCTGTGTGTCACCAGAATTTAGATTATGATTGTAGGACAATCGCACATTCGCTATTGAAGACCCGCTGGTTTCTTCCTCTTCACAACCCCTGGCTCCCCTCTCACGTCCCTGATGACTAGGTCAATAATAAGATAATGACTAATTGGTAAGTCAAACCGATTTCATCTCAAAGATTGATTAATTTTTTCTCTAATCATCCCATACAACAAAAAAAGAACATAGTTTTTAATTTAGTGGACAGAGCAATAACTCTAGCGGATAAATGTTTTCATATGGATAATTTAAAAAAGATAGAGAAGATTTTAATTAATAATGACTATTCAGTTGTTTTTATAAAAAAAAACATCAAAATACGTATGAATAAAATTAATTACTCTGGCGAAACTATTGATAATAATCATAAAGATTTCTACAAAACAATTCCTAAGATCTCTTTACCTTTTAACAAAACCTATTTTTTTAAATTATCCAATTTACTAAAAAAATGCAATATCTCAATAATTCCAATTATCAAAAAAAAATTTAATTCAGTAGTAAAATTTGGAAAAGACAAAATCCAAAAAATGGGAACATAAAAATATTGTTTTTACAAGTATAAATGTAAAGATTGACCTGCGCTATATATAGGTGAAACAAAACGAACATTACAAAAAAGAATTAAGGAACATAGAGGCACAAAAAAACAAGAATCTGTGATCTATAAACATTAGTCTTTTCATAGACATACCTTCGATTGGGATAATGCAAAAATAGTGGATTTTGAATCTAATTATAAAAAAAGAAAAATGTCAGAAATGCTATTTATAAAATCCAACAAAAATACTATTAATAAAAAGGAGACTATCTGTTTTTAAACGAAATTTATTTCCCGTTATTGAAAAAGTTAAATTTATGAACAATTTATTTTGTGATAGATTTCTTTTTTTTTGTTGTCGATTTGTATTTACTTAAGAGTTCTTTGCCCTCCATATGAATGTGTTTTTGTTTTGTACTTTATACAAAATGTCAAACGAATTTCCTTAGTAGTCTCGAAAATGTTGTAGAACTGTGCACATCTCCTCAGGAGATTTTATATATTTAATTGAATTTTATTCTGTATTTGTTTTATAATTTTAAGTAAAAACTGACGGATTTTTTAAAAATCAAGTTTCTCAAATATTATTAACAAAACTGTACATATAGGTAATTTTCAAAAATAAATTGTTATAATTTTTGTTATTATTAATTTTAATGGGTGCAATGTGCCCCCTCGTGGTGTCACCTTGTCGTGGTGAGGGGGCTTAGGATCGTCCAGGCGCTTGTCCTTCGGACGCCATCACTAGACGAGCTGTTCGGCTCTTCCCAGGACTCATCGACTCCCGATGACTAGCGAGTTTAGGCATAGGCACAGGGGAATGAACGGGACCCCGTTAATTCGGGTAACCGCCGTTTTTCGAACTTGTGCACTAGCTATCCTGTGCGGATGATGTTAATTCGGATTCCAAATGGGGGCTAACTATCCTCGTCAGCTGTGGACGACATGGGTTCTGGGTGAGATAGGACACTCCTGCCTTCTTGGTTTTTCTAAGTTGGTGTGGAGTACGGAAGCCCCTACGCGCCACCTTGTAGGAACTAGGTGCAATGTTCTGTTTGGTAGTGTAAAGTCGGAAGAATATAGCAGTCTATTCCTATATGCCTGTATTCCTATGTTCTTCGTCCTTTGATGAAAACAATGTAGAATTGTGTAAATGTTTGTTTTTTCTAATTAAAACATAAATAGAGACATTTTTTATCATGGAAATTGATTCTAATGGATAGTAAAATTTGAAAGATCAAAGAAAAGTGTACAGTTTAGAAATGAAAATAATTTTTGGGTTATGTTATAAGCACAAAAAAATGTTTGTACAGATATTTAATTAAGGCCTATAATAATAAATTGGAAGTAAAGTAATTTAACTCAGATTTATTTAAACCGTTTTTAAAATTTCATTTTTTAGTCAAAAGACTAAAAATATAGGAAAACACCGGCACACTGAGCATTATTTCGATATTCCCCATACTTTCGATATTTATATAGAAACTATATATTTTTTTAAGTAATAATTACTTATATTGAGAATATTATATTTTTTTAAATGGTTAAATAACTTCAAGCCTAGGTTTTATATTTAAAATAAGACATAATACGTGTAAAACCTATTTCTCTCAGTGCTTTAATTATTATTTAATATTGTAATGCCTATTCGAAAAATAACGTTAAATAAGCATGAGTTAAACTTATTTACTTACAGTTTCTTATTATATGCCTTAATTTAATATCAGTATCAATAACTTTTTTTTGTGTTTACATAACCCAAAAATTATTTGCATTTTTAAACTGTACATTTTTCTTTCATTATTCTAATTTTACTAGCCATTAGAATGCTAATCTTTAATTAGCAAAAATAAATAATTAGAAAAGTCTTAATTATTTTCATCAAAGGACGAAAAACACAGGAATAGAGGCATACAGGAATAAACTGCTATGTTCCTCACATTTTAGACTAACGATATTCATGGAAATTTCTATATTTTTTAAAAGTAAAAATTAATTATAATGAGCATATTATATTTTTACAGGTACTTCATACCTAGGTTTTATATTGAAATCAAGAAATGATGTGTAAAACCTATTTTTCTCAGTACTATAATTATTATTATTCAATATTGTTATACCTATTTCAAGATAACGTTAAGTAAATATTAGCTAAAATTCTTTACTTCCAATTTATCATTATAAGCCTTAATTTAATATCTGTATCAACACCTTTTTTTATGTTTGTAATCATAACCCAAAAAATATTTCCATTTCTAAACTGTACACTTTCCTTTGATTTTTCAAATTTTACTAGCCATTAGAATCAATTTCTATGATAAAAAATGTCTTTATTTATGTTTTAATTAGAAAAAACAAACATTTACACAATTCTACATTGTTTTCATCAAAGGACGAAGAACACAGGAATACAGGCATATAGGAATAGACTACTACAGTGGCGTAGCTAGGTGAAATATAGGGGTGGGCGGCATGACGTTTGCGATGCCCTTTTTAGTACAAAATCTTAGGTAACGCGAGGCCCAAGATGGCGCAAATCTATAGAAAGTAGGCGCGAGGCCCTGAGCGGTCGCCCATTTCGCCTCCACGTAGATACGCTTCTGGACTGCTATGTTCCTCCGACTTTACACTACCAAACAGAACATTGCACCTAGTTCCTACGAGGTGGCGCGTAGGGGCTTCCGTAGTGGAGTAGCCTCGATCTAGTGTTGGCGCCCTATTGACCAGTTGTCTGTCCGATCTGACCAACGACGCTTAACCCAATCTAAGGTTTCACACTGTGCCGAGAGATAGATGGCACCTGGGCTACAAAATTCGCCGTGAAGCTGCCGAGGATGGTGCGAAATCGCCCAACCTACGTGCTCTTCAATTTGGCGTCTGTAAAGCGCAGGCGTCGGTTGTTGATGTCGGAGGTGTAGCGAGCGGTGCTAGGATACCGGGCGCCCTCCTAGTGTACAAATGCCTTACCCACACATTGGAGCTCTGTGTGGGTTGACCTTTTTCTCTCCAAGGCTTGTGGGACTCATATGGCAGATTTCAATTTCGAAAAAAACAAAAAAGATGATAGGCTCCCAGGTGGGAGTGAAGCAGCTTCGACGGCATCGAATGCTGCTAGCCAGGACGAACAAACGCCAGGACCATCGCATCTGACGGTGGATGAAGGCCGTAGGTCCAGGCGTTGAAGCGTGGCGAGCGTCAGCAGCAGTGACAGTGTATTTAGCCACGCTACAGCTGAAGACCTCGAGTTAAGCAAGAGGGATCGTGAGGAGTGCCAGAAGGTGCGCTCAGAGGAACGCAAAATTTTCTCCTTAATGGAAACAGAACTTGGGTTCATGCTGGAGAAATGTTGCGGTGGAAATCCAAAGCGGTCTAAAGAAATTCGAACAATGGATCTCCGACTTCAAGGACAAGCATGAGGAGGCTGCGCAAGCAGACCTCAAGTTCTACGAAGGGTACAAGATTACCGATGAAGCCAGACAGGAAAGGAGAAGGATCAGAGAGAAGTTCCAGGCTAGAACGATGCGAAGACTAGTCCTGGAATGTAAGAAAAAAAGGGAGGATGAAACGTCACCTCCAAAAAGCAAGGTGGAGAAAAAGAAAAAAGGTGAGCTTTTTGCAGATAAGGCAAAGATTGGTAAGCAGGAAGTCTTGGGTGCACAGAAGGTATCGGTGCCTAGAATTTCGGTGCTGCCAAGCAGCCCCAAGAATAAGACGTTGCTCGTTGGGGTTTGCCAGATACAGACGTTTGCATCTGTTCTTGGCAAACTTAAAAAGGATGTAGATCCTGGCTCTTGTCAGTCCACGGTCGTGGAGGCAAGACTAACAAAGTCTGGGAATCTCCTTCTAAAATTGGGAGGAGATTCAGACCGTAAGGTCTTTGCCGAGAAGGTAAAGGACGTATTAAAGGGCATGGGAGAAGTCGAGGGACCGGGAGACTAGAGGACAACTCTGGAAATCCGCGATCTTGACAATGTAACAGAAAAGCAGGTAGGATTTATGTCCTGCCTTATTAAAAGGAGGACTATGGTCACCAGGTGCTACAGGTGCTTGGGCTACGGCCATAAAAAAGCCTAATGTAGGGGAGTGGACAGATCCTCCACATGTTTTAAGTGCGGAGAGTCTGGCCACACTCTTGCATGTTGTCAGAAATCCACTTGCTGCTTTTTGTGCAAGGAGGCTAGAGCTGACGAACCAGACACGTGTAACGTCCCTGGTTCAGGAAAGTGTGCCGTCTTCAGGAAAGCTCTCGAAGAGGCAAAGAAGATCAAGGCGCAAAGGCGTCGATAAAGGTAATTGATAGACAGTCCCCCCCTCCTGTCACGCTCTCTCACGTGAGAGTAAACACGTACCCCTAAAAGTACGTCACGTTTCTTGCCCCCCCCCCCCTATTTTTATGATAATTTCATTTTCAACGTTAATAACAAAAAATTCAATAGTAATAATTTTCAATCGGTTTTATTATTCTAAATTTGCATTCTTGTGGGTTTATTACTGACATTTGGTTAATAAATAGATTATTATACTGTGATTAAAAAAATTTCTTATTTTTCGCACAACAAATACATTAAGGACTGTTTCAAATCATATACCTCGAACTTTAAGTATTAAATACTTCATATTAAACATAAAAATAAACATAAACGTGACGTCACGTTTAGGACGACCCCCCCTTCCCCCAAGTCACGTTTTGGCACGTTTGATCAGGACTCCCCCCTCCCCTCTATAGCGTGACGTCATATGTGAACGCTCCCTCATCATCTATAATTTTTTTTCTTCTTGTTTCAATTATTTTTGCCATTTCTCGACTATTTGTTTCATTTTTTGATTGTTTTTGTAGTTTTCAATTTTTTTTGTTATTTTTCAATTTTGTTCTTGTTTAATTTTCAATTCTTTTCATCATTTTTCAAGTACTTTCTTTAAATTTCTATCAAATTTAATGATTTTTCAATTATTAAATTATTTTCTTTCATCGTCAATTCTTTTTCCAATTTTTTAATTATGTATTAACATCAAATTTTTATTTTGTTTTTCCATTTTTCAATTTTTTTTGTCGACTAGTTAGTTCATAAAATAAATTAGGAAAGTGGGCCCCAAGATGGACACCCTTTCGATTTATTCCTGTAGAATCCAAACCAATTACAAAATATATAAAAATGTTTTATACCGGATGAAAGTACAATTTATAAGGTAACTTATGGCCACAGGGATACAATTTCATTTTGAACATAAACGTTTTTTAAAGCATTTTTTCTATTTTTAAAAGTTTTTGGTCTAAAAAAAAGTGGCCTAAAATGGACACCTTCTTAAAAGTCTCTGAAAATTGTAGTAAATAAAAAATGAACATCGTGTAACAATTCTTAAACTAATTTTGAATCATTTTACGGAATTTATCAAGAAATAACATTCCTAAAAACTTCAATATAATAGCTTAACAGTAAAAAGTAATAAAATATCGAAAAATATAGATACCGTCAAGTGGGGCTATTTTGTGCACGCGAGGTTTTTAATGAATAAAATCTTTATATATATACTGTTTAAGTTTGCTATTTGGTATAAATATTTTCTGATATATAGACTACAGAGAGTACTAAATGAAATTACTTAATTCTTTATCACAAATCAGAAAAAAAATCGTAAAGTCGTGAAAGTCGAGCTAAAAATTTTCAAAGGTCTCAAAATTCTGTTTAGATCTCCGGAAGTTTAAAAGTATTTTTAAAACTATTAATAATACTTGTTGACAATTTAGTTGTGATGGTGTATACGTGATGCGCTAACTTTTTATTGCATATTTTAAGAAAAAAGTGTAAAAAACTAAAAAATCAGAATTTGGTGGGTTATTTTGTGCATCTTTTAAAATCAATTATTTTTCAAAAATTGGTTTTGTAGTTAATAAAAAATACTTTATAATTTAGTTTTAGAACATATTTGTTTTATTTTTGTTATAAAAACTGAGAAATAAGCATACACTGAGAGAAATAGATGGTAAGAACTTTACTATCTTTGATGGTAGAGAGGTTATGTTACACTCTACCATCAGAGATACTACACCGTACCATCTAGATGCTACATCGTACCATCCAGATGCTATTAGATGCTAACCCGTACCATACAGATGCTATCTCGTACCATCTAGATTCTTGTCCGTATATTTAAGATCAGATATGGTATCTGGTACCATCTAGATGGTATCCCGTAGTATCTATTTCTCTCAGTGTAAAATTTAAAATTTACACACGGTGCCTTAAAAACCTCAAAAATGTAACTTTAATAATTACATGCTTTTCAAGTTAATTTTGTAACTTTTTTTCTTAAAATAACTCGAGAAATGTAGTAGAAGTTTTATTAAGTAAGATTTACTTAAAAAAATAACTTTTTTTGTAAATCTCCTTTTTTGTAAAATTTCAAAGTTTTACTTTCAAATAAGTTAAACAATTACTACAAAAAAAAAATATTTTTAACTTTGTTTTTATTTATTACACTCTAGAATATCTAGAAAAAATACTTCATACAGTAAAAACAGTAAAAAAAATTGTTTACCCATCTTTATAAATAAACAAACTTTGATGCATATAGCCCCATCCGTGGGGCTATTTTGTGCACAACTTTGAGTTTCTATAACTTAGACAAAAAATTTTTTCTTGTCGGCTAACTCATAGGACACCTTCAGAAGGATGTCTACAACATAACTGAAAAGTTCAATTCTTTATTTTTTCAAATTCTGAATTTTAACAAAGCATAGAGTGAAAAAAGAGCGGTTTTGTGCACAAAATAGCCCCAGTTGACGGTATATCATTTTTTCTAACGATAACATAATATTTTATTATAAAGAATAAAAATTTTTAATTAATTGGCTCAAAAAATTATTGAAAAAAGTCTAAAATCGAAAATATGCAAATAAATACATTGAGATTTGAGGCCTGTTCATCTTAAGGTAGATGACACCATTTTTTAATACCCAATAAAAATATATATACGAACACTGAATTAGTAAAATCATTTTGGGATATTATATTATAAATAAAGAATATTATAACGTTAAGTACTCATTCTAAATCTCAATTTTAAATAACTTTACCAACTTGAGGAAAAACTGTTACAAAACTTTTTTGAGACACAAAATTACGTGGTATGTGTAGAAGGAAAACCAACTGGTTTTTTTCTTCAAATGTGCATTAAAATCTAAGGCCTATACAAACAACAAAAATGACAGAAAGCATAAGGTGCTGTCACCTTTAACAAAAATTTTATACGAAATGTCCATCTTGGGGCCCTGTCCATCTTGGGACCCACTCCCCTATATTATATTTTGCTAATTAAGAAAGACGTGTTTTGACTTTTTATACCCAATCTGCTTAATATTTCTTATTAACCGATAATTATTTTAATATTATGGCTATTAATCATATATAAAAGAAATTCGGGAAAAATGTAATTTTAGATCCGGGAAAACCGGGAATTTGCCAGGAACTTGAAAATCTTGTTTCGGTAGACACCTTGTAAAACAATTTATAAACAAATTATAAAAAAATTATATTTTTTAAAAATTTTTAATTGTAAAATGAAGTACTTTTTATGCTCTTTTATTCCATCTAAGGGTCATTCATATTGGTCTACTCATTAAGGAGATATAAACTTTTGTTTAAAAAGTGACTAAAATTTCAATTTTGCAATAACTTTAGTAAATATTTGTTTTAAAATTTTTTGTTTGTTGAAAACATTTTTATGATCCAATAGAACATTTTTTCCATATTTCGATAAAAAATAAAATCCATTTTATTTTTGTGCTGTTTTTACGAATTCAGACTCAATACCTTTTCCCTCGTATTGAGCATAATTAGAAATTATATTTCTACAAAATAAAATTTCAAAATTGAATACGCCATGAGAATAGAAAGTAATAAATCTATTTTCCTGATTATTATTCATTAATTACCCTAGGAAATTTTATTAATTCCTTCTTACTGGGTAATTTCTAAAACGATCAAGAGTCAATAATAAAAAAAACATTTTAATCGTTAGTGTACACGAAGAATGATTTTTTCAGCTATGTACGAAACACGTTGTACCGAGCTCGATCAGTACAGAAATCTCTGTACAAAGCCGGGAACTCCAGATCTGTACAAAATGCTCTGTACAAAATGCCTTGTACCAATCGCGGTCTGTACAATTTCGGGCTTGGTACATAACATACATGGATGATTCTCCACGAAACCGACAATTCCATGTCCCTTATGTTTTTAAAGAAACATATTGCACAAATGGTATTGAATCCAACGTGAAAAAGTAGTTCTAGTGATCACAAACAAAAGCCTGTAGCTACTTTAATTTATAAGATTAAATATTTTTTGTTAAATTCAAATTTAAGAGCCAAATCGTCATGGTGAAGCCTGTCCCCAGGGTTAGTTTCGGAACAAAAATAAATATTTTTAGTAAACTTTAATAATAAGACTAATTAATTGTAACACTTTTTTATTGTCTAAGTGTGTAGAATTCAGACAAAAATTGGTTGTAAAAAAATTTATTTTTTTTATTTCTTTTTAGATGTTATATCTTGTCCCTAGTTTTGTGCGTCATGGTAAAGCCTTTTTAAAAAATTGAAATATTTTATAAAAATCAAATCAGAATGTAGTTATACTTTAGTATAAACAACAATTGACTTCCCTCAAGAGATTCACTACAACAGAAATAAATTTTATAATTGATTTTTGTTTTTTTTTACGTTTGAAGCGCCAAATTTGTGTAGGGGTTCACTGAATCGTCATGGTGAAGCCTTTACATATTTCGCAATAAATCAAAAAAGAAAAAAAATTTTTTTCATTAAATGATTCATGGTTGTATTATTTCAGGGAATTTAAATGGCAGGAATGCAGAACTGATTAAAAATTGCTAATAATTTGTTTAAAAAAATAGTATTCATTAAGCGTCATGGTGAAGCCTTTTGCATCATGGTAAAGCCTTTTGGCTGTCTTTCATTGAATTCGTGATTCAACCAAGTGTACAATTAAAACAATTTTAGTGATTGTGTCCAAATAAAATTAAACAAATAAAATTTACTTAGCCTGTCATAGATTTAATAAGTTTATCAATAAGTACTTTATAAGTTTTCATAAATTACTGTATAAATTTCTATAAATTGTTGGTAACTGATTTGCAAATTTTAAATTATGTGTTAATAAATTACAATAAATGTTTTCAAAATAATCTATAAAATTTCAACATATATTCCCATAAATTACCACATAAATTTCCATAAATTACCCTATAAATTTCCATAAATTTCCAAAAAAAATTTTGTTTATTTTCTTTTATTTACTATAAATTACCTCAAAACAATTATAAATTACCATAAATTACGAAATAAATTTCCTGCATTAGTTTCTTGAATCTTGAATTTTGTTTTGTATTATTATTATTATAAATTACCTCAAACTTTTTATAAATTACCGCATAAGTTACCATAAATTTCCATACATTACTACATAAATTTCATGACACAGTTTTTCAAATCCTGAATTTAGTTTGCATTATTATTATAAATTACCTCAATATTTTCATAAATTACAGCATAAATTATCACCATGGATTTCTTTATTTGTTTATAGCGATTTTATTAACAAATGATGCCTTGAAATAAAATATGATCAGAACAAAATCGTTCTAATTTTTCTTGTAGAATCGATTGGCATCCATAGTTTTAATTAAATGTGACTTTTATAATTTAAACAAATATTGTTAAACAAATATACAAATATACTTGGGGGTTTTTGGGGTCGCTGATTATGAATCCAATGTCAGAATTTAAAAATTCAAAATGGCGGATCCAATATGGCAGACATTTTTTTTAAAAATTACTGAATTCAGCTGAAAATTGTTACTCGGGGGTTTTTGGGGTCTCTGAATAAGAATCCAAAGTCAGAATTTAAAAATTCAAACTGGCTGATCCAATATGGCGGACATTTTTTTTTTAAATTACTGAAATCAGATGAAAATTGTTACACGGGGGTTTTTGGGGTCGCTGAATGCGAACCCAATGTCAAAATTTAAAAATTCAAAATGGCGGATTCAATATGGCGGATACATTTTTCAAAATTTAATACATTTAACCGAATTCAGCTGAAACATGGTACTTGGGGGTTTTTAGGGTTGCTGAATACGAATCCAATGTCAGAATTTAAAAATTCAAAATGGCGGATTCAATATGGCGGACATTTTTTTAAAAATTACTGAATTCAGCTGAAAATTGTTACTCGGGAGATTTTGGGGTCGCTAAATACGAATCCAAGGCTAGAATTTAAAAATACAAAATGGCAGATCCAATATAGCTGAAATTTTTTTAAAAAAATTACTGAAATCAGCTGAATATTGTTACTAGTAGGTTCTTGAAATCGCTAATTACGCATATGTTGGTAAAATTTAAAAAGTAGTAAATGTGAACTGAATAAGTCGGAAATAAATCTACTAAAGTAACTAAATGACGGGCTTAAAAAAAATTTTTTTATCAAAGAGAAGTCCTGAAAAGGACTGATTGTAATTTATTTTCTATTTATTTATATTTAAAAAAGCACACTCTTTCGCATTGGAATATTCTTTTATTTCTAATGTCGTATCTGACACTGGAATATAACCGTGGTTTTTTGTATTTTTGTAACTGCCGGTGCATTCTTAAAACGTGAATTTAATCGTTTCTTAATTGCTTCATGAATTTTCCGCTATATTGGATCCGACATTTTGTATTTTTTAATTCTAGCCTTGGATTCGTATTCAGCGACCCCAAAAAACCCCAAGTAACAATATTGAGCTGAATTCAATAATTATTTTAACAATGTCAGCCATATTGAATCCGCCATTTTGAATTTTTAAATTCTGACATTGGATTCCTATTCAGCGACCCCAAAAACCCTTGAGTAACAATTTTCAGCTGAATTCAGTAATTTAAAAAAAAATATATCCGCCATATTGGATCCGCCATTTTGAATTTTTAAATTCTGACATTGGATTTGTATTCAGTGACTCCAAAAACCCCCGAGTAACATGTTTGAGCTGAATTCAGTTGAATGTATTAAACTTTGAAAAATGTATCCGCCATATTGAATTTTTAAATTCTGTCATTGGATTCGTATTTAGCGACCTCAAAAACATTTAAATTAGAGGTTCTAAATTTTTTTAGTTACAAGATGTAAGATATTTTAAAGTTTTAAAGACGCAAGTTTTTAAATTGTGGCACCTATGTGTCTGTGGTGGCCGCCATTTTGCAAATGTCAAAATGAGCCACTCGGCATTCGATTGCACATAAAAATGCTAAATTTTAAGCTATATTGCTTTGCAATAGCTTAAAACCACGAGTGGACAAAGTCATTTGCCTTTTCACATGGAATGACCCATATATATATATATATAAGTATAAATATATGTTACGGTAAATGTGTACATTGACCAGGCTGTTTGGTAAAAGTGAATAATCTCGTATTTAATGATGAAATTTTGTACATTTACCAAGCCAATTGGTAAATGTGCACAGTAACCATCGTAGGTTGGTAAATGTGAATATTTTACTTTGTATCAATTTTAATTAGGTATGAGTCAACTTATACACAGAAATAAAAGATAATTAAGTAGAATGCTTAATTGTTTGTATTGCTAACCTCAGTTATTATTTCAGTTTTCTATTGATAGTGAAAGTATAAGTTTAATTTTATTTCGTGAAGTTAAGAATGAGTGAAAATATGAAAATAAAAAAAAAATTTAATGAATGTGCAGCAAAAATTATATTTAAAAAAAAAAGAATTGTGTTTTCTTATTCGGACAAGAGTATTTAAAAATAATCCAAGAGGTGTGTGATGCAAAATTAAAGCAAAAAAATAAAAGTGACATTGATTATCGTCGATTACAACGATTTGACGTAATTACCGTTGGTAAGGAAAAAAAAATTAATTTCACCTCTTTCCAAAAATACTACAGAGATGAAATATTTTGTGACGAACGAGAAAATTTTTGACGTCATTCATAAAGCACACGTAAGTGTTAACCATGCTGGGTGGACTAAAACATTGAAAGAATTAAATAAAAAATACCCTAACGTGACTGTTGAAATGATAATGTTGTATTTAACTTTATGCGAGCCGTGTGTAAAAAAATCGATAAGCAATAAAAGAGGTTCAGTTGTAAAACCTCTACTTACTGCGGAATTTAATTCAAGATGTCAAGTTGACCTAATTGACCTTCAAACACAAGCAGACGGCGAATATAAGTTCATTCTTAATTACCAGGATCACTTGACAAAATTTGTGATGTTACGTCCTCTGAAAACCAAAACAGCTTTGGAAGTAGCAAGCAATCTTATGGATTTTTTTACAACTTTCGGTGCACCCTCTATACTTCACAGTGACAATGGAAGGGAGTTTGTGAATAAAGTGATAGTCGAATTGACAAATATGTGGGATGGTATGAAACTAGTGCTCGGAAAACCAAGGCATTCACAAAGCCAGGGTTCTGTGGAGCGGGCTAACCAGGATGTTAACATATTCTTGCTACTTTGATGGAGACGAAGAAAACAACCAAGTGGTCGGAAGAATTAAAATATGTGCAATAGGGTGGCCCAAAAATGCATTGTAAAATTTTTTTTGTGTAGAAAAAGGCATGACACCCCCGGACTTTGTTCCAATGCGAAAAAAAGTTAATATGTATTTTTGGATTTTTCAAAATTTTGAAATTAACTGGTGACGCAGGGCACCTCAATTTTTGAAAAATCAAAATCATTCGCAGGGGTTTGACAAAAGTTAATATTAAGTTACTGGATCTTAAAGTAGACTCTCTGGCAATTAATTTGACCTGTATTACTTTTAATTTTGATAACCCCAACCTGGTATAAAACTACCCTAAAGTTGCCCTTTTTTTAAATTTTTGCACATATACGCCATGGTGGGTCCGAACCAAGTTCAACCCAAAGGTTGAAGCACTTAAAATTTTCTTGTGAATTTCTATTCTATTATGTCTTCTGAGTAATTAAAGACCAAAAAGAGAAAAATCGTTAGACACATTTTTGAGAAAATCGAATTTTTGTATTTTTTAAGCTAAAAACATTGCTACTCTGCAATAACTATAAGCCAAAAGTTATTTAACATCAAATTTTTTTTTGGAATTTTTATTTCTACATTATCTACTGAGTAATTTAAAACAAAAGTACTCTTTAACAGTACACATTTATTTATTTATTTCTGCTGTTGTAAATAATTATAAAAAAGTTATACTTTTAAGTTGTACGGTTATAAAAATTATTAATACACACGCTTTCAATCGACTCAAAATTTGTTTGCTTTATTATGGCAAAACTAAAAAGATATTTCCCATAAAAAATAAGTTGAAAGACGAAGTTGAGAAAGTATTTAGAGAGTCGGGTAGCCCCGGACACTTAAGCTTTTTGAATTATATATTATAAAATAATGATCTTAATTTTAGTGCTTAAGGTTTTTTATAGTTAGAGTATCATTACCAATACCTTCAAAAAATAAATACAAAAAATAAACATACAGGGAATAAAATGGTTAATTAAACGCTAAGAAAAGTGCTGTTTAAATAAAATACCTGTTGTACAGCTATTTTCTAATAAGTTTCTGTTCTTTTGCTATAAATTAAACATTGATTCTTAATTTTGTATAAATCACAATTAACCAAAAGTAAAGAACATAATTGTTATTTTGACAGAAACAAATGATTTCTACACACAAAATGTGTCTGGTAGTACGAGACAAAAAATGTCCGTAGCTATTAAACGGTGATATATTTTGGTAAATTTGCTATAAAAAGTAAAAAAACTTTAAATTAACAAAAACAATATTAACAAATTTCATAGTCCGTAAGTATATGTATGTATTTCTGCAAAGACAGAAAAATATATTTGATATTGTTACATGAAAAATTTACCTTAAATATGATCTTAAACTCTTAGAAGGCCATTGCTTTGAAAACAGAGAACATTTAAATTGGATTTTTTACTATTCTAATTAATGATGATAGACTCCACTTTTTAAATTATATTTTAAGATCATGTGGAACGACACAAACGTGGTTTTAAATTTAAAAAGTATACAGTTTATTGTCTTTCACAAGTGTTCAGGGCTACCAGCTGTCCGAGGCTATCTGACTCTCCCGAAACTATGTCTAAAAAAACAATGATTTAATCAGCGTTTATTTTAAATACTGTTTTCAATTTTTCGTTAATGTCTATAGTTTAACAAAAACAAATAAATAATTATTACTACAACAATTTTAATTCGATTTTTTACTTTTAATAAAAATAATGCGCGGTAAAAAAATAAAATTATAGTCGAATATCAATTTATTTAAGAAGTAGTGTCTTCAGCAAACAATAATATAAAAAATCGACTTTTTACTAAATTTATTAAATTAACATTTTTCTCTTTTGGTTTTAAATTACTCAAAAAATAACAGTTTTAATTAAATTTACAAGAAAATTTGAAGAGCTTAGATTTTTGGGTTGAAACACTAAGTAGCAGTGTTTTTAGCATAAAAAATACAACTCGATTTTTTCTTTTTGGTCTTGAATCACTCAGGAGACATAATAGAGTAGAAATTCACAAGAAAATTTGAAGTGCCTCAACCTTTGGGTTGAACTTAATTCGGATCCACCGTGACGCACTTTGCCCAAGTAAAATCCGTATTTGACAGTTTTATCGATAGAAATAGTTATTTTTATTTGTCGCAAATATTAATTAATGTTTAATTAACTATTTTTATGAATATTTTTAACTATTTGACAATTGTTTAAACATATTAATTAGTTTAAACAATTAATTTTTTTTCAAAAATCATACAAATGACTTTTTATGTTTTTTTTGTAATGTTTTTGTTAAAATTTTCTGTCAAAAATTTTAAAATAAATTTTTTAAATAAAATATATTAAACAATTTTGTTATTGTAAGTAAGGGTGGGTGGGGAGGTACGGTTAATTCGTGCAAAAAAGGCACATTTTTGTGAATTTTGTTTACGACACAGTTAAAAACAATTTATTGAAACTTATTGGACAATAAAGTATTTAACATTTCTAGGATGTTATCACAAATTGTTATTAAAAACTATTTAAAAATATGGTACTGGCAGCAATTATTTCGACGCGTCTAAAAAAAATTAGATTTGCGGTGCCCATTATAACTAGGTGCAGGATCAACGGAAATATAAAAATCAAAGTTTATTCGTTAGATAATCGCTTTCCCCTGGTAATGTCAAGAGGGTTTTTCTTAAATTTAAATTTTTTACTTTTTGGGAACACTCTGAAGGGAAAAACGCGATTTTCCGAAAAAAATCGGCTAATTTGTTATTGTAAAATAAAAAATATTAACAAATTTAAAAAAATGCATCGTCATAAATTATGTACTGAAGTAGTGTTCAAATTTTAACAGGATCGGTTCAGTAGTTTTGAAGATATGAGGGGCACCGACTTTGAAAATGTGAGTTTTAGGAAAAAGAAAAACGCTTTAAGGTATTGAGAACCAGATTTACAAAAATTGTACTTAAAGTTTGACATTATTATTAAACATTAAAACGCAGTTTCAAAGATTTGTCAATAACATTTCACATGGCTAAGAAATCGCCCTTTCAAATAGTATCGGAAATAATTGCAAATTTAAAAATGAACAATTTACACATGATTTTTTAAAACAAAGACATGAATCTTTAAGCCTGGACCAACGGACGCTCAAATATTTATAACTTCGTTAATTTTTCTTCGTCAATTTTTCTCTGACACTCGGGATCATTAACGATGCCCAGTTTGTTTCGGTGATATCGAAGATCCCCATGGCCAGTTAATATTTGCGTTAGGGTCTTGGCATCTATCCTGCTGAGTTAACAGAAGTCTGCAGCCCGCTTCAGGTTAATAGTGTTACCAAGGAGTGACTTAGCCTGTCTGCTACCAGCATAGCCATTCCACTCCTTTTGGTGTTCTGCACGTAGCCATTGTTTGAATTCTAAAGCCAACACTGTTTTAGAGACATTTACAGGCGGGTCAGGGCCAACAATGTGGCTCCTGCTACCCGCCTTTGATGGTCGATCCGCCATCTCGTTACCCTTAATCCCTTACACTTTCAAGTCGATCGATAGGAGCAGAATCGCCTTATAGGTCCACATTAGTGTATCCGGTTTTAAACCCCACCTATGCTCGATGGCTCTTTTACATTACCAGAGGGCTGCCATGAATTTATTGCACTTATCTTCTAACTGTTCATTCCAGGCCAGTTTACTATCCAGGATGACTCCTAGATACTTTGCTCGCGCTGACAGTTGAAGTTCTTGTCCTGAGAGCCTCAGCGTGCGTGTAGCTTTCCACTTATAGCGTCTCGTAAAGACGACAACCTCAGTTTTCTTTGGATTGACGGACAGGTTGACTGCAAAGTCAATATACTTTGCACTTGTTTGCTTTCAGCCTATGATCTTTTTGCTCGATTGCATATTCCACGTGCCAGGAGTAGACATATACCATGAATGACTACTGAAATTAAAACTTTGATTAGAAAAAGAAATTGAGTTTATCAGAAGTATAAAAGAAGTAAAAATAATATTATTCGTGCAGAATTGCGAAAACTTCGAAATTAGACTCAGACTAAAATTAGAGATGCTTGTCATAAATACGGTAACAATTATCTTGTTTTAATTATTACAAAATATTTATTCAGATAGTATAAGCAAAACTTGCATTCTTATTTTCTCAAAAAAAATTAAACATTAGTTAATCAGTATCATAATTTTTCATAACACAATTATTTTAAAGACTTACTCAGTTAATCCCCAAATACTTTAAATATTGATATTTCAAATAAAAATTTAAGAATCAAAATGAAGGAATAGAATTAAAATCAAAGATACAAGAAAAACAAAATATTTCATAATCGTCAGTCAATTTATTAAGACAGAGCAATTAGTCGCTTAGATATAAATCGATAATTATCATCGCCTTTAGTGTTAGTATAATAGGTGACGTCACCACGAAAATCTAACTTCGGTTAAATACAAATGAAAATTTCAATTAATAAATTATCGACATCAATATGAACATTTTAAAATAAGAACAGAAAGACAATAAAATCAATCTTGTTGGTGACTAAATTCAAAGAATAACGATTATACAATATACACATTCACACACTTGAAATAAATAAACCAATATGATCTTACAATAACTTTTCTCAAAAGATAAAAATTATAATACATTAGTTATAAAAAAAACAAAATTACCATCAATTACAATTTACAAAATGTCAGAAAATATTTTTTTACTTGAATTGCAGAAACAAATAATAAGACGAACGATAAGTTCGTTTAATACTGAATTAGTCAATATAAATTTTTTATTCAACAAAATAGTCAAAATAATATAAATCAAGAAAAATGGATTATCACACCACAATCAATCAATAAAAGACGATAAATACTTATCGGCCTATGAGGAAACTGGCTGAGAGAGACAATGGAAATCCTTCACAGAGAAAACGAACACCTTTCCTTTTTAACGACCACTCTCTTTTTGGGGTTTGGATTCGTGTAGATCCACTCGAATTTCTGTTGTGAATAATGTTAAATTTGAACTATGCGAGACGCGTTTTATTGGCTGACACTATTGCCCTCTAACGTATACTTTTCTCAAGTCAGTTCTATTGTAAACGACAATGTAATCTCTTTCGTTCGTATAATATAATAAAGTTATCTACTTTAATATTGAATCAATCGTTTAAATAACAACAGGTTATGGGAACCAGACACTTCCACTACACTTATATTATACTGAATCGGCCCTAGCCGCCTGGAACAAAAGAGACAGAAAAGCAAAAGCTGATGTTGTGTTAGCAATTAATCCCTCTGAGCTGTGTCACATAAAAAATTGTGTTACTTCAAACGAGGTATGGCGAAAACTGGAATCAGTTTATAAGTCAATGGGTCCGGCAAGAAAAGCAACTTTATTAAAAAAGTTGCTGTTCACCAAAATGAAAGAAGGGTGTAGCATGTCGGAGCACCTAACCTCTTTTTTCAACACAGTTGATAAGCTTGGAGAAATCGAGATACAAATATCAGAAGATTTGCTGAGAATTCTTTTATTATATAGTGTTCTAAATAGTTACGATAATTTTCGTTGCGCAATAGAAGCTAGTGACGAATTACCAAAGCCTGAAGCGCTAAAAATCAAATTACTGGAAGAATATAGTGCTCAGAAAGGAAAAGAATTTGACCAGGGAATTCAAGGTGCCTATTATACAAAATTTCAAAGTGTTCAACAAAAGCAAGGAATCGGCAAGAAAGAACAAAACTCAGAATCTCGTCAAGAAAACAAGTCGAAGTTTAATATGAAGAGTTATAAGTGCAACTACTGTTATAAAATATGACACAAAGCTTCAGATTGTAGGAAAAAAGAATCGGACAGTAAACAAAGTACGTCAAAAGCTGAAGAAGCATTCATCGCGTTCCTGGAAAATTCGAAAACTGAAGAAAGTGCTTTGTTGGAAAGTGCTTTAACTGTTGCAGTGCCGGACAATAAACAATGGTGTACAGATAGTGGAGCAACTTCACACATGTGTAGTGACAGAACTTGTTTCACGGATTTGATTGCAATTAAGAATCAGAAAGTAAGACTAGCTGTGAATAAAAGTACTAACATTGAAGGGAAAGGTACTGTTTATCTCGATTTATTTGACGGTAATCACGAATTAAAAATAAAATTTGAAAATACCCTTCTAGTACCAGAACTCAAAACAAACTTATTCTCAGTGTCAAAAGCTACCACCAATGGACGTAGTGTAATATTTACTGAAAACGATGCTACAATTAAAGATAAAAATGGAAAAGTGATCCTTAAAGCGAAAAAGAAGAACGATTTATATTATCTCAATGCAAAACAAACCACGAAAATTGAGATTGCATCCACAGCTGATAAAAAGAATAAATTTAGAGAATTGGATAGAATGCATAAAAGGTATGGTCATTTAAATGAAACTGATTTAAATAAACTTATAAATAAAAATATGGTACTTGGACTGAAAATAAAATCTGAAGAAAAACTTTCTTCTTGTGAAATCTGCATCTGAGCAAACAAACTGCAACGCATTTTCCAAAACATTCAGAATCAAAAAGTGAAAAGTTACTTGAATTAGTGCATTCAGACGTCTGCGGTCCTATGAGGACCAAATCTCTGGGAGGAGCAGCATACTTCGCTACTTTCATTGATGACAAGTCCAACTGGGTGGAAGTTCATTTCCTGAAAACTAAGGATGAGGTCAAATCAGCATTCCTAAAGTTCAAAGCGCTAGCTGAAAATCACAGTGAACATAAAATAAAAACATTACGGACGGACAACGGTTTGGAGTATTGTGGTAATGAATTCACATCGATTCTGGAGAACAGTGGCATTAAACGTGAGAGGACGGTCATATATACGCCTTAACAAAATGGAAAAGCGGAGAGGATGAACCGCACCCTCATCGATATGGCAAGATGCATGCTATTCACGGTGTGCCTGAACCAACTTTAAATAACAACTTTTTTTACTTCAAATTTTTTCTTGCATTCAACTCAGGAGTGTAACAATAGTATGAAAAACAATTTTTAAAAAATTTTGTCGAGCCGTTTTTAAAAAAAATTATTTTTTGTGTTAAAAAAACAATTTTTAAAAAATTAAATGTTATAAATAAATGGTTTTTCGATAATTTGATTAATATAATATTTTGTGTGGGTAAAATTATTTATAAAATTCTTAATCAAAGACAAAATAAAATTGGAGTCCTTTTATATTTCTATTTTGTATATCATGTGATGAGAAAATTAACATTTTTGAAGCAAAAAGCATCTAAAGTGACTTTATTTGAAATTTACGTATGTTGCGTTAATTTAAGTTTAAAAAAGGCAAAAAAAGAGAAACAATTTTGTATTCTTACATTTTTACGTCAGTTAGGGTCATGAGTTTTCTCAGAAAAAGAATAAAAACTGTTATTTTAAATTAATTTGCAATACTTCTTTTTTTCATAAAATTATATCATTTTTAAGACAAATTATTTTAACCCTAGACAGTACAACTGGGGTAAAAAAACTACCCCAGAAAAATTCAAATTACGTCAAATTTGCAAATTTTGTTTTTTGTATTTTGATTTTTTAATTTTTTGACCGTATTTTTGATCCTATTGAAAAACAAGAACAGATATCTTCTTCCTCATAAAAAAACAAAGAAAATTGTATATAGTAGGGGAGGGTGGTACCATACCGACCCCTCGTACCATACCGACCCCCCTCTGTTTCTCAGAGATCGTGTTACTAGACAAATCGTGAATACCATCTAAAGAATACTTTCATAGCTCTGACATTTTGACCATAGGTAATAATCTTTTGGTAATATTGTATCTCGTAATTTTACGTAAAATTAGTTTTTTGCAATAATATTTTTTGTTTTTGACCTATCTTGAATTTAAGTTAAAAGTGTTGAATTTAGTTCAGAAAAATTTAAGTATAAGTTTTTTGGTTGCTTATGGCCTCAACTTTAATACACAATATTCAAATTCAAACGCTTTCATTGACATGAATGATCGGCAAGACATTAAGTAAAAATAGTGAGGGTGGTTCAAAACCGACCCCCCCTTTCTTGCATTGTAATTATAACTAAATTATTTGTAATTACCAAATAATACCTACAAAAGTATTTTAATAAAATAACAATAATTAAGCTAAGATAATATAGCTTGTAATTAAGATCAAACTAAAAACACTCATTTTTTGTTGTAATGATAATTCTTTTACTCTTATTCTGAAAAAGGCCTTAAATAATGTATTTAAATAAAGTAAAAGTAATTTAAGTTTATTCTATTTTGTTGTTTTTTAATTCAAATTACAATACAAGTTCCAAATTTTGTTTGTTTTCGCTATTTCCTGCAATAAAAATAGGGGGTCGGTTTCATACCACCCTTTTTGAGATTGTCGAAAACGTCAGTTTTCGATTTTCTCTCTGTATCTCCCACTTAATGAGATCCAGAGCCTCGGCAACCATTGGAAACATAGAAAAATGATTCCTTTACTGAAAAAAAATTTGACCTTATCAATCAAACAAGTTTTTGGCACCTTTTTGGCTTTTGCCTTTTAGGGGGTCGGTTTGGGACCACCGTCCCCTAAAGTTATTTAGCCTTAAATATTAATCTTCTAGCAATAAAACAATTTTGAGGTAGTTTTCCACCCCAGTTGTACTTTTACGTATGCACTGAAAAAAATACTGTGATCAGTTTAGACATTTAACTATGGTTGACAGGTTATGTAGAAGTTTGACATAATGCATCGGTGCGCCACTGTCGATTTTACCTAACCTTACAATGTCACTCGCGGTTTTACAAATATCAAGTGCTGCATCACACAGTCGTATAGCTAAAACCAGGGGGGCCAAACCGCAATGCATTGGCTGGATATGCTGTGTTTCCTGGGTGCGTCTATCGCAGCGCTAGTGCCGCCATGTATGTGAATTAGAGACGTTTGTGTTTGTTGACACACACAACAGTTGTTCATTCACTTACGTGGCGACACTAGCGCTGCGATAGACGCACCCAGGAAACACAGCATATCCAGCCAATGCATTGCGGCTTGGCCCCCCTGGCTAAAACACAAATACGTATGGCAGTCCTCAAAACAGCAATAAAATATTGCCAATCTGCTTATAATTATCGCAGTTCCACGGAAATATTTTTTTCAGTGTGAGCCAGCTATTTTGTACTGTCTAGGGTTAATAATCTATCTGTTTTCTTAATTAATTAATCAACATAATATGTTTACCACATTTAATTTCTCAAAAATTGATTTTTCAACACAAAAAATCACTTTTTTTAAAAACGGCTCGTCAAATTTTGCTGAAAATTATTTTACACACTATTTTTACAGTCCTGAATAGAATGCAAGAAAAAAATTTGAAGTAAAAAAAGTGGTAATTTAAAGTTGGTTCAGGCACACCGTGTATTAGAATCTGGTCTATCAGAAACTTTTTGGGCTGAAGCGGTAGCAACTGCAGCTTACATTCGAAACAGATGCCCTACAAGAGCTTTAGAAAATATAACTCCTTTACAAGCATGGTATGGTAAGAAACCTACAATTTCACACTTAAGAATGTTTGGCTGCAAAGCATACTCGCTGAAAAAGAAGCCAGGAAAGGGAAAGTTTGAAGCCAGATCAATGCATTGCATCTTCGTGGGATATTCAACCGAAAGCAAAGCCTATAGACTTTGGGATCCGGAATCAAGAAAGATTGAATGCAGTCAAGATGTTGAGTTCCTGGATAAATTCAGTGATCAGCAACAGAAGATCTCCCAAACGTCGACAAACCTATCATCAATGATTTTTAATTTTGAGAATGATTCAAAGATCTTAGGAAATGGAAATCAAGATGTCGAAATTGAAGATCTTAGAGGATTCCCAAATGATCATAATCAAACCTCAGATGTCGAACTTGAAGACTTTAGAGGGTTCCCGAATAACGACAACCAAACTTCAGATGATAATAACGATAGAAATTTCGTAAGTTGTTCAAATTCATCATCTTCGAATGAAGAAACTGAGCCTCCTCCAAAAATCAAAAGAGGACCAGGTCGACCCAAAATAATATAAACGGAACAAAAGGGACGGCCTAAAAGGCAATTCAATTCTAACGAAGCTAAAGTTGCTGAAAAAGAACTTGGAACAAGTGAAGAATTAGCCAATCCTTCAGTTATTGAAGCTTTAAAAGGCTTTAAAAGACCAAAAGACAAAAAGACAATTGGATGCAAATGGGTTTTAAGAACAAAATACAATGCAGAAGGTAAAGTTGATCGTCGCAAAGCACGCTTGGTTGCCAAAGGTTTCAGTCAGCAACCAGGAATCGACTTTGAAGAAACTTTTTCACCAGTTGCCAGACAAAGTTCAATTCGAATAATCATGGCTATCTCAGCAGAGCAGAGTCTATCTTTATACCAACTTGATGTGATCATGGATTACATAAATGGAGATTTAGAGGAAGAGATTTTCATGGAGCAGGCCGATGGTTTTGCAGAGGAAGGAGAAGAAGATCTTGTCTACTCACTAAAGAAGTCTATGTATGGATTGAAACAGTCAGGAAGACAGTGGTTTAAAAAGCTAGATCAGGAACTGAAAAATTTTGGTTTGGAACAATTAAACAGTGATAAGGGCGTGTATGTGCAAAAAACTCAGAATTCTATTCTCATCGTTATCATCTATGTGGATGATATTATTGTTGCAACCAATTCACCTGAATTATTTACAATGCTAAAAGACTTTTTAGCTAAGAAATTTAATATGAAGAATTTAAGAAAATTGAACTACTGTTTAGGAATTGAATTTTGGCAGGATCCGAAAACGCACTCAATTTTTATGCATCAGAGTAAATACATAGATGATATTTTACTTAAATTCGGAATGCAAGAAGCAAAACCTGTGTCAACACCTCTCGATAGCAACGCTAAATTAAGCAAAGAAATGGGACCAACTACGAAAGAAGAAATTTTAGAAATGGAGAAAATTCCATATCAATCGTTCATTGGATCCCTGATGTACCTAGCAGTGTCGACTAGACCTGATATAGCGCATGCAGTGAGTGCGCTCAGCGAGTTTCACCAAAATCCAGGAAAAAGCCATTGGATAGCAGCTTAACGTGTCCTGAGATATATCAAAGGAACTCGTAACCTTTGATTAATGTTTAATAAAACTGGAGAAAATTTGATTGGATACGTCGACGCCGATTGGGGTTCCAACGTAGATGACCGCTGATCTTACACCGGATTCGCCTTCAAATTAGCTAATGGCACCATTGCTTGGGAATCACGAAAGCAACGATCAGTCGCCTTATCAAGTACGGAAGCAGAGTACGTCGCTTTGTCGGATGCTGCAAAAGAAACAATTTACCTGCGACGTTTTTTGCAAGAACTTAAGTACCTGAAACCAGATTCGTGAAGCAACAAACATTTTTTGTGATAACCAAGGCGCACAGAAATTGATGCGAAACCCGGTCTATCATGCTCGTAGTAAGCATGTTGACATTCGTCACCACTACGTTCGCGAAGTTTTTGAGAGTGGAGAGCTGGACGTGAAGTATATACCAACAATCGAGATGATTGCTGACGTTCTCACTAAAAGCTTATGTGGACCTAATCATCAAAAATGCCGAAACGTACTTAATGTTGTAACCTTACAAAGAAATTAATGTAAACTCGTTGAGAGGAAGTGTTGTAAATAATGTTACATTTGAACTATGCAACACGCGTTTTATTGGCTGACCGATCCATTTAGAATAGGTGCCAAGATGAATGACAAATTTTGTCTTTCTGACCCGCACACAATTTAAACGCCCCACTTTAACAAATAAAACAAGGAAAAACATATTTTTTAAAGTAAAACAAAACAATTTTAAATCTCTTTACTTTTTCTTCAAAGCCAAGTGCGGCGCGGATCCACAGCCAGCTCCCAGGTGTAATCAATTAATGATCGATTCTCACACCCCGAGAACCAGGCAGCGGGCCCCATTACCACACTCCCATCACCCGGAGGACGCTTATTGGCCCAAACTTTAATGTAACTCTTTCCAAACGCATCACACTCTAACTAGACAATTTATTCAATTTAAATTTGAATATTCAAAGGATCGAGAAATTAATTTTAGGTGGAAACTCTGCTATGGAAAGCCATTGCCTCAAATACAACCGGCAAATAATTATGAATGCAAATAAATCGAATAATTTATGGTTTACTTTAAGGAAACATAACCTAATATCAACAAAAAATGAGATGAAAGATCAAAATTTTCTCTTAAATGATTTTCTAAACATTTTTTCTGTTTCTGCTGTTCTACCCTCAAGGCCATCTGTTGTTTCTAGTGTTGCGGATGGTTTTGATTGTGGAAAAAAAAATTTTCTTGCTATTTCTCCAGAATGTTTAGTAAAGAATATATGGGAAATTAAAACCAATGCAACCGGCTTTGATGGAATTTCTATTAAAATGATTAGGCTAGCACTTCCCATTATTTTCCCTATACTCCTCCATATCTATAACTACTCAGTTCAGATAGGTGTGTTTCCCAGTGATTGGAAATATGCTACTATTCGAACGATTCCAAAAATACCAAGACCTACTGTAGTTTTTGAATTTAGACTAAGTTCTGATGGACTGAACGATCTTTTGCAATCTGGTTTTTGTCATAAGCGCAGCACTAGTACATCGTCACTTAAATTTACAACTGATATTAAATCAGCAATGGACAACAAAGAAATTACTATTGCTGTCTTTTTTGACTTTACCAAAGACTTTGATCTGCTTGATCATAATTTATTGTTCCATAAACTAAGATCGTTCAATTTATCAGAATCTGTAAATGCTTGGTTTAAATAATACTTAATAATCGTATGCAAAGAGTTTCTAATTGTAAAGTGGAAGTATCAAATTGTGTAAAAGTTAAGTGTGGAGAACATCAAGGTTCCTCCCTCGCTCCTTTACTTTTTAATTTATTTGTAAAAATAAATTAATTCCAAAAAAATTAATTCAGTCATTTTTACATAACTATTTAGGACTGGCGGATACAGCCATTTACTGGACTTGGTTCTGTACATGGAAAAAATGAAGTCAGTGGATTTTACAAAACTGTTGTAGAATAACGTATGCACAACCTTTTACGGATCTGAGTTTTATAAATTGTAGTGAATATTACAGAATAAATTCTACGACTTTCCTAGAGTTTGTCCTAAACGTTTGCCAAGTTTTGCAAAACTCAGATCCGTAAAAGGTTGTGCATACGCTATTCTACAACAGTTTTGTAAAATCCACTGAATTCATTTTTTCTATGTACAGAACCAAGTCCAGTAAATGGCTGTATCCGCCAGTCCTAAAGAGTTATGTAAAAATAAATAATTCTTTTGATGACCTTGGTCATAATTTATTACACTGCAAATATCATAAATTCGCTGACGATTTTAAATTGTATCTTTCTGAACCTTTAAAGATTATATGGGAATTAATCATGAAGATGCAAACTGATATCGATTCTGTAGTTGAATAGGCAAGGGAGAATGGTCTTCTTCTTGATCCAACTAAGACCAAGACAGTTATATTTAGTCCTTCTAATAATCCTACTTTAATTTTTTTCATACTCTTCCACCATTAGTTATTGGGGAGGTTCATATTCGATATCAGGAGACAGTTAAAGATCTTGGATTGATTCTTGATAGATCACTGACGTGGAAAGAGCATGTACTTGGAATTTGTCGTAAAACTTTTGTAACACTGAGGCAATTATTTAAAAACAGGGATCCTTTTCAACGTCAACTCGACTAATATTGGTTAAAAGCTAATTGGACTAATTAATCCCTTTTTTAATTATGAATGTCTTGTCTATGATGATATCACTAATGATCTGAATAATCAATTGGAGAGAGTTTTTAATTCTTGTATTAGATTTGTATTTAATTACTTTGAATTTAAGCTACTTACCGGAATTAATTCACGTAGTCTTCGTGAAACAAATTATGTATTAATGGTGCCTGCACATCGAACAAATAAATTTCAGCGATCATTTGTAATCAGAGGCACTCGTTTATGGAATAAAATTCCACCTGCGATTAGAAGCGCTAGCTCTCGTAGAATTTTCAGAATTTTGTTTTTTTTTTAGATTTTTGTTTAATTCCTGTAGTACATTGTTTGAAATCACTTATAGGTAAATTATATAAATATTGTTAATTCGCTGGCACATGTTCCTAAATAAGCTTTTTGAGGCTGTATAGCTGTGATATTAACTAATAAGGCCTAGGTTATTTTTGGTAATTACTCTACCTGCTTTTTGTTACTCGAGCATTCAGTTTTTATTTTTGATTAATTTATATAAGTTTATTTTTATTTGCTCTTTTCTATTATAATACCTCTATACATTTTTGACTAGGGGTTTGCGAACACGACCATGGACAGTATTATATTATATATTGTAAATTTAGTATTTTTGTTCCATTCAGCCCTAGGGACTTTACTTTCTTAATAAATAAAATATATTTTAAAATTTAGGAATAAGTTTAAAAAATTTTTTATACTCCCAACCAATCTTTTTTTCAGTTTATAACATTTCAAACTTTGTAGTTGGTTCAATGAGGTTAGCACTTAGTAGTATTAGAAGTTGCTAGTGCACAAGCAACTTCAAATAAAAATGATATGCTGTTTACTCGTTCACCGTTTATACAAAAGAACGTCTCTAGTTTCAAAATTTTGGTGGAATGTGTATCTAAAGTCTTAAAATTATTATAGAATAAAAAATGTGTTTTTTTTTATTTCCAGTTATAATTTAAATATTGATGATGGCTTTATTAAGTGGTCCGCAAAAACGAAAAGAAATCTACAAATATGAAGCACCTTGGCCTCTGTATAGCATGAATTGGTCGGTACGTCCCGACAAGAGATTTCGTTTGGCTCTCGGAAGTTTTGTCGAAGAGTATAACAATAAAGTACAAATTGTTTCACTTGATGAAGAAACAGCTGAGTTCAGTGCAAAGAGTACTTTTGATCATCCATATCCTACTACAAAAATTATGTGGATACCAGATAGTAAAGGTACGTTAATCTTAATAGTAAATAATCAAGAAAATTAGAGACTGGAAAATCGAGTAGTGTGGTGTCAGTAGGATAGAAATAGTAACCTTATTGTGCGTTCCACAGTGGGAAAAAATCGTAAAGTAGGGTTCAAATTGATTTTTTGAGCGCAAATTTTAACCGATTTCAGATTATTTTTTTTTTAAATGTTCACAAATAAGTTCTTTAGAGATTTGTAAGAGCCGATTTTTTTGGTTGCTACAGATCCTGGAAAACCTGGAAAACCAAGAAATGTCAAGGAATTTACAAATCCAACTTGGAATTTCATTAATTTATACGAAAACCATGAATTTTTTTTTAAAATTGTCCTGGAGTTTTCCCAAAAATTTTTGTGGAAAACCTGTAAAAGTCATGGACTTTTTAATCCAGACTTCTGTAAGAACCATGTAATTATTGTCATGAATATTTAAATTTTCTACACAAGTTTCAATTTATTTTTGTCATTTTTCAATTATTTTCATCAAACTTAAATTACTTTTATGCAAGAAGCGGTAAATTCGATCCATGGAAGGTAATGAAATAAACATAAATAACTTTATGTTATTTTTTATATGCTAAAGCGACGTTCAGATGACTTGGTTTGTCATCATCATCATCAGGCTCGAGTTAAAAATTAAATTGTTACATATTGTAACTTGTCGAACAGTTATAAATGCTTGTCAGTACAGCACAAGTATTTTGTCAAGACTTGTACTGACAAGCATTCGACAAGTTACAATATGTAACAATTTAATTTGTAACTCGAGCCTGATGATGATGACAAACCAAGTCATCGAAACGTCGCATAGTGGAACGACTCTGTACAAAAAGCGGACATTGACGAAAAAATTGAAGTTTTTTAATATTTTAATTTACTAAAGAATATCATAATAGATACCTCAAATGTTTAAAAACTTGAATGTTACTAAATACAAATACTATATAATGTTACTAAATACTAAATACAAATACATATATAAACAATATACTCCATTGCTTTTTAGTTAACTAAAATCGTTACAAAATTCATATAAAAATTCTAAATACGGATAAAGTTCACAGAAGTTCAAGTCCCAGCACTGAAAAACTTATTGTGTTACTAATAAAGATAAAAAAACCGACTCATTTAGCTGCAAATACCTGCAAGCCTTTTTTTTAATAATAATTATATTTTCTTCTTTCTGACATCTAGTTTCAATATGTGTGTCTAAATGTTTTTTACTCACGATGATCAGCTCTAACAAGTACTATTGTTAAATTAAATTAATTATGCTTAAATTTTATAATGACTTTTAAATCACATTTATATAATACATCAAGGTCAAAATATAAATAACCTTTAAATTCATTGTTATTAATTCTTATTGTTATTAGGTCTTAAATTCATTTAAATTTATTGTTACAACTATTGTACGAAAAACCTCTTTTAATTATCCCCATTCCACAAGTTTTATTGCATAAAAACATATGACCTTAATTTGACCTTAAAGGTCAATTTTTAATTATGCTTTGCTGAACATTTTTGATAGAAAAATGTCACCTCTATTAAGTACTGCTGTTGAATTTAAGTAATTATGCTTAACCCGGCGAGCGTAAGGTGAAACTTCGTAACACGGAGCGTAAGGTAGGGTATTTTTTACCCTGTAAAGATTTTCTATTTGTATATTAAAAAAAAGCTTGAAATCTTGGAAATTTTTTACCATATTTGTTTTATATTATCTATTAATGCAATTCATTAATGTTATAATAAATTTTCATTTGTTTAAACAATTTATTATTGCAAAATTGTAACAATTTTAAAACCAATATAGAGAAAAGTGAATTTCTATAAACTTGTCAGCTTTTATTGGCATTACTTAGTATTAAATTAATAAAATAAAAAAGAAATTATGTTAAATTTGTTACAACAGTTATTTAACATTGTTTAAACAAATAATTGTTGTTCTTTATTAACTTTTTTTCTATTGCACTTAGAAAGATGCAGGTTTTTTCTATTTTTACAATTTATGAAGCTAAGTATAATAAACGACAAATAGTAAGCTTTATAAATTCTGAAATTAGAAAAAAACTGCACCTTTTTAGGTGCAATGGTAAAAAAGTTAAAAATAACAAAAATTATTTGTTTAAGCAATTAATAAAATAGCGATTCAACATTGATGTTTGTCATTTATTATAATTAGCTTCATAAATTGTAAAGTTGAAAAAAACTGCATCTTTCTAGATGCAATGGGAAAAAAGTTAATACACTACAACAATTATTTGTTTAAAAAATCTTAAATAATTGTTGTAACAAATTAAGCTTAATTTTTGTTTTTGTTTTATTGATTAAATACTAAGTAATGTCAATAAAAGCTGACAAATTTATAGGAATTTGCTTTTCTCAATATTGTCTTTAGAATTGTTATAAATTGACAATAATGAATTGTTCAAACAAATGAAAAATTAATCATAACAATAGTAAAATACATTATTTACCTTTAGTTAACAATTATAATTAATTACCTTAATGATTTTAACTTTTTTTTACAATATACGAAAAACAAAACTCTTGGTGTGTTTTATAGTCAGCGTACATGCGTTCACAATTGCTATAAATAAACAATAATAAATGTAAAAAAAATGTTTTTTTTAATGGTTATGGCTTTGTTATCATGCCCCATGCAGCTATTAAAATTTACAGAGAAATTTATTAAGCCAAATTCAAATTATTAAGGAATAAGTTTTTCATAGGGTAAATTTTACCCTACCTTACGCTCGCCGGGTTAAAACGTTCAATGACCTACAAATGACTTTGAATTTTGTATCAAGGTCAAAGTATATATATATGACCTTTAAATTGGTTAGACTTTTTGCTATCATTTTTGTATTGAACATTTTTTCTAAGACTTAATTCTAAAGAGATATTTAAGCATTTCTGCTTTTTTAAAAAATCATTCCACTGTGCGTCGCTATGACATATAAAAAATAACATAAAGTTATTTATGTTTATTCCATTACCCTCCATGGATCGAATTTACTGCTTCTTGCATATATAATAATGCGGAAGGGAATCTATCTTTCTTGTTTAAATTACTTTTGTCATTGTTCAAGTATTTTTGATATTTTTCAATTATATTCTAGATATTTCTATATTTTTTTTTGCCATTTTAAAATTGTTTTCTACAAATTTCAATTATTTTATTCAGTTTTTTTATTTTCATGAATTTTTAAATTTTTACACCATTTTCAAATTATTTTCTTCAAATTTAAATCTTTTTCGTCATTCGTTTTATTATTGTCATGAATTTATTCATTTTTATACTTTTTTCAATTATTTTCTACAATGTTCATTTATGATTCTGAAACTTGAATTACTTTCTAAATATTTAAAATTTTTTTGCTATTTTTGAATAATTCTCTTCAAATTTCTTTTATTTTCTTGAAACTTCAATTAATGTCTTCGCTTTCAATTATTTTTTTTAAGCTTCGAATTAATTTTTTTAAATTATTGTCTATAAATATTTAATTTTTACACCAGATTTTAATTATTTATGTAATTATTTAATTAGTTTCTTAATATTTCAATTGTTTTGGCAGTTTTCCAAATTATTGTCTTTAAATTTTTAATTTTTTACACCCTTTATCAATTATTTTTGTTATTTCTCAATTATTTTTTTTCAAATTACAATTATTTTTGACAATATTAAAATATTTTTGACATTTTGGAATTATTTTCTTTAAATGTCATTTTCTTCAATCATTTTATTATTGTCATAGATTTATTAATTTTTCACCAGATTTCAATTATTTGTGTCATTATTCAATCAGTTTTTCCACATTTTAATTATATTGTTACTTTTTCAATTATTGTATACAATTTTTCAATTAATGTATTAAAATGTTTTTTTTTTTTTACTTTATTTTTTAACTATATTTCTTATTTTTCATTAATTTTTTTTCAAATTTCAGGTATTTTTAACATTTGTTAATTCTTGTCTTCGAGTTTCAATTATTTATTTATTTATTTATTTATTTTTTTTTTGAAACTTCTAATATTGTTCTCAATTTTTTAATATTGTCTATAAATTTTTAATTTTTACACCAGCTTTCATTTATTTATGTCATTATTCAATTAGTTAATTGAATTAACTAAAATTAATAATTAATTTGCTATTATTAAAGAATTTTCAGATTTATACGAAAACAATGTATTTTGTTTGAAAGTTGTCGTGGAATTTTCCCAAAATTTGTTCTGGAAAACCTGAAAAAGTCATGGAATTTTTAATCCAAACTTCTGTTAAAAAAAGTGATTTTTAACATTTTTTTATTTCATTCACCGTAAAAATTCTCCCTATGCTTTATACTTCATATGTGTAGTGCTTAGGAGCCTACAAAAAGAAAACAAGAGATCGATTTTAACAAAATTGTTACAAACAAACAATATAAACAAATTCACTATTTGGACAAATGTGAGTAGAAAAACAGCTTGTTTTTACTAATTTTTTTAAACAAATACATTATTTGTTCATTTATCATCCAAAAACTGTTGCGTTTATAGTTAATTTTCAATAGAAAATGCAAAGTAAATTTTTGGTTTTCCACAGTGTGCCTCAACCAGTCGCAGGTGGTCTGAAAATGTAACAAAAAACGGCTAATGTGGAATTGTCCTAAATGGCTCCCAGATTCCAAATTTTCAAGATTTGAAATCCTAGCTGCTCCACTTTTTGATTTTTCTACGTGAGAGTTCCATATTTACCATGAAAGCGCCTAAGAGGCTATCCACTCAAGAAATGTCGGAGTAAGACGTGTCATTACGTTATTATAATTGTAAATGTCGATAGACCCGATTTTGTTAAAGGCAAAATACTTTTTAGCAACCCCTCACCACCACGCACTCCCCAACTATTTACTACTTTTTTGATACTTTTTTCGGCCTAAAGCTACTAAAAACTACTTTTTTTAAAAAATTATGGTAAAAAAAGTATTCAGTTATTAGATTATTAATTTTATAAGAGCAAAAATTTATTAATTTACAGTCAAACTTCCATACGGCGGAAAGAAATTTGATGTTTCCGCAGTAGAAAGATTCTTTAAAATGCTTTTAGTGAGTGAACGTTCAGGAATGTAACAACCATTTTAAATCATAGGATCTTTAAATATAAAATGGAAATTATAATAATTATTAAGGAATAATTTATCTATTAATTTAGGCTGCAGTGAGAAATAAAAATTTATATAACAATTTGCACAAGTCAGTCTTCTATCGTTGAAATCACATGTTTAGAATTACATTATTTTTATTAATAAACTCTTCGAATTTTTCAATAGTGAAAAGTTATAATTATTTTACAAAATTACAATAGGCTTAGTGGGGGTAATTTGGGACAAACTATACCTTGGTGACAATTGACAATCAAAAAAATGGCAAATATACGTATTTGACAATTATTTTTTAAAAATTTCTACAATTGCTTTGTAATTTGACTTATATAGTAACTTGAACTACAAGAAAAAGAGGTTATTTTGACAACTGTTAAGATGAAATAATAAAGCGCATTAATGATTTAGATAACATAAATTTCCTCATTGGTAATTGTTAAAAACAGTCTTATTTACTTATATTAATTAATTATTTAATTAATAAGAACAAAATGTTGGGTGAAAATTACTTTTAAAACTTACTTGCAAAATGTCACAATTTTCAAAGTTCCAATTAAAGTTTTCTATTGAGAATTCAAATATTTTAGTATTAAATATTATTTCATCTTGAGTCTTTCATAAGACGTACTTCTTTTTTAATTTTATAATGGAGAAATATGAAAACTTTTACCTTAATTATTGAAATTTTGAGAAGAAGCAGTGTTTTAGAACTCTAATAACTCATCACCAGAGGCGTGGAAAAATCAAATTTTGGTTTTAAAATTCAAGTTTGACCCGCCTTTCCATAGTATCAAAATTTGGTGTTGGAGAATCAGCTACTTTTTTACTTTTTACAATTTGAAAAATGTGTTTTCCGAGGTGCTTTTAAATACGAATTTGAAGGTTAAAATGCAAATAGTTTTGTAAAACTGAATTTAGCTGCTGCCAGATTGTGAAATTTAAATTAAAATTTTGTTACTTTGAAAATTTTGACATTTTGCAAGTAAGATGTAAAAGTAATTTTCACCTAATATTTTGTTATTATTAAGGGGGTCACCCCATGTGATAGGTTCGAAAAATCGAATTTTTTTTTCGTCATATATCGCACCTATAACATATGCAGAATATGTGGGTAAAGTGATTTAAACATATTCGTCGCTGTTAAAAATTTTTGACAGTGAGAAGGCAAGATGTTCGAGCGCGCGGTCAAGCTTTCAACGAAGTGTGTCACTGAACCTTTTGTGTCGCTTCTGTTTTTTATTCGCGAATTTTATTATTACATACACATATATATAAGTAAAAAATAAATACATTTAGAAAAACTTTAGTTTCCTAAACTATATTTTCGAATATAACGGCTGTTTTAGTAATAGTTTGGAATTCATGGCTTTATTCGTACTTGAACTTTGAAACGCGTTTTTCTCGAAACCACATTTTTCGAACTGGCGACCATGATTTCTCAAAAACGACTTAACCGATTTCGTTCAAATTTATAGAGTATATTCATTATTCAGCTCATGTGTGGCTATCGCCTGAACCAGGATAATTGAAAAAGGTCAAGTCGTTTTTTTTTTATATACAAGAAAATAGACGCAAAAATCGCGTTTTTTTTAAAAAAAAATTCAAACCCACGTAAAAAATTCAATTTTTAATATTCTTAAAATATCCTGGTTCCGGCGTTAGACACATAACCACAGATTAAAATGCTATTTCATTTTTTGTTTTATGTTCAGCCAATCATTTGGAATCGTGGTCGCCGATGGACCACTTTTTTATCACCAAAGCCACTTTACAGTGTTATAAGTCGTAAATATTGAAATATTTTTAATTGAAAAAATTTGTATTTGTAGTTAAAATAGCACTAAATGTATGGAAAAAAGTCCGAAGTTCTAAGTTTTCATGATTCTGAAAAAATTTTTTAAGAAAAAACGCTTAAAAAACGGCCCGTCACATGAGGTGACCCCCTTAATTCAATAATATTAATTAATATATGTAAATGAGACTCTTTTTAACAATTACCAATAAGGAAATTTATGTTATCTAAATCATTAATGCGCTTTTTTATTTCATTTTACCAGTTGTCAAGATAACCTTTTTTTCTTGTAGCTCAAGTTACTAAGTCAAATTACAAAGCAATTGTAGAATTTTTTTAAAAATAATTGTCAAAAACGTATTGTACAGACAACAAAAATAAAGATTACAAATTATCAGATTTTTGTAGAATTAGTCCGCAACGACTTTGGGTGAAATATAATGGTTTGACTCATAATTCATTTTTCTCATTATTGAAAGATTTTTCTTTTGTTTTTGATATTGTTTGCGGTAGTATTTTGGGTGCTAAAAAAGTGTTTAAAAATGGTGCGAAACTTTTGGGCATACTTATTTAGCACCTTCAATACTAAAGAAAAACAGAAATCTTAAAAATAATATCTTTTTTCGATCGACCGAATTTCTCATGGAATGCCCCAAAAAAAAATCGCTCATTAATTTTCTCAATTGATTTCGATTTCTAAGAGTTTTAAGTGTATTTTCATATCTTTTCTCGATTTTTAAAAGGTCCAGAACATTGAAAAAAGTTAGTTGTTTATAAACAATTTTTTTTTAAAATTTTCGAGTAAGTCGAAGTCTGTTTTATGTTTTTTTGATTCTATCCAAGGTATACTTGAATCGGAAAACTCATTTAAGAAATATAAGCTTTTATTTAAAAAGTGTGTAAAATTTTCATTTTGCAATAACTTTTATAATCAAAATTTTAAAAATTTTTCGTTTGGTAGTAACATTTTTAGAATCTAAAATAATCATTTTTTTAATATTTCGATAAAAAGAAAAATCCTTTTTTTCTATGAGAGCTGATTTCACTAATTCTGATTCCACTAGAACTTTTCGGCCCTGAATTTGATGGCACGCACACAGTCATAACTCTCAACGATATAGTCCCTTCAACACTTGCCTTATGAGTTTCCGCCGTATGGAAGTTTGGCTGTATTATAACAATAATTTGTTATTTCAAATATTAAATAAATCTGAAACGTGCTGTGACTAAACGAACATCTAACACATTCATGTAAAATGAAAATAATAATTAATAGTAAAAATAAATCAAACTTATCTTATTTTCTATTTGGCTACTTTTTACTACTTTTTTTAATCATGCAAGCTACTTTTTCCTACTATTTTTGAACTCTCAAAACAGTGCGAAGCCTGCACCAAGGATGACCGAATTGTTTATATAAATAAAGCGAAATTTTATCCACGATAATTGAAAATATTATTGAAACTCATCATTGTAGGATCTTTGACTACCCCCTGTACCTTCATTAACCACCTTTTCGCTCTATCTAGCCCTCTATGGAGCCACTTCACCCTGCCCCCCTCCATTTATGACAGAATTGCTTATTGAAATGAAACGAAATTTTATCCACGATAATTGAAAATGTTATTGATGCTCATCGTTGTAGGATCTTTGGCCACCCCCTCCCCACTCTAATTGACCACATTTTCCCATTTTGTGGCCCTCTATGTAGCCACCCCGACCCCTCCCCAATGATGACAGAATTGCTTATTGAAATGAAACGAAATTGTATACACGATAATTGAAAATTATTTTTATACTCATCGTTAAAGGGTCTTTGACTACCCCTCCCTCGCTTTCGTGGACCACCTAGGATTCCCCTTTATGATACTATGTTATTCAAGAGGAATTTAAAATAATTACAAATTTACCTACCTATATTAATTCGTAATAAATTAAGACTGATTTTCTGACATAAAATAAGACTTTTAAAAAGGCATCCTCTAACTATTGGGAGGGTACATAGAGGGGAAAGGTGGTTAATGAGGGTGGAGGGGGTAGTCAAAGATCCTACAACGATGAGTATCAATAACATTTTCAATTATCGTGGATAAAATTTCGTTTCATTTATATAAACAATTCTCTCATAATTTGGGGGCGGGGCAAGGTGGCTGCATAAAGGGCTACATAGAGGTGAAAGATGGTCAAAGAAGGTGGGGAGGTAGTCAAAGATCCTGGAACGATGAGTATTAATACCATTTTTAACTATCGTGGATAAAATTTGGTTTCATTTGAATAAGCAATTCTGTCATAATTAGGGGGCGGGGTGGGTGGCTTTATAGAGGGCTAGATAGAGGGGAAAGGTGGTTAATGAGGGTGGAGGGCGTAGTCAAAGATCCTACAACGATGAGTATCAATAACATTTTCAAATATCGTGGATAAAATTTCGTTTTATTCCAATAAGCAATTCTGTCATCCTTGGTGGTGGTGGGTTTGGGAGGGGGTATCCATGGCTAGAGAGTATTTCGCCTTTAACAAAGTCGTGTATAGCGACTTTTACAGTTATAATACGTAATGACACGTCTTATTTCGATATTTTCTTGACTAGATAGCATCTTACTCGTTTTCATGGTAAATATAGAACTCTTACGAAAAAATATCAAAAAGTGGAGCAGCTAGGATTTCAAATCTTGAAAATTTGGAATCTGGGAGCCATTTAAGACAATTCCACATTAGCCGTTTGTTATTACATTTTATTCAGACCACCTGCGACTGGTTAAGGCACACTGTGTTTCATAACCTATTTTACATTTATATTATGCTGATGTTATGTAAACTGAACTTTTTTATAAAAAACTTGTTTTGTAATTAATACTTTATTTCTTATTAAAAATTTGTATTTTTTTTATTGATGAAAAGAAAATTTTGAAAATAAATATGGGAAATAGAATTTTTTTTTAAAAGTTTCTATTATTGCCTTATTTATGACAATGCAAACACGTTTTCTTTTCATAATTTTAAGCCAACTGTATAAATTTATCGTCATTATTTTTCAAAAATATTTTAAAACAAATTACTGTTAAAATAAAGAAAATCAATTTTAAAAATATACACTACCGCCGGAAATTGTTAGTCCGATCGATTGTAGCGGATCGAAAAAACACCACTCAAATAAAACCACGATATCTCAGTAAAAAATTAAGATAGAAACTTGGCTTTTAAAAATTTAGAAAGCTTATTAAATTCTACTTTAGAGTAGCTATTAGTTAAATTTTTTAGAAATTTCAAAGTGATTTTATTAGTTGATGAGTTAGAAAAAAAATTCTCGAATTTTTCAATTATCGTTCATGAAGTTCAGTTCGTTGCCTGATGTAGAAAAATTGAAAAAAAAATTGAAATTTATATTATTCTCTTCGTTCAATTGCCAGCTTTAATTTGGGCCAAGGAAACTTAAAAAATATTAAGTGGTTCACGAGATATGACTAAATATGTCCGAGCATGTTTTTCTCAAAAATCAGTAAAAACCGTGGTTTATGCCTAAAAATGAAGGTTTTTGAGAAAAACACGCTCGGACATATTTAGGCATATCTCGTGAACAACTCAATATTTTGTAAGTTTCCTTGGCTCAAAGTAAAGCTGTCAATTGAACGAAGAGAATAATATAAATTTCAATTTTTTTTCAATTTTTCTACATCAGGCAACGAACTGAACTTCGTGAACGATAATTGAAAAATTCGAGAATTTTTTTTTCTAACGAATCAACTAATAAAATCACTTTGAAATTTCTAAAAAATTTAACTAATAGCTATTCTAAAATAGAATTTAATAAGATTTCTAGATTTTTAACAGTATCTCGAATTGTAAGCCGAATGTAGTATGGGTTTGGAAACAATACCTCTCTTTTTGTTTGTGGTTTTCTTTTGGCAAACGATACATAATTTCAAAAACACCATAATACATTGCCTTGAAATGTTGCAGTACATCTTCTTGCATTCGTACTCCATTCGATTTCTTCCACCATGTCCAATTGAAGAATGTATATTTAAAAGTACTTCAAACAACTCGTCATTTGTCACATAATATAAAAATTTTTCACTATCACTACTTATTGGCTGAATTAATTTTTGGTGTCCATTCACTGAAACTGTGTCATGACGTTGTAGAAACCGACATTCACTAGAACTTTTTTTTTTCTTCGATCTTAATTTAATTACTTTTTCAACACATTTCTTATATTCTTCACATGACAAAGATAGACTATTGTCGACACGTTTTTTTGCAAATATTTATTTTACAGAATCATCGAAACGATCTTTAAAATTCAAATTATCCATTTTGAGCGGAGAAATCGAGTCTTTCTTTATGGACAATTGATTGCAAACTAAACTTTGTTTATACTGATGTAAGTGTAATCAATACATTTATAGAATCAATTACGAAGTAAATAATATTAACTATGTTTATATTATCGTTTCCTCAACTTTCAACGACTATTATTCGGTGCCTACAATTTTCGAAAATTTTTTTCAATTATTTTAAATTTTAAATTAAATTATTTTTTTAAAATATCTTTCAAATTTTATGTCACAAATAAAGAAATACGTGTTTTTTAATACTAAAACTAATCATTTTGTACAATAATATAATAATTAATTATGTTTTATCATTCATTATCAACATTGCCCAACTTACCCTGGGTATTGTCGACAATACCCGGATTCCGGACATTGCCGGTAACATATATATACTAGGCCAATTACACTGTTTTTTAGTTTTGTTTTTTAAAATATGTAAATATTAATATATTAAAATAAATAACTAATTATAGTCATTGAAATTTAGATTCCTTAATTAAAATATATAGTTAAGTATTTCAATGAATTTATCTGAATTATATTTTTATATAAAAATAAATTTTTTTTGTTCCTTCTGAAATATAGGTCAGACTAATTTTTGGAGTTATGTCAAAAAGTTCAAATTGATTGTAAATAGATTTACCTTTATTTATATGTATATGGAGCATATCGCGGACTGTTACGTTACATGTGTACGCACATTTCAACAAAAAGTTTCCAAAACCACGCGTAATTGAATTGTTTTAATATCTTTAATGCATGCATCTAAAAGTATGTTTCTCTAATAAAATTTTTTACTAATATAAACATTTCCGTATGTTTTGTTATTTAAGAGTTATGAATGTTTTAGTACGGACTGTTACGTTACATAGTTTTGGAAGTAAGCTTTAGAGCTGTCCTACATTGTTGAAAAAGCCTGTTCTTCTAGTGGACTATTTTTAACGTGTAGTAGATAATTTCGTAGCTTTTAAATGTAAGTAATAAAATAAATGTCAATAACACTAAAAAAAAAATTTTTTAATTTTTTAGACACAAAAATGTTTGGACTGTTACGTTACCTGTGCGATTTATGTTCATGTAAAATTTTACATAATGAACATTAACTCGATTGTCTTACGATTAAACAATTAAAAAATTACAATGGATTTATATAAAGTTTCAAGCAAGCAACAACACTCTGATTACACAGCCACACAAAAATAAATATCTTGATCTGGGAACAAGACCCATATATTCCTACGAATTTTGAAGAGCTAATTCCGAATTCGAGATCAGAATTGTCTAGACGGGTCCAGGCCCCTGAAAGTCGGTCTATTTTGCATGGGCTTAAGTGGTACTGAGAGTTGACTAAGGCCACCGCGGCGCTGCCTGTCAGTTGGGCTGAGATTTAAATTATTGCCTTGCGTAACACACAAAAAATTAATTTTATCTTATTAAGAACTATTTTATTCCATTTATTTTTGTTGAATGACAAAATAAAATTATTAAAGATATAAGCAAAGAAAAAAAAACCTGACAAAAGATTAAAATATTCAATATATCAGCAATAATAAAACAATATTCTTGACTACACAATTAATTTTAAACTATTATACGCGCGGGAATAACAATGAATAAAATGAAAGTAATCAATCAATCAGGCATTTTTAATAAAATCTCTTCTTTGACAGTTATTCTGTTATAAATACAATTTATTTAATAATACAGCAGTAATTTTAATATTCACTTCCATTATAATATAATTAACATTTGTTCTAAAACATTAAAACCAGGGCTGTTATTGATTTAAATTATTTTGATTTAAATATTGAATTAAATCATGATTTAAGTCATAGGGACATTTGCATTTAAAATCATGATTTAAATAAAAAAAAATTACAATTTTCCGGACGTCTAATACTGCATGTAAAAATTCACAAACATTAAAAAAGCTCATAAATTTGTGGATAAATCTTAAAAATTTTAATTTTTATATTTTATTTTTTATAAAATTGAAGAAATTGTGCTAATACTGATAATCAAAATACCTGCGATCTAAAAATTTTTGGTATGAAGATATGGCACAGAATAGTATCAAATTTATATATCTTTAAGTCATTATCATTAAATAAATTCCAAACGTCAATTAACTCATATTCCAGTTTCTTCAAACTTTTAAAATTCAATAAAATTAAATTTAAATGCATAATAATAAAATAATCAGTGCTGATAAAAATCATGATTTTTATTAAAAAATCAAAAATTCATTTTTTTCAAAATATAATCAGTATTTAAAATCTCTAAATGTTTATTTGCAAGTAGTTTATTAAAGAAATAAAGAAAAAATTAAAAACACAACAGAAAAATGAAACAGTGACATAATTATTATATAAAAAAGTAGAAACTCTTTTCAAAAAATTAAACCATTTACGAACATTTTTTAAATTATAATAACAAATAAGAAGATAATTAAAAAAAACGTTAAAATATATTACTGAAGAGAACAAAATTTTAAAGTTAGGGAAATTAGAGAATTATTTGACATATTGAATGAAAAAAGAATCAATTAAATAAAATTTAAAAAAAAAATTTAAAAGAAAAGAAATTCTATGAAATACAAGAACGATGTTCAAATGAAAATATTTAGTACAATGAGTAAATTCATATAATATAAAATAAAAGAATAAAAGCTTTCAAAAAAGTAGAAAATTGGGAAATTTAAAAAATGTAGATAAAAGCACCAAATAAGTGTTTTCAAAAATTCGTAATTATAAGATAAAAACTAAACAATTGAAAAGAAGGAAAAATACTTCTTAGAAATGGAAAAATGATGACAAAAAGTAAAGAATTAATTAAAAAGCAAGAACACTGCAAAAAGTAGGTATTTTAGTTGAAGATACATTTGTAGTCACTTTTAAGATGTTTCCGAAAAGTTAGCAAAAGTATCTCAAAATTCATTAGTTTTCTAATATGGAAGCTGAAATATAAGATACTTTAAACGTTTTAAAAGTGACTACAATGCATTTTAAGATGTTTCTTTTTACAGTAAAAGAACTAAAAATAGTGAAACATCAAGTAAATTAAATAAATAGAAAGAAAATAGAGAAATGTTTTTTTTTCTTAATCTAACAAACTAAAAAAATGTAAAAAGTACAAAAAATAAATATATCAAGGTAAATAAAAAGAATGTCCACAAAAGAAACTTTTAAATCCTTTAAAAATAAAAAAGTTTAAGCAAATTAAACCAAATACATTTTTATAATATTACACTTAAAATAAGTTCAATAATAAAATTAAGAAAAGTAAATAAAATCTGAAAACTTTATGGAAGAATAAGTAAGTTTGCAAAAAATCTCGCAAAATATAGACAAGATGTGAAAAAAAATGGAATAACTTACAAAAAAAAAATTAAAAGTAAAAGAAGAAAAAACTTTTAAATGTTGTAAAAATAAGAATTTATTAAGATAAAAATTAAACAGTTTCGAAAAAATGAAATCTCTTCGAAATCTTGTAAGAATATTAAAAAAAAAGGTGATTGTGAATATGAAAAATAATTAATATTATTTAATTATTTAGCAGTAATTAATAGTACCTATGCACTTAAATTTCAATTAATTGAAATTTAAAAGTTGGACCCAATTGGAATATGACTTAATTGCCGTTTGGAATTTATATAATTATAATGACTTAAAGATATAAAAATGTAATACTATTTTTTGCTATCATACAAAAAATTTGTAAATCGTAGGTATTTTGACCATCTGTATTAGCACAATTTTTTAAATTTTATAGAGATTAAAATATTAAAATTGAAATTTCCAGGATTTATCCACAAATTTCTGTCCTTTTTTTTAATGTTTGCGATTTTTCACATGTAGTATTAGGCATCTGGAGAATTGTTAAGTTTTTTTTATTTAAATCATGATTTTAATGCACATTTTCCAATGATTTAAATCGTGATTTAAATCAAAGTGATTTAATTCTAGAACAGCCCTGAAAATAATATTAATTATTTTTCATATTCACAATAATCTTTTTTTTTTAATTCTTACAATTTTTTAAAGAAATTTTTCTTTATTAAGCTGTTTAATTGTTATCTTCTGATTTCTTATTTTTAGAAAATTTAAAAATTTTTTCTCTTTTTGCTTTTGATATTTTTTTTTTTTTGTATTTGTCTTTTTATTTTAGGATTTTCTTTAATTTTCTTAATCTTATGAAAATTATTTAATATTATTTTACACAATTTTGTTATTATAACATTCACTAAATTTTTTTATTTCGTACCCAGACCTTCATAATTATGTATTTTCATATTTGTAAAAAATAAATACGCTCATTTTTTTGTAAATTTATTCAATTGGTTTTCTCATCTAGCCTATTTTTGCGAGATTTTTTGCAAACTTACTTATTCCTTCATAAAATTTTCGGATTTTCTTTATTTTTCTAAATTTATTGCTGGCTTGTTTTAAGTGTAATATTATAAACATATTTTTGGTTTAATTTACCTAAACTTTTTTATTCTTAAAGGATTTTTTAATTTCTTTTTGTATATACATTCTTTTATTTTATTTTTATTAATTCTAATTTTTTAGTAGATTCTAACCAAATTTTATTATTTTTTCGACTTTTTACTTTTTTTGCAGTTAGTTAGATTAAGAAAAAGAACATTACTATATTTTATTTGGTTTGATGAATTTATCATTATTATATCACCATCATTATCATATTACTCCATTTTCTTCCTATTTATTTAATTTTCTTGACGTTTCTCTATTTTTGTAGTTCTTCCTTGCGTTTTAATTAATTTTTTAATTTTTGTCATCATTTTACCATTTTATTAGAACTAAATATTCTCATTTTAACATCGTTCTTCTATTTCATAGAATTGTTTTTCTTTTAAAATTGTTATTAATTTTTTTTTCTTCAATTTGTGAAATAATTCTCTAATTTTCCTAATTTTAAAATTTGATTCTTTTTAGTAATATTTTTTAACGGTTTTTTAATTATCTACATATTTATTTTTTTAACTTAAAAAAATATGTCCGTAAATAGTTCAATTTTTTTAAAAGAGTTTCTACTTTTTTATATATTTCTATGTCCCTCTTTCATTGATGTGTTGTTTTTTAATTTTTTCTTCATTTCTTTAATAATGTCCATAACATTTTTTATTTATAAGAATTTTCTCATTTTTTTATTAGACTGTTTTCTTATTTTTTTACGTTTTTTTTTTACAATTAATTATTTTTTCGTTGCTTTTTTGTATGAATTATAAAATATTTTTTGGGAATTTTCTCATTTATTCGACATGGTATATATGATTTTGATTAAATGTTTTATTATTTATTATTTCTTATAAATGTTCTCAGTTTGAAAAATAAACTACTTACAAATAAACATTTGGAGATTTTATATACTGATTGTATTTAAAAAAAATCAATTTTTGATTTAAATCAAATAAATTCGATTTAAATTAAAAAAAACCAATTTTGTTGATTTTTTAAAAAAATCATGATTTTTTTCAGCCCTGAGTAAAACTACATAGTATCAAATATTTATTTCATATATCTCTTTATCAGTCTCATTAGATTGATATTTTCAGTCTAAAGCTTAGAAATAATTAATATTTAAAAATAATATTATTTTTAAACAGATTTAAAGTTTGTACAGTTTAATGCTTATAAATAATTAATATTTTTAAATAATACTGTTTTTGAATATAATTTAAATATTTAATGTTAGACTTTTCTTTAATATAATATTTTAAATAAAATTTTTAACAATTATAATTTTTAAAATATATAAACTTCAATCTGACATAAGTTAGACAGGTTTTTTTCTTTTGCGCATTTGATTGTGTCCTTTGATATTTCGAATTTTAGAAAACTGTCGCATTCGTGTTCCTAAATAAAATGTGATGACTTTTTAATTACTTCTGGATCTTTTGGAACTAAAACGAAATTCACTTTTTCCCGCAACTATATCACAGCCGGAATTGCATCCAAAAACTTTGCATTTCGCACCCATTTTAAATAAAAGCTCTTATTACATTTGTTTAAAAATACTCAATATTTTTAATATTCTTCAGAAAATATCAGTTAAAATAAATACAATTTAAAAAAAACAGTATTTTTCACGATTTGTTTACTGTTTGCCAGCCATTGTCAGCTCGAGTCAGCCCAACTGACATGCAGCGCCATAGTTTCGCTTAGTCAACACTTGTGTCTTTTTCAACTCGAGAGTTTCAGGGGCCTGGACGGGTCTTAGTTAGAACTTAACCTTAAAAAACAAGTTAAAATCGCTAATATAGCAGACAAAAATAATTTTTTTTTAAGAAATGCTTAATTAAACTCACTATATGGGGGTTTATAGAATCGTTGATAACAAATCTATTCATGACTTTTTAAAGTTGATAATTGCAAAATCAAAATGTCTGAAAAAAAAGAAAATTTTTAAAAATGTTAATAAAACTCAAATTTGGATGCACGTTTTGAATCTAGATTAAACGTTTTCAAGATTATGAATAAATCCTGACCTTAAATAGTATGATAAGAATCTATATTGAGTTTCATTAATTTAATCAATAATTTAACATTTTTGTCTGACATTTTGCATTTGCCATTTAAAGTTTTGAAAAATCATAAATAAATTCGTTATCAGCGATCCCAAAAACCCATAAATACTGTGTTTCATTAAGTTTGTAGAAAATTATGCTTTTTTGTCCGCCATCATACATCAGCTATTTTGAATTTTAAAAAAATTATGAGCGAATTCATTATCACCGACCCCAAAAATCCCCATATACTGGGTTTTATTAATTTTAATCAATAAGATAAAGTTTGATCTAACATGGATGACATTTTCTATTTTTTGTAGAATTTGCGCTTTTTTCGCGTCGCTTTTTTTAAATATAATGTATTAAGGGGATGTGATGGATTATGACGTAACTGGTTTAGGCAAAATTTTTCCGTAACTTTTCTGCCAAAATATTGAACATTTTGTCACAAAACTTGGTAGAATTACCTAAAATATTATTAGGAAGGTCTTTCTGACCTAAACTTAGTTTTAAAAAAAAATGCAATTTTTCTAAAATTTTCCAATTTTAATTTTGGACCAAAATTTGAGCAAATTCGGGTCAGAGAGACCTTCCTAAAAATGTTTTAAGTAAATGTACCAAGTTTCGTGACAAAATATTCAATATTTTAAGCGAAAAGTTACAGACAAAGTTTGTCTATACCAGTGACGTCATAATCCATCACATGCTGTTAATGAATGTATATTTTTAATGTTCAAACAATTTGTGTCAATTTCAGATTCAGTGCATCAAAATACATAGGAATATATGGTTTTTATTCACAGATCAAGATACTTTTTTCGGGATGTTGTGTTATGGGTGAAAAAAGACTGTTACGTTACAAATTGATTTTGGCTCTGAAAACAGAAACAATTAAATATCTTGCTAATTTTATATTTTATTTAAAAAAATAACATAAAAATGCTCGAAAAAAATTCAGTCATTGTATTTAGTTGACGTGACAGATTTTGCATCAAAAAACTTTTTGGGATTTTGGACTGTTACGTTACATTAAAAAAAGCGTTGAATTCTTTTGCATTACAAATGTTATAAAAAATGTTTTCTTTCAAATAGTTAATTTAGTTACTTTCAGTTAACCTAATTCTATCCGAAAATAACGAATAGTACACGGAAAGAATTAATTTATTAAATTTTATTCAAATAGTCGATGAAACTCAGGACACAAAGATATTTGTATAAAACTTAAACTTGTCGACTAAAACTTAAAGACAGTCGATTAAAACTTAAAGAAAGTCGATTAAAGCGTGCAACACGTCAGTGAAAATTTGAGATTGACGTTTTAAAAATAAATTCAAACAACTTTTTAACGAACTTTTCGTCTTTTCTAGATCGCACACATACCATTTCCTCCCCACCTCATTACTTTCACACATTATATAGAAACAGATTTACAGAATTCCTATGTTATCCTAATATAAACGCAAATTTTAGTTTATTAACGAAAAATCTCGCAACCGGGTTTCGAACGCGGGTTCTAACGCACGACGATACTTGATAAGGCGCCTTATACCCCTCGGCCATTCAAGAATACGCGAGGCGTTACGTTTCCTCGATTCCTCCACTGTTGAATAAAATTTAAGTGGTAGAGATCAACGTTTGGAACTATTTCGAACATTTCGTAAACAACCTTTGGTTACTTATTAATCAATTATTTCTCACTCTGTTTTACTACACCAGAATTTAAGTTTAATCGACTGCTTGACGATTCTTTCTATTGTGCTTATGAATAAATATGCAATAATATTTTAAGCTTTATGAAAATGTCTCTATGTCCTGGATTTCTTCGACTTTTGAATATATTTTAATAAATAAATTTTTTCCGTGTACGTAAAAAGTAATATTTATTCAATAAAATGCACCTTTTTGTTTCGTGTGAAGTATTTGTTCAATTTTATTAATCTAGATACTACAAAGAAACAAGCGTGAGTTTTTGAACAGACAACTGATTTCACGTTGATATTTATTTCATTCAATACTTTGAGATGTATATAGCCTGCAAATAATCAAGAACCCATGGAATTTGAAAGTAAATTTTTTTCCGTGGTTTCATTTTTCGCGATTTGGTCCATATTCCTTCAACTATTCTAAAAAAAAGCGTATTATTAACATATAGTAAAATAGTATATTAAGCAACAAGGGGTTAAAGGCAGCCATTTGTTTACGCTGGTGTTTGTGTACGAGTGACAGTTGAGGGTGAAGCCCGAGACGTAAATATAGATGACAGGAATGCAAAACCGATTGAAAATTGCTTATAATTTGTTTAAAAAAACAGTATTCATTTAGCGTCATGGTGAAGCCTTTTGCATCATGGTGAAGCTTTTTGGCTGTCTTTCATTGAATTTGTGGTTTAAACAAGTGTACAATTTAAAAATTTTTAGTGATTGTGTTTAAATAAAATTAAACAAATAGAAATTACCTAAACTATCATAATTTTAATATAAGTTTAACATTAATTACCTACTTTATAAATTTTCATAAATAACCGTATAAATTTCTATAAATTGCTGGCAACTGATTTGCAAATTTTAAATTATTTGTTAATAAATTACAATAAATGTTTTTAAAATAATTTATAAAATTACAACATATAAGTTTTAATATAATTTCCATAAATTACCGTATAAATTTTCATAAATTTTAAAAATTAGTTTTTTTAATTTTTTTTTATTAACTATAAATTGCATTAAAATTTTCATATACTACCGCATAAATTACCATAAATTTCCATAAATTACGAAATAAATTTCCTGCATTAGTATTTTGAATCTTGAATTTTATTTTGTATTAATATTATGAATTTCCTCAAAATTTTTATAAATTACCACATAAATTACCATAAATTTCCGTAAATTACTACATAAATTTCCTACATCAGTTTTTTAAATCCTGAATTTCGTTCCTTTTTTATTATAAATTACCTCAATATTTTCATAAATTACCGCACAAATTACCACCATAGATTTATTTATTTGTTTAAAGCGATTTTATCAACAAATTATGACTTAAAATAAAATATGATCCTAACAAAATCTTTCTAATTTTTCTTGTAGAATCGATTGTGATCCATAATTTTAATTAAATGTGACTTTTTTTATTATTTGTTTAAACAAATATTGTTTAACAAATAGAAAATATAAAAGTTAGAATGCGAATGATTTTTATTTAACTTTTCTATAAATTCAACTATCAATTCTGTTATACTGCAACCGATTATGGTACATGGATGCGGTAACAGCTAATTTGTTTAAAAAATACAAAAATTATAAACAATTTGTCCGGCTCATCACAGGTATTTCATTTTTTACTATCATACTTCAAAGTTATATCACAATTTTTATTTTAATCAGAAATTTTTTTTTCTAAAATCACAGTAACCAAATTGTCGGTTTCGTGGAGAATCACCCATAATATAGGTCATAATATAGGTCATAATATAGGTCATAATATAGGTCCAAAATATAGGTCAGACTAATTTTTGGAGTTATGTCAAAAACTTGAAATTGATTGTAAATAGATTTACTTTATTCATATGTATATACCTTCAACTATTTTAGAAAAAAAGCGTTTTATTAACATATAGTAATTTAATAATACTTTTTCTAGATTGGTTTTTAGCCAAATTCTTTGAAAAAAATTTATGGGGCAAAATTTCTCAAGTATATTAATCGAGAAAAAAAAAATAATTAAATTAAAATAATTAATGTTTTTTAATGAATAAACAAATTTTAATTAACAATTAAATTAAATTAAAGTTTCTATGAAAATTAAGTAACCTAAAAATATTTTAAAATTATATATAAGGGGCAAAATTTCTCAAGTGTACAAATCGAAAAAATGAAAATGGCTAATAAAGGCTAATATTTGCACAAAATGTATTATTCTATGTCAGTACTCAAACCACCAATTATTATGAAATTCTAATGAAAATTGTTGAAGGGGGATGTGGCTGAAGATTCTGGTCAAGTGTGAAGAGGGTATTTTTTGAAAAATCACAACTATTATGCAACAAGGTTGACAAAAAATTGACCTATATGTTTTCGAAAGGTTTTTTCCTCCTCTTTTCAATGGTGCAAAAATTTTCAAAATTTAATCTATTTTTTCAAATTTTTTTTTTTTTTACTTTTTCTGAAAAAAGACATTTTTTTCTTTTTTTTTTTTCTTTTAAAATAAAGCTTACTATGTGCACTTCCAATACACGCTATAGAGAAAATGTCTTTTTTCTTTGTTTTTGTTGGAACCCTTAATTAATCGCATACACCGAGAAAATAAAAAAGTTGTACTCACCGGAAACTCAAGTAAATACGCGTGAACTAAGCTAAAGTCAGTGTTACTCGAGACCCAAGTAGTTTTAACTTTGGTCTGCAGTAAAATCTTTATGTTCATAATTTTACTCGAAAGAAACAAGCTAAATAGGTTAGCTCGTGTTTTTTGTATTTTTGATATTTACTTCATTTATAAATTGGTATATAGTTTAATGGGAACCAGTTAATATAAACAATTCGTTTGATGGCCTGTATACTGGTTTGATTTCGATAGTATAAAATATATAACCTCTTTATGTAATGTTATAAATATTATATTTTTTTGTATTCTGGAAAAGGGTTAGAATCCCAACCGAAACGTCGACTTAAAATAAAAAAAACTATCGAAATCAAACCAGTGCAGGCCATCAAACGAATTATTTATAAATTGGTAAACATTTTTCAAAAATAATGTACATCATTTCTATAACCTCAAACAAAATGTGCTTTATTTCAAATAAAAAAAGTATAGTAAATTCAATCGTATGCAGTTTAAAATGTTTAACGTGAATTACTAATCAAAAGAGTTGTTTAACCTCTGCGAAATAGTCTACAATATTGAAAACAGCATATGTTTAAATTAACTCAATTTAATAAAATCCAGACGAAAATAACATTCAAAAGGAAGAATTAACAACGTCAATTTTTCAGCTTACAAAGTACTTGAAAAATAATTTTTTTCACCTCGTACTTATAAATAAAATATAATACGATTATGGTAGTAGGCAATACTGATCATGGCACAATTTAACCTGTTTAATTAGAGTGACATTATCGAAATAGAACTGTTACTGTAAGCCCAAGTTAAAACTACTTGGGTCACAAGTAACGCTGACATTAGCTTAATTTACGCGTATTTACTTGAGTTTCCTGTATGCACCAATTGTTTTTTCTCTCGGTGTAGGAATTAAAAAGACACGTATAAGATATAAGTTAAGATTAATAGAACACTTTATTGATAACAACAGATAACTGAATTTACAATTAAGAATAAGTCTTTACTTTAAGCTTTAAGTCCACTTTATGCACAACTGCAGGACCTTAAAGGACTGAGGGCTACGCAGAGCCCGAATTTGCACTCAGGTACCTAAGTACCTGAATTTCCCTCTCTATAGACTTTTCTCTATAAACTATTTCTAGTATTTATTCTTTAGAATTATCGTTGATATTCCAACAGTTTTTGAATTATTAATTAAGAAATTAATAAAAATTAGTAAAAAATTAGTAAAGAATAAAATATTGAACAAACAAATAAACTTTTGATAATTTTGGGCATAATAACGTAAAGCTTATCAAATTCCGGATCTAACAAGCATAACTTGAAGTATTTTTGATAAACGAATGCTAACAAAATAATTAATAATAATTAATAAAATAAAAAATTTGTATTTATTTAGTATCCATTTATCAAAAAGACTTCAAATTATGCTTGTTGAATCCGGAATTTGGTCAGCTTTACGTTAATAGCCCCAAAATTACAAAAATTTTAATGGTTTGTGAAATATTTCATTTTTAACGAATTTTTATTAATTAATTAATTAATAATTCAAAAACAAAGAAAAGAGACATTTTCTTTATAGCGTGTATTGAAAGTGCACATAGTAAGCTTTATTTTAAATGAAAAAAAAGAAAAAAAATTTTGAAAAAAATAGGTCAAATTTTGAAAATTTTTTGCATCATTGAAAAGAGGAGAAAAAAACCTTTCGAAAACTTATAGGTCAATTTTTTGTACAACCAGTTGCATAATAGTAGGGGAGGGTGGTACCATACCGACCCCCCTCTGTTTCTCAGAGATCGTGTTACTAGACTAATCGTGAATACCATCTAAAGAACACTTTCATAACTCTGACATTTTGACCATAGGTAATAATCTTTTGGTAATATTGTATCTCGTAATTTTACGTAAAATTAGTTTTTTGCAATAATATTTTTTGTTTTTGACCTATCTTGAATTTAAGTTAAAAGTGTTGAATTTAGTTCAGAAAAATTTAAGTATAAGTTTTTTGGTTGCTTATGGCCTCAACTTTAATACACAATATTCAAATTCAAACGCTTTCATTGACCTGAATGATTGGCAAGACATTATGTGAAAATAGTGAAGGTGGTCCGAAACCGACCCCCCTTCCCCTTTTCTTGCATTGTAATTGTAACTAAATTATTTGTAATTACCAAATAATACCTACAAATTTATTTTAATAAAATAACAATAATTAAGCTAAGATAATATAGCTTGTAATTAAGATCAGACTAAAAACAGTAATTTTTTATTGTAATGATAATTCTTGTACTCTTATTCTAAAAAAGGCCTTAAATAATGTTTTCAAATAAAGTAAAAGTAATTTAAGTTCATTCTAGTTTGTTGTTTTTTAATTCAAATTACAATACAAGTTCAAAATTTGGTTTGTTTTCGCTATTTCCTGCAATAAAAATAGGGGGTCGGTTTCAGACCAACCTTTTTGAGATTGTCGAAAACGTCAATTTTCGATTTTCTCTCTGTATCTTGCACTTAATGAGATCCAGAGCCTCGGCAACTAGTGTAAAACATGGAAAAATTATTCCTTTACTGAAAAAAACTTTGACCTCAGCAATGAAACAAGTTTTTTGCACCTTTTTGGCTTTAGCCTTTTAGGGGGTCGGTTTGGGACCATCCTCCCCTAATGATTTTTCAAAAAATACCCTCTTCACACTTGACCAGAATCTTCAGCCCCCTCTCCCTTCTGCAATTTTCATTAGAATTTCATAATAATTGGTGGTTTGAGTACTGACATAGAATACTACATTTTGTGCAAATATTAGCCTTTATTAGCCATTTTCATTTTTTCGATTTGTACACTTGAGAAATTTTGCCCCTTATATATAATTTTAAAATATTTTTAGGTTACTTAATTTTGATAGAAACTTTAATTTAATTCAATTGTTAATTAAAATTTGTTTATTCATTAAAAAACATTAATTATTTTAAATTCGTTTTTATATTCATAACATGTAGGTTATTTGTAAATAATCTTCATTCCAAAAAGATATCTACGCTCTTGCTGTCTTTTAATTTTATAATTATTTTTCAACAAATGTATTAAAAAATAATAATTAGGGTAGAGTGGGGTAAAACCACCAATTTTTGACATTTCGAACTATAACTCTCAAAACAGAGTGGCCACAGAGAAAAACAAAGTTGCGTTTGTAAGATTGATCCTTTGGCTACATTTTATTCTGAATACACAATTATCGATCTCTTCTAGAGATATTAGTATTCTATTAGTAAATAATAATTACTAATAATTATTATAATAATATTAGTACCAATATAAACATTTTTGTGAGCAGTAAAATTTACTCTAAGTAAAATTTTTCAACAAAATAAAATTATGATGGATTAATTAAAGTAATAGGGTTTTTTTAGTTTTTTCAAACGATATAAACAACATACATAATCACACTTGCGACACTCGAATAAATAAAACACAATGATCTATTATTCCAAATTATTTATAATTTAGACAAAATCTTGTTCTGATCAAAAAGCAAAAACTTGAACATCATGATCTAATTTCAATCTTTACACTCTATTGCGGCAGCCATTTTCTTCATCTTCACAAAATTAAACATACATGTGCAGACTGTCAAAATGAACGATCACCATTAATCATGAGCGTACCCACGTTGGAGCAGGGGGGGCGCTGCCCCCCCCCCCTCCCTAGAAAGCCAGTTTATATGAGAGAGAAAGAGATAGCAATATATCGTTGTCTCTCTCACTCCCACATAAAACCCCTACCAAGAAACTTTTCTGGGTACGCCCCTGCCATAAATGTTAAGTTTGTAAGACTAACAACACAAAAATAAAAGCCAATTGGTGGTTTTACCCCATGGCGATTTTGCTCCATTTTATTTTATTTTAAATAACTTATTTTGAAATAACATTTCTAAATTTATTTTGCTTATTATTGCTTTATTTACTCAGAAAAAGATCTTTTTGCATCAACAAAATCCCTTTTGATACAAACAGAAACGGTTTGACACATATAGAACTTCATTTGTTTCAAAACGATTATGTTTACGTCAAAAGGATCTTTTTCTGAGTGTTAATTTTCAAATAGTTTTTTTTATAATTCTTAATGGCCTTGAAGGGGAAGAAAAATTGCGGCGGGTAGGGGGAAGTGGGTAGTGTTGGTGTGGAAGGGCTTCGGAGGGAGGAGAGGGGGCCCGGCTCAAGCATGGCAACCCATATTTAAACATGCAACCCTGTAAATTAAACGTGACAACACTGCAAGAAGTTAAATATTTGTTGAAGGGGTTGGTGGTTGGCGGTGTTGAAGGGGCGGGTGGAGAGGGGGTATGGCTGAAGTCTTTTTCAAGATTTGAGCCCTATGGCATATAAATATTTCGGTATATATATAGCTAGGTATAAATATATATATATATATATATATATATATATATATATTAGGGTGGTCCAAAAAAAGGTGACTTTTGGATTTTTCAAAATCGTAGAACAGTTCCATATTCTTTATAATTAGTAACGACCTAAACCTTTTTTTAAAAAATTTTTGATCAATAATTGAGCTTGCGCACAGCGTTTTTCTCTCTTATGGGATTATTGTGAAATTAACACGTAAAATAAATGCATTTTTTTCAATGCTCAATTTAACTTCCTTATTAACATTTTAATATAACGCCGGTCAAGGAACTGATTGATGAAGAGTGAAATAATCTTTTGCAAAAAAGTAAACTAAATTTTAAAAATATTTATAGCTGCTATTTTGGGTCAAAAAACACTGTTTTGGCACTTTTCAAGGACGGTTTTCAGCTACTTAATATTAATTTTTTTATATGGAATTGACTACAAAAGAAAATTAATCTTCTGGTAATAGCTTACTGTAAAAATTAAAAATATAGTTCAATATTAAACAGGTCAATTATTGATTTGAAATTTCAATTTTTTGAACGAAAGTTGGTTTACAACCATCATAAAAGTGAAAGCGATATGGCCTGACGACGGCTACCGATGGATTTGTTACGCTTTAAGCCCTTTAGGAAAAAGGATTCCGAAGTTTGGGAAGCAAAGCAAAAAATTTCCTTTCCATGGGACTGAAAAATGTGGGGAAAAAAATGAATAATACATAAACCGGTATTCGTAAATTGTAAATTTTTATTTGAACAGCCAGAATTTATTAAAATCAGCAGTTACAGAAATTAAAATTAGAAAAATAATAAAATATAGTACTGTAAGTAGGTATAATAAATTAAATGACAATTTAATCATTTAATAAGATGTCTTTGACACAAAAGTGTGTTATTGTGAGAAAACTTTAAAAGTGTTTTAACAGTTATTATAAAAATTTATACAGTTAAATTGAAATAAAAGTTAAATTTAAATTTAATCTCAAATTTAATTAAACTACCCATATAGCACTGAATATTCCATCCATATTCCTAGAATATTCCATTGGAACATTGGGAACATTCAAAGGAATATTCCATTCATATTCCAATAATGTAGAAATGTGCGAGTACTAAAATATTCCTTTTTTACATTCCTGGAATATTCCAGCGGAATATTAAAAAATAATTCTAATGAAATGTGTGATAAATATTCTCATTGAATATGCCGAGAATATTCCTACGGAATATACCTGAAATATTCCTGCGGAATATACCGAGTGGAATATATCAAGAATATTGCAGGAATATTCCATTGGAATAAAAAACAGAGAAGAAAAAAATTTTTTTTTTCATTGCTTTTAAAAGTTTATGAATATTCCAATGGAATATTCCTTCAATATTCCTGATATATTCCACAAAAATAATAATATTCCCAATGTTCCAATGGAATATTCCAGGAATATGGATGGAATATTCAGTGCTATTTGGGTAAACAATGGCATGAGTATAATACAATATAAATTTCAAAAATCTTAACATTTTTCAACCCCCCCCCCCCCCCCCCCCGAATTGAGATCGAAAAATCTGTTTAAAAAAAGAGTCATTTGACGTACACTTTTTTTCATAACGTTTCCTTAAAATTTCAAAACATTTTTAAATTTTTCAACCCCATCCCCCCACTACGATTTTATTCCTGTGTACGCCCCTGCTGGCAGGATCTTGCAGTACTCTCTAAATCTGAATTAGTGGTTTTCTACTAATGAAATAGCGAAAAGTGAGCTATCATTAAATAGTTAGACTTTTACGAATTGTTTAGTAGAAATCTACTAATTTTTAGTAGAAAACTACTGATTCAAATAGCAGAAAATTACTAATTGAAATAGTGGAACTTCAAAATTCCAATTAGTTCTTTTTCTATTATTTGAATTAGTAGTTTTCTACTAAAAATTAGTAGTTTTCTACTAGACAATTAGTAAAAATCTTACTATTTAACGATCTCTCACTTTTCCCTAATTTATTAGTAGAAAACCACTAATTCAGATTTAGAGAGTACAATATTACCTATTTCAGTGTGGGAAAAGTATCATAAGCATAAATGTCTGTTAATTGAACTTCACATTCAAATTACATCAAGTTAGATTGTTAAATTTACAACAATTTAGAGCAAACCAATAGTTTTTTTATTACAATTTGGTTTATCACAACGTTCTTTACGTACAGTTTGTAATAAATATTGCTTTTGGGTTTCATCTTTTGTTAAAGTGTTGTTAAATTGCGTCATTAGTGCGACTGCACGCTCTGCATTGTCGTTAACAACAGGCAAATTTCGCACAGTCTCAACTGATTTTTGATAGTCTAATCGCGTTTCCCAAGTACAAGGATCAAAATCCAAAAGTTCAGTTGAAATATTTAAAATTTTAAAAAAATTCATCGATTTCGGAGTGACAAAATTATGAAGTTGTAAATTTTGAATTTCCAGAGATGACAACTTCTTTAAATTTGCATACCTTTGATTTTGTACAATTGTTGGAATTTGCACATCAGTACAAGTTTTTAGAGCCTGCACCATTTTATATTTGCACTCCGTTGGAACAGTTTTGTCAAAGAAAGACAAACTAATTAGATTCTCACTAAAATACCATAAGTGTCTTTCAAATTTCGCTAAAACAACGTCGCGAATTTCTTGGTTTACAGCTGTACAATTTGAAAGGCTCTTCAAAAATTTTAAATCATTGGAAGGTGCTTGCTCCACTTTACTTGAATTGAACCAATGCTTTGCATATAAAAGCACTACAAAAACACTAATTTCTTTTAATGCATTTTTCACATCAACGTTTTCTTTAAGCTGATTTCGAAATAAATACATTTTTAAGCAATATAGTGCTTTTGACATCCAACGCGCATGGTGAACTGCTCCTGGTTTTTTGAATCCTCCATGTGATGGTGCTCCACCCAAAAAGATGATTATAAGTTCCAAAAGTTCTCGATAATCATCTCGAGGAGTTTTCTCCATCTGCAAAACAATTTAAACATTTTTAATTAAAATTAAATTTCAATGAATTCAGCAATCAATTGCGATTTAGAAGTTTTTTTATATTTCTAAAGCAGGTCTAAATCAGAATTAGTGGTTTTCAAGTAATGAATTAGTAAAAAGTGAGCTACTATTAAATAGTAAGAACTGTACTAATTTCTTAGTAGAAAACTACCAATTGCAATAGTAGAAACCTACTAATTGAACTACTCAAACATTAATAATTGAAACAGTTAAGTTTCACTATTTCAATTAGTAATTTTCTATTAAAACTACTACTCCAATTAGTAATATTTCATATTAGTAAAATTTTTACCATTTAATAGTATCTCACTTTTCGTTAATTCATTAGTAGAAAACTACTAATTCTGATTTAGAGAGTAATGACTTTTATTAATTCAATAAAAATTACCTGCAGTATTTCCGTGTAATATGCTAGTAGAGAGTACTTATTCTTCTTTAATTCTTCTGAGACAGAAGAATCCTTGATTCCGCTTTGATATTTTTTTAGATTCAATGTAGGCCAGACTTTTTGAAATTGTTTAAATAATATAACTTCTGGTCCTGAAGTTGTTTCAAAACGTGTTTCAAAGGCTGCCCTAAGTAGTACTTCGGAAATATGGTGTCTACAAGCTAGATGTAGTAATTTACGTCCTAGTTTTTTTTCAATTAATAAACAGGTTCCATTTTTGTTTCCAGAGTTTGTGGATGTTGTGTCAAAACACATCCCCACTACTTTTTTCGTTAATCCCCACTCTTTTAATAGATTTATCACAGCATCAGCTTGTGCTTCACCAGTACCTCTTACTAATTTTGGTATCCCAAGTAACTGGTTGACTTCAACTCCTACCACAAGAACTGGAAGACGATCTACCTTTTTCGAAGTATCTAATGTGTCCGCTAGGAGTTTACCGTCCCATTGAACCACTACATTTGAACTAACATTCAGATTGTTTCTGATTTCAGTGCCTAATTGCTCACGCACAGTTTGTCGATATCTGCGAATTGTTTGTCTACTAAGTACAGCTTGTCTACAATTTGAATCAGCGTTATAAGTGGCAAGGATATATGTGGCTTTGCGATCAGATATATTTGTACGGTCCAAAGCTAAACAGGTTTCTTTATTTAAGACAGAATTTGTTTGTGATTTTGATTTGCATTTAAGTTCTTCACTCATTGCATAGCAATGAAAGTCTTCACTCGCGTGAAGCTTGCCAAATTTTTTTGCACTTTTTAACTGTCGCCCGGGCACTTTCACGTATATTTTTTTTTCAAAGTACGACGTTGATAGAAAAAATATTGAAGAACTTCTCTATTACATGGCAATGTATTTTCAGGAATATCATTAACTTCTTGCCCCACTAAGTCAATAATTTTAGCACTTCGAGTTGTACACATTTTACTACACTAAATATAATAGACGTTCTAATGAAATGTGTAATATAAACGTAGAACGAAAAAATTTTTACTTCATCACCTGTGGAGAGATGCAGCTATCTCAAGAGTTTTGAGAATACTATTTGAATTGCACGAAAGAGGCACATTTTTGTAGAAATATCTTTCTATATTACCTGCTTGTTCCCAAAATTTAGCAACAGTAACTGAAAGACCAGTTAGAAATGCAAGTGATGTAAAAGTTTTGAAGCAGGTAAACTGAAAAACTGGAAAAACTTGAAAAGGTTCTAAAATTTGACGTCGATGACATAAAAGTGTCTTCAAATAAAACAGCCGTTTCTGCAGTTTACCTGTGCTGTAAAACTGCACTACCAATACTTTAAAATCCATACTAAGCAAGAATTGCACCAGTATACTGGGCATTCTTAACATGTTTCTTATTCTGATTGTTTATTTTGTGTACGTATAGTACTGGTACTGGCAGCCTGATGTGTCACAGTACTGGCATAATTCTGCGATGATAACTAACTTCGGTATCTCTCTCTGAATCTAAATTAGTTAAAAATAACTAATTTTAAAGCAAAAACTCAGTTACTAATTGAAATAGCTATATTTCTACTCATCATTTAGTAAAAAAATAACTAATTATTAATCAAATTCATTTTTAGGTTATGTCAAAATAACTAATATTTTAATAAAATTATGTTTACTAATTCAATTTGTCAAATTTGAACTATTTTTTAGTTATGTTCTTACTAACAGTTAGTCAATTTTTTTTACTAATAATTAGTTATTTTTAACTAATTGCTGAAATAAAAACTCAGCCCCGATTCGACTAATTGTTAGTTATTTTTAACTAATTCAGATTTAGAGAGTAGGGGAGACCGAGAAGGAAAGTAACAGAGGTGGAAAGTAACAATGCTTACAACTTCTAAACCAATGAGCGGACAGACATAGTCCTTAAATTATTTTTAGTCAGTATTTCCCCCTCCACCTCCCCCAAATTATGTTAGGGGTCTATCGAAAGCTATATATCTGATACTGACATTTTGTTCAAAAATTACGTCAAAAGTAAGTTTTTCCCTAAATATTCAAAATATCATATTTTTTTGATTTTATATATATTTTACATATGCTTTTCGTTTTTTTGAAGCCTTTTTAATTATCTTTAAGTCATGCTAGTGCATAATTAAAAAATGCGAAATACTTTTGTTTAATTTAAACTTGTTTTTTGAAATCCAAGGAAAAGAAGGGTGAGGTGGAAAGTAACACGCTGTTACTTTCCTCCTCATCTAATGCTTTATTTTTATAAACCTCCTTCTTTTTTATAACTTTTTTATAATGCTTTTTTAATGTCATTGCTATTCAACGAATACTAAATAGATAAAAAGAACTTGATTTCAAAAAAGTGCAAAAATATCTACCAATTATGTACAAAATGTAGTTAATATCACTTTGTCTTTTTATAAGTTCATAATAAAAATAATTTAAATTAATAGCAGTTATATATTTGAAATGCTAGCCTTAATTTTCAAGTGTTAGTTTCCTCTTTCGTGCTGTTACTTTCCACCTCAGGGGTGAGGAGAAAGGTAACAAATAAAGAGCTGATTAAAAAGTCCTGCAGTGAACTATCAAATTACTATTAATGTTTAATTCCAATTTTATTTAATACATGAAAGTCCAAGCTTTCGATTAATATGTTTACAGAACTTATTCGACAAATAGTTTTAATGTTAGCATCAAAAAACTGATTTTTGTTACTTTCCTCCTCGGTCTCCCCTACTGTCTGACGGTATTAACACTGTCAATACTGGTGCAATATTAGCATCATAGAAATTCCGATTGGTGCCGAAGTCAAATTTTTAATTGGCTCTATTTATTGTTCGCATTAATAAAGTTACTGCTGGTACAGTTCTGAAGAGCAGAAGAATTTTTTTACTCTCTAAATATGAATTAGAGATTTATTTCTAATTGAAATTGTTTTACAGTTCAATTTCTCAGGTAGTAGTAATTTAACTGTCAAATTAGTAGTTTTCTACTAAAAATAGTGCAATTTTTCACTATTTAATAGAAATCGGGGTTTCGTAAATTCCTTAGTAGAAAATCACTAATTTAGATTTACAGAGTATATAAACGCAATAAGAAATTGACTACTGGCGCAGTAAGGGTCTGAATATAATAAAATTTAAATATTCAGAAATACAAAAAAAAATTTAAAATGCAGTACTGCACTAGTACGGAGGCTCAGTGTTGGTTGTCAACACTGCTAGTCTCTGCTATAAGTCTATAATTTCTGGTCAGGTATAATCTTGGGTAAGCCCGCTTTGAGCACTATTCTCCTTTTTGATAGAAATAACTATTAATCAATTTCTTAAATGTATTAAAAAACATTTTTTTTATTAGTATCGGCATAAGACTGAATTAGAGATGTTTTCAGTACCTTGCCAGCATTGACTTGACAGAGTTTGGCTGAATAATGGCATGAAGCCAGGATTATGACTTGACAAAAACAGTAATTGTTATTTATAAAAGAACTAAATTGCAAATTCAATTTTTTTTCATAATTTTCAGACAAATAACATATCGTTCAGGCGCGGATCTAGCGGGGGGCGATCGCCCCCCCCCCCAAAGGCCTTAGATTATCATATGAGAGAGAGAGATAGCACTATATTCTTCTCTCTTTCTATCCCGTTTATCGCCCCCTCCAAAATCCTCGTCTCGATCCACCTTTGATATCGTTGAATTCGTAAAAATATAAGGATTAAAAATATTACATTTTTAAATTAACAACTATGAAATTTGAAAATTTTTTATTTTTCATATTTTAATTACAACAAAAAACACAATAGTTCGCTCGCAGAAAAAAAAGGGTCGGGTCGGGGTTCGAGTGAATAGACCGCTTGGTAGAAGCTTTAAATTTAAAGGAACCCTAACCCAAGTTTTTTTATAGCAGCTTTAAATAGGCTTGAAATTCCTCGGCTACTGTAAACTACCAAGTCTTTGTAGGAAAGGATTTCCATTATTTGCAATAAGTGTTTCGTAAAAAAAAACTGTACGAAAGAGGAGAAATCTTTAAACAATGTACGCAAGCTCAATTTTTGATCAAAAAATTTTTAAAAAAATGTTTAGGCCGTTACTAATTATAAAGAATATGAAACTGTTCTACGATTTTGAAAAATCTAAAAGTCACCTTTTTTTGGACCACCCTAATATATATATATATACTAGGTGGGCTTCGCCCCCCTGCGCGCTTCGCGGGCCAACCCTCCTACTTTTAACTTTAACCTTCTTTAATCTAGGTTTTAATTCAATTTTTACTTTTAAGTTTTAAAATAAATATTCATATATATTATTGTATTAAAATACCTAAATAACTATTGTTAACATTTTAATTTATATTATTTCAAATTTACGCGCGCAAGGATGTAGAGGGAGCTAGTGAGGGCTAAATTGTAATACTAGCGTAATATACCGGAAATGATACACTATATTCATTGAAATTTAGATTCTATAATTAAAATAGGAATACTTATATAGTTAATTATTTTAATTAATTTTTATCTAAGGTATATTTTTATATAAAAATAAATGCTAATATATTGGACTTATATCAAACAGCTAAAATTTGTAAATAGATTTACCTTTATTTTAATTTAATAATACTCTTTATAGATTGGTTTTTAACCAAATTCTTTGAAAAAAACTTTAGGTTACTTAATTTTTATAGAATTTGTTTCCAATATGCACCGCGAGGAGGTATAATAAGCTTTAAACTTTATCACAAACCAATCTTACATCTCACCTAAACTAAAAATTTATTAGAATATTTTAAATACACTGAAACTATCTTTTGAAGTATTTCTTACAGACAGGAGAAAAATAAATAAATACAACTCAATTACAATTATTACATCTTGATCCAAAAGTTAGATAGAAGCTTGACGCTTTAAAATAAGCTTCCTAAATTTTCCAATTTGAAGTTTCTATCTTAAATTAGTATCAAAATGTAACAATTTAAATTTAGTTGTATTTTTTCAAAATTTTTTTCTATCGATCTGTTCGTCAATTTTTAACAGTTGTTTATTATAATTAATTAAAAATAAGTTAAGTTACTACAAATTAAGTTAATACAAATTTTACCTTTAAAATTTAACTTTAATTTCACATAAATTTAATATTCTTTGTTTACATTTAAAATGTTACCCAATTCACAAGAAATGTTGATTCAATAAAGAATTTTACTTTTGCGCCAAATTTCGTACTGTCAAACATAAAACATGAAGTTATCTCTTTGTAAATGTAAACAAATAATTTTACATTTACAATAATATTCAACATTTGCCATTTTATACATTTCATGAAAATATAAAATTCCACATTGAATCAAATTTCTTTTGAATTATACAAAATTTTACAGTTACGAAAAGGAGATTCAATCAATGTGAAATTTATAGTGTAAAAATTAAAAAATTATAAAAGAAAGAATACATAATCTCCAAAGTATGTAAAATTTTCTACTTTTCATTTAATTTTTCATTTAATTTCATTTCTAATTAATTTAATTTTTCAATTCCACTAATATTTCCCTAAATGAGAAAAAGATTTTATCTCTGTCGCTGTTAAAATGATTTTAGAAAATAAGAGTTGAAAGGATTATGATAATAAAAATTCATCATCAAAAAATAAATAATTAAACTCAATATATGTTAGTTCATTGAAAAACATTAATTTTTTTAAATAATTTCTTTATTTATTATACATAATATTTCTAAAATTATTGTTTTTAAATCATTTTTTATAGGGGTGAGTGGTACCATACCGACCCCCCTCTGTTTCTCAGAGATCGTGTTACTAGACAAATCGTGAATACCATCTAAAGAACACTTTCATAACTCTGACATTTTGACCATAGGTAATAATCTCTTGGTAATGTTGTATCTCGGAATTTTACGTAAAATTAGTTTTTTGCAATGATATTTATGTTTTTGACCTATCTTGAATTTAAGTTAAAAGTGTTGAATTTAGTTCAGAAAAATTTAAGTATAAGTTTTTTGGTTGCTTATGGCCTCAACTTTAATACACAATATTCAAATTCAAACGCTTTCATTGACATGAATGATCGGCAAAACATTATGTGAAAATAGTGAACGTGGTCCGAATCCGACCCCCTCCCCCCTTTTCTTGCATTGTAATAGTAACTAAATTATTTGTAATTACCAAATAATACCTACAAATGTATTTTAATAAAATAACAATAATTAAGCTAAGATAATATAGCTTGTAATTAAGATCAAACTAAAAACACTCATTTTTTATTGTAATGATAATTCTTTTAGGGGAGAGTGGCTATCAATGTACCAGTTTTTTTAATGAACCATTTCAATTTTCTCAGAAACAATTAAATAAAAATTCTCCTAATTTTAAATATAAATGAAGTTTGCATAAACACACTGCGTCCATAAATTTGAGACGTGTGGATTTATTCTTTACAGAGAAAACTGAAAACAACTGTTTTTGATGTACTGAAGAAAAAATTTACCTAAAATACAAACAAGGTTTTTAATTGAAATAAGGACATTTAAAAATAAATGTACTTACGATTTATTTTGTTTTGGGCCTTAACTACAATATTCTAATAAGATAAAGATTTTGAAATATTGGATTAAGTTATAAAAAACCATTTTTGTTGCAAATGTCATAATGATTCAATGTACCGGGGAACAATGAACCTCCTGGAATTTCAGTGTGTTTTCGATTTCCAGAGTGGTATGCCTGATTATGAAACTAGACATGCGTACAGCATGTTACAGCGATAGTTATTAGTACCTTTCTCAACATAGCAAGACTAAAATGCCATTTTAGTTAGTTAACTTAAATTTGAGGTATATTTATGTTATACATTATCAATTAAAAAGTGTTAAGTAATAATTTTTTATAGTATTTGATAGAAAATAAGTTTTTTACAAAGTGAAATTTGCAATATTATTATTGTTGAACATTTTTAGTGTTTTTATAGAGGTGGTTCATTGTGTACCCAGGTTGTTAAAAATGAAAATAGCTTGTTAGTTTAGAAAAATCCTAAATTTTATTATTTAATCAAAATAAATCGTGTATAATATGTGTGCATTACCTAGAGAAGTGTTGTAGTTTTATATTGATGCAAAGAAGTGCTTGAAATTGGTGAAATTCAATAAGTACTATGACCTTGAAAAAAACCCGGTACATTGATGGCCACTCTCCCCTACTCTTATTCTGAAAAAGGACTTAAATAATGTATTACCACCCTTTTTCAGATTGTCGAAAACGTCAGTTTTCGATTTTCTCTCTGTACCTCCCACTTAATGAGATCCAGAGCCTCGGCAACCAGTGGAAACATAGAAAAATGATTCATTTACTGAAAAAAAATTTGACCTCAGCAATCCACTGATCTCTATAATAACTGGATAGCGCATAGGCAAGCAAAATATGTGATCTATTGAAAACCGTTTTCATTGACTCCGACTGACGCTCGTGTTTCTTCGGCAACTTTCGGAAACAGCTGACTGTCGGCAATTGTCGGTAAAGTCACATGGGTGTTTCACCTGCGAGTGTTGACATTTTAGCTATTCTATAGTTTTGAATAATGTATGCAGTTTCAAAAAATACAAAATATATAATAGTAGGTAAAATGGTGTACCAGTGCATGTACTGTGGAAAAAAACTGAAATAGGAATCCTATTTTTGATACCGTAACGATTGGATTTCTGTTTTGAAGGTTAACACTGTAAAAAGAACCATCTTAAAATGCATTGTAGTCACTTTTAAAACGTTTAAAGTATATTATATTTCAGCTTCCTTCTTAGAAAACTAATGCATTTTAAGATACTTTTGCTAACTTTTCGGAAACATCTTAAAAGTGACTACAAATATGTCTTAAATTAAGATACCTACTTTTTGCAGTGAAGAGTTTATAAACAGTTACTTTGTTTCACTGTTTCGTATCTGCTTTTTTAAAAAAACATTGTTCTTATTAGATATGCTTTTCTTAAAAGCTGCTTACATTTACTATATTTAAATTCTGTCTTTCTCATTGTATAAATAATAATTTTTGTTTCTAAATATATAGAATAATTATATTTACTTTTATAAATTATTTCTATTTAAATAAAATACATTTTCATCTAAAACGTAAGAAACAAAAACATACAGAAAAATAATTATATGTTGTACGTTTATGTTTCAAATTTGCCGCGAAATACGAAGATTGTCGAATGAAGATCCGAACGGCACTCGGGTGCAAAAAAATGGCTGACCCTATCACAGGTGGCACCACAAAATTTGCATTGCATACGCTATCCAGTTATTATAGAGATCAGTGCAGCAATCAAACAAGTTTTTGGCACCTTTTTGGCTTTTGCCTTTTAGGGGGTCAGTTTGGGACCACCCTCCCCTATTCGTAAGATTTATGTTATTTTCAAATAATCTTAACTCCAAAATTATATTTGGAGAGAATTTTGGCCTGGACCCAAACCTGGGCCCAGGACTGGCTTGAAGCTGGCCTAGGCCTGGTTCTAGACTGTTTCAAGCCTGGCTAAAAACTGGCTGCACCAGGCCTAGGCCAGTCTTAAGCTCGCTTTAGACTGTCCCAAGCCTAGCTCAAGTCTAACTCAAGACTGGCCCAGGCCTGGCTTAAAACTGGCTCAAGACTAACACAAGACTGGCCCCAGTCTGGCTTAAGACTGGCTTAAGACTAACTCAAGACTGGCCCAGGTCTGACTTAAAACTTAAACTTAAAACTTAAAACTTAATTCTAGAATTAAAAAATAATTTTTAGGTTAGTTATACAGTAAATTATTTATATTCCTTTTTTAAAGATTGGTTTTTAGCCAAATTCTTTGAAATAAATATTCACTTTTTTTAAATTTTTTTTCTTATTTTTCTTTTTTTCTTATTTTTAATGAAAATTTATTATCTATTTATATTTTATTTATTTATAGGGGAGTGGGCCCCAAGATGGACAGGGCCCCAAGATGGACATTTCGTATAAAATTTTTGTTTAAGGTGACAGCGCCTTATGCTTTCTGTCACTTTTGTTGTTTGTATAGACGAACATTTTGATGCACATTTGAAGAGAAAAAACCAGTTGGTTTTTCTTTTACACATACCACGTAATTTTGTGCCTAAAAAAGTTTTGTAACAGTTTTTTCTCAAGTTGGTAAAGCTATTTAAATTTATGATTTAGAATGAGTACTGAACTTTATAATATTCTTTACTTATCGTATAATAATATTCTAAAATGATTTTACTAATTCAGTATTCATATATATATTTTTACTGGGGATTAAAAAATGGGGTCATGTACCCTAAGATGGACAGGCCTAAAATCTCAATGTATTTTTTTGCATCTTTTCGATTTTACACTTTTTTCAATAATTGTTTGAGCCAATTAATTAAAATTTTTTATTTTCCACCATATAATGTGATTTTATCGTTAGAGAATTTATTATATTGATATTTTTCGATATTTTATTACTTTTTACTGTTAAGCTATTAAATTGAAGTTTTTAGAAATTTTATTTCTTGATAAATTCCGTAAACTGATTAAAACTTAGTTCAAGAATTGTTACACGATGTTCATTTTTTAGTTACTACCATTTTCAGAGACTTTTAAGAAGGTGTCCATCTTGAGGCCACTTTTTTTTAGACCGAAAATTTTAACAATTAGAAAAAATGCTTTAAAAACTGTTTATGTTGAAAATAAAATTTTATCTCTGTGGCCATAAGTTACCTTATGAATTGTACTTTCATCCGGTATAAAACATTTTAATATATTTTATTCGGTTTGGATTCTACAGCAATAAATCGATAGGGTGTCCAACTTGGGGCCCTCTCCCCTACTTATTTTTAATCTATTTAAAGATTGGTTTTTAGTTTCTTATTTGCAAAGAATTTGTTTCCATGATGCACCGCGACGAGGTGTAAGAAACTATAACATTAAAGATTATTACAAACCAATCTGGCATCTCACCTAGACTAAAAATGTGTTATAAAATTTTATTTAAATTAAAGTAACGGTACTTATACTCGATCAGTACCTATAGTCGATCAGTGATGATTTAATTGGATAAAATTAATTAATACTATTTCCAAATACTACCTCGAATATTACAAAATTTATTATTATCAATGTAATAAAACTATTAATTAATGTTTGCTCATTAAATCATCACTGATCGACTGTAGATACTAATCGATTATTGATACAGTTACCTTATTTTAAATTATTTTAAATTAATTAAAAATTTAAGTTCCTAATTTCCATATTTATAATATAAAAAATATAATTTGAATGTGAATAATTGTCTCGCTCATGGAAAAATAAATGGATCAGTTTAGGCTTTTCGTTTTACAATAAAAAAAAATTCTTGATTTATGGCAACATGCTTGCTAGCTGATGTATACATTTGTATAAATTTAATTTCATAAAAAAATTTTAAACATATATTAAATCATATAATATCATATATCATATAATATCAAATCATAAACATATTCATATTAAATATGAAATCGATAATATCTTTTCAATAATATATTAATTGTGCTGGCTCAGCTCTGGCTTAAACCTGGCTTAGGCTTGATTCTAGCCTGGCTCAAACCTACTTCTAGCCTGGTTCTGTTTATAAGAAAGAGGACCATCAAACCTTGAAACAGCGGCAGTCACGGCGAAATCTTTTTATAAGATTGGAAGATTTTATTATTTTTTTATATTTTAAATTTTCTAATTTATTTCGCAATTATTCAAACACTTGCGGCCACACAATATTTTTTATATCCAAAACTTCTTTAGAATCGATTTCAATAAAAAGTTTATTTTGATTTTTACATCTAGAAAGTGCTACATATAATTGTCCATGAGAGAATAAAGGTTTCCGGAACCCCCCACCTTCAGGGGCGGTTCAAATTCTACACATTTAAACTCTACAATGATGAATTCTACACGTTAAATTCTACACATTTAAACTCTACAAAGTTAAATTCTACACGTTAAATTGTACACAGTAAAATTCTATAATACGATTTTTTATCAAATATTAATATTAAATCCTACATAGTTAAATTCTACAATTTAAAATTCTACACATTTAAACTCTACACAGTTAAATTCTACAAGTTAAATTCTACACAGTAAAATTCTACAATACAATTTTTTATAAAACAGAAATATTAAATCCTATATGTTTAAATTCTACAATTTAAAATTCTACAAAATTAAACTCTACAATGTTAAATTCTACACGATAAATTCTTCAAATTAAAACTCTACAATAAGATTTTTTATAAAACATATTAAAACCAAGTATTAAAATTTAGAATTCTACACATTTAAACTGTACACAGTTAAATTCTACACATTAAAACTCTACAATATGATATTTCATCAAAAATTAATAATACATTATGCATAGTTAAACTCTACAATTTAAACTCTACACATTTAAACTGTACAATGTTAAATTCTACACGATATTCAATTTGGATTGTCTGACAAATTCTTTTGTTTATAAAAAAAAAACTAATAACCTTTAGATTCGACTTAATATATCAAAAATGTCTAGGCCATATCCAGTCAACATCTTCAGGGAAGTTAACCTCAAAATGTGTAAATCGACTTCTCTGAGGTAAATAAGTACCCAACCGATGTCCAAGTCATTTCCGGTCAACTTGAGGGAAGTTAACCTCAAAAAGTAAAAACCGACTTCTCTAAAGTACCTGAGTATAAAACCAATTGTCCAGGTCATTTCCAGTCAACATCTTCAGGGAAGTTAACCTCAAATTGTAAAAATTGACTTTTCTAAAGTACCTAAGTAACCGACAGATGTCCAGCTCATTTCCGGTCAACTTCTTCAGGGAAGTTAACCTCAAAATGTGAAAATCGAGTTCTCTGAGGTAAACAAGTACCTAACCGATGTCCAAGTCATTTCCGGTCAACTTGAGGGAAGTTAACCTCAAAAAGTAAAAACCGACTTCTCTAAAGTACCTGAGTTTTGAACCAATGTCCAGGTCATTTCCAGTCAACATCTTCAAGGAAGTTAACCTCAAATTGTAAAAATTGACTTTTCTAAAGTACCTAAGTAACCGACAGATGTCCAGATCATTTCAGGTCAACTTCTGCAGGGACATTAACCTCAAATTTTGAAAATTGACTTCTCTTAAGTACCTAAGTACTCTGGAGAAGTGGACCAGATATGACCTACATATTGGTTAGGTACTCTGGTAGTTTAAAAAAGTCGATTTTTACATTTTAAGGTTAAGTTTCCTAAAAAAGTTGACCAGAAATGTCTTGGACATCACTTGAGTACTGGGGTACTTCTTAGAAGTCAGTTTTTACATTTTAAGGTTAACTTCCCTGAAGAAGAGTAAATTTAAAGAAGAGTTTAAATGTGTAGAATTTGAATCGCCCCGAACCTTCATTTCCGGAATCTTTTCATGAAGAGTCAAACAGCTAAATTCTTGGAACAGCGGCGGCGGCGGCGGCGACGGCGGTATCTTTTTGTAATATAAGAAGATATAGAGGGGTAGAGGTGAAGGTGTGGCAGGGGTGTGGAGGAGAGGGTGCATGGCTAAAGCCTGTTTCAAGAATTTAGCCCTATGACATAAACCTATATATAGCTAAATATATAGCATGCATATATATATACAGTCGAACCTCGCTAACTGAGACTTGTCTAACTGAGAAACCTCTATAAGTGAGAGTAATTTTCAGGTCCCGTCATTTTCACATGTAAAAACCTGTATAAGTGAGAATCTGTAAGAGAGAATCATTTTTCTTGATTAGACCTCTATAAGTGAGCGAAGCGCCTCTCGGACCTCTATAGCTGAGAATTATTTTCTTAATAAGACCTCTATAAGTGAAAAAGGCGCTTTGCAGACCTCTATAAGTGAGAATCTTTTCTATATTATAATTTACAACTGAAAATTTAATTAACAAAACCTTTATAAATCTATTAGTAAGAACCTGTCTTAGTGAGAAACCTCTATAAGTGAGAAAAATTTCTTGGTCCCTTGGATTCTCACTTATCAAGGTTCGACTGTGTATATATATATATATATATATATTTATACCTAGCTATATATATGTCGTAGGCAAATAGAGAATTCAGGCAATTAGCTTAATGCCTAGGCATTACGCTAAATTTAGGCAAATAGAAGAATGCACTTGCGGAAGACGTTTATTCTTCTATTTGCCTAAGGTACTCTCGGCAAATAGAAGAATAAGTATATTCGATGACGAGTATAAACACAGATTTATAAACAAGCTTTACAAATTGAAATAATTAATTGAGTAAATGATCATTTGTATTGTCATATATTAAGAATCAAATTTATTTTCTTGATGAATTTTTTATGTAAAATAAGATTTTATCTCGCCCTTCATGTCCAGTTTGGATATGTGCCTCCAGTAATTTAGGGAAATAGTCTTCAAATGCCACCATCTACACGCAATCATCACTAGCACTTTTACGTTTTAAAATAACGTGACTTTCTCCACCGATTTCGAGAATTTCATAGGTATTTAAGTAATGGTAATCCGAAGAATATTTTTGCAAACCTAACTTTACATCTTTCAAAATTTTAGTCACATTTTCTAACTACTTTTTATTCCACAAGGGTCTATTACTTGTTTTTTTACTAAACACTTCAGTACACTTTTTTTTTAAATTCTAATTCACCAACAATATGATTTTCCATATTGAATATTGTTGACTATTACTTGAAACGTCTAGTAAGACACTGATTTTAATTTTCAATATCCCTACGACATCAAGAAAATAAATTTGATTTTTAATATATGACAATACAAATGTTCATTTACTCAATTAATTATTTCAATTTCTAAAGCTTGTTTTTAAATCAGTGTTTATTAGGGTGGTCCAAAAACAAAAAAGTTGAAAATATTATGCTCTCACCCCCCAGGATTGTTCTATATTGAAAAAAAAATTACCCATATTTTTTTGTTTTTATTTTTTTTAATATTTAGAGGTCGCTCGAAGAGCTCAAAGTTTCCCATGCAAAATGCATGGGAAAAAAAATTTTGTTTTCGTAGAATTGATATAAAATCCATAAAAATTAATATTTCTTAATCGGATAATGCTGCTTCTCTTCAGAAGAGTTCAAAAAACAAGATCCAATAATTTATTAAACAATTTTTTATTATTAACTATTTTTTAAAGGTCCCTAAAAACCCCCGTAAAATGAAAAAAACGTAAATTACAGGGTTTTTTAGGGACCTTTAAAAAATAGTTAATAATAAAAAATTGTTTAATAAATTATTGGATTTTGTTTTTTGAACTCTTCTGAAGAGAAGCAGCATTATCCGATCAAGAAATATTAATTTTTATGGATTTTATATCAATTCTACGAAAAAGTTTTTTTTCCCATGCATTTTGCACGGGAAACTTTGAGCACTTTGAGCGACCTTTAAATATTAAAAAAAAACAAAAACAAAAAAATAGGGGTAATTTCTTTTTCGATATAGAACAATCCTAGGGGGTTTAAGCAAAACATTTTCAACTTTTTGTTTTTCCCATGTATTTTTGGACCACCCTAGTGTTTATACTCGTCATCGAATATACTTATTCTTCTATTTGTCGAGAGCACCTTAGGCAATTAGCTTAATGACTAGGCAATAAGCTACTTGCCTAAATGAATCCAGGCAAATAGAAGAATGAACGTCTTCCACAAGTGCATTCTTCTATTTGCCTAACTTTAGCTTAATGCCTAGGCATTAAGCTAATTGCCTAAATTCTCTATTTGCCTACGACATATATATAACGAACGATTTATATGGCATAGGGCTCAAATCTTGAAACAGACTTCAGCCCCCTTATGAAAAATAAGTATTGGATTAAGTATTGGATTAAGTATTGGGAGTAAGTATTGGATTAAGTATTGTATTAAGTATTGGAATAAGTATTGAAGTATTGGAATAATATAGGAAGATACTAGAACTACAAAATCAATCATTATTCAGGTTGCAAAGAAAACATTAGTGAAGAATGTCACATTTCTGTATTTAATAAACACATCTTATTACAATGATGGATGATAAAGTTAACGTTTGGGAATGCGCAATAACTATTTCCAGGAAATAATATAAATAAAAATATAGAAATATGTTTAGGAATTGATAAACAATCAATGTCCATTTTTGAAGAAATAATAATACAGAAGTACATAAAGCGTTCTGAATGATTTTGCAAACGTGCTGACAACCCGAGTTCGAATTTTGGAAGATCAAATGTTTAATATTTCTTATTTGTGATGTAAAAAATGTACATGTAGGGGAGAGTGGCCATCAATGTATCGGGTTTTTTTCAAGGTCATAGTACTTATTCAACTTCACCAATTTCAAAGCACTTCTTTGCATCAATATAAAACTACAACACTTCTCTTGGTAATGCAAACATATTATACACGATTTATTTTGATTAAATAATAAAATTTATGATCTTTCTAAACTAACAAGCTATTTTCATTTTCAACAACCTGGGTACACAATGAACCACCTCTATAAAAACACTAAAAATATTTAACAATAATAATATTGCAATTTTCATTTTGTAAAAAAACTTATTTTCTATCAAATACTATAAAAAATTATTACTTAACACTTTTTAATTGATAATGTATAGCATAAATATACCTCAAATTTAAGTTAACTAGCTAAAATGGCATTTTAGTTTTGCTATATTGAGAAAAGTACTGATAACAATCGCTGTCACATGCTGTACGCATGCCTAGTTTTATAATCAGGCATACCACTCTGGAAATCGAAAATACACTGAAATTCCAGGTGGTTCATTGTTCCCCGGTACATTGAATCAACATGACATTTTTATCAAAAATGGTTATTTATAACTTAATCCAATATTTCAAAATCTTTATCTCATTAGAATATTGTAGTTAGGGCCCAAAACAAAATAAATCGTAAGTACTTTTATTTTTAAACTGCCTTATTTCAATTAAAAAACGTGTTTGTATTTTAGGTAAATTTTTTCTTTAGTGCATCAAAAACAGTTTTTTTCAGTTTTCTCTGTAAAGAATAAATCCACACGTCTCAAATTTATGGACGTAGTGTGTTTACGCAAACTTCATTTATATTTAAAATTGGGAGAATTTTTATTTAATAGTTTCTGAGAAAATTGAAATGGATCATTGAAAAAACTGGTACATTGATGGCCACTCTCCCCTATCTCAAATTTCAGTTCGTTATATATATTTAATGTCAATACATATACTGCATATGTGCTTCATATGCATGAAAAAATTGTAATTTCTATTTTTTTGGAGGAAGGGAAGGGCCCCATTCACGCCCTTTCCTGTGAGGTACAACCATTATTATCACTTTTCTTAAAGGACACATGGGGAAAACCTTATTTTCCACATTATGTTTAACATTTAAATACAGCATATTTACCTCTCCATTAGGGAAAAGGGTGGAGGGAAAACTGCGTGGAAAGGTATCTCCACGCAGTTATGTTTCCTGGTAATCGTCTTAATATTTTCATTTTAAAAATAAATAATAATGAAAAAATTAAATTATTTCAATTTAATGTTAGGCTGTCAGCAAATACGAAATTCATTTTATTTCCTTTATTTTATCCTTCTTTAGATCTTACATTTCTTGGGTTTTTGCTTCATTAAAATGCATAATAGAGAAAACATCATACTTAACTGAATCTTGGTAAATTACTTTTACAATGTTTGAAATCAGAAACGCTCTGAAAAGATTTTAACGGTATGAAATTCATTACAGAATTTCCAAGATCTGCATTACAATTTATTTTCTATCTTTTTGGAATCTTTTTTAGTGATTATTACTGCACGATAGCACTTCCCTATATCATTAATCGTCTTTTTTATTCAAAAAATCTTTTTTTGCTCTTCTGTTAAACTTGCGCTTCACTCTGCTTCAATTTATTTAGAAACAAATAATAGTTATTCCTTTCCCTTTCCGATAAAATGATTTCTTTCTAATTGTCCTATTTAATATATCTGGAGGGAGATCATCTTTTATTATCAACATCAGACTCTTGTAAACTTGAATTTGTTTTTTTATAATTACAAAGTAATGTAGATAACATTGAAGACATTGAAGACATTGAAATTGTTAAATGAGCATGATGATGCTTATAATTTCCACATAATTTTAAAGAAGTATGCTTGTTTGTTTTATTTTTAGCACTTTCTACTTTCTCCCTCCTATTAAAATTTTTATTTATATATTCCATATACATGTAAATGAATAAAACTCTAAATATACAAATTTACTAATTTTGCATTAACTAATTTTGTAATAAAGAATTTTCTATTATTAAAATATGCAATAACCAACTTTGCAATTATACAATTAGCGATTTATACATTTACCAATTTCCTATTTAACAACTGTATATTTAATAAATTACTAATAAGACATTCTCCAATTTACTAAATTTATAATCGACGTATTTTTTAATTATCAATTACTGCAGTTACCAATTTCACAATTTTAAAACTTCTAAATGCCAAATTTAGCAGTGTACAGTTCGCAGTGAATATGAAATAAGCAATTGAGATATAAATACATTTACTAATTTTCTTATTTAACAGCTTACCACTTTCCCAATATTTAAATTTGCCATTCCACTGTATCCATTATCCAATGTACCAATTTAACAATTTTTTAATTACAGGGACTTACATCTAACGTTAGAAATGATTATATAGAGTAGATTATATTTGAAGGAAATAAATAACAAAAGATGCAAATAAAAATATAGAAATGTATAAAAGAATTAATAAACGATTATTCACAATTTTTTAATAAATAATAAAGAAAGAAGTACACAAATCGTTCTTAATAAAGTTTCCAATGTGCTTGAAACCCCAGTTCAAATCTTGGCCAATGAAATTTTTAATTTTTCTTATTTGTAATTAAAGAAATATACATGTAACTCAAATGTAACTACTTTATGTATCTTCATTGTCAATACATGTACTGCATATATCTTTCACATACATGTACAAATTAAATAAAACAAAGATTTTTGTAACATTGTTTTAGACACAAAAGTTAATAAATGGCTTCGTAAGATTCTTAACTTCATCAAGGAAAAATTAAAACTTTTTTACTTGGCATTAACAACATTAGATTTGCTTCATTGTAGCTAAGTTCCTTTTTATTAAAATGTGTCATCTATCATACAAATCCTTTCTTGAACGTAACTATATTAACTATTTGTATGATATTTGATAAATAATAATGAAAGTAATAGAAAATAAAATAATTAAAATCATTTATAAATTTCAAACGCTTTTAATCTAAAGAAAGAACTTTCTTATCATATTCACAAAATCATTTTCATGTATATTCTTGTACATCTTTTTACGTAAACTTCTCTAACTGAACATAACGTTTCAAGATTATCTGTAACTATAATCTGCCATTAACTATATTCATCTCTACTACAAAGTACCTTCTATGCTAGTTGCATATTTTAATAATATATATTCTATTGTTACAATAACAATTATTCAAAAATTTCTTTGTAAACATAATTCTTAATACATTTTCGACTTTGTTGATTTCCTAAATAAACTGTAACTGAACTAAATGAACGTACTCTTGATAACGCAACATACAGTTGCCCATGATTAAAAACGTCTTTTCTTAAATCAATTGCAATTTTATGAAATGTCTGTCCTTGAGATTTATTTATAGTCATAGCAAATGCTAGTTTAATTGAAAACTGTCTTCTTTTAAATGTAAAGGGACAAACATTTTCACAATACAATAATATTCGATGTATGAATACAATATTTCTACGTTTATCTCCCGTTAATATTTTGCATTTCATAACATTATTTGATAAAGCTAAAACCAATAATCTTGTTTCATTGCATAAACCCTCATTAATGCTAAGGTTTCTTATGAGCATGATTACGGAATTTATTCTTAAATGCAAAGCATGTGGTGGTAAACCAGGTGGTGACAGAGTGTTTGAGTAATCAGGTACAATGACTTCATGATCGTTATTATTATCTCCATTATCTATACTGTCAATACTTCTATAAACGTTTTCATCTTTCTTGTCTAATAACTGTACAACATTATTATTAATTTCATCTACATCAATATTTTTAGGAGCTAAAATAGCACATAATGACAAATCTTCAAACCTTTTTTGTTTAATCAAGTCTCCATATACGTCTGTACTGATATCAATATTTCCGTCTTCAACAATGTTGTCTGGTAATTGTACACATTCTTTCACGTCGTTAAGTGTGCCATTCCCTATTTCAAGTAAGAAATTCACAAAATTTGTTTCTTCCGGCAAAGCTCGCATATTTTCAGATAATGTAAATTTTGAAAATATCGTCCATAATTTGCTGTTTTTAATTGACAAATTGATAATTTCAGATCTTGTAATCTTTTGTTTTATTGGTAATACTTGTCTGAAATCACCTCCTAAAATTATTGTTTTACCACCAAAAGGAACGTCTACTTGCATAATATCTCTTAACGTTCTGCCCATAATCTCCAAAGCATACTTCGGTGACATTGGAGCTTCATCCCAAATAAAGACATCAACATCTTTTAAATACAAGCCCTCTGTAGACTGGACTTTTATACTTGAAGATGAATCAGCATATAATGACACGGGTAAACCCAATACTTTATGAACTGTCCGACCCATAGGAAGTAATGTTGCAGCTATCCCTGTGGTCCTCCAGGACCATCGACATATATACACACCTACAAGTATTTTCATTATTATCATTCACTACATTTAATATAAAGTCAACTATATCTTTTTGTTTCACGTTCAATTTATCACACCTTTCTTTTCCTAACTCCTTTTTCCTCTGTAATATTTACGGAATGAGTAATTTGAAAATTTTCACTGTCATCTTCTACATTCATCAATCCAAGAAAATCATGTAAGTTATAAAACCTTCTTCAGATAACATGTTCCTTACATGTACATACACTAAAGCGTCGATTCAGTGGACTAAAATGTCCTGTGGTCCACTGAATCGACGAGGTTATTGGCGGAAGGTCACGTAAACAGTCAGGGCCATATGAAACTTTAAAAGTATATTTCCCAAGTACTTATTTTTTATTTCCTTTAAATTCATACATATTTTGAACTATAATTGGAAAATAAAAGAATGGACATTTAAAATAAATATTTAAGTATTAAATTATTGAAAAAATAGTAGGCACGACACGGTTTCGTTTGTAGTAGGGCACCACGCGCCCGCGAAAGTTAGAAGTTAGTACGCCTATGAATATGCGTGTTCGCCGAGCTCAGCGCCCCCTTCTCACCGATCACCACTTCACCAACAAACTAGTCCACTCGACCGACGTCCACTGAATCGACGCTTTAGTGTATGCCATTTTTTCAGATGCAATATTATCTACATTTCTAGCATAATCTTCGAACATGGAAGCCTTAAACTGTTCCCAAAGTTCATCAGCATTTATAGGACGACAGTGAATTAAAATTCGTACAAATAATCGGCGAAGTGATTGAGGCATCATCCATAAAGTTGACTCTTCTAACGTTGCCTTCCATTCATGATCATCCTCTATGAGTCCTAATGCTCCTTTAGTTGTAAATAATAATAATCTAAGATGAAATAATTCTGTGTGGACCAACATATCTATTTTCTTCATAATGATTGATTTTATTATGATTAATAGTAGCTTCTCCATTACTATTTGTGATGATAATTGATGCAGCATCTTGACCCTTATAAATATATTTATACAAATATTTCACGGACTGAATAGTCGATACAACTTCAACATTTATATGACAATTGAATGTTTGCGAAACGATTATCGACTATATATCCATTAGGTCTTGTATACGTTTTACCTGTATTTTTTCTTTTATATAATACATAACAATTGTCTTCAACAGTAGTATCTTCTTGCAGAATTTTAGGAAAATTTTTCAAGCCTTTTCCATCAACGAAACACCAATCTCCACAAGGACCGTGTATATTGTTTGACATAATAATTTCATGTAATCCAGGATTAACCATCTCATCTGGTATTTCCGCTGAAATATGACGATCAACACTTTCCGGTGTTAATAATTTTGAATTAGACGTCAATATAATCAATAAATGAAAGTTTGGTAATCCTCTTTTTTGAAACTCTATAACATAAACATACGACTTGACATCTCCAAAACTTCTTAACCCTATAACGCCCAAATGTACAATTTTTTGTCATGAAGTTTGACGCAAAATTTTATCAATTTAACCTTACGAAAAAAATTCTGCTATAGCCATATTTTATGGTCCAAGAATCGCTCTTTCGAATGGCGTATTGAAAATTTTTGTAAATTTTCAAATAAACAAATTATAGATGTTTTTTTAAACAAAAACATGAAATTTTGAGGTTTTATTTTCAAATTATTGAATTTTTTTATAAGCAATGGAATTGCAATATCTGTAAAAGTCATAAATATCGCGTCGAAAATAACAAGGCTATAAGATAAGACTATTAAGAAAAAAAATTCAAGATGGCGGCTACAAAATGGGGGTTAAAGTGAATTGTTTTAAGTGATGAACATAGCAATGTGCGCAAAATCGGAAAACATAATAGACTTTTATAAAACTTGTTATACAAGGGTTTTTGTCTTTTGTCTTTTTTTGTTTTTGTTTTTGATTATTTTGTGTATATTTAAATTTTTGAATCACGCTTTTCAATAAAATTATATTAGTGAACTTTCGCAAAACATTCTTTGCAAAAATATTTCTGTCAGTTTTCACACTTTAAAAATGTTTGTTTTTCGCAAGTGTCACTGGAACAGTAATTTCGCTTTTGTTGGTTTTGAATTTTATGATTCTTCAATGCGCTGGTGTTTCTCTTTTGTAAATACCTTCTTGCAATATCCATTGCAAAATTTTTGGCGGACGCTTCTTTTTTTATTTCTTTGCGCAAAAAAAAGACAAAAACAAAAAAACAAAACAAAAAAAGGCTCTTTATTCACGTTTACTTCCAAGCAGTAAGAGCAGTAGCAGCTTCAGGGGGGGCGAACCCGGGCGACCACCCAGGGCTCAGAGTTGAAGGGGGCGCATCCAGGGATGTAGACGTAATATAGAAGAAAATTTTTGAACTGTCCAGGTCAAAAGATAACATTTTTTTAATTTAGCTTAAACTTTGCTAGAGTGTTTTCACTGTTAGTGAAAGTGTAAACACTAAATTTTTTCAAATTTCATAAAATAGTTTTTTAGTTACACAGTTTAAATTTTTTTTTTTTAATTTATTATATGTCTAACCAGATTGCATATTATAGGAGGGGGGAGGGGGCGACAAAATTAAACTTCGCCCAGGGCGCAGAAAGTGCTAAAGCCGGCTCTGAGTAAGTGTCGGGCAACGTCAACAAATATAACCATATTGACGGCAAGGAAACGTGGAAATTAAAAACCTTATTAGAATTTTAATTTTGCAAAAATTGGATAGGAATATTAGATATATTACATCAAATTCATTCTCAAAAAACCCTTAAGTAACAAGTTTGAAGAGAATTCAATAAATTTTTTAAAATTTCGTCCTCCGTATTGGAGCTGCCATATTGAATTTTTAAAAAGTGATTTAAGATTCGTAATCAGCAACTGCAAAAAACCCAAAGTAAGAAGTTCGAAACGAATACTATTAAATTTTGCAAATTTCGTACGCCATATTGGATCCGCCATTTTGAATTTTAAAAATATTAAAAATCTGATTTCAGATTCGTAATCAGCGAACCCAGAAACCCCCGAGTAACAAGTTTAAAGCGAATCCAATTAAATTTTTGAAAGTTTCGTCCGCCATATTGGATCCGCTATTTTGAATATTTAAAAACTGACTCTACATTCGTAATCAGCGACCCCAAAAACCCCTGAATAACAAGTTTAAGGCAAATCCAATTAATTCTTGAAAATTTTGTCCGCCATAGTGGATCCGCCATTTTGAATTTTGAAAATATTAAAAATATGATTTCAGATTCGTAATCAGCGACCCCAAAAACACCCGAGTAACAAGTTGGAAGCGAATCCAATTAATTCTTGAAAATTTCGTCCGACATATTGGATCCGCCATTTTGAATTTTTAAAAACTGACTCCAGATTCGTAATCATTGACCCCAAAAATCCTCGAGTAACAAGTTTGAGGCAAATCCAATTAATTTTTGAAAATTTTGTCCGCCATAGTGGATCCGACATTTTGAATTTTGAAAATATTAAAAATATGATTTCAGATTCGTAATCAGCGACCCCAAAAACCCCCGAGTAACAAGTTTGAAGCGAATCCAATTAATTTTGAAAATTTTGACCGCCATATTGGATCCGCCATTTTGAATTTTTAAAAAGTGACTTCATATTCGTAATCAGCGACCTCAAAAACCCTTGTATAACAAGTTTTATAAAAAATTCACTTTAACCGCCATTTTGTAGCCGCCATTTTGAATTTTTTTTCTTAATAGTCTTATCTTATAGCCTTGTTATTTTCGACGCGATATTTATGACTTTTACAGATATTGCAATTCCATTGCTTATAAAAAAATCAATAATTTGAAAATAAAACCTCAAAATTTCATATTTTTGTTTAAAAAAACATCTATAATTTGTTTATTTGAAAATTTACAAAAATTTTCAATACGCCATTCGAAAGAGCGATTCTTGGACCATAAGATATGGCTATAGCAGAATTTTTTTCGTAAGGTTAAATTGATAAAATTTTGCGTCAAACTTCATGACAAAAAATTGTACATTTGGGCGTTAAAGGGTTAAACGCAAAATGTTATCAATTGAACCTTATGAAAAAAATTTTGCTATAGTCGTATCTTATAGTCCAAAACTCGCTCTTTCGAATGGCGTATTAAAAAATCTTGTACATTTTTAAATAAACAAATTATAGATGTTTTTTTAAACGAAAAATGAAATTTTTAGGTTTTTTTTAGTCAAATAATTGCATTTTTTTAATAAGCAACGGCATTGCTGTATCTATAAAAGTCAAAAACATCGCATCAAAAATAAGTAGGCTATAGGATATGAGTTTTAAGAACAAAACAATTTAAAATGGCGGATACAAAATGGCGATTAAAGTAAATTTTTTAGGTACTGTACATAGCCTTGTGCATAAAATCGAAAAAAGTAAGGGACTTTTATAAAACTTGTTATACTGGGGTTTTTAAGGTCGCTGATTACGAATCTGAAGTTACTTTTAAAAAATTCAGGATGGCGGATCCAACATAACGGACGAAATTTTCAAAAATTAGTTGGATTCGATTCAAACTTGTTACTTGGGGGTTTTTATGGTTGCAGATTACGAATCTTAAGTCACTTTTTAGAAATTCAAAATGGCGAATCCAATATAGCGGACGATTTTTGAAAATTGATTGAAATCGTTTTAAACTTGTTATATGACTGTTTTTTAGCCGAATTAAAGAATACTTCGAGAATACTTTTGAGAATACTTTTTTTCTTAAATAGTAATAGTAATTAATTCTGATTATTTATACTGCAAAAGCTCATATCTTAAAAATGATTTACCATAAGAGAGACAGTGTTTTAAGACACCAAGTATGGGTTACTGTAAGACACTTTTAGGATATTACAAGGACAAATGTCTTACTGTAAGATATTTATAAGACATTTGCTATTGCAGTGTATTTGACATAATATCCCGTTAAAAGATTTTTGATATTTAAATTTTTCAAAGTTGTTTTAACCATAAAAAATACACGTAATTGATAAACAGTATTATTGTCAAAATAGATTCACTTCCAAGCGGTATGAATCGAGTAACGTCAAAACTTTTTGACCATATTGACGGCAAGGAAAGATACTACATAAAATATGATTAGACTATAATTTTTACAAGAATTAGTTAAAAATGTTAGATGCATTATATCTAATTTGGCCCCAAAAAAAACCTCATGTAACAAGTTTGGAGTGAGTCTAATTAATTTTGTAAATATCCGCCTGCTCTATTGGAACCGCCATTTTAAATTTTTTTAAAAGTAACTTCAAATTCGGAATCAGCGTCCTCAAAAACCCCAAGTATAAAGTTTCAAGTGAATCCAATTAGTTTAAAAAAATTTCATCCGCAATATTGGACCCGACATTTTGAATTTTTAAACAGTGACTTCAGATTCGTAAACAGCGATCCTAAAAACCCCAAAGTACAAGCTTCAAGCGAATCCAATTAGTTTGAAAAATTTCGTCAGCCATATTGGATCCGCCTTTTTAAATTTTTAAAAAGTGACTTCAGATTCGTAATTAGCGACCCCAAAACACCCAAGTAACAAGTTTTAGGCGATTTTAATCAATTTTCAAAAATCGTCCGCCATATTGGATCCGACATTTTGAATTTTTAAAAAGTGACTTCAGATTCGTAATCAGCGACCCCAAAAACCCCCAATTAACAAGTTTCAGATGATTTCAATCAATTTTCAAAAATCGTCAGCCATATAGGATCCGCCATTTTGAATTTATAAAAAGTGACTTAAGATTTGTAATCAGCGACCATAAAAACCCCCAATTAACAAGTTTGAATCTAATCCAACTAATTTTTGAAAATTTCGTCGGCCATATTGGATCCGCCATTTTGAATTTTTAAAAAGAAACTTCATATTCGTTATCAGCGACCTTAAAAATCCTAGTATAACAACTTTTATAAAAGTCCCTTACTTTTTTCGATTTTATGCACAAGGCTATGTATGTACATACATTACCTAAAAAATTCACTCAAATCGCCATTTTGTATCCGCCATTTTGAATTGTTTTTTTCTTAAAACTTTTATCTTATAGACTATTTATTTTTGACGCGATATTTATGACTTATAGATACTGCAATGCCATTGCTTATAAAAAATTCAATAATTTGACAAAAAACCTATAAATTTTATGTTTTTGTTAAAAAAACATCTATAATTTGTTTATTTAAAAATTTACAAGATTTTTTTATAAGCCATTCGAAAGAGCGATTTTTGAACCATAAGATACGGTTATAGCAAAATTTTTTTCATAAGGTTCAATTGATAAATTTTTGCGTCAAATTTTATGACAAAAAATTGTACACTTGGGCGTTAAAGGGTTAACAATACATTCTATGAAATGCTTTACTTTTAAAGAAAATAATTTCGCAACAATGTCAGGTCTATCTGCTGCTGTTTGATTTGGTAATAAATTTTCTACTATTTCTTTCCACTGTGGATTACATGTCATTGTTATAAACAAATCCGGTTTACCATGTTTTGCGACAATAGCCATTGAATCTTGATATAGTTTCGTCATATTACGTGGTGAACCAATGAATGTTGATGGTAACACAACCAGTTTCCCTAGAGGTGTATCATTCCTTTGTGCTGTATCATTAATGTGATCTATTAACCCCCTGTAACTTTTACTTCGCAATTCGGTTTGATGATTTGCACAATACTGAAGTCGATCTTTTTCCATTTTAACATAATTGTCAACCAGCCACTGTTGAAATAATCTTCCACCGTATAAAAACTGATTAAATATATCATCTCTAATTGCTATTTTATATACATAACATGCCCTTGAAATTCTATGTTTTTTTAATCTCTTATCTGTATCACTTCGAACAATACCAATACAATAACCTTTTTCTTCAAAAGGATAAAATAGAGGATATATAAAAAGGTTCTACACAAGGATCTAAACTACTAATTAATTGTAATTCTTTACTTATTTTATTGTGTACAGTGACATAAGAATCAGGTATTTCACTTTCTGAATTTCTATTAAAAATAGCAGCTACATCATTAACTCTTTGAAAATTAAATCTCCGTGGATCTGTTCCTTTTTTTAAAGTAGATAATAACTTCAATTCTGGAAATCTTCATTATTTTTTGTCGCCAAAGCTGCTTCTAGTTCTGTAACATCTTTCATCATTCTGAATGATTGACTGAACATATTATGTGTTCTCATAAACTTATCAATTTCTCCTACAATATCTCTATCCAATCTATCATTTTTATTCATCCTGTATTCAATTGCATCATCAGGATCATGAATAAACAATTGTCCATAACACGGATCATCATCGATTTCTGGATATAAAGCTTTATTCATTTGATAATATATTTGACCTTGGATTTTAAAACAATATGGTCCTCTTCGTCTACCATTAAAGTTAATAACGTTAGCATTAAATGACGCAAAAGCAAATGAATTATTGTTACATCTTATATTCTACTGAAAATGCCTTGATTTTTCATGTGAACCATCTAACAACACTTTTAATTGAGAAGGATAATTTAAAAAGTTTAATTCAACACCTCCATGACTGCAGCAATCATCGTAAGAATACATTTTTTTACCAATTTCGTTATCTTTCAAGTGTTTATCATCACAAGGCGTAATTTTTGTAACAACTTTTTCATCTTTAAAATGTTTAGCATCACAATGAGCGCAACAAAATGACATTTGACAAAGATAATCTTCTGAATAAGTACGTGAATGGAATTTATTTAATTGCAGTTCTTCTAATTCTATCTCTAATTTTATCTTTCTTCATTTTTCTACGACAAAGTTTTACTCTTTATTTGTTCAAAATTTGTCTATCAAGAAATTGTTTTTCTTTTTCATTATTTTTTGAGAATTTATACTTTTCTACTTTTTCCATTGTATGTAATGTAGAAAGAGATTTGTTCACTTGAATTACAGTGTCTTGTGAATCAACAATTTGTCTTTTACTTGCTTTTCTTTCCTCACTACCCTGTAATTTATTTTTTCTTGATTTACTGTACTTCTTTAATAGATCTAAAGAAAGACATTCAGAAATATTGACATTATTATAAGTAGTAACATCATTTACTTATCTACAACATTTTTCTTCTTCGTCATTCGAATTATTTGTTTCAATGAATTTCAAACTTTCCATGTCATCATTTTTCAAGTCATGAAATTCTTTACTTTCTACTTCCTTCAAATGAAAAATAGATGTAGAAACAACATCCTTGATAGAATCTTCATAATTTATTTGTACATTTTGTAATTGTGAAAGTGTCTCAAAAGATTATTAAAGCACATGTCAGTTAGTTTTGACCCGTCTATATGAACTACAACGTCGTGTGTTGCGTCGTCTGTTGCCGAGTGAAGCCGTAAGATGCCGGAAGAAGCCGAAAGCTGCCGAATGTTACCTTCTTTAATGTTGCGTACGTAATACGTTACAAAGCAGTTCTGTAAAATTATCTTGCCTATACTGCACTTTGTGCCTAAAGGAACCTTTCAGCTTTATATAATGAGTTTTGTAATAATTTAACTTTCTTTTATGACAGACCACTGTATTTAAAGGTAATTTTTTTCCTCCTAATCCTGTAATAATAACAGAACAAAAATTTGATGCGAAGTATAGTACAGCTTATGACAGATTACACAACGTTTTGTAAAATTAACAGACATATTCTTAAGAACAACAAGGTTAATAAGTAAATAAAACAGAAATGGTCTTTTCGTCCGAGCAGTACAGGTTAGTTCTGTAATCATCACAGATAGAATTTTCTCAGTGTGCACAATTTCCGCACCTATAGGCACAGTGGGATTTTGTTTACAATTTACAGTTCAAAAGTGTCTACAGCTTACAATTTTTAACCGACTTGGGTGTTTTTTTTTAAATTAAGGAGGACTAAATTTTTAAGAGATCCTTCGTTGACAATTTTTGCATTTTCAATCTTTTATAATTATTTTTTTTAATCTAGGTTAACAAATTAACACGTTTTTTAAAAAAAGGACGTTTAATTTCTTATTCCATTACTGCACATGACCAGAATCAGTTCAAAATAATCTAATATGATCTCTAGACGAATAATAAATAATATATATTTTTTTAATTGTTATAAACATTATTAGTTAACAAATAGTTAACTTTGGTTTCTTTTTGCCAACAAATTTTTTTTTCATATTTACATTTTAATTTAGGTAGGGGAGAGTAGTCAGAGTTGGACAGTGGTCAGAGTTGAATCATCGCGATTATTTTGTTTTATTATAGTAGGTACATATGTCTTTGTGTGTAAATACTTGTTAGCAATGCCAGCAAACTTTTTACATGGATTGCAGTGAAATGTGCGAACTATATAGACGTATTAAGCAACTCCGTGTTATACGCTCAACAAAAAACGTTTTTGTAGTTTCAAAATTAGATAATTAAATGTAGCAGAAATATACCAAAGACAAATTAAGTTGACTAAAATTGTTCATTAAGATGTTATACAAAAATGTAGAACGTAATTTGGTGTTTGTATAAAGCGTTCATAGTGTGTGTGATATGAAGCTAAACGACGCTTGAGTCAAGGTTGGTACACCCAAAATTTTGCAATTCTGAAGCATGTTTGCAATGAAAATGAATTTGTAAACTTAAAAAGGTGTCAAAAACTTCATTTCTATTGGAGACAAAGAAAATTCAAATTTTTCGTAATACTCTTTTCACTTTTAGATCAATTTCGCGATACAAGAGGAAATATGATTTATTCCAGTTTCATGTTTCCTTTTGTCATTTCCAAATGTATTTGAGTGCCATTCTATCATGCGAAGGCAAATATATTGTAATTTTTAATCATTTATCTTCATATTTCATTGATTTTCTACTGTGACCCAACTCTGACTACCATGTTAAACTTTGACTACCATTTTTTTTTTTAATTGCCTATAACTCCGAAACTTTTGGTACAAATTTTTTGCAATGTTTAGCAAAAACATTGCATTTTAGTAGAACTTTCCAATAATATAAGAGACATCGCAAAAGTCGGCCTACAGGAGAAGTTATAGAGAAAAGTCCAAACTTTATCCAACTCTGACTACTCTCCCCTACATTTAAAGAATGTCTGACCTTTTTGTTTGATAAATAATTTATTTCAATTGTTATAAACAATGTTGGTTAATAAATAGGTAGTTAACTTTGGTTCCTCTTTGCCGAACAATTTTTTTTTCTAATTTTTATTTTAATTTATGTACATTTATAGAATATATGATCTTTTTGTTTGATAAATTTTGATGTTCATTCCTTTATTTAAAAAAAATTATTTTTCTTAGACTTATATTTAAATTTAGTAGTATTAGACATAAAAATATTTATATATTGTTAAAAAATTATTTTGTGTTTAAATTTTTTATTGTTATTAACACCAATTTTTAACAAAATAAATTTTCTAATAATAAGATTTTTCTTTTTTTAAACAAAAAATTAAATTTAAAAACAAAAATATAAACACACATACCTCCGAATTTACACAACATTACATAAATAACATGTCAAAAAAACTTTTTTTTATATATTTGTGATGAAAAAGTTTTGTATAATATAAAAAAGGCGTCAACTAAATAAAATTTTCTAATCATTGTCAAAACGACGAATGATTGTGTCAAACTGAAGGTTAGGGGTGAGTGTAATTCATTTATAAATAAGACGATAACAATTGAATGATTTCAAAACAATGAGGTATAGTAATTAGAAATTAAGCCTTCCCAATAATGGAAAATATCTATTACTTAGAAAACAAATATCTTCCTTTCTATTTATAGTATTATTGTAACCTTTAATATGTATCATCTCCGAGATGAGTCTTTTTCTATAATCTGGTTCGAAATCAACAATTTTTACGTCATTAAAGTCAAATGTGTGATGTGATTTTGATTGGTGTTCTTCTACAACAGAATCGGGACCTTCTCCCTAAGTAATAGATATTTTCCATTATTGGGAAGGCTTAATTTCTAATTACTATACCTCATTGTTTTGAAATCATTCAATTGTTATCGTTTTATTTATAAATGAATTACACTCACCCCGAACCTTCAGTTTGACAAAATCATTCGTCGTTTTGACAATGATTAGAAAATTTTATTTAGTTGACGCCTTTTTTATATTATACAAAACTTTTTCATCACAAATATATAAAAAAAAAGTTTTTTTGACATGTTATTTATGTAACGTTGTGTAAATTCGGAGGTATGTGTGTTTATATTTTTGTGTTTTTAAATTTAATTTTTTGTTTAAAAAAAGAAAAATCTTATTATTAGAAAATTTATTTTGTTAAAAATTGATGTTATTTTTTGTTTTTAATAAAGTGGCCTGAAGATGATGGTGAATCTAACCATCGAAACGTCGTCATTACACATGTAACTTATGTGTTTATATTTTTTACCTTCCTACATCGAATAATTTTTCTGAATAAAATATTGGAAGGGATTTAACTTTTTTCTACAATTAAGTTTATTTCTTTTCTTGTCTTTGCGACTTCAAAATATTAAAATATTATTTTGAAATAAATTTTATATATAACACAGCCCAACAAAAAAATAAAAGTGTCGTGCGCGGCGGACTAGACTAGTCATTCCCTATGAATTTGACGCGCTGAACACAAATCCGTCATCAGAATTGGCCTATCACGTCTATTTTGACCCTAACCTCAAAATCAATGAAATGACACTTTTTGTTAATTAGAATCTAAACCTGACTTAACTTTAATACATGCCTAAAGCCAATAGAAAGCTTGATTTATGACCTTGTAAACGCTTTTTTAGAAATTATTCTACGATGATTTTTAACGAAGTTATGTTTTATTTAAAATATGACTTTTTTTCAAATGTTAAAAACACATCAATTATTGATGTGTTATGGTGTAATGGAAAAAATGATTCTAAGTAAAACATAACTTCGTTAAAAATCATCGTAGAACAATTTTTAAAAAAGCGTTTAAAGGTCATAAATCAAGCTTTCTATTGGCTGTAGGCATGTATTAAAGTTGAGTCGGGTTCAGATTCTAATTAACGAAAAGTGTAATTTTATTGATTTTGAAGTTAGGGTCAAACCTAGACGTGCTAAGCCAATTCTGATGACGGATTCGTGTTCAGCGCGTCAAAATACATAGGGAATGACTAGTCTAATCCTCCGCGCACGACACTTTTGTTTTTTTGTGGGGCTGTGTAATTTATTGTCTTCTTTGAGATGTGTAAAAGAACTTAACAGTTTAAATCTTTTCTGTAAGTAAAACAGCTTTTTGCAACAAGTGTCATAATTTAATAGGCATTATTTTCCTTAAAAAGACATATTTAATTTTTATGTATCATATTTAAATAACAGTGAAACGCTAGAATTTCAACTATATTTTAGTTAATTTTTTAATTTTTTTTGCGTGATTTAATTGAAGATTGCTACATTTTATCTTATGGCGGAAAAAGTTTTTAATAAATTAAATGAATTTCACTATTTTTTAATAAAAACATCGTGAATGGGTTATTTGTACTTTCTCAGAGAATGACCCATATATGTTCCACAGTTTTAATATTAGATTTATTCTAGAAAATTTAATAAATGGCACATTGTAAAACTATCTTTGACTCATGTTTACAAAGTCAATACAAATTGTATTGATAAGTGGATAACTCTGATTCTCTTCAAAAACACATAGAGAATACCATCCAATAATCTGTTTATAAACTTTTTGTCATTAACTATTTTTTACAGAGGCGTAAAAACCCCTTAAAAATTCAAATTTATGGAAAAAGCGTTAAAAACATTTTTAATTATTTTTTGTCAGCTTTTGTAACATTTTGCAAAATTACTAATTAATCCTTCTAATTGTTAATTTGTTTAAATAAGTTATTGTTCTTATTTATCAACTTTTTAAGATTAAAGCTAGATACTTGCAACTTTTTATGCTTAAAACAACCAAAAATACAGAATAACTTTAAGATTTATTTACAACAATTGTTCAAACTGATTATTGTTGTTATTTATCAAGTTTGGATACAATTTTTGCCATTTTTCTTCTGAATTTTGCAACTTTTTATATTTAAAACAACCAAAAATAAACAATAATTTTATAATTTATTTATAACAATTGTTTAAACAAATTATTGTTCTGGTACTTTGGGTACAATTTTTAACAATTTTTTTTAATTTTGCTACTTTTTATGTTTGAAACAACTAAAAATAAACAATAACTTTAAAATTTATTTATAACAATTTTATTGTTTAGACCAATTATTGTTGTTATTTATCAAGTTTGGATACAATTTTTGCCATTTTTCTTCTGAATTTTGCAACTTTTTATATTTAAAACAACCAAAAATAAACAATAACTTTAAAATTTATTTATGAAAATTTTTTTAGTAAATTATTGTTGTTATTTATCAACTTTTAATAAAACAGAGCTAGAGGCTTGCAATTTTTTTTCCCTTTTGCAACTATTTATGTTTGAAATAACCGAAAATAAAAATTAATTAAAAAATATTTATATACAATAATTGTTTAAACAAATTATTATTGTTATTCTTAACTTTTAACAAATTAAAGCTAGAGACTTGTAACTTTCTCTTACTATCGCAACTTTTTGTTTTAAATGACCAAAAATAAACAGTAACATTAGAATTTTTGTATAACAATTATTTAAACAATTTATTATTGTTATTTATCAACTTTTGACAGTTCAAATCATAGTCTAGCTTTTTTAAAAAATTAAGAATAACAACAATAATTTGTTAAAACAAATGTTATAAACAAATTTTTAAGTTACTGTTTATTTTCGGTTATTTCAAGGATAAAAAATTGCAAAATTCATAAGAAATTGGAAGTTCAATGTAGCTTTATTTTATCAAAAGTTGAGAATAACATCAATAAATTTTTTAAACAATTGATTTCAATAAATTTTAAAGTTGTTGTCTCTTTTTTTGGTTGTTTTAAGCATAAAAAGTTGTAGCATCCGTAATATTGCAACAAAACTATCTAAAAAATAATAAAAAATATTAATTAAGTGAGAATTACATCCTTCCATGGTTAATATGTGTAAAAAATTAAATGATCCTGGGAAGGTGATCTGAATAAAATTCAGAAGTTAGTTGTCAAGCAACGTTTCATCAGCTCATATTTGCTGACCTCATTAGGCTAGATTTATTAAAAACAAACATCATTTTTTTATAAAAAAAATTACAAACACTATAAAGATTTAACACAACTAAAAAACACAATAAAAAACACGAAAAAACTCGTTATTTACCTGATTAGTTAAAATTATACACTTATTTTAACATGTCAAATTATAAAATGAAAAAGCAAAAATTTTCTTTTTCGAAACTTGTTCAAAATTTTTTTTTTTAAAATAAAACAAAATTTTCGTGAAAATGTCAAAAGACATTTTCAAGTCAAAAGACAAGAGACAACTGAAATTAGAATTCAAAATGAAAAATCTTAAAGACTTTAGAGTTAACGACCTGATTTTGTAAATAAAGTCAATGTCCTGTGGTGTAAATATTGAAACAATTTCTAAATACAAAATTTCAAATAAATATTTTTATTATGAATCCAAACGTATCAGAAGAGGAAAGTAAACTCTATTTAGGAACTGAACATCTACCTTTTTGTTTATAGTGCAAATATTAGTTTTTATATGTATCATTTCTGAAATTAATCTTTTTTTATAATTAGATTCGTAATCTAAAATTCTAGTATTTTTCCAATCAATGTTGTGATCGAGATCAATACTGTGTCTATATATCATAGAGTTTCCCTTACCCACTTTCTGTTCATCATAAACGCGTGTTTCCAAAGAACGTTTAGTTTCACCTATATAAGTAGCGGAACAATCTTTACAATCTATTTTATATACAATATTTGTTTGGTCCCATTTTTTAGAAACATCCTTACCCAGTAGTACAATGGAATATCTGTTTTTTTTAACAAGAGGAATTGACGTAAAGTTAAATTGTTTTAAAATATTAGTTAATTTAAAAAAATATTTTTCATCGTAAGGTAAACAAACTTTCGGAATTTGCCTATAGATGTTAGCCCTGGTTTGATTATTATCAATATTGTTTTTGTCTGAAAATTTTATTTTGTTCATGCGGATTTTTATGTGTTTGTCAATAAAATCAAGAGGATAATCATTGTTTTTTAAAATTAACTTTACTTTCTTTAAATTAGTAACATGAAACTTCCTATGAGAAAGTAAAATAGCTCTGTCCAATAAATTATAAATAATATTTTTCTTCTGTTGAACTGGATGATCTGAAAAATAATTCACGACTCTGTCTGACGACGTTGTTTTTCTAAACCAATCTGTAATGATTTTATTATCAGCTTTAATAAGAGTTAAATCAAGAAAATTTATCGAATTGTTTTTTTCTATGAATTGAAAACATCAATAACAATTTGGATATGTTCTTTTTTAATTGCTGAAATCGTATTATCTACATATCTATTAGAGATGTGTGAATGATTCGTATACGAATCACAAAGGTTCGAATTCGAACTATTCGAAGATTTCGAATTAGCATAGTTCGAAATTCGAATCAACTAGTAAAAATATTTTTTACTTTTAATAAATATAAAATCGATTGATCAATTAGGAATTTATTAATTTACAAATTTGTCACAAGATTGATAATATAATTTTAAAATAAATTATCTCATTTTTTGCATAATATAAGTTTACACCAAAAATTAACTTAATTTAAAAATAGGCTTTGATATTAGGTACAAACAAATTAAATAAAAAGGTTGTAACAAATTTCTTTATCTTTGTACATATATTTTTCTTTTAACATTTAAATAATTCTTAAATAACAAAATTTCAATCAAAAAAATAAATTCAAAATATAATTACAAGTCTAATAATTTTATTAATTTTCTCCGTCCATAATTTACAAATGACAACTAATCAATTATTCGTTAAATTCGAAATGACCTGCGCAGGTTTTCAAGTATTAAAGAAACTAATCAAATTACAAAAACAGATACGCTCTTAATATTCTTCCAAATACACAAAAAGAAGAAAACATAACATTAAAAATAGTCCAAAAATCGTCAAAATAAATTATTTCAATCTCCACGCTATTTATTGCACAAACGTCAACGGTCAACTAAATTATAAATTTGAACATTAATTTCAATTCTCAAATAAAACTACAAATTCAAACAATCAAAAAGTACTCATCCACAATTTGATGATGAAGTAATCGATGATGATCATGGATTCGTTTAGAAGGAAATCTTGATCCTTGAAATAACAAAATCCATATTCGAGAATTCTTGTATTATACCATCACTTCTTAGCCCAAAGTCCATATATAAATAGAAAAGATTCATCTCAATCCATTAAAGACCAAACGGGATACAATTAACGGCCACACTTTAAACAACACGATAACAATACGTTAAATCATGAATTTATAGAAAAAAATAATATATAAAAAGAATTAAGTCACAATAAGAAATCCTACCTTTCCGTGTCCCCGGCTGGCACGTGAGAGTGTAGCCACTGGCCGAACCGTTGACGAGGCGCAAAGATTGAATGAATAATCATTGCAATTTTTCCCGATACAACGATTCAATCCGACCCACTTCTAAATGTGCCCTGTTCCGGAGAAACACGGAAAATTCCGAAGTTAATTCGGAAATTCTCATGTATGAGAGAATATACCGCTTCAAGGTCTACTTAAGATATACTTATTAACTTACATAATCACTTTGAAATATTAAAAAAACTTTTAATAGTAGGTCATCTGAAGCAAAATTTGTAAGTATTTCAATTTTTTAACCCTCGAGTCTTTATTTTAATTTCTGAACAAGATATTCTTATTTTAATTGCTTTATATTATTCGATCTACTCCAGTCGGCTAGTCCGACAAACTTCAAAGGTAGTGTATGTGTAATTTTGCAGTCAATATTTGTAAAATTACAGATTCTTCGTTGAAATCGCTATATTTTGTTTTTAAAACAAGTTTTGGTAGGCAATAGATTTAAAAGTAGATATAAAAAATTTTCAAAAAATGTAATTTTCTGAAAATAATTCAATAAGATTTAAAACAACACTTTTTATATTACTTCCAGGTGTAAGCTTATCTTAAGCTGCCATTATAAGGTAGAATAATAACACCTTCTTAAAATCATTAAAAAATATGGTAAATTTGAATTTAATATCACATAACAATTTTGAAGTTAATTTTTTACCACTTCGTTATATTTATTAAGGAGTAACATTTTTAAGAACTTTAATTTAATAACATAACAGTAACAAAGCAATAAAAAATATTTAACTTGAATTTAATAACTTATATATCCAATTCTCCATCAATTACTAAATTTCATAGCGGAAAAATAAATTTCAGTTATGAGGCTCATAAAATTGATACTGAAGTATATAATCGAAAACATAAAACTTAATACTATTTTTTGAGCCCCAGTAAAAATTTATATACAAACACAAAATTAATAAAATCATTTTAGAATATTATCATACGATAAATAAATTGTGTTATAACAAGAAATACTTATGGATGATTCTCCTGAAAGGGATCAATTCACGTGTCTCCAACGAGAGTTTCAACATTTACAACAGTTTTTTATTTATATTTTCTTGAGATTACAATTTTTAAAAAAATATTATTAATCTGTGTAGATTTTTCTATCTTAACATGTTGTTGTAAAAATTCTAGTTCAAGTTTTTCTTATTAAAAAATTTTTTGTATTTTATCTTCTGGTTTTGGTTACAACTACTAAGCATTTTACGATTCTATTTTAACCTTATTTGAAAAATGGTAATTCAGTATTATTATATGAAAAATTAGAGGACAGAATTTAACGTTTATTTTTCACTTATGTTTGTTCCATATAAGATTGAAAATGACGTTTAAATTATTCATTAAAGTTGTATTATCAGTGCGAGTAAAAATTCAGATTCATCTCCGAAGCCTCCATTTCTCGTTAATAAAAGCATATTTTTAAACATTTAAAACATTATATGTAAGCTACTTCTAAATAAACGAAAATGTAACCCGAAAATATTATTTAATCATGTCTTAATATTTTTAAATATTAAAAAATATGCATTTTTCTTCTACGAAACTTTTCTTCTACAAAACTTTTCATCTCCGAAGCCTTTTTCAAATTTGTGAGATGATCTTGTTTTATTTTTGACTTTTAGCATTACAATTATTTTAAAAAATCTAACCTGTGATCAAATGGTTTTCGTTTTATTTTAATAAAAAATGGTAAAATATATCATTCCTAATTCCAGAAAATTAATATAAAAAATTTAAGCCTGAAAATTAAAAATAATGTTTGTTTACCAAAATCAATTTTATAGTCTTTCTAACCTTTCAGGTATGTGACAATAAAATGCTTCTGTAGGTCGTAGATTAACAAATTAATTTTGCGCAACTTATGTTTTTCTTTTTGAACCTCTTTGAAACTTATTTAACAAAAATAATCCAGAAAATTTCAAAATTTTATAATTTACTTTTTCAAACAAAAACAGGTCCCTTTCAGGAGAATCACTTTTATTCAAAATAAAAAATTTAAATACCTTTAATGGATAATGAAAATACTGAAAAAAATCTTTTTGAGGCACAAAATTCACCTGATGTGCACAAAAAAAACTAATTTTTTCTCTTCAAATACGCACAAAAAGCTTCATTTATACAAACAACAAATATGAAAAAATACATAAGGTGCTGCCATTGTATACAAAAAATTTATACAAAATGTTTATCTTGAGTGCCTGTCTATCTTGGGACCCTCTTCCCTATTATTTATGTATGTATGATTCGAATTCGAATCACTTCTGATTCGATTCGAATCGATTCGAGAAATTTTTATTAGGTTCGATTCGATTCGATTCGAGGTCTGAAATTCCTAATTCGATTCGACGTCTAAAAATCCTGATTCGCACATCTCTAATATCTAAAATAGAAAAGTGGAATACAATTATATTTTTCTTTTAAAATTTTCAAGCAATCAGTTCCCAGATCATCCATCATAATGTCCGCAAATAACAGAGAGATTGGTGAGCCCATAGGAGTTCCGTAAGTTTGTTTATAAAATTTTTCATCAAAATTGAAAAAGGTATTATTAAATAAAAATTTGGTATTATATAATTTGGACATTATTTAAAATATCATAAAAAGGAATTTTACATTTCTGATTTATAGAAATAAACCGTCGATCTAAACTTTGTACAACTAGGTCACATGACACATTAGTAAACAATGAGCTAACATCAAGCGAGAGAAAAGTGTAATCGTCATCCAAAACATAATTATTTAATTTGTTTTTCAATTCAACACTTTTATTTATATGTGAGCTTGGTAAAGAAATGCAATTTTTTTGTTCATTGTACAAGACTTTTGACAAAAAAATGTGTCGGGCTGTTTATTAAAAAAATAATTGGACGAAGAGATATATATTGTCTTTATGAATCTTAGGAAGACCGTAAGCTTCTGCTAACATTGTGTCAGTTAAGGTTAGTTGTTTTGAATTATATACTCTATCCAGAAATGCATTGTCATTAAGTGATTTTAACTTAATAGAAGTTTCTTTTCGAAGTTCTTTTTAAGGATTCATTTGAATAGATTCATATGTGGTAGGGTCCGAAATAAGATCTAACATTTTGGATTTATAATAATCTTTTTTCATATAAACTGTTACGTTGCCCTTGTCTGCAGAAGTAAAAAACACATCTAGATTATTTTTTAAAAAAGTTCTAGTACTTTTTTTTTTTTTTTTTTTTTAAAGAGTTTTGTTGATATGAAGGTGGATGATTATTATACAAATTGTTAAATAGAACATTGCAAAAAAATTTTCTTAAAACATTTTTAGAATTATCAGCAAGATCAGAAAATGAAAGAGTAGACTCTAAATTCTTGACAGTGTTTATAACGTCTTGTTTAGATATACTACTTGTAAAAATAAAATTAGGACCTAGAGAGGCTACTTCTATAACGTCTATTGGAATTTCTTTGTCAGTTGAATCTTTTAACCAATCGTTCCTACCAGATGTTATAAAAGATTTTTTATAAATAAATTATTGGATGTTATATTCTCCGATAATTTTCTAATCTTATATAGGGAACACATAAAAATTACATAAGAAAATGTTATGCAGTAAGACTATATAATTTTCAAGAATAAACTATACCTTTTATTTTCATATTTTATTTTCTGAGGATATAAGGATTAGAATAAATAAAGAAGATAATTTTAAATTGTTAAAAAATCCTGTATCTTATCTCAATATAATAAAATAAACTAAGAAACCCAAAATGTATATTTATGTAGAAATATAAAGTCCAGATTCACCCCTTCTTACCCTCTGCCAACTAGTATTCGAAGATCAATTGTTTGGGAAAACAATAAGGTTTACCTGGCCTACAGAATAAAGTAAGAAAATGCTAGAGTTCTCACAGAACACCAGAGTCACGAGAAATCATCAGAATTCTCACATAACATCAGAACCGTATCATAAAAGTACGTCAGAAATAATCAAGAGAATCACAAAACATATAGCCTGAATATAGCCTGATGAGGCCAACGAACCCTTGTTGGCGAAACGTTGCTTTTGACATTATATAAAATTGTGTTATTTCTACCTTCCTGGATCATATATAATTTCAGGTTCAAGAATCACAAAACATCAGAGTCACGAGAAATCAGGATTTCTGATGTTTTGTCATGATTCTTGATTATTTTTTTGATAGGGTATATTCTTTACATGAACTTAAATTAAAATATAAATGTAAAAAAAATGTTGGCACAAAGGAACCAAAGTAAACTTTTTGTTAACTAATATTGTTTATTATTACAATTAAAATAAATTATTTATCAAAAAAAAGGTCATATACTTTTTAAATGAACCTAAATTAAAATATAAATGTAAAAAAAAAATTTTTGGTGGACAGGAACCAAAGTTAACTATTTATTAACTAATATTGTTTATAACAATTACAATTTTTTTGGTAATTTTGCAGTTAAGGGGGGAACACATGTTATAACTAAAAAAGGTGCTTTTTAAATTAATGTTTTCCTAGAAAACCATGAAACTTTTTAAAAAGTACTATTTATTAGTTAAAAGTACATGTTAAAAGCTGTAATTAAAAAAAAAAGTGTTTTTCGACCAAAACTTTCAAAGATATGAGCCATTGAAGCGACGTACACTGGGGAAAAATGACACGCATTGTTTCAAAACTTCATACAGATCGTAAATATTAACCGATTTTCAATTTTAAACTCTTAAATCATCCATTATAAAATTTCAAAAAAACTGATGAGAGCCGATCATTAAAAAAAAAATTTAAACTATGTTAATTGTTAACAAATGTGCAAAATTTTGCATCTTCTTACTTAATCAACATAGGACAAGGTTTTTATGCTTAAAACAGCAGTAATTTTGTTCACAAAGATACAAAAAAGAAAAAAAATTTAACATTAACAATTAACTGTTAGGTATAAATAATGTTAATTAACTAATACCTAACAAAACTAGACATTTGCCTAATAAAGGATATTTGGGGTTAAAATACAGTTTAATTATAATTATAATAATTATATATAATTATTATAATTTAATTAGAATTTAATTTCGACTTAAATTTCAGATTAATAAACTTTTAATCTATTCAATTTTTTCATAAGAAATAATAATATAATTAAACTTCTAATTTAATTTAAAATAAATAAAATTATTTTTATTTCTAAATATAAAATAGTTTATAAGAAAACATAATATTGAAGATATTAAAATGAAATTTTTCTTTTATAATTTAAAAATTAGTTAAATTTTATAACATTAATATGTCATATTAAAATTATTAATTTAATTTTATTAATATTTTTAAAATTAAATAAATCTTAATTGAAACCAAAAAGAGGTAAATTATTGTTAATAATTTTAATGATTTTTTTTTAAAATTTTAAAAATCCAATTAATTGATCAAATTCCCCTTTTCCCTTCTTTCTTCTTTCTTTTTATTTATTATAAATAATTTATATACATATGAAGTTTAAGTTGAGTAGGGAAATAATTTTTTAAGACTCCTCTTTTTGCCTCTTCAATAGATCTTTAGTTAGTCCAGACGGAAACCTTCCGTTTCCGGAAACAACTAATATTTCTAAAGATTAAGAGCTCGAATTATAAATTAATTAATATCTTAATACTTAATTAATTTTTATTATTTATAACAATTAATTGTCAACGTTAATTTCATTTTTCTTTTTTTTAATCTTTGTGAACAAAATTATTGCTGTTTTATGCATAAAAAAACTTTTCGATGTTGATTAAGTAAGAAAATGGAAAGTTTACATATTTGTTAAGAGTTAACATTGATCGAAATTTTTTTTCCAAAATCGGCACTCATCAGTTTTTTTTAAATTTTATAACGATTAATTTAAGTGTTTAAAATCGAACATCGGTTAATATTTACGACCTGTAGGAAGTTTTGAAACAACGTGTCATTTTTCCCCAGTGTGCGGCGCACAGTGGGGCAAACGTGGAATTTACTGTTCAAAACTATCTTCAGCTTGCAATTTTTAACGGATTATTAAATTTTTTTTTTAAAGATAATTAAATTATTAAGAGGTGTAGGAAGATACTTTTTCAATTTTTTTATTTTTTATAACATTTTTTTTAAACAAAGTTGTAAAAACAAATTTTTGCAGTGAAACTATTTTTCTTTCTGGACTCGAGGCCTTTATTTGTGCTCAAAATGAGTTTAAATTATATTGTTTGTAATTATAGAAGATACATATATTACTTATAATGAAATTTTGACAGTTGACAGTTATCAATTTTACTGTCAACTTTTTCAAAAAGCAATTTATTTTTATGAAAATGACAGGATAAGTGTTTGCAGGGTCGCTGATAACAAATTTAATGTCAAATTGACATTTTGACGCTTGACAGCTGTCAATTCAACTGTCAACTTTTCAAAAAAGCAATTCATTTTTATGAAAATGACAGTCCAAGGGTTTTCGGTAACGCTGATAATGAATAGAATGTTAAATTGACATTTTGACAATTGACAGCCGTCAATTCAACTGTCAACTTTTTCAAAAAGTAATTTATTTTTATGAAAATGTCAGTCTAATGGTTTTCGGCTTCTATAGTAACGAATATAATGGCAAATTGAGATTTTAATTGTTGACGGCTGTCTATTCAACTGTCAACTTCTACAAAAAGCAATTTATTTTTATGAAAATGACAGTCAGCGAGTTTCGGGCTTGCTGATAACGAATATTATGTCAAATTGACATTTTGATTGTTGACAGCTGTCAATTTAACTGTCAATTTTGCCAAATACCAATTTATTTTTATGAAAATGACAGTCTGCGAGTTTTCGGGGTCGCTGATAACAAATATTATGTCAAATTGACATATTGACAGTTACTAACTGTCAATTCAATAGTAAAACTGACGTGGAATTTACTATTCAAAAAGGACTACAGCTTGCAATTCCTAACGGATTTTGAGTTTTTTGTTTGAAAGATAATTAAATTTTTAAGAGGTTTAAGAAGCTGCTTTCTTAATTTTTTTATTTTTATTCCTTTTTTTTTACACGAAGTTGTAAGAACAAAGTTTTGCAGTAATCCAATTTTTCTTTCTGAATTCCAGGACTTTATTTGTGATCAAAATAAGTTAAAATTATAGAATTTAAAATCGTAGAAGATATGTACTTAACGTAATATGAAATTTAATTGTTATAAACAATTATATGTTAACAAATAAACAATATTCATTTGTATAGTTAAAAGTCGACATTAAATAGTATACATATAAGCTGACAGTTAAATAGTCAAAATGTCAATTTGACATAATATTCGTTATCAGCGATCCCGAAAACTCGCTGACTGTCATTCTCATAAAAATAAATTACTTTTTAGAACTGTTGACAGTTGAATAGACAGTTGTCAACAATCAAAATGTCAATTTGGCAATATATTCTTTACTATCGAAGCTGAAAACCCTTAGACTGACATTTTAATAAAATTAAATAGCTATTTGGGAAAGTTGACAGTTAAATTGACAGGTGTCAATAATCAAAATGTCAATTTTACATAATATTCGTTATCAGCGACCCTGAAAATCCGAATCCTGTCATTTCTATTAAAAGAAATTGCTCTTTGTAAAAGTTAACAATTTAATTGTCAGCTGTCAAGTGACAAAATGTCAATTTAACATTATATTCATTATCAGCATCCCCGAAAACTCTTGGACTGTCATTTTCATAAAAATGAATTGCTTTTTGGAAAAGATTAAAATTTGCATAGACAGCTGTCAACTGTCAAAATGTCAATTTGACATTATATTCGTTGTCAGCGATACAGAAAACCCTTAGACTGTCATTTTTAATAAATTGGTTTTTAGCAAAGTTGACAGTTGAATTGACAGCTGTCAATTGTCAAAATTCCATTATAAGTAAATTATGTATCTTCTATGATTATAAATAATATAATTTGAACTCATTTTAAGCACAAATAAATGCCTCAAGTCCAGAAAGAAAAATCGTTTTACTGCAAAAGTTCGTTTTTAAGATTTTGTTTAAAAAAAAAAAGTTATAAAGAATAAAAAATTAAAAAAGTAGCTTCCTACATCTCTTAAGAATTTAATTATCTTTAAAATAAAATAAAATAATTGAAAATCCGTCAAGAATTGCAAGCTGTAGATAGTTTTGAACAGTAATTTCCACGTTTGTCCCACTGCTCGACGCCTTCCAAAAACAGGTGATTTGTGGTGAGCAGAATTCCGCAAGTATGCTTCGTCTAAAATGCAAAAATAAAATTGATTTACATTTATTATAAGATTATCATGTTAGTGATAGAAGCATTTGAAGAAAAAAAAAATATTTGACAAAATGGCGACCTGTTAAAGTCAAAAGTATGATTTTCGTTTATTGTCCAGTCAACAGGTACTTTTAGACGGTAATAACTCGAAAGGTCGATGTTTTTGGCCTAAACCCTTTACTTTGGCATACAGTTAAAGACCCTAAGTTTTCGGCAGGCGTGGCGACCGGGAACCCGGGTAAATTTTTCAAAAAAGTTGCAAAAAATCGCGTTTTCTGAAATTGTCGGTTTTCTGTGCGTTTTACGTGAAAAATATGTGACATAAAAGAAAAAGTATATAAAATTTTGAGTTTTTTAAAAAAAAAGATGAACTTAATTGGCCAAATAATTCCCGAGTTATGCCTTTTCAAAGTTTACTAATTTTTCATCATTTTTGCCCGAAAAAACCTTGTTTTCAAAAAATAATGCCGAACTTTTTTTTACTTAATCGGATAAAAAAAATAATGTAGGGGAGTGGACCCTAAGTTGGACACCCTTTCGATTTATTGCTGTATAATGCAAACCAAATAAAACATATTAAAATGTTTTATACCGGATGAAAGTACAATTTATAAGGTAACTTATGGCCACAGAGATAAAATTTTATTTTGAACATAAACATTTTTTAAAGCATTTTTTCTAATTGTTAAAATTTTTGGTCTAAAAAAAAGTGGCCCCAAGATGGACACCTTCTTAAAAGTCTCTGAAAATTGTAGTAAATAGAAAATGAACATCGTGTAACAATTCTTAAACTAATTTTTAATCATTTTACGGAGTTTATCAAGAAATAACATTTCTAAAAACTTCGATTTAATAGCTTAACAGTAAAAAGTAATAAAATATCGAAAAATATTGATATATCATTTTCTGTAACGATAACATAACATTTTATGGTAGAAAATAAAAATTTTTAATTAATTGGCTCAAAAAATTATTGAAAAAAGTGTAAAATCGAAAATATGCAAATAAATACATTGAGATTTGAGGCCTGTCCATCTTAGGTTACATGACACCATTTTTTAATCCCCAGTAAAAATATATATACGAACACTGAATTAGTAAAATCATTTTAGAATATTATTATACGATAAATAAAGAATATTATAATGTTAAGTACTCATTCTAAATCATAAATTTAAATAACTTTAACAACTTGAGAAAACACTGTTACAAAACTTTTTTTAGACACAAAATTAATGGTATGTGTAGAAGAAAAACCAACTGGTTTTTTTCTTTAAATGTGCATCAAAATCTTCGTCTATACAAACAACAAAAATGACAGAAAGCATAAGGCGCTGTCAATTTTATACGAAATATCCATCTTGGGGCCCTGTCCATCTTGGGACCCACTCCCCTACATAAAAGTTGTAGTAGACCATATTAGCTTTAAATTCCCGTTTAGAAAATTAAATTCGGCCCACTAGTTACCGAGCTATGACCTCCTAAATTATACCAGTTTTCACGTTTTTTCACATAGTTACAAATTTTTTAGTTCAGATCGATTGCTCTTGTATTTTATTATTGTTAAGTACATAATACAAGTTTGTTTCTATAAATTTTTGCTTTATTTGAAAAATTCAAAATGGTGGACGTGCGGTGTGTGCTCTTGCCGTGTTAGGACTCGATCAAGGGCGTGCGAATGGTTCTCTTCGTTCGTCCCTTGTAGGGCCTCGGGGGAAGTGCACATTGCAAGTATGTTTGGTAAAATCCTAGAAATAAGGAAGTGGATTCGGCTTCCCACCTAGGTACCCGCACCTGGGTATAATGGTACCATGGGCGACCGAGGTGGCCCGAAGGCGTTGCCTTCCCTCGGTCATTTGAGGTCGGACTCGTGGTGGTAGTGGTTGAAAGCTCTATGCTTGAGCAAGATGTTGAAGAACACTTGAGCCTGACGATAGTGTAGCGTTAAGGAGTCAGTGTCTGAAGTGTCGATGTGTGAGTCGCATGTTTCGACTCGGTTTAGCAGTTATGCAAAAACTGCGAGGGTCTGGAAGGTGCCCGCCCCCCCACCGAGGGGTCACACTAAGGGCAATCCACCTTAGTGCGAAAATCGGTAGGCATGTGTAGCGTACTGAGAGGATGACCCGGCGGTGATCAGAGTAACTCCCTAGTAGTCCGAAGGGTCCGAGTGACATAGTTGAGCTCGGGGTTAGTAAGGCGAACGGCTAGCGAAATGTGAACTTAAAGGTAACATAAGCTCAGCTGCAATTCGATCCTGTCTTGTTATGTACGGCAGGCTGACCTGAGAGTGAGCAGATTAGCTCCCTAGTAGCCCGAAGAGTCCGAGTGACATAGTTGAGCTCGGGGTTAGTAAGGCGAACGGCTAGCGAAATGTGAACTTAAAGGTAACAGGAGTTCCGTCTGCAATTCGGGGTGTCTTGCACTGCACAATGCCGCGCCTGGTCACCGTTAGCGACCCCGTGAAGGAACCGTAGGCGGACCGGTGTGGTATATACCTGTACAGGTGGGAACCGCACGTTAAACCACGGATGCGCACCGTTTTTGAAAAATTTACCCGGGTTCCCGTTTTCCACGCCTGCCGAAAACTTAGGGTCTTTAATTGTATACCAAAATAAAGGGTTTAAGCCAAAAACATCACTAAGCTACAGAGGTCCATGTCAGATATAATTTCACAGATTTATCGCCTCATTCGGCCATGACATATATTCAGACACATATATATTTTATAAACTAACTTAAATTTTAGTAATTCAAATTTCCCCAGAATTTTTGTTGTTGAACTATATTTGCCAATCATGACTAGGCTTGTACACAAATCGTGCATCTCAGAAACCTACTATATCGACACTAAGTTTAAAAATTCGGGAAGATTTTTTCGATATTTAAATCAAATTTAACACGAAAATTCAAATGAATCATACCAAATTCCAAGTAAATCGGTTTAATGGTTTTCGAGTAATCGTGCTCACCGACTTTGAAAATGTCTTTTTGAGAAAAACGCATTCAAAGTTTCAACGTACTTTTTTGTCAAATACTTGAAAAGACCTTTGCTTTTCATATTACTCTATCTTTCCTCAAAATTATGAAGAGTACGTACAAAAACTGTAAATCTAAGCCTAAAACAAAAGTGAAATAGCCATTAAGCACCAGGTGTAAGTGTTGGCAGGTCTGGAGCGACTCATTTATTTTTCACCGGATCAACTAAGAAATTTACAGACACATTTCTAAATATGTATACTTCTTATATACATATATAAATATGTATATAAGAAAATAAAAAAAAAAGAAAAACGATTTTTCGAAAATTACAACTAGTGTTCCCCTTTTAAGCCCCTTTTCCAAATTTTTAAGTTTTTTAATTTGGCACGCCAGGCTCCTGAGGTAAATAGGTTTTACAAAAATGAATGCAAAATCGGTAACTTGGGTCTGATTTGTACTCATTTACACTCTTAAAATCCGTTTAGAACGAAATCCTAGCTGCTCGGTTTCGCCAGAAATACACGTTCAATTAAATCATCGAAACAGCATAAGTTGATTTGAGATATTTAATAAGTTTATTCGGAAAATTTATTTAAACTAACAACATTTAACATATAAATAACAAATTTTTAACTTTATGCGTTATGCAATTACATAAATTACATAAATCCATGAATTAATTACTTCATATATTTAAATATGCTGCGAGGAGAATTCGACTACCGCCTTTTTTAAATTAGAAAAGTATCTTTTATCTTCAACCAGGTTGATTTTGAGTCGGTTTCAAAATTTTTTTATAAATTCGTTATAAATTGTTTCACCAGCTTGTTCCGACCATATTCCAAGACCGATTTTATCCAAGGAAATAGAACACTGGGATAAGGGATTTAATATGAAATGGATTTTTAGTGTCTCGCTAATTCCTGTTTAATAAATAAAAATAAAATAAAAATAATGCTAATAAATAATAATAGTAACAATAGTAAAATAATAACAATAGTATTAATAAATAAAAACTACTCTTACTTTTAAAAGTTTTTTTTATCCCTTGGATAAAATCGGTCTTGGAATATGGTTGGAACAAGCTGGTGAAACAATTTATAACGTATTTATAAAAAAAATTTGAAACCGATTCAAAATCAACCTGGTTGAAGATAAGAGATACTTGTCTAATTTAAAAAAGGCGGTAGTCGAATTCTCCTCGCAGCATATTTAAATATGAAGTAATTAATTCATGAATTTATGTAATTTATGTAATTACATAACGCATAAAGTTAAAAATTTGTTATTTATATGTTAAATGTTGTTAGTTTATATAAATTCTCCGAATAAACTTATTAAATATCTTAAATCAACTTATGCTGTTTCGATGATTTAATTGAACGTGTATTTTTGGCGAAACCGAGCAGCTAAGATTTAGTTCTAAACGGATTTTGAGAGTGTAAATGAGTACAAATCAGACCCCAGTTGCCGATTTTGCATTCATTTTTGTAAAACCTATTCACCTCAGGAGCCTGGTGTGTTGGACTAAGCCTAAGTAGTGTATTTTAACACCAAAATAAATATTCCGGTGGGGGAGGTTGAAAAAGCAAAGTTAAAAACCTGTGCTTTTTAAAAAACTTCATTTTTTTAACTATAGGAAAAAAACATATTTTTTCACTTTTTCAGAAAAAACCACTTTAAAATAATAAATTATGAATTTTAAACTTATTAATTTAATAAAACTTTATATAGAAACGCATCTTTTGACACCTCATACAGAGGTAGGTAGTTACATATCAGTCTAAAATTGGCCGTATTTGCTAAGGTTGGGCAGTGATCATCACCTGACGCCAAGTGACCAAAGACCGTCATAGGACCGAAACACAGGGGGGTTGTAACAGTGTAATGCAGTGTAACAGAAATATTAACCTTCGCGTTACCGGATGCGAGTCGCAGGAATGGTCCCTAAAGTTGATTATCTAGAATGTTGGATATGTCGAATTTCATATGGCAGAATATTTATTTTATCAAATATTTGTTTTCTCGAATTATTATTTATAAAAACGCCTAGTTGGACAAAAAGTTTTAAAAATGAATTATCACTTATTATAATTTTTGTTAAAATTAATTTGTAAATGCTAGAAATTGAAGCTTAAACAATTTTTATTAATATGACTTTTTATTCAAAAGAAATTTGTTTAAAGAGAAATCTTGTGTTTCCGAATTTGCATTTAAGGGGAGGTTCTAGTCCAAATCGACAAAAAAAAATTTTTTTTTTATTGCTTTATTTTCATTTTTAGGGTCTTAAAAATGTGTATGCAAAAGGATATTCCTCTATCTAATTTATTTTACGAATTATAGCATATTAGACAAAAAAGTGCGTCGGACGAAAAACAAGTAAAAACGCGCGCTCGCACCGCCTATTAAGTGGTGTGTTTCAAAACATACCGAAAATCAGTGCTTAAGTTCAGCAAAAAATGCTCTTCGAGGATGAGAAAGGAACCTTATATGGTCCTGGAATAGCTGATTAGAAGTAAAATTAAAAAAACAAACATTACATACGATTTTGAATATTGATTCGATTCTCTAATTGTTTGAACATTAGTTTGCTTAAATTTTTTATTGGAAAGCATTTCCATTTATTCGATTAATTATTATTATAGAATCTGTCAAATTATAATTTATTGGAATAAAAATTAAGAGATGTGAAAATAAGGTTATGTAAAGATTCTGCCACGCGAGCGTTAGTTTATCTGACGTTTATATTTATTTATATTTTTGGATCAAAAAAATCGGCTAAATTGTAATTATAACCAATTACTATCAAGTTTACGCCAATCACGTTTAAGCGACTAAACCGATTTAAATAAAGTTTTGTGGTATATATTAGTCATTGACTCAAGTTAAGTTTATAAGCTTAGAAAGTTCAAAAATTTTTATTAGAAAAGAATACAGAGTAGGTGAGAGTAAGTTCGGCCACCCCCCAATAGTCGGCCACTTTTCAATGGTTAGTAGTTATAATACTATTTTAGATAGAAACAATCTGTTTGTTACTAAACATTCGTAGTATCATTATAAACAAGCATATGTTTTTGTAAGTGCAAAAAAAATTATTTTTATATTAGTTAAAACGCTTTAATGTCCGATGTTTGGTTAAATTTTAAAAATTTCTAATGACACATTCGGACAAGTCGGTTTCGAGAATAAACCATTCTCATTTTCAAGGACTGTAAAAAATATAATAACAATGAGTTTTTTTGATATTAAAACTAGTTTTTGTATAAAATATATCGCACTTTTTATAAAGACACTCACCAATATTTTCACAACAAGATAAATTGGATCACAAATCAAAAATGAGTCAAAAGTATGTCATTTTATAATAACGATTTTTTTAAATCGAATTATTTTTCGATTATTTTATATAAATTATAAATCGATTATTTTAAATCAGTCTGAACTTTTACTAACAAGAACTATAATAGAAGACACAAAATTCTAAAATGTTAATTTTTCTTGACATAAAAGAAAAAAGTTCTTTTTAAAAAAATCGTTATTATAAAATGATATACTTTTAACTCATTTTTGATTTGTGATCCAATTTATCTTGTTGTGAAAGTATTGGTGAGTGTCTTTATAAATAGTGCGATATATTTTATACAAAAAATAGTTTTAATATCAAAAAAACTCATTGTTATTATATTTTTTACAGTCCTTGAAAATGAGAATGGTTTATTCTCGAAACGTCGGACTAATGTAGTGTTTTTATCTGTTTAAGAAAAATACATATTTAATAACCGACTTGTCCGAATGTGTCATTATAAATTTTTAAAAAATAGTTTTATATTATTTTTAAAGGTTTTTAAAATATGTCCGACTACTGTCATTTTGGTGTCCGACTACTGTCGTATTTTTATTTATTTATTAAATTGTTTTTTTAACGAATAAGAAATGTTTTTTTAGTATCATGATTGATTTAGTAGTTTGGTATAATCATGAGGAGCAATTGATGGTCCGGATTCCATAAGGTGTTACGCGTGACTTTCTCTAGCCCCTCGTTCAGTGAGTTCTCGCTGAACGCGGGGCCTAAGTTAGTCACGCGTAACACCTTATGGAATCCGGCCCCTCAATTGAAAGTGGAAGCAATTTAAATAAAATCTTAATTACACATTTTATACAGTGATAATTAAAAGCATTGCTTTAAGTGGCCGACTACTGTCGCTTTCATACTTATTTATTAGTCATTTATTTTTTAAAATAAGAAATTTTTATTTTCTAAACATTATTGATTTAATAGTTATGTATAATCATAAGGAACAATTATACTTCAACCAATTTTTAAAAAATCTTTATTATACTTTTTATAGAGTGTTAATTAAAAAGATCCCCTTAACTGGCAGACTACTGTATCGTTTACCCTATGACAATTTTTTCAAAAAAGTAAAAATCCTACAATTTTATAGATTACTGACCTTTTGTCAGATGGCTTCTAATCTTTTTGCATTAATTTTTTTATGTGACACAATGCAAAATATTATTTTTTGAATGTGAATTTTTTGGGATCAAAATCAGAAAATCTAATAAATGGAATTTAATTTGGTATAGGGGTGTATCATAGGTCTGTAATTCAGATTTTATCACAAAAAAATGTTGGACCTCATAAGGTCCAAAATAAAAACTGTGGGTTTGTGCACTTCAGTTCAGAAAATCTTTCAATATAAAAGCAAATTTGTGAATAAAAATATAGTTGATCACTTTTGGGATCAAAATAAAAATTGGGCATTATACACGGAGAGAAAAATCTAGCTTTTATAGCAAGAAGTTCTCCCCTTCCTTTGTAGTAAGTGAATTCGAACTACAAAAGCAAGCGCTCCACGCTTTTATAGCGTGGACTCACGCGAAAGTAGCACAATTTTTTACTCCAATAGCGTGAAGGGGCGTATACTGCAAAGGCAGGGATGGACTTCATGCTACAAAGGCAAGATTTTTCGCTCCGTGTAGGATCGAAAATAAAAATTGGTCATTATAGGGCCCACAATAAAAAATTCATTTTTACACAATTGTATGTACAAAATATTAGAAAATGTTAGAAAACGATATTTAAACACACAGGAAAAAGTGTGGCAAACTCACCGGTGTGGGGGTTTACTGGTATTTTGTAAAATTTAATAAAATATATTGTAATATAAAAATTTTTTGAAGAAAATTATGTTTTTCAGAATAGTTTATTACAAATACTTTCTACATGAAAATAAACTATCAGAAAATACTTTTTGTCAAAAAATACTAATGGTGGCACGCAACTAGATTAAGAGCCGCTGAAAACGGGCTCGAAAATTTATTTTGGGGTCTGATTTTGGACCTAACCTCAAAATCAATAAAATGACACTTTTTATTCATTAGAATCTGAACCCAATTTAACTTTAATACATTCCTCATGAAGAAAAAGTGTTATTTTATTGATTTTGAGGTTAGGTCCAAAATCAGACCCGCTGGACCTATTCTGATGGCGGATTCGGATTCAGCGCATCAATATACATAGTAAAACATGGGTGTCATACCCAGGCCAGGGAAACGCCACGGTGCGTTTAAACTCGGTTTAACCTAAAGGTTCTTGCACTTATGATTTTTTGGTGCAAAAGTTTTTTCTGAGGTTTAAATAGTAAGAAAGTATTTTTTTTTAAGTCGTTTAACGAGCTATTTTAATATGCGCGTCAAATTTTGAAAATTATATTACATTTCTTCATTAAATGCATATGAACCGAGGCTGTCTTTGTTTACTTACTCTCATATGTATTGTAGAATAGTTACAATATATTAACTACTTTATTATATACAGTCATTTAGCCGGTGATAATTTTTTTTTATTTTCAACATTTTGTAATATAAAATTGAACAAAACATAAAACTAACTGTATATAATGAAGTTGTTAATATATTGCAACTATTCTACAATACATATGAGAGTAAGTTAACAAAGGACAACCTTGGTTTATATGCATTTAATGAAGAAATGTAATGTAATTTTCAAAATTTGACGCGCATATTGAAATAGCTCGTTAAACGATTTTGAAAAAAATATTTTGTTACTATTTATACCTCAGAGAACACTTTTGCACAAAAAAATCAGAAGTGCAAGAACATTTGGGTTAAACCGAGTTTAAACGCACCGTGAGTGTCAATTAGTGAAGTTAGAAAAATCATGCAATGCATAATCGTTTTCGATTTCGGTTGCCAGTTAGATTATTTAGAATTGTTTTGTAGTGCCAATTTTAATAAAAAAAATTTCAGAATTCACAACTGTTTTGTAGTGCCAAATTTTAATATAAAAAAAAATTTGGAATTCGGAATTATTAACCTTTGGAAAATTTGCATTCTGAAAATTGGATTCGGAATTTTTACTCTCAGAAAAATGTAGATTCGGAAAATTGGTTTCGGAAATTGGTTTCGTCTATGAATAAATTATTTTTAAATTCCTTATCTTTTTCTGCGTCTTTTAAAAAAAAATTGATGGAGGGTCTGAAACTAACGGAGATATTCAATTTTTAGTGCGGCGGTTGACTGTATGGCGCCACTGCTGACATTGCGCTGCCCGCGCCACGGCGTGGGTAAAAAAAAACGTCCTTGCACAAATTAACATAGAGCCCACAAATAATGGAACTTTTCTATTTCTCGTATTTTTTTACGATCAGTATTTTCTTTATAAAATAACTATAAACAAATTGAGGCTGGTCAAGGTATGTTCGGTCTAAGCTTTTGCTTATGGATACTGAATGAAACTACCTACTGCATTCATAAGCAATGTTTATAAAATAATTATCAACAATTTGAGGTTACGTTGACTAAATTTGTCAACTTCATCAGGCACTGTTTATTGAAAAACTACAAAAAATAATTTTTTAGTTAAAATTAATACACGCATTGAAACTATTAAAGTTGAAGTTCAATAATTATAAAAATTTTTTGATACAAAAATATTTCGTTATTACCTAGGGTCAGTTGGGGTAATTCAGAACAAGAGGTAATTCGGGACAAACGATATTTAAGCTAAATTTGCAGACTTTAAAGTAAGTACGATATGAATATTTACCTCAGATCACCTACAAGAGGTTCTGAATATTTGCCCATTTTTCGATTGTCAATTGGCAGCAAGGTGTAGAAGAGAATTTATAATAGATAAAAAGTTGTCAATCAAAGAAAATCTGTTTCAGTGTTTCTTCTCGAATTTGAGAAAAAAACAATCCAAAAAGTCAAACAAATTTTTTTTCTTATGTGTTATTAATGCTATAATTGAAATTCACTTGAGTTTTTGTTCTTGGCTAATTTATATAATAATAATAATCTGTCCCTCATTACCCCGAGAATTCGACAAGTCTAGGGTAATTCAAGAGAGAATTTTAAATGATTTTTTTTCAATAACAACTGAACAAACTTGCATCTTTTTTACCACTATACTATTTTTGGAGTGTAAAAAAAATGTTTATTATACTTTTCTCGAGTTTAAGTAGGTTTAATATTTAGGCATAATATAATATTTCACAGTGCAATGTAGGTAGTTCTTACTGCAAATACTTAAAGCTTACCTATAAAACGCGCTACAGGTAAATACGTTTAAAAGAAAAAGTTAGTGATTGAGTGAGAGAGAGCAAGAGAATTTAGCAAAATTAATTAGCAATTTTAATTGAAGGACAGATTCCCTTCCGAAATGTTTATTATGTGAGAAAGTAGGTTTGATCGAAGGAAGGCAAATAAATAACAAAAAAAAACGTTATTTTTTTTCACAGTCAGAACGACGTTTCGATGACAATGGTTCGGCATCATCATCAGGATCTAAATTTTATTAACAAAATTAATGAATTGTCACAAACATAAGTCGAACAAAAAACAAACAAAAAATCGGGCAAGTTCGAGTTACAGTCGCACTAAAATCGAGGGTACCGTACACAAAACAAAATAATTTTTAATATATTTGATACTATTAAATATATAAATATATTATACATCTTATATATAATATAATATATAAAATATAATATATAATGAATTTTTTATACAAAATGGACCACCTCCCCCCCCTATCTTCCAAAATATTTTACTTAGAGAGTTCAAATTTTGTACAGAAATGTATTTTCAGCTGTAAATTACATAAAAATTATAGAGAACGTGATGGTGATTGCGCTGTCAATGAAAAATCTAGAGATTTTAGCAAATATCCATAAAAAATACTCAAAAATCATTTTATTTCCTTAGCAACGCTATGATCAACTTCTACAATCATGTTCTCTACCATTTTTCTGTAATCTACACGTGAAAATACATTTGTGTACCAAATTTGAACTCTCTAAGTCAAATTGTTTAGAAGTTATGGGAGGGGGGATACGGTCATTTTTTAGCATTTTTTTTAAATCGTTGGTTTTTGCTTAAAAACACTATGATAACGATCTGCAACAAAGTTCTCTACAGTTTTTATGTAATTTATATAGCAAATTACATATGTATACCAAATTTCAGCACTCTAAGTACAATAGTTTGGCAGATATGGAGGTGGCATTGTACACTTTTAGTGCATTTTTGCTTAAAAAATGACCGTATCCTCCCCCTTATCTTCCAAACTATTTGACTTAGGATGCTGAAATTTGGTACACGTATGTAGATTTACGTGTAGATTACAGGAAAATTATAGAGAAAGTGATGATTATAGCGCTGTCAAAGTTATAACACTAAACTATGGCCCATATGTTAAAAAAATGCTCAAAAATATTGTTGTTTCCTTGACAACGCTATGTTCAACACATACAATCATGTTCTCTATAATTTTCCTGTAATCTATACGTGAAAATACATTTGTGTACCAAATTTGAGTTCTTTAAGTCTAATAGTTTGGAAGTTCAGGGGGGGGGGGGGTACGACAATTTTTTAGCATTTTTAAAAGAAAATCGTTTTTTTCTGCTGAAAAACGCTATGATAACAGCCTGCAACAAGGTTTTCTATAGTTTTTCTGTAATCTACACATCAAACTACATATTTGTACCAAATTTCAGCACTCTAAGTACAATAATTTGGCAGATAAAGGGCAGGAATGGTACAAATTAAACGCATTTTTTCGAAAAAATGACCGTATTCCCCTCTTATCAGCCAAAATATTTGACTTAGAGAGTTCAAATTTGGTACAAAAATGTAGTATCATATGTAGATTACAGACAAATTATAGATATTGTTGTGGTGATAGCGCTGTCAAAGAAATGGCAAAAGTTATCAGCCAAAAAATATCAAAATTTCTCAAAAATCTTGTTATTTTCTTGACAACGCTATGATCAACCCCTAGAATCATGTTCTCTATAATTTTTCTTTTATCTACACGTGAAAATAGATATGTGGGCCAAATTTGAACTTTCTAAGTCAAATAGTTTGGTGGCTAGGGGGGGGGGGGATACGATTTTCTACAAAGTCTTTCCAATAGGGTTCCGTGCATACACTTGTGGTGTACGGAACCCTAAAAACACTAAATACTAAATAAATAAAATTTACCGAAGTTAAAATAAAATTATTACATATTGTAATTTGTCAAACAGTTAAAATATAATCCGAATGCTAAAAGCATTTTGTCAAGACTAAGTTGCAAATATTTTTAACAATTTAAAGAGCAGTAGAAATTCGGAGTCAGTGAACTTAAAAGTAAACAAAACAGAGGCGGATATAGAAAGAGAAGTACAATCACAATTTCAATCGATTGATTAATGGAAAATAGATTTTGTTCAGACATAAAATATCTTCTTTTTTGTTAATAGTAAAACTGTGATTTTTAATATGCAACATTTCAGAAAAAACACGTTTTTTATCATTTGATTCGCGATCTATAATATGAGAGTTGATTTATTTAAATTAATAAATAAATTATTTTATTTATTTCTTATTTAGTGTTTTTTTGTTTGTTTTTTGTTCGACTTATGTTTGTGACAATTCGTTAATTTTTTTAATAAATTTTAGAGCCTGATGATGATGACGAACCAATGTCATCGAAACGTCGTTCTGACTATTTAAAAAAAATAACATTGTTTTTTTTTTGTTATTTATTTGCCTTTCTTCGATCGAACCTACTTTCTCACATAATAAACATTTCGGAAGGGAATCTGTCTTTCAATGGAGATATTCGAGTACTGGATCTATTATGTACTCTTCAACAATTGCTACATCGAGTTTTTTCAAATTTATTGCTGAACAATATGGTCCTAATCTTTCCAAGCTTCTAAAGGACTACAGCTCTACGCGTCGACAGTTAGCTGAATCTTTGTCAAGACGCCAATTTTTACTAAGTTGCAGGAGTCATAAAATATTACCACAGTTCATAATTAATATGGGAATGCTTTTTAATCATCTCAATTTTTATAGTAGAACATGTAATAATTATTTTGACCATCTGAAACAACAACTTTTATTTAAAATTTTAAGGACGTTGGAAGGAGAAAGTTGAGTGGCGTAGAAACACATTTCCATCCTTTGCTCGAAAGTTTCCACTTTATGAATTTTTTCAAAAACACTGGACACTTTTTCAAAAAAAAGGGCTATGGTAGACAAAAGTATTTGAGATAAGGAATTTTTTAAGCATTTGTTTTATGCAAACAGATGTGCCTACGAGCGTGAAAATTAACTCCCGTTTTGACATTGCAAGATTTTTCATAAAAGATGGGCGCCGCACATCAGCTGGGCACGGTTTTACGTGACATGCGCCACAAGTGAGATGGCGGCGGCCATCTTTTACAAATAATCTTGCAATGTCAAAACGGGAGTTAATTTTGACGCTCGTAGGCACATCTGTTTGCATAAAATAAATGCTTAAAAAATTCCTTATCTCAAATACTTTTGTCTACCATAGCCCTTTTTTTGAAAAAGTCTCCAGTGTTTTTGAAAAAAATTCATAAAAGGGAAATTTTCGAGCAAAGGAAGGAAAAGTGTTTCCACGCCACTGTCAACTTTCGGGTTCCAACGTCCTTCAATACACAAATCAGGGATACTCATTTTAATATCAATTTTTTAAAAGGAAAGTTGAACTATAAAGAAATGGAAATTGATCAACCGCCTTTGAATAAAAATGTAAAACTCAAATTTTTTGAACTTACTAATCAAAAGTTCAACTCCATTCGCAACAATTTGAAGAATAAATATTTTAATAAGTTCAACTCACTCATTTCTAACTTAGAAACTAAACAACAAACTTCTGATAAAAATGAATGGGTGGTGAATCTAACGAATGTCATTTTGCCAAAAAATGTCATCGTTGTCGTGGCCTTAGGTCCCAATCACAGTTCTACAAATTCGTTTTCTAATCCGGAGATTGTTAACATTTTAAAAAACACAGAGTCGTCGATTTGCAGGCTAGAAATTTGATGATTCGAAAAATAAAATTAGAGAAAATATTACATACAATTTAAACGTTAATTAAAAAAAAAGTTGTGAAAAATTCACATGACGACAAACAATTGTCAAAAAAAATAAAATCTACAAACGATTTTTTAAAAGAAAATTCAGATATAATGTTTACTAATTCTGACAAGGGAAACACTACCGTTTGGCTATATAAATCTGTTTATTATCAAAAAATGTCTGACCTGCTATGGGACTCTTCTACTTATAAGCTTTTAAGATTAAATCCGTTAAGTAAAGTCCGAACTAATACTAGTAAAATTCTACAAGACTTAAACGACAATGACTTTTTAGATCGTAAATATCATCACAACGAATTAACTTTAACTGACACAGTTTTAGCTAAGTGTTATAGACTTTCAAAAATTCACAAAAAAGACACTCCGTTTCGACCTATTATCTCATTAGTTAATAGCCCAACATATGTGTTAGCAAAAATTTTATATAATGATCTCAAACAAAATATTCAATTACCAAAATCTCATGTAAATAATAGCTTTGAGCTTATTAAAAAACTGGATAATCTTACTATTCCGGACGATTATATATTGATGTCTCTTGAAGTCACTTCGATTTTTACGAATGTTCCTTTATATTTAGTCATACAAAGTTTAGAACGACGAGTAAACTGTATTATGAATTGTAAAATTCCGTTTGCTGACATTGTGAAATGCTCAACTTTTCTTTATGAAAATACGTGTTTTGTGTTTAATGACAAATATTACCAACAGATTGATAGTACTCCTATTGGTTCACCCATATCACCTTCGTTTGCCAATATTGTCATGGATGATTTGGAAAGTGATTGGTTAAAAATATTAAAAACCAAATATAATTGCACTCCACTTTTTTACCACAGATATGTTGCCGACATAATTTTGCGTATACATAAAGATCATGTTGATCTGATTATTAACATATTTAACTCATTTGATCAACATTTACAATTTATTCACGAACTTGAGAAGGATAAAAATATTAACTTTCTGGACATCACACTGAAAATAATAGACAATAAAATAATTAATAATTGGTACCAAAAACCCATTTCTTTGGGCAGACTTATCAATCACTTTTCATATCATCCTGTACAACAGAAGATCAACATTGTTTATAATTTAGTTGATAGAGCTGAGACGTATGACGGTTCCCTAAAATGATTATCTAGAAAGTTAGTTAGGCAGAATTTCAGCAGGCAGAATGTTTCTTTTACCGAATGTTTGATTTCTCGAACTAGAATTTGTAAGAAAGTGCATGTAAACAAAAATTTGTAAAATCAAATTGACAATTATAAAAATTCTCGTAAACATTAATTTGGAAATAAGAGAAGTTGTAGTTAACTGTATTTTTAAATGAATAATTTTTGGTTTAATATGTATTTTTCCCAACCAAAATTTTATTTGGACCAATTTTTGTTAAATAGATTGATAGTTTAATACAAATGTCAGATAACCTATCTTTTAAGTGTCAGAATTTTTATAAAAGCTTATTTTCATTTCTCAAATGTTTTACTTCAATGAATTATAATTTAACAGATTTTTTATAACACAGAAATTTTATTTAATAAATTATCTATTTAGCCGAATTTATATATGCCAGAATTGCAATTTAACAGAAATACCAATCGTCAAGATTTTTATTTAATACAAAATTTATTTAACAGATTGTTTTATTAGTCGAATTTTCCTTTGTCATCATTTTTATGAGTTGGAATGGTAATTTAATAGAATTTACATTTGTTAGAATTTGTATATTGTAAAAATATATATTTAACCAACTTTGTATGTATCCAAAATTTTATATAAACGGATATCTATTTAGTAGAATTTCTATTTAACAGAATTAAAATATAACACATAATTCATGCAACCGAATTTTCATGTAATAATTTGTTTACAAACCCGAATTTTAATGCGAAAGAAGTTCTATGTATTCAAACCCATATTACGTAGAATCTCAAAGTGGCAGAACTTTCAACTGACCGACAATTCATATCGTCGAACTTTAGTTTGGCAGAATCGCTATGTGACAGAATTTCCGATTGGCCGAATCTTTAGCCAATCAGATACAACTATGTACTTGAACTTAAATCTGATTGGCTAAAGATTCGGCCAATCGGAAATTCTGTCACATAGCGATTCTGACAAACTAAAGTTCGACGATATGAATTGTCGGTCAGTTGAAAGTTCTGCCACTTTGAGATTCTATGTAATATGAGTTTGAATACATAGAACTTCTTTCGCATTAAAATTCGGGTTCGTAAGCAGTCTGTTACATGAAAATTCGGTTGCATGAATTATGTGTTATATTTTAATTCTGTTAAATACAAATTCTACTATATGGAGATTCTTTTATATAAAAATTTGGATAAATAGAAAATTGATTAAATATAAATTCTAACAAATGTGAATTCTATTAAATTACAATTCTAACTCATGAAAATGATGATAAAGGAAAATTCGACTAATAAAACAATCTGTTAAATAATTTTTGAGTTAAATAAAAATTCTGACTTTTGGTATATCTGTTAAATTGTAATTCTGGCATATATAAATTCTGCTAAATAGATTATTTATCAAATGAAATTTCTGTGTTATATCAAATGTGTCAAATTATAATTCATTGAAGTAAAAATTTTGAGAAATGAAAATAAGCTTTTATAAAAATTCTGACACACAAAAGTTAGGTTATTTAACATTTATATTAAAGTTTCAATCTATTTATCAAAAATTGGTACAAATAAAATTTCGGTTGGAAAAAATGCATATTAAACTAAAATTTGTACATTTAAAAATATAGTTAACTACAATTTCCCTTATTTACAAATTAATGTACCGTCAACCGGGGTAATTCTACCCATCGCCAGTTTTTAATAAGTAAAATTTTTATATTAAAATATATGAAGTTGCCGCTAGGGGTAAATATTCTTTGATGGTTGTACTACAGAGTAAATATAATGTAATAACCTAATTCTTTGTCAGAAAGTAGAAAAAAATTCTAAAAGTTGCGAAAGTTAGGTTAAAAATTTCGGAGGTGCGCCAAACATTATACTAGATCTCGTAAAATTTTCTAGTGTTTCCCAAAATATTGCAGATAAGAATTGTTAATTTAGTTGTGAATATGTATACGTGAAGTCCAATTTTTTATTGCCTATTTTAAGAGAAAACAGTAAAAAACTGACGAACCATCATTCTCTGGGTATTTATACCCATTATTTAAAATCAATTATTTTACGAAAATTTGTTTTGTAGTAAGTAAATAAGTGTACAGTACATCGTTTTTATAGATTTGTAATTTACTTTTGTGTTAAAAGTCTAGAAATAAGTTATATAATTTGAAACAAATTATAAGTTTACAAGGGATGCAACATAACCTCAAATAGTAACTGTCATTAATATTTATATGTTTTTCAAGTTAATTTTTGAACTTCTTCTTTTAAAATAACTTAGAAACCTTATTAGTAATTATACTAAGTTATTTGCTTAACCTAAAAAAAATTAACTTTAATTCTTTAGTAAATATAGATTTCAGTAAAATTTCAGTGTTTCACTCACGAATTAGTTGAATAATTTCTACAAAAAATTTTTTTTTCAGTTCTTTCTTTTTTTATTAGACTTTAGATTATTTACAGAAAAGATTTCAAATAATTAAAACGATCAAAAATTATTTTTAGTCTATTTTATAAATAAACAAACTTCTATGGGTATAATTGCCCCAACCTCGGGGAAATTATACCCACATTTTTAAGCGTCTATAATTTTAACAAAAAAATTTTTTTTTACTCCGAACTTACAGGAATCTTTTAGAAGAATGTCCACAACAACACCCAATAGTTAAAAACTTTTTTTTTTTGTCTGGAGAATACGTGTTTATTTTCTTACTTTTTTTTAAAAAATTCTTATTTTTAATGAAGTATTTAGTAAAAAAAGAGCGTGTTTTTGGGTATAATTACCCCGGTTGATGGTATACGAAAATTTTTATAATTGTCAATTTGATTTTACAAGTTTTTGTCTGCATGCGCTTTCTTACAAATTCTAGTCCGAGGAAATACACATTCGGTAAAAGAAACATTATGCCTTCTGAAATTCTGCCTATCTAACTTTCTAGATAAACATTTTAGAGAACCGTCATACGTCTCGATAGAGCTATCTTACTATCTGATTCATAAAAATAATATAGTGAAAGTAAAACAAATTTTAACTATATGACTATCCTTTGGATTTTATTAATAAACATATAACGAAACGTCTTAAAAATATTAAATATAAAAACATCAATGCAAATAATTCTCACAATCCACGTGTACTTTTGTATAAACAAATGCCGAAAGTTGGTATACCTTTTAATTATGTTGACTTCACAAGATTATCAAAAATTTTTAAATCTGCTAACATTCAACCAATTCCAATTATAAAAAAAATTTTTTTAAATATCGTAAAACTGGGCAAAGATATTACAGATAAATGGAATACCACGAACATTGTATACAAAATTGATTGTAAAGACTGCCCTGCGAGCTATATTGGCGAAACAAAACGTACTTTAAAAAAACGTACGAATAAACACAAGTCAAATTGCAAAAACAATGATCCTATTTTCAGTACACATCAATCTAAGTACCATCATGAATTCGATTGGAATAACTCATATTATAGATCGCGAATCAAATGATAAAAAACGTGTTTTTTCTGAAATGTTGCATATTAAAAACCACGGTTTTACTATTAACAAAAAAGAAGATATTTTATACCTGAACAAAATCTATTTTCTATTAATCAATCGATTGAAATTGTGATTGTACTTCTCTTTCTATATCCGTCTCTGTTTTGTTTACTTTTAAGTTCACTGACTCCGAATTTCTACTGCTCTTTAAATTGTTAAAAATATTTTCAACTTAGTCTTGACGAAATGCTTTTATCATTCGAATTATATTTTAACTGTTCGACAAATTACAATATGTAATAATTTTATTTTAACTTCGGTAAATTTGATTTATTTATTATTTAGTGTTTTTTGTTTGTTTTTTGTTCGACTTATGTTTGTGATAATTCATTAATTTTGTTAATAAATTTTAGAGCCTGATGATGATGACGAACCAATGTCATCGAAACGTCGTTCTGACTGTTTAAAAAAAAATAACATGGTTTTTTTTGTTATTTATTTGCCTTCCTTCGGTCGAACCTACTTTCTCACATAAATTAGCAATTTTGTCAAAATCGTCGTGGTAATGCGGGACAGCAGTTTTTCGCGATTCATGGTCATCTATAAAATCTACTAAGCCATACAATTATTCTAGAGAAGTGACGTAACAAGTTAATGCAAAAGAAAACCGAAAGTATTGCCTTTGAAAATAAAAAACTTACGTTATTAGTCAAATTTAAGAATTCTATCCCGAATTACCCCAACTGACCCTATATAGTTTTGTTAACAATATTTGAAAACATCTTGATTTTTAACAAATCCGTCAAAGTTTTTTAAATAAAACTACAACATAATAAAATGTTATATGAATCACAGATTCCTCTTTTTTTGTGTTTTTATATTCATTAAATCTTTTTTGCAATGTGCGTTTTGTTTCACCTATATATACACTGAGAAAAAAGTACTGTTGAATCAATAGTGCCGATGCTGTTGAATTCCATACTTTTAAAATAACAACATTTCAAACAAATTTTTCATTTAATCAAAAAACTGAAACTAATGATTTAAAAATATAGTACTTTAAATTGCAATGTATATATCTAGACGCCCCCCGTTGATAACATGTTTATTAAAAAGCCAATGAAATAAAATGTTAATTTAAAAAACAGTGGAAAATCATTTTTATTAATAATTTTGTAAGATATGATATGTATTCAATTGTTTGTTGATTTAAATGTCTATTGAAGTTGAGTGCCATAGAATGTTAATTAGGCCGAACGTACACTATAATGTTTATTTAATCAAATATATGCAATAACATTCTATTTCAATCTTCACTACTATATTATAAAGTTAATACAAGGCTATATACGTAAAAGAGGTATTCTTTTTTTAATCTTGTACCTAAAAAGTACAATTCCGCTCAAATTTTTTATATTGTTTTAATTAATAATATTTTTTTAGTTAAAAATATTAATACCTGCATTATTAATTAAATAAAATTTGAAATGATTGATTAAAAATATTAAAATTAAGATGTTGAACTTATCTACTGAAAGGTTTTTTTTAACTTTGTCATTTCCTTAAAATTTAATATTATTTTTCAAAAGTTAAACATATTCTTTTTTGAGAAATTTAGCATTTTTTCCATTAAAAAATTTTATTCGAAATGAATTTTATCTAAATTGTAAATTATTTTAATAAGTTTGAAACACAAAATTATTATGTGTCGTATAACAATAACAATAATAATAATGATAATAATAATAATAAAAAAGTAAGTTTATATATTTTGCTTACCTGTATATTTTAAAGTTCATGAGTTAAATATTAAAAATTATCATAAAAGCTACTAATTGTACAATTCATAATATTTCTAAAATTATTTTCTAAATTAGAAGTTTAGAGTTCTTTTTGATAATTTTATTTTGGTTTAAAAAAGAATCAAACACTGATTGTATGATAAAATGTATGTGTTTTTTGTGTTTTTAAATAAATAATATATTTTTTACAGTTTATACAGTTTATACAGTTTGGAATCTTTATAAGTTTTCATATGTTTGTTTCAATAATAATAATAATAATAATAATAACAATAATAATAATAATAATGTGGTCGAGTCCCACACGAACAAGTGCGTAAATGCATTTTTTCCTCTCCTAAACTTGTTTTGTAAAAAAAAAAAAAAAAAATAATAATAATAATAATAAAAATGCTTGGTTTATCCGTTACCAAGCAGCTCAAAGATACTGGTCCGACTTGGCTCACAAGTAACACTAGGGAAGTGCCATACGCCGATTTCTCTGTAACTTGGTGTATAAGCAGTTTTTTATATACTATTTGACCCGTATATTTTTGTTTTTCCCCAAAAGCTGTTTTAAGGGTGTAACTCACCCTTAAAAATTTGATGTGATGTGTGTTTTCTTTGTGAGAAAACTATTTAACACACAAATAACAAAGTTTTCAGGGAGAGTTACATTCTTAAAACAGCTTTTGGGGAAAAACAAAAATATACGGGTCAAATAGTATTTAAAAAACTGCTTATACACCAAGTTACAGAGAAATCGGCGTATGGCACTTCCCTAGTGTTACTTGTCAGTACTAAGATGACCATTACAGAACATCGTGTAGGTATTTGATCGGGTTGGTGAGGGACTTGTGGTACCCTTTACGGGATATCACAGAGTTTCTTAGCCGACTGGGTCGGGTACTTGAATGTCATTTGAGATGGGGTTTCTGATACCCCAATCGGGCGCCTCCCCAGGAGGCGGATAGGGGAAGGCCTCTCAGATATGGGAGGTACCGAGGAAATTAGAATACCCGGGGCGGACCAAAAGTCAGATAGGGGTGGGCACCCGATATAATTGTCCACTCTGTGTTGGGATAACCTCCCACACAGAGTATTTGCGGTTACGACGACTGTAACGCGCAGTGCCACCCACAATAGGTCTCTCTCGGATGGAGATCAGGGTTCAGTTGGGAGTGGCAATAGGACAGAACCCAGGCAACGACCAGGCATTGACCCGGGACAAGCTAGAGTACGTTTTAAATGGACGGACCAACTTCGGAAGGACATCATGCTATGTTGGCAAAACAGTAGTCCTTGCAGAAGAGGATACATGCTAAGGTTGCATGAGCGATGGGTCAATATGTACCCCCAATACGCTCAAATGACACCTCAGTATTTAAGAGACCAAGTATCCTTTCTGCGAAAAAAGGGACATGAAGCTTTTCTTCAGCAGGAAGAAGAAGAACCCTCCGAGAACCTTCAGGTTCCGACAGTAACACCTACACCAACGACCGAGGAAGGGAACATGAGGTCTAGGGAAACCAAAGTACATCTAAAGGTTTCCATTAAAATGGACAAAATCGCTGAAGGGAATAACGAGCTCTCATTACTCCCAGAGAATGTAGATCTCTGGACATTAAATTGTGCTGTGTACGAAAAAGCAAAGATCCTGCTTCGTGAAAGTAACAGAAAATCTGTTTCAGACCGCGTCGATAGGACCTTTAAACGAATCAGACAAGTACAGTTTAAGATTGGGGTGGCTCGAAGGCATGCTTCTCAATTGCAGATTGTGATTGTATATCTTGAATCGAAAAGAAAATTTACATCCAGGGTTTTGGAAATAGCCCAGACTCTAAAAAGATTGCATCACACTCTGAAGAAATCGAAGTTGCAGACCATCAAGCAACATTGGATTGAGAAGATACGTTCTCTTGTTGTTATAAGAGAGCGTTTAAAACGGCGGGTTAAATGGATAAAGCAAAATAATACCTATGCTACTAATCCTTCTCGCCTGTTCAGTCCACTATCGCCAACTGTCGAAAGACCCCCATGTCGTGAAGAGATTGAAAACTTCTGGAGTAATATATATGGGAAAGCCCATTCAGTGAACGATGAAGAGTCATCCTTAACACTCTTTCGTAGCTTCTGTTTTAGACAGGGGCTTGACCATCCAGCAGAGGTAAGTCCACCAATTATTAAGGAGGAGGTGAGAAACATAGTTGCTAAAACGAAGAACTTTTCAGCACCCGGGCCAGATAAGATTAATAACTTTTGGTGGAAGAAGTTCTCTTCAACTCACCAACATTTGGCTCGAATATTCTCTACCTTTCTCAACGGTCAACATCCAATACCACAGTGGTTGGTGGAAGGACGAACGGTACTCTTACCAAAATCTGGTGATTTATCTATTCCAAAAAATTATAGACCCATAGCTTGTCTTAACACCTGCTACAAGCTATTCACTGGCATCCTCAAAGAGAGGATTTTGACATCCATCGAGCCAGTTTGGAGTGCAATAAGCGAACAGCGAGGGTGCAAGAGAGGTCTGGCAGGTTGTAGGGAGAACCTATTGATTGATAGGTGTATTACCCAAGACGCGATATTTTATCGACGTAACCTGTCAATGGCTTGGATTGATTACCGAAAGGCATTTGACTCTACAAGTCATGAGCTGATCATCAAGCTCCTTGAATGCTTAGAGGTACATCCGAACATTGTGAGATGCTTAAAGGAGCTAATGCTCATGTGGAGGACAAGGTTTGTTATAACATCCAACAAACAGCAAGTGATGACTAACATCATCTCGTTTGGAAGAGGAGTTTTCCAAGGAGACTCCCTAAGTCCTCATCTTTTTTGCATCTCCCTCTTGCCTCTGTCTGTAGTACTCCGAGAAAAATACTCTGGATACATGTGTGGAAAACCCAGAAATAGAGTCCATAAGATCAACCATCTGTTTTATATGGACGATCTTAAGCTATATGGATCCAGCAAGGACGAATTAAAAATTCTGGTGTTTGCAGTAGCCGAGTACTCCAGAGCTATTGGTATGGATTTTGGATTAGATAAATGTGCTGTTATCCATTTAATTAAAGGGAGACGAGAAACAGCTGAAATGTCGAGCGACTCTGAGAATATTCAGCTCATTGGTGGCAATACCATTCATCACCTTGGTGTTGGGGAAACTTACACATATCTTGGAATTCCTCAATCGGAAAGTCAAGATTTGTGTAGGCTTAAAGATCATCTCCATATGAAATACCATGGTCTTCTCAGAAAAATTTGGGCTTCTGAACTATCTGGGAAGAATAAGATACAAGCCACAAACACATTAGCCATTCCTTTACTACTCTATACATTTGGAGCAGTTAAGTGGAATGTGAATGAGTTGAAGGAACTAGATAGAGAAACTCGCAAGATGATGACTATACATCGAAGTCATCATCCTAGGTCTTCCGTACCTCGCATTTACCTTCCACGCGATCGGGGAGGAAGAGGTCTTTTAAATTTAGAGTGTCTTCATCGTAGAATTGTTTTATCTGCAGCATGCTCAGTCATAAACAGTAGAGATCCTCTTATGCAATTTGTTCACCATCATGAAATTGCAAATGTTGGGGCGTTTTTATATCGAGCGGCAGAAAGAGCTGCAAGTGAACTTAGTCTCCCATTTGAAACCAGGGATATGGAACACGGTTTAGCATCTTTAACACCATTAATGCTTAAAAAACGTGTTAAGGAAGCAGAACATGCGCTTCTGTTACAGGAGCATATTGACAAGCCTGTGCATGGACGGTTTTTCAGTCTCATAAAAGAGTTGGGACTGTCTGGGGTTTTGTCATTTGCTTTCCTCTAGTCTGCTGGTTTGAAATCGGAGACTGAAGGATTTTTATTTGCTTGCCAAGATGGAGTGATAAATACTTTGGTATATCGCAGTCGAGTGATGCATATATCTGTCGACAATACCAACTGTCGAGCGTGCAGGCAATACCCGGAGACACTTAGTCACATTCTAAGTGCGTGCCCGAAGTATGCATGTTACAGATATGTAGAAAGACACAATGCTGCGCTTAAGGTGTTGTATTATCACCTTCGACACCAATATGGTATAGATAAAGAACCCATCTTGCCGTATGCCCAGGGGGATCAGGAGTCCGTTGTGGAAAATGATCAGTGTAAGATCTACTGGAATTTTTCTTTTTCCACCACTCATCGTATCAGCGCCAATAAACCTGATATAGTGCTCCAGGATCATAAAAGTAAGGTCATTTGTGTGACAGAGTTTTCGGCACCTGCTGAGAGCAATATCACTCAAAAGGAGGATGAGAAGCGGACAAAGTATCAAGACCTTCTGTTTGAATTGAGTAAAATATATCCAGGCTACAGGGTCAGATTAATTGTTCTTGTACTCGGTTGTTTAGGAGGGATGCGAGCTTCATTTGTGAGCCAATTACAAAAAATTCCTAGCTGCGAGCACAAGGCTAATGCGTTGGCGGTTCGCATGCAGAAGGCTGTTCTTCTGAACTCTCTAAATCTGGTTCGTCAGCACTGTTCATTATAAGATCCTATTCGGTAGCTCTAAAAAAGCATCCAACAACGTTCTTGACCACCGCTTAAGAATATCGGCGGCAATGGGTGAGAACAACAGTGTAAGAAACGAAAATAACAACTCTAGTAAATGAATCACGCTTTTGCTTACCCGCCAGGACGGATGGAGCAATAGCGGATTAGAATATGTAAAGCAAGAATGGGAGAGGTTGTTTTAGTGAGGTATTACCACAGCACGTGGTCGAGTCCCACACGAACAAGTGCGTAAATGCATTTTTTCCTCTCCTAAACTTGTTTTGTAAAAAAAAAAAAAAAAAAAAAAAAAAAGTAAGAAATGACATAGTTTAAAAAAAATTTCCGTAGATAAGTTCAACATTTTAATTTTAATATTTTTAATTAATCATTTTAAATTTTATTTAATTAATAATTCAGGTATTAATATTTTTAACTAAAAAAATATTATTAATTAAAACAATATAAAAAATTTGAGCGGAATTGTACTTTTTAGGTACAAGATTAAAAAAAGAATACCTCTTTTACGTATATAGCCTTGTATTAACTTTATAATATAGTAGTGAAGATTGAAATAGAATGTTATTGCATATATTTGATTAAATAAGGGTATATCTCTGGAACCTTTAACTTTTCAATAAGAAAAAATATTTTATTTTTTTTTTGTAGCACAGTATTGAAACTTTGTCTACATAAACTTCAAGTGCTAAGCTTTCAAATTATACAAATGGACAGATAAATCTAATTGTCTTCAAGAAGTTATAAATTATTTAAAATTACAAATAATTTTTAACCTGTAACATAAAAATATTCAACAGGTGGTTGCTTTTTAGGATGAAAAACAGTTGAAATGAATCGTTTGAGGGGTTATCATTTTTAAAAAACGATAAGTTTGTTTAATATTTTCAATATTTATAAGAATAGTAAAATACTAATAATACTACACTAGGAATAAAGGAATAAAGTTCCATTTTTGTGTGAAAATCAATCTCGAAATAAACATTAAAACTTAACCTTCAGGTTTTAATTAATGAAAATTTCTGTTGAAAACATTAGAATCGTCAACTTCAGACTTAAAAATTTCTTTCTAAAAAATTTCGGTCGATTACGGTCGGCCGTAATTGATAAATATTTTCACATTATCATTGCAATAAAGTATTTTTTCTCAAAGCACATTCACACAATGTTAAATGGTACTCGTAAAAATATATGTAAGTACTTTTTGAAAACTTTTATTTCATTTTCGTGAAGTATAACTCGTATTACGGTCGTTGTCAAATTTTGTACACGCGTGTTTTCTGTTATTTAAATTAGAATAGTTTTTTGAAGACATGAAGCACATCAATTTAGTATGTCTCAAAATAATTCTAATTATTTAAACTTTTATTTTCCATAAACTATTTTGGTGTGCCAATAGTCTTATTCAAGAAAAATGATAAATAAGACGATTACGGTCGAAAAGGTTAAAAATGAGGGACAACTTTTAAAAACATATAACTTTCTTCACAATAAACAAAATATTAATTTTCATGCACAAATGTGTTCATCGTTTAACTAACTTTAAAAACATGTGTCATCTAACTAGTCATTTTGATTAATTACAAAGTTTCAACGTAAAAACCATTCGAAAGTATGGTTAGGGACAAGTAAACATTGTTAAAAATCGGGTATTCAAATTGGAATAATTATTTATCTATTTAATAAATAAATGTTAAATCTTTTGGAAATGATTCATCGTATCCAGTATTAATATTTCCAAAAAAGCCAGGTAAAAATTGATTGAAATTATCAAAATATATGCGAGGGACATAAAAGTTAAAGGTTCCAGAGATATGCCCATAAACATTATAGTCTACGTTCGGCCCAATTAACATTCTATGGCACTCAACTTCAACAGACATTTAAATCAACAAACAATTGAATACAAATCATATCTTACAAAATTATTAATAAAAATGATTTTCCACTGTTTTTTAAATTAACATTTTATTTCATTGGCTTTTTAATAAACATGTTATCAACGGGGGGCGTCTAGATATATACATTGCAATTTAAAGTACTATATTTTTAAATCATTAGTTTCAGTTTAGTTTTTTTCAGTTTTTAATTTAATGCCATAGTATATTTAATAGAATTAAAGAAAACAAGTCTCAGGGCTGTCATTGCTCAGCTATAACTACTGAAAGCTTAACAGATTCATCACAGACTCTTAGTTGAAAGTGAAATACAACTTTTTTATTGAGAGATCTCTAGGCTCTCTTCAAAAAAGTTTATTTTGACTAAATTAAATTCAGTTCTAGAAATTATATTTTTATATTGAAAATTTCTCTGATAATTTAAAATATTTCAAAAGAAAAGGATTTTTGACTTTTAATTTCGCATTAAGCGTATTTAATAAGGAATTTCCCTAAGTCTCGGCGGTTCACCGCAGTTCGCCGTCGAGAATCGAAGAGGTACCTGAAAAGTAATTAAATTTACCTTGATCGCAATCAAAGTTATAGAAATGTCTTATTTTTAAGAATCACACCTTAGTGTCGATTCCCAGTCGGGCAGAGTGCGCACAATATGCCGTTCCGTATCAAATAAGCGATTTATCTACTGCGTGCGCGTCTTATATAGACGTGTTTGGATTTACACGTCTTGGAGAGAGTTAAGTTGATTCGCCCTCTTGTGGCGTAAGTTACGCCGTCTGCGCCTGTTTGCCTACTACTGGTTTCTCTCTGGCTGGCTTGTTGGCGTAACGTCTACGTGCAGGGATAGGTGATGTGCTTCATCAGTCCCCTCTCAAAAAATTTTTATTATGTTTACAATGTATGTTTTGTCTTTTGTAGCGTATGTCTTGTATGCTTAGTGGGTGTACTTATCTCCCCCCCCCCCCCCCCCCCGAAAAGAAAGCTTTAAAGAACAAAACTTCTTTGGAAACACATGAAAATAATGGAGAGATACAGGTACCATAACTTTTTGTTTTACCGATTAAAAAAAAAACAAAAACAAACTTCTGTTGTATGTGTCTTGTTTTGGCGTTTGTTAAATATATTGTGGATGGATGTCTTGTCCCTTCTATTGGAAAAAAATGTAGACAACGTTCAACAAAATTTATAGGAAAATAAACGAAAAGAACCGTTTTTATTTTTTTTTATTTTCATGTCCATAATATATTAAATCAAGACAATAGATATATAAAAAAATAAAAATGATAATTTTTTTGAATGAGTGGTTTTCTGATGGATTTTTTGTGGTGTGTTGACCACATATAACGAAAAATGTGTGTAACAAGAAGGATAATAAAAAAATGTTTTGTTTTATGAGTCGTTTGTGTTGTTGATTAGTTTTTGCAGTGAATTAAAGACTTCGTCGAATGTTTCTTCAAAACTTTCTTTTGTTTTCATTTATTTTATTAAGGTTTTATTTATGATTTTATTTGTTAATGCTTTATTTTTATATTTTGTGTGTATTTGTTTTAATTCTGTTGTGTTGTTATTGTTAAGATCAGTTGGTCGCATGTTGTCGGTGATTTCGCTAATTGGAATGAATTTTTTTTTTATTGTGTTACAAAGTACTCTATCAATAAATGGATATTTTGGGTCAGCTTTAATTTGTTTAGTTAGATATTTTTCTTTTCCCGTGTAGTTGAAGAATGGTGTGCCTTCCTTTTGGTTTGTAACTTTGATTTTACGTGTTGGTGTTTTTGTTCTGATGTTAATGATTTGGACGTCGTTGTCGTAAGTTTTGTTTTGGTCGTATTGCAGTGTTACCTCGGTTACAGTGCAGGTCCAGGCTTTACCAAATTCTATTTTTTTCGTCATCTGAGTGTAAAAAAAATTATGTAATGTTTGTACTTAATTAGTTTTGTTTGTGATATATGTAGGTGGACTTTTACTTTCTAAGTTCTCTCAAGATATGGTTTTATGTTGAATATTCCCCGTTCATTATTTGTAGTTGGGTTTGTTAAGACATAAGTGGCTGGTCTTATTTGTTTAGATATTATATATGGACCTTCGTATATTTCTAAGAATTTTTTAGTAAGTTTTTTTTATTTTGTCCGGATTTCTTATAGCTTTTATCATTATTTACTTTCTATGGGAGTGAAGTCGGTTGTGTCGTGGTGTATTTCGTTAAAACATGTTTCTATAATTTTAACATATAAGCCCCATAAGTTGTGATTGTCTTCCAGGATGGATCTAAAAAACCTAGACAGTTCTCTGTGAACTCTTTCTACTATGTTGCTTTGTGTTTCTCTCGGGCTGGCTTGTCGGCGTAACGTCTAGCAGGGATAGGTGATGTGCTTCACTACTGTTAATGCAATTAATAAAATCTTTGAATAAGTTCAAAAGCGGATACCTTTGAATCCAGAATATATTAAACAGAATCATAGAACCTTCATTACGATATTCTAATATAATTTGTATATTCTTTTATCAAAATTTAAAAAGAAAGTAAAGAATTATTACATTAAAATGACATTAAAATTATTATAAATATTACAAAAGGGGCAGTCCAACAAAAATCGTCTAGAGCCGGTTGCTCGATGATTTTAAAAAAACCTGAAATTAATATATAATATAATATTTAATTACCATTTAAGGTTTTACATTGCTGTAAATGTCTTAGTTCTTTTTAAATATCTTTTTAAAAGAGTCGATAGATTTCAGGGTTATAAGTAGTCCATTTTACAACGACGCAGTAAAAGCCGTTATAAAATGCAAAATATATGTAATATGTATTTTTTATATTACATATTCACATAACATATCTAAAATAAATGTAAATTGTTTGAATACTCACCTAAATACTTAAATTGTGAGTTTTTCGTCCTCGCACAGTGTTTAAATCTTCTTTTTCCTTTATGAATATCTTCTGTGGAGAAAAATGAAAACACATAAATCCTTTTGAGACTTGTTAATATTACAATCGTAAACTTATTTCACGAAAAAAAACCTGATGGGTTTTGTCTCTTTACTAATTTATTTAACTTTAAGGTAGTTCTCTTAGTTCAGTGCTTCTCAACTGCAAATTTGTAATTTTTTACTTATTTTGTGATGTTTAATCAATAGCGCCAACTTAAAGGTGTAGAGTCTCTTTTTTTTGTATTTATTAAAAAGAAATGAATAAAACGTCAGAAAGTGCATTTTAAAATACTATTTTTCGAAATTTAGTACCGCAAGCCATATTTTTCAAAACGTGCTCTTATTCCCTATACTTTAAAATATAATTTAGTAGTTTTTATTTCTAAACCTAAAGAAAATTCATTGCGTGGTTAGCAAAATTATATTTTTTAACCATGGCTTCTACTTTCTTCCATGTTAAAAAGTTTAACTTTATTCTCAAATATCTTAAGAAATAGCACCGCTTCATACTTTTAAAAAAATATCATTGTATTCGTTGAATGTTCTATTATATGATATTTCAATTAGAAAAATATTTAAAGAAAAATTGTTTTCGAGAGAACTACCTTAAAAATTAAGTGAAACTAACCTGGTTTTCAAAGGAATTTAGTTTTGATGTCAGGTTTGAAGTTAATCCCTTAAAATTTCCCTTAACATCAAAACTAAATTCCTTTGAAAACCAGGTAAGTTTCACTTAATTTTTAAAGTTAAATAAATTAGTAAAGAGACAAAACCCATCAGGTTTTTTTTCGTGAAATAAGTTTACAAATGTAATATTAACAAGACTCAAAAGGGTTTATGTGTTTTCATTTTTCTCCACAGAAGATATTCATAAAGGAAAAAGAAGATCTAAACACTGTGCGAGGACGAAAAACTCACAATTTAAGTATTTAGGTGAGTAATTTTCAAACAATTTACATTTATTTTAGATATGTTATGTGAATATGTAATATAAAAAATACATATTACATATAGTTTGCATTTTATAACGGCTTTTACTGCGTCGTTGTAAAATGGACCACTCATAACCCTGAAATCTATCGACTCTTTTAAAAATATATTTAAAAGGAAATAAGACATTTACAGCAATGTAAAACCTTAAATGGTAATTAAATTGAGTTCTAGAATATTATATATTAATTTCAGGTTTTTTTTTAAAATCATCGAGCAACCGGCTCTAGACGATTTTCGTTGGACTGACCCAAAAATATAAGTTTAAAATTTAACTTTGACTCAACACTAGGGTGGTCCAAAAATGCATGGGAAAACAAAATTTTTTTTTAATGCTCTCACCCCCTAGAATTGTTCTATATCGAAAAAAATACCCCAATTTTTTTTTTTTTTAATATTTAGATAGGGCTCAAAGCGCTCAAAGTTTCGGAAAAAAATACTTTTTTGTAGAAATGGTATAGAACCCTTGAAAATCAATATTTTTCAATCGCCCAACTCTATTTCTCTTAAGAAGACTTCAAACAATAATGTCAAATTGTTTATTTAACCAATTTTTAATATTAACTATATTTTTTCTTAACACCCTGGTCGAAAGTACGAACCTTCGGCTTCGATTTCGAATAGGAAAGTCAAAGATTTGCTCATTGTTGGATGCACACGTGCGCCACCTAAATCATCCGGAGTAAAAGCAGTGTACCGGGACTAAAAGCAGTTTGCCGGGAGCGAATACATTGCGCGAGCTGGCGCGAGTTTTAAAAATAATTTTTTATTTCTTTAAATTTATTTATTATTTCTATTTAAAGGAAGTGTGGATATGTCTCTGATTTTGTGTTAAAATGTGACTGAAACAACTTTTTTTGTTCCTTTTATCGATTCGAGGTCTGCTTAGCTTTATTTGTTTTTATATATGTGTTTTTGATGCCTGCCCCCTACCAGCAGTACTCGCTCCGCTCGTGCCGCTAAATGTCGCGGCAGGCATCAAACTCAGTATTAAATTTTCAACAAACGTAAGGAAATCGATTTTTTCATTTAAAGTTGAATTACTTAATATTTAAACAAACAAAGTTACAAAATTGAGTATTTTTGAAACATCAGTCATTATTTTTCTATAAATTTGTGTAATCTACCTTTTATTAATCATAATCACTAAGAAAAAGTGTAAGGAACGTAAATATGATTAATAAAAATTTTATTTATTGTTATAAACAATTAAATTTAACAAATTTTGAAATTAATGATTTTATAAAGAAACTGTTTTTTGTTTTATAATAACGATATCTTTTAAATAAAAAAGTTAATTAAGAACAATAAATTACTAAACTAATTACTATAAAACTCTTTTAAACAATAAATTTAAAAAATTATTTACGTCGTAAATTAAGTTTGACGTATTAAGTACACGTCAAACTTGCCAACAGTGAAACAACTCCCACAATAGTTAAAGGCAATGTGAAACTTACAACGGATAACGCGACTACAGTGAAACTAAAAAACACTCTATATGTACCAGATCTTCGAAACAATTTAATCTCGGTAGCTAAAATAGTGGTTCAGAACGATGAAGTTGTTTCTACAAAAAATCACGCAATAGTTAAGGATCAAAACAGTTGTGTAAAATTGTCAGCTGATAGAATCGGCGATCTCCTCTATTTAAGGAAATCTGAAAAATCTCACCTTACATGCGCAACGACAAACACTATAAATGTTTGGCACTCTAGGCTTGGACACCTGAGTCAACGTGACATGATACACATGGGTGATTCTATGTCAGAAATATCACAATCTGCAAGTGGTTCACAGAATTTAATGAAACTTGGTGAAATTGTAGTATAAGATGAGATTAATTAATCAGCAAAAAGAATCTTCAAAATATCATAAATTGTAGGAGTTACAATACTTTGAATTTTGATGCAACATTTTCTTAATTATTTTATATCTTGGTCAATTTTTAACCGATTTTGATGAGTCACTCACCATTTTCTTCATAAAATTGTGTATTTTTAGAAAATCATAAAGCAAAAAACAAAATTTATTATTTAGATAGTAAAAAAGTGAAAATAAAACTTTATTTATATTTTTTTTCAATTTTGACCCAATTCTTTAATTTTTTAATTTTTTAATAATATTCTCCTTTAATTCATCTTTATTTTAAAATAAAGATCGTCCTGGAGACTTTATTAGAATTTGTGATATCGTCCTTTTAGTATCATCATCTCAAAGAAAGATACTACGTAAATTTATGTTTTTACCTTCATTTGTTTTTTGACAGTTTTTTTAAAATTTTTTAAATTAGAAACTATTTACTGTGAAGATTTCTTTTTAATTTCTCTATTAAATAAAGTAAAAATCCAATAAAATTGTTATTCTATTAAGAGATTTGGAAATAATTATTAATTTTAAGTAAAAATAGAAAGATTTAATTAAATTATGGAAATTAAACAATTCAATGCAGAAAATATTTTGCTACTAAAAAAACCTTCGAATTTTAAGTCCAAGTATCATAAAAACGAAAGCGATAGATTTTAGGACAATTATGTAAATTGGTATACTATTAAATCAGGTATACTTGTTTTGTTACAAATTATTTAATATTTAAATTTTTTATTTAAGCAAAATTGCTTGCTAAATAAATCATTGTATAAATATTTATTATATTATATTATAATTATATTGTTATTAAATAAATAATGATTTAACTACCTAATTTATTTAATTATATTAAAATTAATTTTTAATTAAATGTTTTTATTTTTACTTAAAATTAATCATTATTTCCAAATCCATTAATAGAATAACAATTTTATTGGACTTTCACTGTATTTAATAGAGAAATTGAAAAGAAATCTTTACAGTAAATAGTTTCTAATTTTAAAAAAATGTCGAAAAACAAATGAAGGTAAAAACATAAATTCACGTAGTATTTTTCTTTGAGATGATGATACTAAAAGGACGATATCACAAGATCTAATAAAGTCTCCAGGATGATCTTTATTTTAAAATAAAGATGAAAGAAAGGGGAATATTATTAAAAAATTAAAAAATTAAAGAATTGGGTCAAAATTAAAAAATATATAAATAAAGTTTTATTTTTACTTTTTTTCTATCTAGATAATAAATTTTTTTTTCGCTCTATAATTTTCTGAAAATACACAATTTTATGAAGAAATTGGTTGGTGACTCATCAAAATCGGTTCAAAATTGACCGAGATATAAAATAATTAAGAAAATGTTGCATCAAAATTCAAAATAGTATAACTCCTACAATTTATGATATTTTAAAAATTCCTTTTGCTGACTAATTTCTCTCATATTATACTACAATTTCACCAAGTATCATTAAATTCTGTGAACCACTTGCAGATTGTGATATTTCTGACGTAGAATCACCCACATGTTGAAAAATAATTGCACAACCGAATTCAGTTTCGAACTCTCAACAAATTTAAAAAATTGTTTAGCTGAAAAACTCACACTCCATTCACTAAAAGAGAAAGCTCATCGACAACACTATTGGAAATAATACACACTGACGTTTGCGGCCCTATGAGAGATGTGTCAAAAGGTGGTGCGCGTTATTTCATAACGTTTATTGACGATTATACTAAATGGTGTCAAGTGTGTTTCGTAAAAAATAAAAGTGAAGCAGTTAAAAAGTCTCAAGAATCTAAAAACATGGTCGAAAATCAAACTGGATGTAACATAAAAGCCGTGCAATCGGACAACGGTCGCGAGTACTTTAACGATTCCACATACGCCACAGCAGAACGGTTTAAACGAATGAACAGAACTGTCGTGGAATCAGGCTAGTGCATGTTAATACAGTCTGGTCTCCCTTTGACGTTTTGGGCGGAAGCTGTAGCTGCGGCAAACTACACTCGAAATCGTTGTATCACCAAAGGACTACCAAACGGAATTTTTTCTGCCTGAATTAAATCATTCAATATGAATTATAAGAAGCTTATGTTCAATTCCAAGTCTTAAACAGTCTCAAATTGTTTATAATTATTTTGCAAACAAAATAATTCTCATAGAAAAAAGCGATACATAGAAAAATGTTATCACTCATTAAATGTATTTTTAAAAATATCGACTTTCGAAAAATGTGTTTAAACAAATTATTATAAACAATTGTCCAAAATAAAAAAATACAGGGAAATATTTGTTTTTGCATTTGCCTATGAATTCAATATATATTTTCAATCAATATCCATCAGCAGAAGCTGATCCATCAGACCAAACCTACCTTGGCCAGCCTCAATTTTTTTATAATTATTTTATAAACAAAATACTGCTTGTAAAAAAACGATAAATATCAATGTTTCATAATTTTTCCTACACAATTGATAAAGGTTAACTGTTTTTCAAAAAAGCATACTTTAGAAAAAATTGTTTATACAAATTTTATATAAACAATTGTACAAAATAAAAAAATACAGGAAAATGATGTTTTTGTCATTTTCCTATGAATCCAATAGATATTTTTATTCAATATGCATGAGCAGAAGCTTAAACTAAACCTACTTTAACCAGCCTTAATTTGTTTATAATTATTTTATAAACAAAAATCTGATAGTAGAAAAAAACGATAAATACTAAAGTTTTATAATTTTTCCCGTACAATCGATTAACGTTAATAGTCCAGGAGGCATTGTCACAAAAGGTGACTCATATTTGCATGCTTCTATTGCAGTTTATTACAAACTAAACCGAACGCGCTTGGTCTGCCACCTAGATAGCAAAACAAGGGCAGACCTTTTCCATTTAACAGTTGGCACACCTAAATTTCGAAAAAAAATCGGTCTGCCACTTAGAAGCGGAACAAGGGTCGAAATATGCAAATTTGAGTTGTTTTAACTCATGCGAGAACGCTGCAGACCTTTTCCTGTCATCGGTTGGCTTACTTAAATTTTGAAAAAATTGGTCTGCCACCTAGGCATCAAAATAAGGAGCGTGGGTGGAGGTCAAAACATGTAAATTTGAGAAGGTGATTTGACTCATGCGTGCACGCGGCAGACCTTTTTCATTCAACAGTTAGCACACTTAAGAAGGTACTACAGTAAATCAGTCCCGGTTTTAGAGATTTTGCGCCCCGGGGCAAGATTTCCAAGGCGCACCTCCTAGTTGAAAAAACTTGTACAAGATCTTGGACAAGATCTTGTACAATTTCTTGTATCTGATCAGTGTCATGAACTTGTACAAGACCTTCCAAGAACATGTATGTGTTATGCATAAGAAATTGGAACATGTTCTTCTACACGTTCATGTATAAGATCTTGCACAAGAACACTTACTCGTACCAGACCTTGTACATGTTCTCGTAGAGGTTCTTGTACAGGTTCTTGTACAGGTTCAAAAAAAAAACACTGACGAGTTTCGGAGCCGCAACCTAACGAACGCCTTAAATACCTCACGGCCATTGTTATATGAATTGTTACATTGTTACTTCTACATTTTCCCGTGCAAATGTAAACTGAAAATGTAGAATTATACAAAATCTTAATCATATCATAGAAAACATGAACTTATATAAGAACCAGTACATGACCTTGTACGAGTAAGTGTTCTTGTACAAGATCTTATACATGAATCTGTACAAGAACATGTTCCAAGTTCTTATGCAGAACACATACATGTTCTTGGAAGGTCTGCCACTGATCAGGTACAAGAAATTGTACAAGAACTTGTCTAAGATCTTGTACAAGTTTTTTTAACTAGGCTGTGCCTTGTGGGGGAAAATCATATATTATTAAATAAGCAAAATCAGAAAAATAATAGTTAATTGTTTAAACTTATATATGTTTATTAATTAAAGTTACGCAATTTTTTCTTGTGGCTACAATTGTCAAAACAATTATTCGAAAAGTGAGAGTCGTACAGGAACAACATGTTGTTTCTGTAAAAAATCTTCCTGCAGGAAGATGTTTTGCACTGTGAAGTAGTACCTAAGCAAACCAGTATATTACGAATAATAGATTCTTGACCCCTTATTAGAATCGACTTTTTGGAATCGACTCTTATATTATATTTTTTTAATGCTATAGTCACAACTTTTTGTATAATGTCTCTTGTCTTTCTCTCTTTCGAGACAGTGGCATATAAGTTTGTGTTACCTCTACATTTTCCCGTGCAAATGTAAACTGAAAATGTACAAATGTAGTGTAGAACTTATACATTATGCCTTAAACATTATTATTATACTTCTACATTATTTTATGCCACTGCCATAAAAAAGAGAGAAAGACAACAATGGTTTTTCACAAATAGATCTGACAGTAATTTAAGGCTTAAAAGTGAAATTACATGAATGCTTTTTTCTGTGTTGCAATGAAAGAGACTGTACTTTTCTATTACATGGTCTACGCTTGCGCTTGTGTAAAGCCTCAAGTGTCGAATTGTTGGCAGGGTTGAGTATATTATTCTGATTACTTAAGGTACGTTATTTACCTAACCCGGTCCATAATTTTATTGAAACTTCAACTTTAAGTTGCCCTCCCATTTATGCGTTGTCCAGAAAAAATTTTGGTTCTGCGTTCTATCATTAGGAAACTCCATTCGAAATTTCTAGTGACAAATCGCAGATCGCAAACTTTGTAAAACAACGCACACATGAGATGTCACCTTTAAGTACTAAATACTGCCGTAGGAAATTAAAACTTACTTAAGTCATATTTTCATGAAATCGAGAAAATGTCGAAAGACTGTTTGTCTTTAAAAACCTAATGTCATATAAATAATTCTGTAATCTACCTTCCTAGGTAAATTAATAGCGTTCTTTCTAATTCTGTAGTCAAAAATTGATTATTTAAATAAATTATATTAAAAAATGAACTTAAGTAGTTTTTTTTATAAGCAAAACTTAGCTAAGTTGACACTTAAGGAGTGCTTCCCCAGTTAAAAATTCCTTTACACGAACTTTAAAGGATCGTGTCATGAACCTTCAAGGAACTTTAAATGTTCCTTTAAGGATCCTCAAAGGTCCTGCAATAATTCCTTGGAGGATCCCTGACACGGTCCCTTAACGGAATTTGGAACAGCGATCCTTCACAGGTACCCGCATGTACCTGTACAGGATCCTAAGCTGTATTATAGTCCTACGAGGGACTCGTTAAAGGAACATAAGTAAGTTCCTATGTAGGAACATGTGTAGTTTTCAATGAACTGAATACATGATGCGCACTGGTCGAACTTGGTTTCTATGATGCTTACAGATGAGCAGTAGTTTTTAATTTTCTAGATTCCTACGTCACATATAACATTTAATTTTGATCAAATACCAGATAAAAAAAAATTAACTAAAAAATGTCTATTAAAGGATACTGCAGGGAAACCTGCATGAGAACATTTACATTATGCGTTCCTTCGCGGGAACCTGTGCAGTATTGTTGTTCTTAATTCCGTCAGGGGATCGTGTCAGAATCCTCTAAGGAATTATTGCAGGACCTTTGAGGATCCTTAAAGGACTTTTGAGGATCCTTAAAGGACTTTTGAGGATCCTTAAAGGAACATGTAAAGTTCCTTAAAGGTTTATGACACGATCCTTAAAATTTCCTTTAAAGGAATTTTTAACTGGGTCCTGAAAAGATAGGCGAGCTCAAGTCGATGCTCAGAAATAAAAACTCAATTAACTCCACCTGGCGTTGAGGTGGGAAAATCGAAAGATAAAAGATGTTAACTTGAGGAGTGCTTTCGAAAGACACGGTCTAGCTCATGCCACTTTTCGAAAAAAGAACTCTGTTAACTCGACTAAAGGTTTCTACTACGAAACCAAGACTGAAACTCGACTACGTTTTTAAGAACAGAAGTGCTTAAGTTGACTTGACTGAGTTTTTGTTTCTTAATTCACACGCCAGCTCACACGCCTTCTACGATTTTTGGACTCCCTAACTTAATTTAACATACTTTTTATTCAGTATTTCTTTATTCTCTGGGTTTTCGACGATTTTTTATAATTATTTTTTGCAAGAAATAATTGAAATTCAAATATTTTAATAATACTTTGTCATTAAGATATATTATAGACCTTTTTTTTATATAAATAAATGGTAGAAATCTTGTGGCCTTTGGTCTTTTTGTAAAAAATTATTTGAATTTAGGAAGTTAGTTTAAAATTTTTTTTATTTATTCTTCACCAAATTTCGATGCATTTCGCTACGAACGTAGCTCATCAGGACTATAACAAAATCACAATGTTAAACTTACACTTGTCAGAAATCTGTTTCGTAGATATAATATAATAAAATTAAATAAAATATGGAGTTTTACATACCACATAAAATTTAGAGTTAATAAAATTTTTACATTAATAAAGTATTAGAATTGCTCTGGAAAAAATTACAAGTTGTGATAAGTATTAAAATATTGAAGGTTAAAATTATTTTTACAATTATTTTTGAATTAAAACTTACTGGTTTAAGATAAAAATATTTTTGGTGCATGTCAAGTAATTTTGATAAACACTCCATAATTAACAAATTGTACTGTAACATTTTTTAAATTTAAATTTAACTTTGTGGTAACACATGGTTTTGCTACCACATTTCTGTTTACTTAACCTCTAAATTATACAACGATACGATTCTCAGAATACAGACTAATACCAACATAAATATGCAGAACTTCATAAGAAATCTAATACATAATCTAATCTAATACATAAGTAGACACACCACAGAATTAAACCATAAAGTAGACTACAATAGTAAAAATGTCCATATACTTGACTTAGAGAGTGATTGGAGAAAAAGAAATATTCTTGAGATGTTTTATATTGTAAAAAACAACAATACAGTTAACTATAGATCGGACACAGAGAATCTTTCCATTTTCTACCATGATCTCATAAAATTTAATATAAAATAAAATAAAATTTTTTTGCCCCTGACAGTATACTATGTTTCTTACTCAAATGAAAGAATCCCTAGAAAATAGTCTGTATTCTGAGAATCGTATCGTTGTATAATTTAGAGGTTAAGTAAACAGAAATGTGGTAGCAAAACCATGTGTTACCACAAAGTTAAATTTAAATTTAAAAAATTTTACAGTACAATTTGTTAATTATGGAGTGTTTATCAAAATTACTTGACATGCACCAAAAATATTTTTATCTTAAACCAGTAAGTTTTAATTCAAAAATAATTGTAAAAATATTTTTAACCTTCAATATTTTAATACTTATCACAACTTGTAATTTTTTCCAGATCAATTCTAATACTTTATTAATGTAAAAATTTTATTAACTCTAAATTTTATGTGGTATGTAAAACTCCATATTTTATTTAATTTTATTATATTATATCTACGAAACAGATTTCTGACAAGTGTAAGTTTAACATTGTGATTTTGTTATAGTCCTGATGAGCTACGTTCGTAGCGAAATGCATCGAAATTTGGTGAAGAATAAATAAAAAAATTTTTAAACTAACTTCCTAAATTCAAATAATTTTTTACAAAAAGACCAAAGGCCACAAGATTTCTACCATTTATTTATTTTAATAATACTTTCAGACGCGATTTTTTCTTACCAATCCATTGATATCAAAAACTCATTTTTCGACAAAATATGACTTAACTAAATTTTTCCTTCGTACGTACGGCGGCAGCACAGTCTTTAAAATTTTCTTCTTTCAATTTTGTACTTTGCACTACTTGGGACTTTACCAACGGGGCGGTTGCCCCGGCTCGCCCCCCTTAAAACCGGCACTGATTGTCAATAAAGACTGAAAATTAAATAATTATTAAATAATTTTCGTAACAAATTACTAGTGTTAGTTACCAACTGTTTAGACGGTGCACCTACTGATATTCTGTTTTTCTGAATATTACAATTTATTTAACATGTTAGGTGCAATGTGTAAATAGTATAAAGCAAGTTCTTTAAAAATTGTTTAAATATCAATATACTTTTTCATCTTTATTCGTAATTCGTGTAAAGTTTAGTGCATGTTTGAATTAGGAAAGACTGCATGTTTTTTGGTCCCTTTCGTCAAAAGTTGATGAAAAACAATAATGTTTTGTTTAAAATTTTTTTAATTAACAATTTATTTTTTAATTTAAATTAGGAAAGACTGCACGTTTTTTGAACCATTTTGTCAAAAGTTGATTAAAACCAATAATAATTTGTTTAATTAACAATTTAATTTTTAATTTTTATTCGCATTTGTATAAAATTCAGTAAATTGCAAAACTATCAAAAAACAGCTTTTTTCTAGGTGCATGTTACATCCGAGCGAAGGCGAGGTTATTTAAAATGATATTTAATTAAAAGGAAAAGCAGCAATCTGATTAGCTAGCGAAATGATAGCCTTTATATTTATTTTTTAATTTGGGTACGTTTTCACTAACAGATCTAAGGGATCTGTGTCAATAAAATAATCAAGTCAATATCTTTTAGACGTTTATTATAATAATTCACTTATTATGGTAAAGTTACAGAACAATAGTCAACTTTATTTTAACAATCTACCCGAGAGAACAACAATCGCAATAATCTTTTAATGACTTTAGTCTTACAATGAATCACTAATGTGAGTTTTCGTTAAATGCCAGTATTGGGTCAGTACTGGACCAGTATTCGGAAAGAATGATTATAATTGATAATTCAGTTATATGTAATATTATACCATCGAGAAAAAGGAAGCAAACTCGTTTAATATTTAAGTTAAGTAATGCCAGGACTGAGCCAGCACTGGACCAACACTGAAGTGAATATTTCCAAGTGTTCAAATAAATGTTTAAACGATATATTGGTAATAATTGGTACAATTAAATTGTTTGATTGTCATTAGCAATGCCAACACTGGGCCAGCATCGGCTTGTACTAGCTAGCCGTGATACAGTTAATTTTAGTTACAATAAATACTATTAAAATAATCATGAATCAGAATCAATAGACAATCCGTTCGTCATATAATGGTAACAAGTTAATTGTGGTTTTAATTCATTAAACAATAATCATATCATAAATAAATCGCAAGGTACTTACATAAGGTTTTCGTAGGTTGTTGACAATTAGAATAGCGCAGGAACGAGGTAGTGACCAAGACGTCGCTCAATCGATTTCGTATCGTTGATACAACTATAATGTATTACACTTCACACAAGCGCTTTTAATGTTATTTATCGTCGGATCACAATTAGATGGACACGATGCTCCCTATAAAGTCTAAAGTTAACACTTGTGATAACTTGAGCAATATGTGATACAAGATGCCGCTTTCAATTTCGATTCCCACGGTATTACGCTTTCAAAGCTACCGGAGTATAAGACAAATTATTCTAAGTGTCGCTTGTATTTAAAGAAAATAGCTACCCTTTCCTAGGAACAGGCGTGTCAATAATTTGAATGGTAGGAGGTTTCGATTCGACGATATTACGCTTTCAAAGCTACCGGAGTATAAGACAAATTATTCTAAGTGTCGCTTGTATTTAAAGAAAATAGCTACCCTTTCCTAGGAACAGGCGTGTCAATAATTTGAATGGTAGGAGGTAAAAAAAGAATATGATTTTTACCCTTTCCTAGGAACAGGCGTGTCTTTTAATTCAATTGGTAGAAGATAAAATTGATGAAGCTTCAAAAAGTGCACGTGCGCTCGCACTCGCGAATGACATTGATATCTTATAGTCTGTTTCCATAAATGCGGTATTTAGTATCGTATAACAGATAGACACATTCTCATAAACTCGTCTAGGATTTGTTTTGCTTATCTAAGGAAGAATGCACGTGTGATCTTTTACTAAAGTCACGTACATTCTTCGAGGTCGAAAGAATGTATAATATTAAATTTCCAATAATGTTTAGACGATATTATGAGAATATAATCTTTCATAAAACGGTGAAATCAGTCCATTGTCATCAGCTTGCGTTTTCTTTGGACTAGAATTTCATAGAGACTAAACAATGGGTTTGTTTCATTCGCATTTGCAAATATTGTAATTTCATCTATCCTTGCAGCTGTTAAAACATACTAAAAGAATTTGCAAAATTCGTGAATAAAATGTGAAATAATATACTGTCGAGTATCTTATCATGCAGCTGCAAGAATGTATTTTTATTAGAAATATGAGAATTATGTAGTGTTATTAGAAAAATAAAATTTTGGTTACTGGGATGTAACAGTCCTCCCTCCTTATTTTGTTCTTCGTCCCGATAGAACCCTTTATCGAAATTACAACATTTGCATCATTAGCGATTACGAATTTACACAGTCATACTGCACACGTTATTCTAAAATACATAGTTTGTAAGGTAATCTGCGCTTGAACGAGACATTCTTGAACAAGAATAGAATTTAGAGAAGGAATTTCATTCACGTAATCTTTCTTATTATTTACGCACCCGTTATCTTATGGTGTGTCAGTGTTTTGATATGTGAGTAATGAGTGCAATCTTGTTTTACGTTGTCGTGTGGATTTCTCGGGTCTGGAGACGCACATGGTTGCAAAAACGCACGTGGTGACTGAGATTTTGCCGGTGTCATCTAGTTGGTCCATTATATAAGGATGCGCTCGAGATGAGTTAAATTAGTTCAATTTCTTCATTATGGACAACGTACGATCCTCAACAGAAACGGTGCTCGCAGAGGACTCCTTTTTGGGTAAGTTGAATTGGTAGTTATAAGAAACATTATCCTTCAATCATAAAAGGAATTTTAATAATATTGTGATATCCATTTTTGTTTTTCTAGAAGCTGTCAATCGATTGTGCCCAGTATCGTTGCCTATGTTTCTGCGACAGGTTCAAGGCATGGTGGCGTCCATGCATCATAACATTTTGGTGGATCGGGTGGTTTCTTCCTTCAACCACCACCCTGACTTGTTGCCACCAATCAAAAGGAAACCGGGCAGACCACGCAAAAATCCTTTGCCAGTCGTTGATCCTGAGATCGAAAGGATGAGAACAGAAAATCTAGTGATTGCCACAGAATTGACTTCTCTGCTGAATTCCTTAAAGTAAGTATGTAATACTTAATTCAAAACTTGTGTTGATGTATACTAATTTCATACTGTGATAGAATCATATTTTGCATATTTGTGAGTTCCATAACCAAAGAGTGACTGAACCTGCTTATATTTTTTATGCTTATTCTACATTCTTTATTCTTTGTTTCAGTCGTCCTGGTCGTCCCTACTTCTGTTTATGTGGAAAGTGTCCTGGTACATCCAATCTACCTGTACACGAAGTTTGGGTTGATGGCCAAGTCCAGCCCACCCTTGGTCCGTTAAGGTCATCTCAGGATCCATTGGCTTAGTGTATCAAAACTTGTTGTATGTATGAATGTGAGAATTTAATGTGTCAAAATTGCTGTGTGTGTTTATTTCTGCTGTGTCTCAAAATATAAATTTTTTTTTTTTATTGTAGGTGTGTAACATTATGTATTTTCCTGTCTTCACTAGTTTTCTTAAAATTTGAATAAATTCGAATAGTGTATATATATGTCTTGTTTTTATTGAAATTCCGGCTCCACCTTCCTTCCTTATTTAGAATAATACCTTTATAATGAAAGCAATTAATGTTGATATAGACATAATTTGGACTTCATACAATAGCATAATTAATACGCCTAATAGATTGATTGAAACTATAGTCAAACTACTAATTAAATTTAATGGTAATTGGTTGTTGATTATTGATAAAACCATTATTAGAAGGAATAAGAATAATAATAATAGTAATAATAATAGTGATAATCATAATAATTGAACATTGATCAGTAGAAAAGAAAATAATGTTTTAACTTAGTTCTTAGCTTATTTTATGCTGATATCCAATGTAATGCAATTTTTAATTTTATTATTTACTACTCAATTTATTTATCGGTAATACCATTATTTTCTTTTGATAGTTCGATCATCAATACATTATCCTAATTTTGATTATAATAAGAATTTCAATCATAGCAGCGGTCAATATTTTGTTAATTCTCTTCTACTTATGATTGCGACTTCCTAGATTATTCTAGATTCTCCATTGATCATTGACAACAAAGGCTCAACCATCGATCAGAAGTGTCATCATTAACTTAATTAATACATTTTTAGAATTTATTTATCAGCTATTATTAATAAATTGCAATAATAACTAATTTTATGAGAATGGGTAGGTGACCAGGAGTACATCAGAACGAAAGAGCTCTTTTCTCTGACATCTGATATTTCTTATCATACATTTCTAAGCTCGCCCTCTTTATAATGGCCTCTCGTCACCTATCCAATCTCGCTTTGCATAATAATCAGTAGGACTGACCGGTCGAGGTGAATTAAAATCCGTCTTATCTCACACGGCGGCCATCATGATTGAGGCGTGACATATAGCGATAAATATATTTAAAATCTCTAACTGGCTGAGATTATGATCCGCCTCAATCATAATGGTGTCGTCTAATGTTTCACCGTTGATTCTTAATCGTGGGCGGAGAGTTTCAATGTATTTAAAAATTGACTGTTGCGCTTACAAAATTTTTTGAATTTTGGGCGAACACCTCCCTCCTTACTTTTCATCGTCCTCGATGAATTTCGATTAATTTTGTGAATGTTTGGTTTCTCTTTTCTTGGTATGCGTTCATTAATTAGTTGGTATGCTAACACAATGTAGTCCTTGGCTGAGTAGCACCATCCGATGACGGATTTTGCCATGATGTGTTGTTTTCAAGGAGTGTTGTTATTGGAAAGTTAAATAATGCCCTTCTGTTGTTTGTAGTTCTTTGGTTGTTGTTATCTCGACTTCTTCGATTTTTGAGAAGTGAAAAGATGTTATAAATGTATTTAGCAACTACAATTGCTAATACTACTAGGCAAATTTTAATGAAGGTCCATACCTGGTCCGTTATTTGGAAGACCCAGCCAATTATGGGTATATTCATTCTGAAGGTGATTTTCTAATCTGAAAACATCGTTCATATTTTAGTTGAATTTTATTTTTAGTGATTGTTTTATATCGATTATTTGAGATTAGAAAAATAATGATAATTATAATTCTCGATTATTTTAATCTTAATAATAATAATAATTCTTGATTATTTCGATTATAATCTCAATTAATGGTACGAGTTATGACATGATAATTTTGTTAATATAGTCATTAAATATGGAATTGACTAATATAGTCAATGACTATATTATTTATTTATTGGATTTTGCTTCTTCAACAGAGAATTATTTTCTCAATTTTAAAATTGTGACGGTTGGAAAATTAATCATGATTTATAAAAGTGACTACATTTTTAATTTGTTTGTGAAATTGAAAGGAAATAAATTTTTTTTTTTCTTTCAAAATTTATTTTCGGAATTTTGTCTTCACTGAAAATTTTAAAGTGAAGAATTGTGTTATGTGAAACATTAACGAGATCATTTTATGGATATTTAAAGGGCATATTCGATCAGCGGTAGTGTGAAAAATTCACAGATATATTAGGAAGTGAAAATTGATTTCTGGTTGTCGAAATTAAATTTAATAATTTCCTAGAAAATAAATGTGAAGTGGAAAAAAGATTGATGTCCGAGTGTAAAAAAAAAAATTTTTTGGAAATTATTATACTGATTGGATTTTTTGTGTGAAAATTAAAGTGAGTTTGATGGAATAACTTGTCCTTTAAAATTGTGATCGGTCAATTGTAGTGAAAATTTTCTATTTTTGAAGAATTTTAACGGAATTTCTTGAGAATTTTTGGAATTTCGAGACATGTGGTTGGAAGTGACGTTTTTCTCGGTTTGTAAAAGTAATTAAAATTAACCGTTGAGATCAGCGGGGACAAAATGGATAAAATTTTATTCAAATTTGTGATTTTAATACGGTATAGAAATTTTATAAATTTTAAATTAAAATTTTCATCAACTTAAATTCGAGAGTGAAAAAGTGTTACTTTTCAAACGTGTTCCGGCGTAAGTCCCAAGAAAGTTAAAAATTCGAAATTTTGTTTTGAATTGATTTTCTTACAAATTTTATATTGGCGCTGCGACGGTTAAATAATTACTGAAAAGTTTTAAATTTCGGTAAATGAATTCGACCGGTGGTTATTCATGGTCGATTTTGGAAATTTTTGATCAGCGTGGTTGCCAATTTGATAGTTGGTGATTGATGGGTATGGACTTGCACAAATTATTGGAATTAATTATTGTATAATTTCTTAATATTTTCTTTCAGCAGTACTGTTATTGAAATTATTTATGATTTTATGGCTTGACAAATTGTTGAAGTTTATATTTTTACCAATTGATAAATTATGCAAATATTTTATTTATGGTGTGATATTATTTATTGTGGCAATTGTGTATTATTTTTTTTAAATTGATTTATTAAGTGATTTATTGTTGATATTTGTGTATTTTGGATTTTATAAATTGACCGATCAGCGGAGAAATTTGTGTAAATTTGTAAATTAATTTTGGGATTTATCGGTATTAAAAATGGCGGTTTATCAGAATCAGTCGTTGACAATGTTAGAAAATCGGAGTCGTTTTTCTTCATTGAGTGAATCGGATTCAGAGAGTGAAACTAGTCCTATTAGAGTAAGGCCTAGAAATCGAAATGATTTTCAAATGGATAATAGTTATATGGTGACAAAAGTTTTAAAAGATTGGGAAATAAAGTTTACGGGCAAAGAGGACGCGAATGATTTTATAGAACGTTTACAAGATTGTAAAGAGTGTAATGAGATCAGCGGTCGAGAAATTTTTAAAAGCTCTTCCTAGCGCTTTGAGATCAACGGCCAGTACATGGTATACAACGATTAAACACAGAATACGGTCGTGGAGAAAATTTAGGAAACTTTTCCTTCGTGAATATTCGGTATCGGTGGAAGACGATGACGTTATAGAAGAAATGAAATCGCGAACCCAGGCTAAAGGGGAGAAAATTTCGTCTTTTATAACGAGTCTTCGGGTTATCAAGGGACGTTTGCGGTGTCCCATTTCATCCGCTCAATTTTAAAAATTGCTTATCGAGGCTTGACGCCTGAATACCGTAGGTATTTGAGTAGTTTCGAGATAAATACGATCAGCGATTTTCAACGGGTTATGAGACGGTATGAAAAATTAAAAGAGTTGGACAAACAATATGTCCCACCACCAACGAAAGATAAAATGCGGTTTTCTGCGGCTGCCGTTTCAGTATCAAATAAAGGGTTGAAAGTTGACGCGCTATTGGACGAGTCGTCCCAGAACAATGGACAGAGTGATCAGCGGAAATTTCTCGGAGCATGTTACCACTGTCATGTAGTGGGACACAGCCCCTTTGAGTGCCGTTATAGAGTATGTTTTTCTTGTAGAGGCCAAGGACATTATTCGTCAGAGTGTCCCAAGAGGGGACAATGCCAGGATTTTATTTCGTGTCAGATTTGTAGTACGAGGGTCAATTGTGTAAAAGTGAGAGAGAGTTTGGGAAACGAGCAGCGAGGGGTGAGCAGGCCATTTCTTCCCCAAGCCGAATTAACAACCGCCAGTGAGACAGTGAGAGTCCCACAAAATGAGAAAGAGATATTTTGCGAAGTGGAGAGTACGTCTTTAGAATTCAGTGTTGATTCTGATGATCCAGATAACTCAACTGGGACAGTGCCAGTTATAGATCAACGTAAAAATTTGGGAACAGATCAGCGGGATCATCAGGATATTTCTGAAGGGAAATTGAGCCAGGTTAATCGACTGGAAAATAATCCGTGTCCCAGTTCACATGTCAAACGGACAGTTACTGGTGGGACAGAAGTTTTTCCGATTCAGGTCATGGATTCAAAAGTGGTTGGGGATAAAATTGAAGTGAAAATTTGTGTGTGAGTGTACGAGACAACACTATATCAACTGAGACAGAGTGTCCCAGGAGTGTAATAGTGTGTCCCAATGGTGACACAGAGTGTCCAAGCGATGAGAAAGAGTGCCTCATTGCTCAGACAGGGTGTCCCATCGATATTTCAAAGTGTTCCAGTAGGGAGACACATTATTCAGGGGATGAGAGAAAGTGTAATGATTTAGAGAGAGAGTGTCCCAGTGATGGAACACATAATATTGAAAGTGGGAGGGGGAAAGTTACACGGGGTGTAACTGAGAAAAATGAGAGTGAGGAATTTGTAGACCTTGCTATTTTTGATTTAGAATCCTGTATTGGACTTGGTGTTTTCCAGAATTCAGATCAGCGTAAAAATTTAGGACGTGGAGAACGAGAGTGGTTAGGCACAGGAACTAGGAAGGAATTACCAATCCTTCTGTTAAAGAGTTTTAAGATTTTTCAGTTCCTTTTGCCAAAAAGAAGAGAGCTTCTTGAGCTAAGAGGAGAGAGCATGTTCATTTCATGGAACAGCCTTCCTTTGAGATATTGGTGTCTATTATTTGTGTTATGTTCACCAATGAGCAGAAAGAGAGAGAAGATGTGGTGGAAGTGGAGATGGAAAATTTGGATTTGGGATATGTGGTGAAAGTGGAGATGGAAAAATTTTATTTGGGATTTTTTTTTTTTTTGAACTAGGGGATGTTCCTAGATGTTATTGGAGAGAAGAACAGTTTTTGAAGAGTAGGGATAAACGATTTAGTGAGTGATGGACGATCAGCGGGTAAAATTTTTTTTTTTTTTGGTGGATTTTGAGATTTATAGCTATCTTAAGAAAGTAATGTGTTTGAAAGATCGGCGATGTTTCTAAAGAATACATCGGCCTAGGGGAGGGGTTTGTGACGATGTAAATCGTCAACATTTATATTTTATTTTGTCTTTCCCTAGGGATCTTTAATTTAGTTAATTTTTGAATAATTTATTGAAAGGGGCCGTGCTTGAATTATGAGATACGAGCCTGAGTGCCGAGTATTGATTTTCTGGTCGATCCGTATCTCTCGTCTTTCTCTAGATCAGCGGATTATTGTCGTTCTTCGTCGAATTCGTAAATTGCGATTTGCGCAGGTCAAGTTCACGAATAGTAACGAAGGTCAGCGGAAGGATCCGAATTTTTCTTACAGGTTACGCCTTCCCATGGGTCCGACTGCGAGGGTGAGAGGTGTCCGCGACGGCCGAACGAGAGAGAACGAGCGAGGAAGAAGGACGCTTGAAGAGGGAGGATTCGCACGAGGGAAATCAGTTTTACCGGTCGATTTCTGCCATGTGTTGGTTCATTATTATTTTCACCGCCCCAGAGATTCCTGTTTTGCCGAAATTGTCCCTCGAAAGGTGTTTGATCACCGGAAAAATTTGTTAAACTATTGTTTGAAAGTAAGAGTGTGTAATAAAGTGAATTAAATAAAGAATTTTGTTTAGTGAGAGTTAATAATTTAATCATTGACGAAAGTCCCAGAAGCCTGTCGGTTAGCGGTTCATTGTTGGTGGTTTGGAGTTGTTCGTCATCAAATTGGTGAGTTTCTCATTTTATAGTGGAATGAGAATTTGATTGTCCCAACGTCGGCATCGCGAGGTTTTCGTCTCAATAGAATCTCCCTTTGAGTTTTATATTTTGGTCAACACGGAGAGAGATTTGGATTTTGTTTCGGTAAAATTAGTGATAATATAACTTATAGAAACGATGCAATTCGGTTTGGTTAATCGAATAATCGCTATATTTTATAGTTTTAAATATTTCTTATTTATTTATTTAATTACTTATTAATAATTACTAATTTTATTTGCAATAATTAAATTTTAATAATAGCATTTTATTTTTATTCTAATAAAACATAGTTAGGCATTTATTTGTGGTTGTATAATAGTGAAATTAATTTAAATATGTAATAATTAATAATTTATGCATGTATATACTTAAGGTTTAAAATATTTGTATAAGAGATATGTTGCAAATCAGCTAAATTATTTAAATTTAACCTTTCGTGGTAATTAAAATAGATTAGCATTAGTATTATAAGTATTTATTCTAATCATTAATTATTAGATTATAATATGTTTTAATTAATAAACTTTATTAACTATATTTGGTTAATACTAAAATATTTTTATAATTTGAATAAATTAGGATAGACTCGGTGAAAATCATAGGTTTAAATATAATTTATTTAGTAATTCAATAATTACCAAATAATTTGGTACTGGTTATAGGCATTTATTATTATAATTCTATAGTTTTTATTTATTGATTTTCTTATTTTTAGTATTTTTGATTAATATTCATAATTATTTATGTTGGTGCTTAAAAGGAGTAGTGATATCAGCTAATATTATTTTAAATAAACTTTACTTATAATATATATATTATGCATTAAAGTAAGAAGACATTTAACTTTAATTCTAGTATTAAGGTAAGCGATTTTAATTATCCTCATTAATTTATAGTTTGCTCGGCTAATAATAATAATAATAGTTTAGTCATTCAAGCTAACATAAGTGTATGCAAATGCTTACCTTTTATTTACCCCCTTTTTTTTTTGTTTTAGTATTAAGAGGAAAGAAGAAGACAACCAACCATATCCTCACTCTTCATTCTTTCGTCTTTCTTCTATTTTTCTTTATTTATATGTTTTAATTTTCTTTATACAATTTATTTTAAGTTTGTTAACATGTAAGTTATGGCTATCTACATTCTTGCAATTGTGGAATAATTTGTTATAATTATTATTCTATTTATTATGTTTAAATGATAGTAACGGTTTAGATTTTATGATAAAATGTATATATATTTCTTTTATTTATTCGATTAATTAAATTTAATCGTGATTAGTTTATTCTAACTTTAAATCAATAAAGGCCCCCGGAAGTTCCCATGAATCCTCACTTATTACGTCATTATGAGAGTTTTCCATTAAGTTTTTATTCTTGGTGGGCTTCCTACATTTGTCAATAACATGCCCTCTACGAAAACAATTTTCGCAGCAATTCTCCCATTTGAATAGCTTAATCTTTCATTTTTGCGGGTTATCTAACGCTAATACGTAAACTAAATCTCTAATTTTCTTAAAATTCTTCTCCTCAGAAAAGAAGTAATTCTCGTGTAGATATTCTAACGTTTTTCGCGCTGCCGAATGTTCAGCCTCTTTTTTTGTATTTTTCTCGTCACCAACCACCGAAAAGACGTTGTCGTTTTTCCAGTCCACCACTTTACATCTCATGGTGAACGTTTTATTATGGGACGGTCCCGATTCATTAAATAAGGTGTAGACAGGTTTGTCTATGTCGTATTCAGCGGTCAACTCCTCCAAGATGGCCTTGTGAAATTCAATTTTTGCTATACTCCCTTTTGGAAGTATGGTAGTGGTTACTATCTCCGCTGATAGTGCAGGCGTATTGATGTGTAGACTGGTCATCCTAAGAACAGAAAAAGGTGTTAGTAACTATTCATAGGCAAGTTTTAATTTGTCTACGTGTTTTTGAAATCTATGGCCTTCGGAGGTTTGTAAAATGACATTATTTTTGTCAAGGACATCTACTATTTCATATGGACCATGATAATATGGATCGAACTTACAACTTTTAGTTTCTTTCATAACATAGGCCTTGTCTCCTAATTTTCCTACAAAAGGTTTGGCCTTTTTATCGTAATTACATTTTGATTTTTGTCTAGCTACTAGTAGATTTCGGGCCGCTAATCGTCTGATTTCGGTCAATCTAGTAATTAATTCTGTAAGATAGGAATTATAAGTTTCTAATTTTTCTTCGGCAGGAAAGGAACTGGGAGTCCTAGCGGGCTTTCCAAAAACTAACTCAAAAGGGGTGAAGTTCGTGGACTCATGCATTGACGTATTATAAGAAAACATCGCAAAGGGTAGCAATTTATCCCAATCATCGTAGTCTTCTGCATATTGCTTTATATATTCCACTAACACTGCATGATTCCTTTCAAGAGCACCATTTGTTTGAGGTCTGTATCCAGATGTCGTCACTTGCTGGACACCGAAGATCTTCGACATTTTTCTCATTAGTTTGCTCACAAAACAACCGCCTTTGTCGGTTAAAATAGCCTTAGGGGCTCCATATTTTGAATAAAATTCTCTGGCAACTGCATGTGCAATAGTGGTTGTGGAAACATCTGGAACTGCAACAGCTATACAATATTTTGATAGCTGATCCTGCATGGTTAAAATATGACAGTTTCCATCAGGAGTCGTAGGTAATTTACCGACAGTGTCGAGCGACACTTTATCGAAAACATCCAAAGGTATGTCTGTTATCAGCATTGGTTCTTTCGTTTTTACACGTACTAATTTTTGCTCTTGGCAGATGGGACATCTTCTAATAAATTCGGTGACTTGTTCCTTGATTCCTTTCCAGTAAAATTGTTCTCGAATGCGCCTATAAGTTTTTACGACACCTTTATGTCCTCCTATTTTACTGCAATGAAATTCCTTGATTATCTTCTCTTTATTTTCTTCTGGAGGAATGGTTACTTGTCCATAACAAAGAACAACATTAATTTTACTATTTTGAAAAATAGTTTCCAACAACTGTAGAAGTTCTGTCTTTCCTAGAGAGTCAGTGAAATCTCCCCACCGTGACATCCTTAAATTGTTGATTCGTTCATGTTGAAGTATAGATTTAAGGTTATGAAGACCTATTCTTAAGTCTTCCTTTCTCAGTTCATCGAAATGATTATGTTTTACAATCACTGTAAAAATGTTTTATTTTCCTCGTGGAGTTACAAGTATTTGACCCAGCTTGGGGCGTTTATTCTTGATTTCTTGCGGATCAATTGCTCCTATGTCAATCAATAATCTACTTATTGGAGTTGTAAACTCGCAATCTGTTGCAAGAAAATGAGCATAGTTGTCCCTCAGATATGTTAAATTTTCTCTAAATCCTGTTATGTTTAAGTCAGGTTTTGATTGAATTTTTCCTTTAGTTTCTCTGCACGGTAGTGAAGGCGGAATACTACTAATTGAAGTGTGAATTCCATCTTTAAGAGAAATAAAGGTCTCAATATCTTCTTTTTCCGGTGGTTTAGGATCATCTTTAGTTTCTACAGGATCGGCGTTTTCTTCTTCTACTTCCTTACTTCCATCTTCTTGGTCTTCTTCTTCTTCTTTTGAAGATTCTATTGGATCCATTGTGTGATGAGGAGTAGATACCGCGGTGGGATGATTGAAGCTATACGGAGTAGTAGGTAACTTTGGTTGGAGGTCGAAGGTTACGCTTTTTCGACTCTTGGAAGCACTTGCTAAAGGAGTTAGTGGCGGTAATGAAATGAAGGAAGGCATTTCTTCTTGCCTTTCCAAGTTGATGTCTTCCTTCTCATCATACGTTGGTAGTCGTGTTTCTTCCTCTAATTCTTTCAGTTCCTCATCGGCCCAATGCAAGATGGCGTCGATCTGCTGGGAGAATTCCTCGTTAGTTCCAGGTATCATAGCATTTGCTGTTTCGTGTATTTCAAGATCATCATCTCCATCGGAATTCGCGGGCCATTCTCTGGGTTCTGCTTCTTTTTCCTGCAGCCATTCTTGGTGGTGAGCCATAGTTTGATTAAACTTAGCAAATGACTTTTCTAATTCGCGTGCTAGTTCTCTGTGGGGTCGTGGTTCAGGACTTAATGAAATCTGTTGATTTTGTTCTTCTTCATCAGAACTTTCTTCACTTCCACTAAAGAGTGGACTTACTATTATTACTGGTTGATCATCAATTGACCTGGATTCAGTTTCTTCTTTATTTTCAAAGAATTCTTCTTGAGTTATTGGCGCCTCAGGAGGTGCACTTTTAGGTGCTTTGAAATGAGTTAGTGAAGCTGGAGGAAGATGTAAACTAGGAAGCACACTTTTACGTCTTCTTAGTATTGGTGGATTTGGATCAGCTTCAGATTCTGAACTTGAACTATCTTCCTTTTCTTTTTCTTCTATTGTCACTTGCCTAGGCTTATTTTCTAATTTTCTTCTTTGAACTACTCTTTTTCCAATTGAGCTCTCGTCCAATTTCTGATTAGTTGATGATGTTTTTATTAGAGGTTTTGATTTTGTTGGCTTTTGTGTTGTTGATGACTTTAACTTGCTGGTAGTTGGAATGCTTTTGTTGGTTGAGCTGGTCAGAGAACTACTTGTTTTCAGCTGGCAGGTTGCAGGCTTTGTTGCTGATGATGCTTTGGTAGAATGCCTTGTTTGCATTAACACTTTGGCTATTTCTGATTCCGGATCTGGGATTTCTTCCTTGACCTCTATCCTGATTGGATTTCTGGATAATGCATCAGCATATGAGTTCAACTTTCCAGGCTTGAACTTGAATGTATACTCATAGTCTCTTAACTTCAGCCGCCATCTTATTAATCTCTGGTCTGGATCCTTTATGGTTCCAATCCATTAAAGAGGTTCGTGATCACTTACCAAAGTGAACCTTTTACCATATATGTATGGTCGAAAATGCTGCACTGCATATAACACTGATAAACACTCTTTTTCGGTGGTAGAATAGTTAACTTCTGCTGGGTTTAAAACTCTTGAAAGATAGGCAATGGGCAAATCAACTCCATCTTTTTCTTGACTTAGAACTGCTCCTATTGCGTAGTTAGATACATCTGTTGTCACAGTAAAAGGTTCATCAAAATCTGGTCGTTGTAATATTGGGCTCTGACACAAGGCCGATCGCAGATCCTTGAAACTTGCTTCTGCTTCTGGTCCCCAGAGGAAATCTGCCTCCTTCTTTAGCAGATTGGTCAGAGGTTTGGCTCGTGCTGAAAAATCTTTGATGAATCTTCTGTAGTATGCAGCCAATCCTAAAAACTGCTTAACGTTTCGCGATGTTTTTGGAGTTGGGAAGTTTTCTACTGCTTCTATTTTCCTTGGATCAGGTTTGCTGCCTTCATTGTTAATAATGTGACCAAGATACATAACCTCCCTTCTTAGAAACTCGCATTTTTCGGGCTGCAGAGTGAGATTGGCTTCTTTCAACCTTGCTAGCAGTCTTCTTACTTTCTTTTCATGCTCTTCCAAATTATCAGCGTAGACTACTATATCATCTAGATAGACGAATAATTCTACTCCTTGCAATCCCAGCAACACCAAATCCATAAGTCTCTGGAATGTTGCTGGTGAGTTCTTTAGTCCCATGGGCATTCTAATGTATTCATAATGTCCATTTATTGTCGAAAACGCCGTCTTCGCTCGGTCTTCCTGATCAAGCTCTATTTGATGAAACCCACTGGCTAGATCAAATACAGAGAAGTATTGAGCTTTTCCTAAACAGTCTAAAATACTTGAGATGCAGGGGAGGGGATATGCGTCCCCTATGGTCTTTTCATTGAGTGCTCTAAAGTCAATCACAATGCGCTATTTCTTCTTTCCACTGGCATCAATTTTCTTTGGAATAATCAGCAAAGGTGAGTTGTATGGTGAAGATGAAGGTCCTATAGCTCCTTCAGACTTCATTCTATCTATTACCTTGTCTATTTCTTCCTTCTGAGTAGGTGAAAATCTGTATTGCTTGGTGTGGATTGGAACTTCATTTATTGTTGGGATTTTGTGTTTCACAAGGGGTGTGGAGTTTAAAGGTTCGCCAGGTAGGTGAAAACTCTCTGGGAATTCTTCAACTAATTTTGTCACGTGCTCTTTTTCCTCAGGAAGTAAGTGCTCCATACTTAAACTATCTAGTATGGCTGAGACTCTATCTAATGGAGGGGACGGTTTTTCTTCTGGAAACTCGTCATCTGATTCTTCCTCTGGAAGATTGTAGTACTCGAAGGGTATTAATTGTTGCGGAGGTATGGTTAATTCGATGTCTTCTACGGTTGTGTTTATAGCTAAGACATGGCAGATTCCATTGTTATTGGTTACGGCTCCTTCTCCAACGAAAACTCCGTCCGTAGTCCTTACTAGGGGCAAATAACCTTCTCTTAGTTCTTTGTTTAAAACTTCTATTGGAACGACCTGTCTAGTCCTAGCTTTTACTATTAACTTATTTTTGTGATTGGCTTTGTTTTCCACTAATTTTTCCCTAGCTCGTTATCTGCAAAGAATATGGGCTTGATAGGGTTGGAATAAGTCACTACCGAATTGTGCCAAAAGGATATTTCGACCTTTTCTTGTCTAAGATAATCGCGACCTAATATTCCATCTGAATTTATTAGAAAGTTTGAAGATACAACTTGGAAAGTAACTATAGAGCTTCCTAGTGATATTTTTACCGTTCCTAGGGTCGAAATTGTAACTGGTGATATACCTGCTATTTGAATAGCCTCGTCTTCGGCTACTAATAGTTCAGGACAGAGGACACACAATTTAATGATATTTACATCTGCTCCTGTATCGATGAGCAATGATGCTTTTGAATTCACGAAGTGTGGGGAATCTAGTTCTATTACTGGAGACTCTTTATTAGTTCTTGTGTGCAAGATTGTTCTAGTTTCTTGAGCAATCTCACGTTTGCTTGACGCTGATCCATTTTCTCTGCACTCATCGTCGCGTCTGTTCGAGGAGTGGTATTCGAGTTTAAATTTTTGTCGTTTCCAGGAATAGGTGATTGAGAACGTGGTGGTGTTCTATTTCCTGAATAAGGATTATTTTGGTAAGGTTGATGACCTTGTGGGGGAGGATAATAGGGGTAGGGATTATAGGGTACATAAGGGTAATAAGGAGCTGGTGGAAAATAGCTTGATGTGGGAGGAACAGATCCATAAGGGTGTTTCAATATCCCTGATGGTGTTGGTGATTGACTCAAGGTTCTTGGAGCTGGATCTGGGGGATGAAAACGTACGTGAGGACTAGGACTTCGATCACGTGACCCGTACTCATTATGTTGGTTATAACGTGAAAAGTGATACGCATTATTATAACCTGATGATTGATACTGGTGCCTAACCTCACATTCTAACGCGTATTTTAATGCTCCTTCAATAGTCTTAGGATTTCTAGTCTCTACTACGCTCGCTACTCCGTCTGGCAATCCTCTAAAGAATGCTTGTAGCGCACAATCAGTGAGTGGCTCTAGCATTGTCTTAGCCTTGTCTATTCCGTATTTGTCTTCTAGAGCAGCTTGCGCTCCTGTAGTTAATAGCGTTAATTTATCATAAGATTCGCTGACACTTTCATTTCGCCCCATGCGGATAGTAGATATTTCATGGAGGTACCACGAATAAGATTTGTGGAGGGAAAATCGCTGTTTTAAATGTTTTATTAAGTCATCTGCTTTTTGAAAACTCTTACCATGCACGCTTTCTCTTGCAGCGCCTTTTAATTTGGATGAAATAGTGTTAACAAATTGTGATTCACAATTTGGGGGGATGCTGGATTCAGCATTTATTATATCCTGAACAAAATCACGAACAGGGATGTTTTTTCCGTCAAAGAAAGGTATATTCATTGCTCCTTGTTGCAACGCAAAGCATTCGGCCATGGATGTCACCATAGCGTCACTTAAAGTTCTATTGATAGTTCCACTAAAGGAACCATTCTTATCTGCGTTATTAGGCATGGTGATTGAATCTTTATTCTAACTGAATTCAAAAGAATTTGTATTAAGTTAATTCTTTCACGCAGGATAGGAAAAAACTATTTTCTAACAGTTTAGTCTTTCAATCAACCAATCGTGCGTCAATATTACTCATAATTATCTATTTTTGCATTCTTTTGAATAAATAGAGATTGGACAAGGTTTTAGTTGTTGGAATCACGACCTTCTGGAGTTATCGTATTTTAACTTTAGAAGAGCAAGATACAATATATAAGTATTGTTAGGAACTCAAAATCCACTGAAAATCAATTAGTAATTTTCTAGGTTATGATGGTCAAGTTAAAGTTCTAAGATACGGCGAACCTAGAATACCTTTGAACTCGGTTAAACCTTCGAATGGAGTAACTTGAAACTCAATGATTGAGTTATTATAGTACAGTTCCACTAGCCCTTTGGTCACGATGGACCCTTTTCTTAATACGTAGATTTCGGAATGATCTATGTCTATTGTCGATGATAATTCCCTTTCCTTAATCAGGTTAATTGGTAAGGATGGATCAATTAGAAATTTTCCTTCCGGACTTTTTGGAATTATAGAGCTTAGTTCGACAGATGAGAAATGATCCTTATTTCTTTCTATCTTAGCACAATATGACGTCATAAGTTATGATTTCTATGTCAATTTATCAACCAGCTGTTTCAATTGATCCTAAAGGTTTTCTGAACGGCAATATCTTTTGGTGCCTTAAATTTCTCTTAGAGATTTAGCTAGATTTGGTTTGCCAATAACTGTAGCTTTCTAAGTGCAAGGTGCAGATGTAGTAGCATAATTGCACCAAAAATTACGTAGCTCAGAAACGCACCGATCCAAATTATTGCATAAAAATAGTCGTTCCAAACAACTGGACAAAAAGAGACACGGAAATGATATTTACACGCTTATTTGGATCAATGTGAATTTTGAAGGTTAATACTATTAAATTTCACAATGTGAAATTTTCCGGATTGGTCTGTAAAAATGGAATTCCTAATATTCCAGTCACATCAGTTTGTTCTGATTTAACTGTGTGAAAAGTGACATAATGATTGGCGATCAGAACTCGTGCAGTTCCTGTCGTATGAAAAGAATCTGAATCTATAAACAAGGTTTTAGACCTGTCAACTTTCACGTGCTGAGCTAGCTTATTCTCGTTTATTAGATTAATAGTCGAAATTGGACTTGCGAGAAACACGCTACTAAATTCGAGGATGTCTTGTGACGATATTATAATTTTGGGGTATGAGTCCTTTGAAAATTGGATGTTGGCGAATGTGTACATGCCATAAATTCCCAACCTTTTATTTTATTTATTATTTTCAATACTTTGGTTCGATGGCTGACTTCAGCCAGACAACTTAAAGTCAAAATCCGGATATTACGTTCCAACCCTAGAAGAGCAATAAACAACGATATTCGAAAATCCTGCAGAACTAGAATATACTAGAACATCCTAGATTTAAAAAGAAAAGCATCCAAAGACATTTCACGTATTGATAAAAACATAACATAAATTTTCTGAAAATTAAAATAGATAAGTGTCTATGCTCTCTTTTTTACATTTAGTTTGATAGCACTGAATTCTTTTAATAAGTTAGATTAGTGGCTAATTTAGTTATTAAGATTAGCAACCAGAATGGAAAATACAGAATTTAAATATCATATGTTAACGTTAGAAACGTGGCAACCATTAATACTTAAATGTTTCACAAAGAGAAAAACTAAAGTATGCTAGATTTAAAAAAAACCGTCTGTTGACATTAGCTTGTTTCCTTTAAAGAGGAAGGGCTAATTCTTTTACAAGAGAAGATCCTATTAATCCAATTATTTCAGAGTTTCTGCCCGTATTCACAACATTGAAGGAAATATCTTTATCCAATACTGGAATGGTTACGATACCTTCCGTTAAGAAACACTTATTGTTTATAATATAAATTTTTGAGTGATTAATGGGCACAAGAGAAACTAAACTATCTTTTTCAATTAAATTTATGAAAATGGAAGGATCATAGATGAAATCTCCAACTTTATTCTTTAAGCAGTCGGAATAAATCGAAAATACGACCTTTTTCTTATGTTGAATTGTAAAACTTGAATTCATTAATGAAAATTGGAAAATGATATAGCACTTGATAAAATTATAAGTGATCTATAATGATAATATTTGCACAAGTAAAAATTCAAATGAATTTTATTAACAGAAGTGAAATCATACCAAATCAGTGATTAAATTGCACTTAGTTAACTTTAAAACATATTTAAATAAATTATTTTTACATTAACAATTCTTAGAGAAATACCTGATTATTAAGTTGACAAAAGTGAAAATCCCACTTCTGACACCAAATCATCTGTTACATCCGAGCGAAGGCGAGGTTATTTAAAATGATATTTAAATAAAAGGAAAAGCAACAATCTGATTAGCTAGCGAAATGCTAGCCTTTATATTTATTTTTTATTTGGGTACGTTTTCACTAACAGATCTAAGGGATCTGTGTCAATAAAATAATCAAGTCAATATCTTTAAGACGTTTATTATAATAATTCACTTATTATGGTAAAGTTACAGAACAATAGTCAAGTTTATTTTAACAATCTACCCGAGAGAACAACAATCGCAATAATCTTTTAATGACTTTAGTCTTACAATGAATCACTAATGTGAGTTTTCGTTAAATGTCAGTATTGGGTCAGTACTGGACCAGTATTCGGAAAGAATGATTTTAATTGATAATTCAGTTATATGTAATATTATACCATCGAGAAAAAGGAAGCAAACTGGTTTAGTATTTAAGTTAAGTAATGCCAGGACTGAGCCAGCACTGGACCAACACTGAAGTGAATATTTCTAAGTGTTCAAATAAATGTTTAAACGATATATTGGTAATAATTGGTACAATTAAATTGTTTGATTGTCATTAGCAATGCCAACACTGGGCCAGCATCGGCTTGTACTAGCTAGCCGTGATACAGTTAATTTTAGTTACAATAAATACTATTAAAATAATCATGAATCAGAATCAATAGACAATCCGTTCGTCATATAATGGTAACAAGTTAATTGTGGTTTTAATTCATTAAACAATAATCATATCATAAATAAATCGCAAGGTACTTACATAAGGTTTTCGTAGGTTGTTGACAATTAGAATAGCGCAGGAACGAGGTAGTGACCAAGACGTCGCTCAATCGATTTCGTATCGTTGATACAATTATAATGTATTACACTTCACACAAGCGCTTTTAATGTTATTTATCGTCGGATCACAATTAGATGGACACGATGCTCCCTATAAAGTCTAAAGTTAACACTTGTGATAACTTGAGCAATATGTGATACAAGATGCCGCTTTCAATTTCGATTCCCACGGTATTACGCTTTCAAAGCTACCGGAGTATAAGACAAATTATTCTAAGTGTCGCTTGTATTTAAAGAAAATAGCTACCCTTTCCTAGGAACAGGCGTGTCAATAATTTGAATGGTAGGAGGTTTCGATTCGACGATATTACGCTTTCAAAGCTACCGGAGTATAAGACAAATTATTCTAAGTGTCGCTTGTATTTAAAGAAAATAGCTACCCTTTCCTAGGAACAGGCGTGTCAATAATTTGAATGGTAGGAGGTAAAAAAAGAATATGATTTTTACCCTTTCCTAGGAACAGGCATGTCTTTTAATTTAATTGGTAGAAGATAAAATTGATGAAGCTTCAAAAAGTGCACGTGCGCTCGCACTCGCGAATGACATTGATATCTTATAGTCTGTTTCCATAAATGCGGTATTTAGTATCGTAAGCTGCAAGAATGTATTTTTATTAGAAATATGAGAATTATGTAGTGTTATTAGAAAAATAAAATTTTGGTTACTGGGATGTAACAGTGCATTGTATGAAAAGTTGCTAAATAACAGTGTCAATTGTTTTAAAACTAATGGAAAATTTGTTGTAACAATAATGAAAATACATTATTTGTTGAGATTAGATTAAAGATAACTTTATTTGTTGAATTTTTGAAATTGTAGCTTTAAAGACATTTTAAATTTCCCGCAAAATTTGCCAATAGATGCTAACCTTTCTCACAGTAGACATGCGTTTTTTTTATTTTATTTTTTGTTTTTTTTTTTGCGTAAGATATGAAAACCTGCCTTCAGGTACCCTGTAGCCCGTACTACAAGGTTATGCGGGGGTGGCGATGTTCTGCCGACCCGCTAAAAACACCCTTATTTGAGGCCTTAAGACCACTCCATACTAGCCCTTGTTAGCTGGCGTATCGCCTTCGTTGAGTGGTCTTATACCCCTTCGCTATCGCCTAGGCGATGTCTTGCCTCGACTTACGGGAACTACCTTTCTTGGCGGCCATCGAGATTTTTAACCTTTATAACATGTTTTATGAAGGTTTCAATGTGCTGCCAATTCTCCTTAGAGCTAGCCATTAACAGGACCATGTTCTTCGGTGTAACTTCGCAGTTTACACCGGCGAACATGACCTGCCTTTGAAGGCTCCATCGTCTGCAGGTAAAGAACGTGTGCTCTGCGTCGTTCTCTAGAGACTGACATTACGCACACTCTTTCTTTCTTTTCTTTTAAAGCGCTCTAGGTACGAGTTAAAACACCCGTGACCTCCAAGTGGCGAGTGTTGGTATTAGCCGATACGTCCATCGGCCTGTCTCCTCCCCGCTCCATCTTGCTTGCCATCTTTTGACGAGTCTGCTTCTCGCATCTCGGCATCTCTTCCTCCATTTCTTGCACCAAAAGGTCTGCCGGCCGGACGCTGGCAAGGACCTGATCAGCACTCGCAGATACTGTCCTATAGACAGAGATTATACGCTTGGTTATAATCCTTTGCACGGACAGCATCTTGTTCAAGATGGTCTTACTTCTGTCTGTTCGCAGGAAAGATGCCCACAATCGTGCTGCATAAAGTAGCTTTGAGTGGAAAACACTCGCCACTAATCTCCTTTTCTTTTCGGACAGCCCACCTATATTCGGCATTAAAAGGGCTAAGCTTAGGGCACATTCAGCGGCTTTATTAGATGCCACAGAGATGTGGCGTTTGAAATTTAGAACCTTGTCCAGTTCCACTCCTAAATACTTAATGTACATGCTCCACTTGACCTCGAATCCGTCTACTTCGATCTGGGGAAGTTCATAACTACATCTGTCTGTGATCATGAGCGCTTCGGTTTTATCCAGGGCTATTTAAAGACCTCTGGCATCCAGCCAGCTCTTTGCCAGTCGCAGACATTCGTTTACCAATAATCCAAGAGCTTCTTCAGTCTCGGCAGTGCATACGATCAACGCGTCGTCTGCGAAGCCGATGATCCCGGATGGCTGCGTTTATCCATCCAATCCGGCTCTTCCCTGCTTTGATCAGTGTAAAATACTCTGTTTGTGGCAGGCGTACCAGTGCAAATTTCTATCCTCGAAAGCGAGGTTTCCCTGGAGGCGTTCCTGGTGCTGGCCTTTTTTGAGGGGTTGCCTGGGCACCTCTTCTTGTCAGTTGCTCTGATTGCTACGTGTTCAGTTTTGTAATCCGCAAGTTTTTACGAATTACTGGGAACAGGCTTTCCAGTACAGTCAGTCCATCCTGCACTTCCCCGCTAATGTTCTTTTGTCTGGAACAAGCGCCGCGCATAATGGACAAGACTCCCAGGACAATCTTCAGCTGAAGCTCGATATCTTCGGCGAGATGTTTGTTTTCGTCCATCTTGGATGACTTTATGGCTTCTTCCATAAACAATTTCACATCTTTGCCGAGGAACCTCGAAGTGTCATACTGTCTCTGATTTGAGGTGCAGGACCCACCCATAAGGACATTCCTACACCCATGCGCCTACGCATGAATCCGGGACCGAGATACGCTCGATCAACGCGATTTGGGAATTTCCCAAATCTACCGATTCCCACAGGGCGGTAAGACCCTGCAGACCCTCGGTTCCCAAACAGCAGTAGTCACTCCACATCGACAACGGCGAAGCACCTACTACTGAGTGGGGAGCCGGGACCTTTCCAATCCCTAACAGCTAAGCGGGCTGCTACCCGAGTTGAGACCGCAACTCACACGTCGTGATTGGTAGGAGTTCCGTGACCCCGATCATGTCAAATAGCATGCGAAGGGTCCGTCACTCCTACCAACCGCTAGCCCAAAGCGATGTGGGCTGTTACCACTGCCACCAAGAGTCCAACCCAGTGACCGGGACGGGAGGATGGAGAGCTATGCTAACCTCTCCCCGCGGGCCCCGGTCGCCCTTGGCACCTTTTATACCCTGGTATGGGTCCAACCTCGAAGTGTCAAGAGATACACCTTTTAAGGTGGCATTCTCCTTTACTTCTATGGCTGGTACCTTCCCAGCTTTTGCTGCAGACGTAGTGTCGTCCGCAGACCCAGTAGTTTCCGCACCCATAGGTGCCGGCGATCTACCTCCATAACTAAATCTTCGTGAAATTGTCCGATCGTTTTTTCCATAGCAATAAGTTTACCAGCGCCTGGTGCATAAAGTGGCGGGTCGTCATGATTGGGGGCGGGTGCACCCTTGAATACTGCGATCCTACCCCCGATCCCTGAGGCTCAAACAACTGCTTAGCCGTTCCCGGAATACACTGACGGAACGGACTCGCCAGTAGCAATGAAGGTTCCAACCCCTTACATCAATCACGCACTTGACGATCAATCCCGAAGGGGCTGGCTCCTGACACCTTACCGCAGATCCACCTCGGCATAGCTACGCTCACATCAGACTTGTACCTGACACGGTTGGAACCGCCGCGACAGGACTTATCACTCCCAGTGCACTGCCTGTAAGGTGCAGATCGAACTAGTGTCGTTGGTCAGATCGGACAGACAATTGGTCCATCGGGCGCTAACTCTAGATCGAGACTACTCCACACCAACTTAGAAAAACCAAGTAGGCAGGAGTGTTCGATTCTTCCCAGAATTTCAAGTACAAGAACAGCGGCTACCTGAATTAACGAGGTCCCGTTCATTCCCCTGTGCCCAAGCTCGCCAGACATCCGAAGTCGATGAGTTCTGGAAAGAGCCGAACAGCTCGTCTAGTGATAGCGTCCGAAGGACAAGCACCTGGACGGTCCTAAGCCCCCTCACCACGACAATGTGACACCACGAGGTGGAAGTTTCTTTTATTATAAGTACTACTAATCGGTCACAGACTTTTTCACTTAAATTTAAATAGAAATTTGCTCTTGACGAAGGTTGGTATTTTCAGTCTTAATTGGCAATTGTATAAATTTCAGTGAATTAAAAAATTCTGAAAAAAATTTAATCTTCCTAAGTGAGCTTTGCAAGGTTTAGAAAAGCTACCATTATCAATGTTTATTTTTAAAATATTATTTGACTTCAGAATCGTAATAAGTGACCCAAAAAACTCATGAGTAAATAAATCTAAACAACTTGGCTTGATTTTTAAAAAGGCGACCGCCATATTGGACACCCCAATTTGAATTTTTAAAATGTGACTTCAGATTTATAATCAGCGATCTCAAAAAACTCCAAGTAACAAGTTTCAAACGAAAAAGTTCATTTTTAAAAAATTTGTCCGCCATATTGGATCTGCTATTTTTAATTTTTAAAATCTGACTTCAGATTCGTAATCAGCGACTTAAAACCCCATGAGTAAATAAATCCAAGCGACTTGGCTTGATTTTTAAAAATTCGTCTGCCATATTGGATCCGCCATTTTGAATTTTTAAAATCTGACTTCAAATTCATAATCAGCGACCCCAGAAACTCTCTTGTACCAAGTATTATTAATAATTAGAAAGTTTTCAAAATTCCGTATATCTCATTAGGATTTTGCAAAGAAAAATACACTTCAGTCGCCATTTTAAAATTTAATTTTCGCAATAGTCATATCTTCTAGCTGAAACATTTTTTACACGATGTTTGTAGCAATCAGAGATATCCCTCTACTAAAAAAAAATCCAAAAAAAATCAAGAAAGTAAAAAAATCCAAAAAAATTGTGTTTTTTATTATATAGCTGCCTGTAATTTGTTTATTTATAAATATAATTAATTCTTCATTGCAGAATCTGAAAGAGCGATTCTTGATCAAAAGGAAATGCCTATATCCAACTTCATCTTATTATGCTTTAATACAAATAAATGATGTCAAACTTTATCCAAAAATTTTGTATATCCCGGCGTTAATGGGTCGCGCTTGCGTGAATTCAGAGAGCGTAGCGTAGGCCGCGGCAAAAAAAGTGCAATATCTCGGTTGTTTTCAAAGTCCCCAGCACTTTTTTTTAATCAACTCAGGAAAAAATAAGGAAACGAAGTATCGTTATTAAAAAGAAATCGTAGGGGTGCTTTTGATTGAAAAAATGAAAACAAAATTTTTTTTGACTTTTTTCAGGCAAATTTAAAAAAAAATGTTTGTCTTATATTACGTTCAAAGTGTCGGTATATTATTTATAAACGCCATAAATATGAACAAAATTGATTAAAATGACCCAAAGATATTTATTTTTGAAAACAACGTTACTTTACAGTTTAACACCCTGTAAAAACCAAAATTTTCAAAACATATTTTTTGGCAAAACTTTTGTCATATAATACTATATTTTCTCCAAGTTTTATAAAAATTGAAAGACCCGAGACCAAATTCGACTTTTCTGAGGAATTTTGACCCTACTGTAATACACTTTTTGAATATTAAAGTAATAATTATAAGAAGTAATTAATTTTTTTTATCGATAAGATGTAAAAGAACTATTTGCTTTCAATAACAAACTAAACATTAAATTTTTTTCAGGATCGTATCCAGATCTTTTAGCAACATCAGGTGATTATTTAAGAATATGGCTTGCTGGGGAGCCTGAAACTAGATTAGAATGTGTTTTGAATAACAATAAAAATTCAGACTTTTGTGCTCCTCTTACATCCTTTGATTGGAACGAGATAGATCCCAATATTATAGGTACATCAAGTATTGATACGACTTGTACAATTTGGTCTATTGAAACAGGACAAGTACTAGGTCGTGTGACTGGATGCGTAAAAACTCAACTCATTGCTCACGACAAAGAAGTTTATGATATTGCTTTTAGTCTAGCTGCCGGTGGCCGTGATATGTTTGCTTCTGTTGGAGCAGATGGCTCTGTTAGAGTTTTTGACTTACGCCATTTAGAACATTCTACCATAATTTATGAAGACCAGCACCGCACTCCATTATTAAGACTCGCTTGGAATAAGCAAGACAGTAATTTTATTGCTACAGTTGCTATGGATGCATGTGAAGTTATTATATTGGATATCCGAGTTCCTTGTACACCAGTTGCAAGGTTAAATAATCACAGGTAAATTTGTAAACTTTTAATTACTTTCCAGATTTCAATTTTCCTTTAGAATTACTTAATTAATTTATGTATGTAACAACAGGGTGTTCAGCGGTAAGGGGAAAGTCAGGAAAGTTAGAGAATTTAATTAAGTGTGAGGGAACTTTTTAATACTTGTACAAGAATTAATTTTTTTTTTAATTTGTTATTTTTACTCCGATTAATTTTATAATGATAATGAAAAAGTTACTTGATCTTTATTATATTTAATTTACGTTAATATTCAAAACCTCTTACTTTTTTAGTACTAAACATTTTTAAAAAGTGGGAAAAAAATGGTCAGGGTAAAGTCAGAGAATTTTTTTAGACTTGCTGAACACCCTGATCAACAAATTTATTTAGTATAGGTATGTATATTAGAGTGGCCTAAAAGTGCATTCAACCTAAAAATCTTTCTAAAAAAAATGGTAAGACACCCTGCCAGTTCTTGGAATGTCAAAAAAAAAGTTGGCATGTATTTTTGAATTTTCGCAAATTTTCATTTTCACTGATACAAGATTCCATAGGACCACGTACAACTTTAAACATTACATCGAAAAGAAAATTTAAAATAATATTTAAAAAGGAATCTATAAAATTTAATATCAAATTAATTGAAAAAAAACTATTCAAGACCTACTGGAAGAAACTAAATGGGTTACGTTTAAATTGTTGCATTGAAGAAAAAAAATTTAATAGTGACTATATTTATATTTAAAATTTAGTTCTATACTTTGATGTAGTCACTATTAAATTCTCTTTTCTTCAATATAACAGTTTAAAAAAAAACCAATTAGTATAAAATTTGCATTGTCTAACTTGGAAAATTCACAAATCGATCTTTATAAATATGTTGTCACTCGATGTAAAATCACATCGCACCACTATATCACAACGTGCGACGTTATAAAATAACTACGTCTGATGTGAATTAAACGTTTGGCAGAAAAATTCAACCAAAATTAAACCAACCATGCATGCCGACCGTAGCAACCATCTAATATCAGCCCAACTGTGAGCCGCAGTCGGGTTGAGTTTTGGCTGAAATGTGTCCGCTAAAATTTTAAGACTTATTTTGCAATGGTTAGCTAATTAAATTTTTTTTGTATTATTACACTGGTCAACAAAAATAAACTTTTTGTTTGCTATAAGATAAACTTCACTTGACTCTGATAGGATTTTTTCCGCAGATTATGAATCGGAAATTGAAGTTTTCTACCACCACGGCACAATTTTGAGAAAGCGATTTTAGCACTTTTTGAACCATTAAAAAAAATAAATGTGACGTGACAGCAACCTCTAATAAAGCTGAAATTAAAGTTTGAATCTTGAACTTTGAAGTTCAAAAGCAAAAATCTGTGTAACATTAACGGACAGTCGTTGGGAATCGATTTTTCCCGAGCGCGAGAGGGAGCATTCCTACGCCGAAAAAAATTCCTAGTACCCGTTTACTAGGAATTGACTATGTTCCCTAGTTACGAGAGGAGCCGACTATGAAATCCTAGTTAAAGTACTAAGGTTCAAGTGTAGTTAAACTGACTAGGGAAATTGGTAAATGTGACTAGGAAAATAGTCAATTTGACCAATGATACTAGTTGTTTTAATCACGTGCAACTCGATTTTTATTCAATTTCAAATAAATTAATTTTTTAAAAAGATGTAATAAATTAAGAAACCATAATATTTTCAATTGATATCCAATAAAAAGCGGTATTAAATTAAAAAAAATAGTACGTTTGTCAACAACAGGAATTTGATGTTGTCAGATCGCTCAAGGTTAGAACCTATGAATCAAGAACTCGACCGTACTGGGAGCCGCGCGTTAACGCACTCGACCAAGGGAGGACTTGGTTGCTTGTCACAAAACATCCTATACTTTTTTTTGTTTAAAAAATATTTTTTTAACATCACAAAATATATGTATTATATTATTATCAAATATTTGTTAAATTCAAACAAATTATTTCATTTAAAGGAATAATCATTTAATTATAAAATTGCAACAAATGAATTACTGATCTTAATAAATTTATTTTACATTAACAAATTATTTGTTTAATTGAATCTATTTTGTTTATATAATAATACGTATTTATATTTCTAAATATATTTATGCAATGTTGCAAAAATGTAACGTTAAAATCTAAACTCAGTGCGAACTTTGTGAAAGTCAACCTCCAAAATGTGACTGTGTCTGAACGAAGAAAATTTTCATAACGCGAGTGTCAATAAAATTAAACATTATTTCTTTGTTTGGAAATTTGTAAAAAATAGTGTATGTAATAAATTATATTTGACTGATTAGTGGATATTTTCTGATATAATTATTAATAACTTATATTTCTTTAATAAGAAAATATACAAAAAACTTAACCTAAAAAGTTGCATATGTATTTGGCGAATAGAACTGATTATATTTACGACTGGAAATTAAAATTTAAAAGTTCTATTAATAATAATGTTTTGATTATTACATTGTGTAAGTAAACACTTATTTAAAAAGGTTTATATTCATAATTATTTACACGTGTCAAACTGATTAAATTTCTACAAAATCCTGAATGATCTTCTTAACCAAGTTCACTAGCAGACTGGACCAGGAAATTCAGGGTTTTTGCTACTAGGTTCTGAATTGTGAAATTAACCATAGGTACGTAATTAAATTAACCAGGAATCCTTATTAAATTTACTACATTACGATTGACTATAGGTTCCTGTACTGAGAGAAGTTTCGCTTGACATCTGAATTGTGTACTATACATATGTCAAACCTAACCTTTCGCGCAGAGTCTGTTCTAATGTGATACAGTTTCTGCGCTTTGTGGGACGGATACTGTACTAAAAATGTTTGTACCACAGAAAGAGACAGAATCTGACTTATTTGGCGCTGCTGTCGCTCAATTTTATTTCGACTTGCGAACTAAAAAAAAGTTCGGTATCTGTACCTCATTTAGCGCAGCTGGCGTACGTGAAAGTTCCAATACTGTGACAAACTTCTCTCAGTGTGGTTAATAAGGGCATTCACATTTTTTTCGATGTATGTAAATCATGCGTTTTATTATTTTAGGGTATACTTAAATATCCTTACTAATTTTGAATCGATTAACTTAGAAGTTGGTTTTAATAAATTTTTAAAATGCTGAATATGAATTTTACTTCTAAATTGAAGAATTCCAAATGGCTGACCTCAAATGACAGATACATTTTAAAAAACTTGACAGAATTTTTTCTGAAACAAGTTACTCGGAGGTTCTCGAAATTTCTTATCACGGATTTGGCATCAGAATTTAAAAACCTAAGATAGCAGATTTTGTTCCTAAAAAAGCTCTTGGTTTGAGCTACAAATATAGTAATTTAAATTCGAAAAACCATTCGATTTTAAATTTAAATTTACCATCTACAGCTCAAACCAAGAGTTTATAGGCATCGAACGTATAGATGTCGATTTGCCGGTAAGGTCGAAATTTTCATTTCATAATTAACACTGCCCGGTATATAGTCTTCTTAAAATTAAAATGCATTAAATTCACAACAAACTCATCCCAATTTCATGTATTAAAAGTACTTGGCACAGTCAGGGATTAAATAATATTGAATTGCATTAAATTTGGCATTAAGTCTGGAAACTTTAATACTCACTAATGCAAGACTTGCTACCGGGTAGTGCAACAAGGGAGGAAAGTGAGAAATTTCTCGAGTATAAATTTGCAGCACAAGCCGAAGTGAGGGCTGCAAACCGCCTATGGATAAATCCTAAATCCTCCAGTGTTGCACACTATTTTTTCCAACACACGTATACCGTAAGTATAAAAATATTTGAAAATAAACACTAGTTAAAATTTGCAGGGTGAAAAAAAGGGACGAAGGGCTCCATAGGTGATCGATTTCTTTCTCTGTTATGGAGTAACGGGGAGGGAAAGTAAAATTCCCTCCTTGCTATGATATCGTGGAGAAGGAATGTAACACTCCCTCCCTGTCGCCGGGAAAGATCTAGTGGTCACTATTTCTGACCTCTGCACTGGTCAAAAAAACCTGCGTACACAAAACTGGTGAGTTAGATTGGAACAAGTTACTCGAGGGCTTCTAGTGTTCCTGATTGACTTGCTTGACATTAAAATTAAAAATGTTAAATGTGTCACTAAAAATGACTACAAAGTAATGTTAAATTATAACTTGTATATAAACATAAAAATTAAATTTGTTATTATAAAGTTTCTTTGAAGAAAAATATTAAATTGATACCTTGATAGATGTTCCAAGAATTTTCTTAAATATTTGGCATCAGGCAAGTCCTGTTTTAGTGACTAAAACTAGTCAGTGAGAATGTTTGAATTTGATTTTCCTTTGTATCTTTTTTTAATGTTTGCAATGTTTTGATGAAATCCTTAGCCTTGTTCGTCACTTACTACCCCAAAGTTCTATGGAATAAAGTCCAACTGAGAATGTAGAAAATGGATCCTGCGAGAGGAAGCTGCAAGTGTCGCGTCTCTTATTTTGGGTCGATCAAGATCCATTTTCTACATTCCTAGTTGGACTTTATTCTGGAGAACTTGGGAACAATAAGTGACGAACATGTCGAAAGGTTTCAACAAGACATTGCAAGCATATAAAAAAGATACAAAGGAAAATCAAGTTTCAATATGTTTACTGACTACTTTTGGTGAATGAAACAGGACTTTCCTGCTATCAAATATTTAAGAAATTTTTTAAACTTCTATCAAAGAATAAAATTATTATTTTTCTTTAAAAAAAAACATTATAATAACTAAGATTAATATTTTTATTTAATTACAAGTTATAATTTAATCTTATTTTGTAGCCATTTTACGTTACACGTTTAACATTTTTAATTCTGATGTCAAAGAAATAAATGAGGAAAACTTAAACCCCCGAGTAACTTGTTTTTTTTTAACACACGCACCGAAAGTATAATATATCTTACCTGTTTAGAGGTCAAAAAGTAAGTCTATCCTGGCGACAGGGAGGGAAAGTTACATTCTCTCTCCGTGACGTATCATAGCGGGGAGGGAATGTTACTGTTCTTCCCCGTGACCTTATTTAAGTTTGTAAATCGATAGTGACGCGATCAATATTGTGTGCTTTGTGCCTTTTCTTCACACAGCAAATGTTAACTAGTGTTTATCTTTAAATATTTTTATACTTTCGGTATACGTGTGGAATACCGGAACCACTTATTAAGTACACTCCTACTACAAGGAGGGGTATTATCTCCTTTACTGTGGCACATGGTGGCAGATGGACTTGTAATGGAGTTCAATAGCAGGGGTTTTTCACGTGTAGTTATGCGGACGACTTCGTAGCAATTTTGAGAGGTTTCTGCTTGGAAGTTCATCTGAAATTGATGTAGACAGCCCTAGGGATGGTGAGGAGATGGTACGAACAATTTGGGCTTTTGTTAAATCTCAAGACGAATTTAGTAATCTTCACTAAGAAATATAAGGTCCCACAATTAAAAGAACCTGTATTTTATGGAAAATAAATTGCAAAAACTAGTTCGACTAAATATCTAGGAGTCATCCTGGGTAGTAAGTTGAACTGGAATAAGCATCTCGAGTATCAGTGCAATAAATTTTGCCTTTTGGATCTGCAGGAGGGCGATAGGATTAATCCGGGGGCTTAGGCCGAACATGGTATATTGTCTTTACCGGATAGTTCTAAAATCCAGATTCCTGCACGATGCAATAGTCTGGTGTTACACGTCTCAGTTATTGCTAAGGCGGCGCTCACTATGAGCAAACTCAAAGCACAAAGGAGATGGAAATTCGGGGGATTTTACACAAAATTCCCAGGCTCCATTCTGTTCATTCCTAAAATTAATATGGAATAGAATAGAATGATAAAGAAAGTCAAATTTAAAACTTTCTTCTGAGTCGTTATCCGTTCTAGAGAAAACTGGAAAAAAGGGTACACGGGCGGCTCCAAGATGATTTGTGGTACGGGATCTGGTATCTACCGGAGTACTGGCTGCAATAGAGTGTGAATCTCTTTAGGACACTTAGCTACAGTCTGTCAGGCTGAAGTTTATGCAATCCTTTCTTGCGCACACATGATCATTGAAAAATAAACATTTGGCAGAAGGATAAGCATATGTGTGGATAGCCAGGCCCTTAAGCTGCCCTGAAAAATCCAATAATCGAATCATATCTGGTCTAGGAATGCTGTTAGGCATTAGACGATCTGGGTTCGGAAATAAACTATCATTGATTTTGATAGCTGGTCACTCAGGGATCAAGGGCAATAAAAGGGTTCATGCTTTAGCTATAATGGGGTCAGAAACACCAATGGTAGGACTAGAACCGGCGTTAGGCATTACGCCGAGCGGGGTTAAGGGAGCAAAACATCGATGGGTAGAGAGAAAGCATGAAGCCCATTGGACAGGAACAGAGGTGGGAAGACAAGCGAAGGTCCTTTTGGGCTTAAAGTTCAAGAAAAACTTTCGCAAGAACTTCTTGATCCCAGTAGAGCCAAGATAAGGGGACGTCCATAAATTACGTAAGGTGTTTTTTTGAAAATCTAGACCCCCCTCCCCTTTGGTGAGATTTGGTGAGATTTTGTGGACCCCCCCCCCCCCCTCTTAACGTGAGATTTTAATTTTTTTCTTAAATAAGCATAAAAAATGATACTATACTAAAGGTGGTATGTTATATAAAGCTTTTTAAATTTTTTCTCCCAAGGAGTTTGTTTTTTTATTAATTAGGTTAATAGTATAAACCTCAAAAAAGACTTCTTTTCTTATCAAGGAAGTATTAAATTATAGCGAACAGGATTAAAATAATTTTATTGTAAGGGAACTGCGCTAATAGTCGATCAAAATCTAGCAGAATGAGAATAAGATCGTTAATAAAATTTAATAAATTTCAAACGAGTTATTAGTTATCCAAGTAGGACGTAATATTACGTGACTGTCGTAGTAATATTACATTTAATATTACGGGATGCAGCTACAGTGATATTGACGTAACATTAAAATATCCGCGTCAAGATAATATTACATCAGGGTAATGTTGAGGTAATATTACAGTAAGATTACAAAGTAATATTGAGTTAATATTACAGCAATATTACAAATTTTGTTGTAATATTACAGTAATATTACAAATCTTCCTGCAATATTGCAAATATTATACAGTAATATTATAGTTATATTACAAGTTTGTGGTAAAATGCGAAGAACACTTTCTGAAATGTATTCTAAGAGCTAAATAGCCGAGGGAGGCGTCTACCTTCTTGGACAGTTCGTTCACTTACAAAGCTTCAAAACTTGACCGCCCAAATTGTTTGTACAGTACCAGCCATAATTGAGTGGACACCTGTTTTAAGTGTTTAAAAATAATTAATTTTTTTGTTTAAAATTTTAAAATATAATTTTTTTTCTGGTATTAGTTTGAAACTATCTAAATTCTGAAAAAATAGGCTCAGGATGAAGTCTTTTTGTCAATTTCTTTAACGTGTATTGTAAAAATAGTGTAGGGTAAGTGCGGGAGAGTTGGAACACCTTTTTTTAAACCACTGCAAATTCTAAGGAATTAGATAAAATAACCTAAATCTCGTAAAATACTTTAATAATAACATCCATACATTAACTCGTGAAACCGTTTAATTCTCTTTCATTTTTTCTCAGTTCAAAAAAAAAATTTAAAAAAGATGACAATTCCGGGAAAGATGGAATTGTCCTGGTGAGATTGAACATGGTTTGTTCCTTGTTTTAAATGACTATATATGATGGAAAATTTACAAATAAAAGTTAAATACTATAAAAAACACTTAATTCTTTTCATTTTAGATAATTTTGTATAAATACCTAAAATTTCCTTATTTTAGGAAGTTGATAATTCAAACTAACTAAACTAACTAAACTTTGTCGTTTACACTGGATGACATTTTTCAACTTTTTTTACAATTCAGATTCATACCTTAAAAAATGTTTCAAAACACGCTCAGAACTTAAATTACGGAATAAATTCGTTTTTAATTAATTACTTGTATGTAAAATTTGACGAAATTTAATTTTAAACCCTAAATCATAAACGAAAACAAATTTGACAATTTTATCACTAACGTTTGACAACTTTTTTCTTACATTAGGGAAAAAGATGAAGTAAGAACAAAAATTTTGAAAAAATTTAGAGTTATTTGGTCTGTCTAAAAAAATAATATAAATCATATTCATATTTTATAGAAATATTTATAAAAACTGTGCAATAATTAATTTAAAATATTTTTTAAAAATATTTTTACCAGTAACACTGTTATTTAGATTTTTTACTTTTCTTCGAATCAAATTCAACTTCTTCCCTTAAGTCAGGAAAAAAATGTGCAATAATACCAATAAAACAGTCTAATTCTATGGAAAATTAACTTTAATATGATACCAAGAACATAAAAAAACCATTATTATTTTATGAGTTATTTAAAAATTAAAAACTCATTACAATTTTCACTATTTTTACAATACACGGTAAGGTATATCGCTTGGTTAAATACAGGCTATCAGAACAAAATTCCAGTGTCCTTTAAAGAATTTAAAACTTTTCGGAAACTATATTTTTGTGAGGGGAAAATGTTCTTTTTTAGAAAAAAATATTTGTAAGGTAAAAATGGGTTATTTAAATTGACAAAAATACTTCATCCTGGGCCTATTTTTTTCAAAATTTAGATAGTGCCAAACCAATAACAGAGAAAAAATTTTGTTTTAAAATTTTAAACAAAACAATTAATTATTTTAAAACACTTAAAACAGGTGTTCACTCAATTATGGCCGGTATTATACATCATATTTAATTGTAATATTACCACAATATCACTGTAATATTATAGTAAAATTACTATAATATTACGTCAACTTTACCCTGTAATATTACCTTAGCGCTGACATTGTAATGTCACGTTAATATCACTGTAACATCATCCCGTAATATCAGTAATAATAAATGTTACTTTTTTACAATATTTAAGTATTATTACAGGCTACTTAGGTGCAGCGTAAGTGTTACTTTAGCAATAAATCTTAAAGACCAAACTAGAAACGTATTATTTTCGACATACAACAAAAATTTCGGAGTGTAACAAAATGATGGTTCTATTGCTTCCTATATAAAGTTGTTAAATGGGAAGACTTTTTAAACTTTAGGTCTTCGTATCATGACGAATTAACTGACAAACAACCAGACAAGTTGTCGTTGTCTTCTACAAGTGTAAAAGAGAGAAAGCATATTCATACCTAACAAAGAAATGTTATTTAATATAGTGAAATGTTTATTGCCTAAAATTAAAAAGTTGACGTGAGATTTTTGTTGACTTCCCCTCTCCCCTTGGTGAGATTTGGTGAGATTTTTCCAGACCCCCCCTCCCCTTTTCGACCTCACGTAATTAATGGATGCTCCCTTTTCTGCTCACTACTTACTGCTCATTGGACTAGGCATGGGAATCGAAAGCCAAAATCGATTATCGATTAATCGATCGAGTTTTTCACGATTCTGAAAAAATCGATTAATCGAGTTTAAAATTCGAATTAAATCTATTTAATTCGATTATTTTTAAATTTCGTAACATTAATGAATTAGGTAATAAAATATATTGTATATAATCAAATAAATGGATTTTGATTAAAAGACATTTATTCAGAAAAGTTAATATTAATTTTTTAAATTAAAAAAGCATTAAATTCACAAAAAGTACGTAGTAATAAATGTATTATAATAAATTTTCTCGGTCCCTTGGAATCCGCTATGTGTGTGTTTTACTATACTTGTTTTTATCATATAACTTTTTATTATTGTTTTACCACAATTCTTGTGGACCTTCCGAGGAAAATTCTGATAAATTAAACCGAGTTTTTGCGTCTACAGAAAGACTTGAAATTAGGAGTGCTCGCATTTGCCTGGACCACCCAATATTGGATTTGGTCGCCAGTGGAGAGGGAAAACTGTAGAAAAACCTTTCCTGAGTACAACCGGTTAATTGAATTGGCCGTACCAAGGCCACAAACCAAGAAGAAGAAGAATAAGTACAACCGGTTTATCGACAGTCGAGTACTAATGGTCTGCACAAGTCAGATACCGACAGTGCATATCAGTATTCCTCGACGTCTAACCTTCCACTGAAGTTATCTCACAAGCCAAAAAAATTCCAGACTCATCGGGGCGCGAACCAAGCAAGCTTGACTTGGTACAACCGCAGAGCCTAGGGTTTAACCAACTGAGCTAACCCCGTGGTTATCATATAACTTACAAAATATAAAATTCAGAATTTAAAGTAATATCACAAGTTTTAAAGCAAAATTTAAATTATACTTAGGGGCCATTCATAAACCACGTGGACCATTTTTTACAGACTTTTGACCCCCCTCCCCCTTGTGGACATAAAAATGCATTGGAACGTGGACACTTTTTAACTTTTCTAGACCTCTCCTCTCTCCCAAAATTGTCCACGTGGTATATGGACGACCCCTTAGAACTCTTACAGCAAGATATACTATTATTAAATAATATCACAAGTTTCAAAACAATCTGTACAGTAGAACCCACGAATATGGGACCTGCACATATCGGATTAAGAAACCCCAAACCAAGTATTTTTGGAAATGGAAAGTAATATTAATTGCTCTTCCAAATGAGATCCTGTCAACCTATTTCTTAATTTGATTAACCTGATACCTGCTTGAGAAAAAAGACGTTCCAATGGCATGGCAGTTGAAATTAGTAAGAAATTTAGGGCCACTTTGTGCAAAGTCGGATACTCAGCCTGAAGTGTTTTCCACTCTTCCAGCGGATTACATTTATGGCCGCTTACTGGGGTATTTAAGAATTGTCTTAATTCTCTCGAAACACCACCTAAGCGGTCAAGATCTTTAAAGCTGCATATACAGCTATCAAATTATAATGATTCTTCCATAGTACATCATCTGACATGAGACAGTTTTTAATTGTTATTTTTATTGGTTTGATTCACGTCTTCGGTGGAAGCGTCAGCACACATTTTGATCTTTTCATCCATTAATTGACCTAAAACGCGAATAAAAAAATAGATTATAGTTATTGAATTCTGAACTCATAGAGTAGATTATTATCTATTTTTATAACTGGGGCAAAATTCCTGAACTGTTCAAGTCAATAAATAAAATTTATTCAATTTAGCTTAAACTTTGCTAGAGTGTTTTTACTGTTAGTGAGAGTGTAAATAACAAATATTTTCAAATTTCATGAAATTGTTTTTGAGTTACACAGTTTCAAAATTTTGAATTTTTTTAAAATGTAGTTTTTTAAATTTATTATATTTCTAAGTAGATTACATAAAATTTAACATATGGGGCATTCTATTTGTAAACGACCCCCTTCAAAAACAATTGCCAATATGAGACAATTTTTAAAAAATTATTTCTTCTACTTCCTAAGGCCAAATTATTTTTGTAATTAGCAGTTTTAAAAGAAAACTTCCTAAATTTTACAATAATAAAAAGAATTTTGTTCAAATATATTTAATTTATATACAAAATGTAGTTTGAAAGTTAACTTTTCGAATATTTCAAAACACGTTGTTTCAGATTTATTAAAAATATATATTAAAAGAAAGCTTAAATATTCTAGTTCTTATTTCCGTAAAGTAAATAATGGACATTTCAGGAGATTTTGAGGAATTAAATAAAATTTACAGTCATATCGGAGGTTAAAATATGTATGAATTGAGAAACATTTTTTGAACAGAGTGGCATTTGTCTTTTTTTAAATTTTGTACTTTATAAGCTTTTAAATTATGTATTAATTTGAAGACTAATAGAATAGAAAATTAACAAGAAATTATATTTAAATAATAAATAAAAATGAAATGATACATAAATAATATATTTATTTATATATAAATAAAATTATATATCAATTGAAAGTTAAAAAAATACAAAATTTAAAAGAAAACAAATGCCACTCTGTTCAAAAAATGTTTCTCAATTCATACATATTTTAACCTCCGATATGACTGTAAATTTTATTAAATTCCTCAAAATCTCCTGAAATGTCCATTATTTACTTTACGGAAATAAGAACTAGAATATTTAAGCTTTCTTTTAATATATATTTTTAATAAATCTGAAACAACGTGTTTTGAAATATTCGAAAAGTTAACTTTCAAACTACATTTTGTATATAAAATAAATATATTTGAACAAAATTTTTTTTATTATTATAAAATTCAGGAATTTGTCTTTTAAAACTGCTAATTAAAAAAGTAATTTGGCCTTAGTGCATGCGCGTATCCAGGGGGCTGGGGTCAAGGGGGTCTTGAACCCCCCCCCCCTTGGAGCTAAATTGGATTTGCATAGGAGAGAGAGAGAGACAACACTATAGTGTTGTCTCTTTCTCTCTCATGTATGACCCCCTCCCGAAACCAAATCTGGATACGCCACTGCCTTAGTAGGTAGAAAAAATATTTATTTAACAAATGTCTCAAATCGGACAAAATTGACAATTGTTTCTGAAGGGGGTCGTTTAGAAATAGAATGACCCATTAGTGATGCACTTCAAGACAAGATTATCTTGAATTTGTTTCAGATATCTCGAAATATCGAGAACTTTGTTAACCCAAGATTATTGAATATTCAATTGTTCAAGACGTGACTAATCTTGATTCAGATAATAAATTTTTTTTAATAAATGTAATAGATACAATAAATGCATCCAAAGTCGTTATTGTTTCTGTTTTCATCAATTTTTAATCATTGCAACAAAATAGTAGTTTAAAAATATTTGTAAACGATTTTTTAATTAAAAAAAAAAATTATTTTAGCTTAATTTGTACTGTTAAGAGTAGTATTTATATTTAAATAAGTATGTTGAAAAATAAAGTTAGTTGCTGCTGATTAATATTTAAAATACAAATTTACTGAAAGAAAATATATAACAAATTTTAATAAAAAGATTTTCAATCGATCGTTACAATTTGGATTATATTTTAGGAAAAGCGTCTCAACTTGGAAAAACTTGATATAAAAGAAAATAATTAATCTCAAAAAAGAGTTCATTTTTTATATAAAATTTCTTTTCAATAATTGGTATTAAGAAAATAAAGATTGACATAACCCACCAAGCTAGCAACTTGGCAAATAATTGTTTACAAATCATTTAACTATCAAGTGGGGTTATGACAATTTTTATTTTCTTATAAATTTCAGGTTATGTTGTAACATTTTAAAATAAATATAAGCAGAATATAAAAATTCATTTAAAAGCTTTAAATATTAGGAATTATTTGCTACATAGGAAAATATGCTACCTTATGAAATCTAGAAATTAAGCTAAATAAATAAATCTAAAATAAATCTATAATCAAAAGAAATTTTTTAGGTCAGCACAATTTTAAAGCGAAACTTTTTTGAAGATTGTTATATTGTACAAATTAAGTAAAATGTTATTTTGTGCAATTGCTAAAATTAAAGATTTTTAGGTTATAATATATAAATATTTGATTTAAATAAATAAATTGAAAAGGTATTATCAATTTAACTGATTAATTTAATTAATTAAAGTCCAAATCTTTTTAATTTTATCAATTGTACAAGATAATGAGAGACGATACAAATTCTCGATCTTGAAATTCTCTTGTTTATTCTGGCTTGAATGCATCACTAGCCCCATATATAGTGATTTTTAAAGTTTTTTTTACAGGCTATTCGACGGCTATATCGAAGAAATTTTCCTAAATTATAACTTTGGAAGGGATTTAACAAATTTTTCTATTAACACTTTAATCTTGAATTTCAAGGTCAAATGATTTTTTTACAAAGAAACCTTTATTACCATCGAATTGCATGTAAAAAAGCTTTGAAAATCAAAACTGAATGTTAAAAAAGTATGTTACCCTTTATACAATCTACTTAGAAATGTAATAAATTTAAAAAACTGTATAACTCAGAAACTATTGCATGAAATTTGAAAATAATTAGTATTTATACTTCCACTAACAGTAAAAACACTCTAGCAAAGTTTAAGCTAAATTAAATAAATTTTTTTGACCTAGACAATTCAGGAATTTTTCCCCAACTATGGATTTGTCAAAGTCTGAAGTTATGAAATTTACGAATTATAATTTTTCTTCAACGCTTTATGAAACTAAATTGATCTCGACTGTATAAATAATTAATTTCAAATATATTAAAAAAATGCGTATCATGAACTATAAATTATTTTTTAATATTGATAGTTCTTCAAAAACCGGGCATTTTTTATAATAGTAACTTTTATGATAAAAATGTTAAATTATGTGTTTTTCTTGTCAATTTTATTAATTATGATGAATATCTTTAATAATAATCCACAAGATTCTTTCTGTTCGCACCTAAAGTTTGGTACTATAAATTTTTTTTTGTTTTAAATCAATAAATTTGGAAAAAATGTATTTATATATTAATTATATCATTTTTAATTTTATTTCTTTATTTATTACATCTGACATCTCCGGAATTTAAAAATTAAATTAATTAATAAAATATTTTATTGTTTCCTCATAGAGGAAGTTTTACTCTTAAATTATCGATTGCGATTTTTTGACATATCTCGACATATTTCAACCTCAGATTGTCGAAAATGAAATTCCTAAATAATGTCCGTGTGTGTATGTGTGTGTGTGTGTATGTTCACATTACTTTTGGCCTAATATCTCGAAAACTATTATACTTAGAACTATGTTTTTTTACGAAATTATAGATCCCACAGGTGGACAAATTATTATATACGTTTGAACCTGATCGACCAATTCTAACTATTTTTTTCGCATTTAAACATTTTGAAAAAGTCGTTTTTTGTAAATTGTACAGTTTTTTAAAAAAAGTTATCATGTAAGTATTTTATTCGTTTTATTTTTTAAAAACGCATCGATTGATGCGTTATTAGCATTTTAAAAATCGAAAAGTATGAAAATCTTGTTTTTTAATCATTTTATTTTTATGCTTTATTACAAGCTTTAATATATTTTCATTATTATGTAGGTAATTAAAAAACATATCTAATGAGCTATTTGCGAACTTTCTACTGTAATCCTGTTCCGAGTTATCAAGGTTTCAGAAATTGAAAATTTTTATAAAAATTAATTTTTTTATGTTTTTTTGCGTTTTATATGAATTTTATGAAGAATAATTTTTGTTCGTTTTGTAGACAATTCAAAAATGCATCAATTGGTCTATGTAATATTTTTTTGCGAGCTAATAACTAAAACTTAGTGATGTTTGTAGTAGTCTTTATGAGAAAGCAATGTTTTCAAAAAATGAATACCCAAAATTACTCACACCGAATAAATACTTTAGGTACAACTTGGCAGCGGCAGTGGCGCAACACATAAGGGGCAAAGTGGGGCAGTGGGCCGTGAGCTCAGGGGGCCCTTGATCAACCCTAATAGACCTTTTTTTTTTTGAAAAATTCTGAAATCCTTACCAATTTTAGTAATTTATAGTTTGATTGGGGCCCCATTTTTCTTTTTGATCCAGGGCCCTTGCCTACCCAGTTACGCCACTGGGCAGCGGTTTTTTAAACAATAGTGTATTAAAATATAAATGCGTTTTTTATTTAAATCTACTTTACAGTTTTTAATAAAGATTTACTACACTTTAAACATAATATGTAAATTAATGAAAAAATATATGTAAATGACTCGAAATAATTTAATGTTTTCAATATATTCGATGATTCAATTATAATTTTATGGAATACAACATAAGTAAGAATAAAAATGAGATATTATAAAATTAAATTGAAGAATGTGAGCACAGTTTTCCAATATTTTTTAAGGCTTTTAAATGCCTTCTTTATAATTCATTCCATGTTTTATTTTAACACATTTTTTGCGCCTTAGATACCATAAAGATACCATAACATCATATTTTAAGACACTTTCGGGACACTTTTTTTTAGGGTGTACTAATTAAAATTTGAAACAATTTGAATTCATATTTATAAAATTAAGTTTAAAACTGTTAATTTAATTAAATTTGTAAATGTGAATGATTAAAATAAAATAAAATGAACTCATTTTTATTTTAATTTCTAATGGTAGGAACAAAAATTATTTCAATCTTTTACTTTTACAAATTGAATTAAATTAAAAATTTTTAACTTGATTTGCAAATCTTAAAACTTTGATTATATTGCAATTTTAATTATAATTAAAGTTTGAAATAATTTAAATTTTACTTTCAGAAGTTGGGCATTTTTTAATTTGGAAAAATTAATATTTATTTTTACAGAAGTTTTGTAGAATGGTTTGTTATTAATTGAATTTCGTATTGTTTAAAGAAAATTTAAAAATAAATAATTTATATCAACAGAAGTTTGAAATAAATGGAATTTGTAAAAAAATATAATTAATTGTATTAATAATAATATTTTCTTCAAGAAACTATTTAAAGTAATATTCTAACTTTTTGTAACGTACTATAATTTTTGTTTTTCAACTCAGGAAGAAAATCTGAGTTATTCTCTAAAATTTCTTTATAGAGTAGAATGGGGCAAAACCACCAATGAGTAAAACCACCAATTGGCTTTTATTTTCGTGTTATTCGTCTTTAAATTCATGGTGAATGATAGTTTTGTCAGTCTGCACATACTTATTTAGTTTTAAGACGGTAGAGAAAATGGCTGCCGCAATACAGCTTTAACATTGAAGTTGAAACATAATGTCTAAGTTTTTACTGTTTGATCAGAATATGATTTGAAAATAATTAAATTCATAATTTAAAATATAATATCAGTATATTTTATTTATGCAAGTGTACACTCATTTGTTCATTCATTTGTACAACTACTTGGGGTAAAACAGTAATTAAAAGTTGTGCAATTTTATTTTCTAAAATGCTGTGTTTTTAAAAAATTAAAATTTCGACTTTTATTTGTCGGTTTTTTTGCCGAGCTTGGCTGGCTTGAAAACAAACAGTCGAGCGTTGTTCGAGTTATTTGATCCGGACACTCAATTGTCAAGTGAAAACATAATTCAAAAATGTAGATTTACAAAAAAAGTATTTTTTTAAGTAAATCTTACTTTATAAAAATTTTACTACACTTCTTGAGTTATTTTAAGGAAAAAAGTTTCAAAATTAACTTGAGAAATATGTATTTATTAAACTTACTTTTTTGAGGTTTTTATGGCACCGCGTGTAACATTTAAATTTTATGCTTATTTCTCGTTTTTTACAACAAAAACAAGAAAAAAATTTTTTAAAATTAAATTCTAAAGTATTTTTTACTAACTACAAAACAAATTTTTGAGAAATAGTTGATTTTAAAGAATGCACAAAATAACCCACCAAATCCAGGTGTTTAAGTTTTTTCTTAAAATATGCAATAGAAAGTTAGCGCATCACATATACACCATCACAACTAAATTGTCAACAAGTATTATTAATACTTTTAGAAACACTTTTAAACGCCCTTTGATCTAAATGCAATTTTGATAACTATGAAAATTTTCAGCTTGATTTTCACGACTTTACGATTTTTTTTCTAATTTCTGATAAAGAATTAACCTTCCGTCTGACACCTATTCCGTACCCTTCGGACCGACACATGGGTCTGGCTGGACCCCTGTACATTTTTATTCATTTGTATGCAAATATATTTTCATTAAATTTAAACTACTTAAAATTTTACTATTTTCTTTCACTAACTGACTTCTTGCTTGTTTAATTAATAAAATTTAACAGAAAAACTACGATTTTAAGTGATATGTTAGTTACTGATTTACTGATTGGATAAGCAAAAAATTAATCAAATTCCAATTTATTCAGATTTAGAAAGTGATCAAGGTATTCAAACTCATCTTTTTAGCAAGCAAGTATATATTTTTGATTTCATACCTTTCTCAGTGGTTTTGACATAAATTGAACTTTTGACAAGTAAACATAACCTGTTTGGTGACACAAAACTGACCATGAAGATTGTCATATTGTATAAACACAAGTAAATGTTATTTCGAACAACAGCTAAAATTAAAGATTTTAACATTAATCAATTGAATTAATAAATGCAATAAATAATAAACACTTAAATTAATTCATAAAAATCAAATATTTAATAATTAGAACCATACAATATTTTAATTTTATCAGTTGTACAAAATAACATTTACCTATGTTTATATAAGAACATTCAAAAAACTGTTATGTCAAAATCATACTGACTCAATTTGAAACATCGAAAAGTATGCAAACGATTTGAAACAGAACATATAATATGCTGATCAAAAAGCAATTAATTTACTGATTTACAGCAAAATTCACTAATACATTAAAATATTGCTGTTTTGAAACAGGTGTATACTGTGGACTAAAGAAAAAGCAAATTTCAACTGTTTCAGTTTCTGAACGTTTTCAAGCACTGTGAACAGGGGTCCAGCCAGACCTATGTGTCGGTCCGAAGGTGTATTTTTAAAATCCTTGTAATAATCATGTATAAGTATGTTTTTCTCCTCTTTATTTTTCATAAATCGAAAGCCAATTAAATTTTAGGAAGCTACCTGAAAGCACAAGTTCCTTACTGAATTAGAAATATGTTTAATTAACTATTAAAAACAAAAAGGGTCTGGCTGGACCTGGATGTTAGACAGAGGGTTAGGTCATTTCATTTAGCACTCTCTATAGTATGGATAGCAGAAAATATTTATACCAAGTAGCAAACTTAAACAACTGAATATAAAGATTTTATTAATTAAAAACCTCGCGTGCACAAAATAGCTCCACTTGACGGTATTAAAAAAAATAATTAACAATTAGAAAAAAATGGAAAAATGATGAGAATAATTGTCGTAGGAACAAAATTTTTTGAAATTAATAAATACCTAATCATAAAATTGAAAGAGAATAATAAATTGTCAACTGAAAACTGATGAAAATTATGGTAATTAGGAACATTTTTAAGTTGTAGTTTTGTGCTGTGGATAAGGTGATTTGTGTGCAGTGGAAAAGCGTGGGTGAGGTAAATCAGGTAAGAGAGACAGTGAGTATTTTGCGTGGATGTTTAAGGTGTAAGTGTAAGAAAAGTGTAAAATAAGAGTGAAAAAAGGTGTGAGTTTGAGATTAGGTGTGTTTGTGTGGGAAGGGTGTTGTGAGAGGAGAGAGAAAAGTTAGTTAGGTTGTGACGATGTAAATCGTCAACATTTATAATTTATTTTGTCTTTCCCTAGAGATCTTTAATTTAGTTAATTTTGGAATAATTTATTGAAAGGGCGCGTGTTTGAATTATGAGATACGAGCCTGAGTGCCGAGTATTGATTTTCTGGTCAATTCGTATCTCTCGTCTTTCTCTAGATCAGCGGATTATTGTCGTTCTTCGTCGAATTCGTAAATTGCGATTTGCACAGGTCAAGTTCCCGAATAGTAACGAAGGTCAGCGGAAGGATCCGAATTTTTCTTACAGGTTACGCCTTCCCATGGGTCCGACTGCGAGGGTGAGAGGTGTCCGCGACGGCCGAACGAGAGAAAACAAGCGAGGAAGAAGGACGCTTGAAGAGGGAGGATTCGCACGAGGGAAATCAGTTTACCGGTCGATTTTTGCCATGTGCTCGTTCATTATTGTTTCTGCCGCTACCGAGATTACTGAAAAGGACGTGAGACAGTCTCCGCGATAAAGTGGTTGTAAAATTAGAGAGTAATAGAATAGTCTATTTTTCTTAATACAGTCTATTTAAAAATACCGGTTATTGGCAAAACTTTTCTGACGAAGTCCCAGGAGCCCACTGTGTAGTTTTTGGTTCATTTTGTTGGTTTTGTGGTCTGTGCTACTGAGCGCGGTAAGTTATTGTTTTTAAATTTGTCACGAGTTGTGTTCGTCTCGACGTTGGTTTTGCGGCGTTTTTGATTCAGCAAGGCCTCCCTTTGGTTTTCTCTTTTTATTTATGTTTGTATCAGCACGGAGAGGTTCCGGTATTAAAAAAATTGAATATAGAGTCAAAACAAATCATTTTGGTTAAATGATTAAACGCTATATTTTAATTGGCATCCCTTGTGGGGAATTCGTGTTGAGACAATGAGACGAACAAAATTCGATAATTTAATGATCAGCGGGACGTGGAAATTTTTGTTTTGAGATCGGCGGTCATTTTCAGAAATTCGAGTGGTTTCGGGCGCGGAAAGTTAACAATAATCGAGTGTTTTACCAGTGAGTTAGGAAAATAAATTTAAAGAAATTTCAGGGATCAACGGACATGTTGGCGTTTTGGGAAATTTTTGGGCGCGAAAAGTGTGATAATATGCGAGGCGTGAATTTGAGGAATTTGAGAGAGTTTTGAGAAAAAAAATTCGGGGATCAGCGTGCGTGAATTATATTATGTGTTTAAGTGAAAATCGGGGAATTTTATTACAATTTTGAGAATTTTTCTGCCATATGCTCGCAAGGATGTCACGAGGGCAGAAAAAATTGGCGGTTTCATAGAAGAGACAAATCCATTGAAATCAGCGGAAAATACGTTTAAGTAAATTAAATTATGGGTTATTTAATTTAATATGCTGAAAATATGTGTATTTTATTTGATTGCCTGATATTATAATGGATTTAGTGAATTTTAATTTTAGATCAGCGGAAGAGAATTTTGGCGGTATAAAATAAAGTTTGGCGGTGAAAAATTTGGCGGTCAAGTTTTGGCGCGTTTTCCCAACAGAGAAATATTTTCTCAATTTTAAAATTGTGACGGTTGGAAAATTAATCATGATTTATGAAAGTGACTACATTTTTAATTTGTTTGTGAAATTGAAAGGAAATAAATTTTTTTATTTTCAAAATTTATTTTCGGAATTTTGTCTTCACTGAAAATTTTAAAGTGAAGAATTGGGTTATGTGAAATATTAACGGGATGATTTTGTGGATATTTAAAGGGCATATTCGATCAGCGGTATTGTGAAAAATTCACAAATACATTAGGAAATGAAAATTGATTTTGGATTGTCGAAATTAATTTTAATAATTTCCTAGAAGATATATGTGAAATGAAAAAAAAGATTGATATCCGAGTGTTAAAAAAAAAATTTTTGTTGGACATTATTATATACTGATTGGAATTTTTGTGTGAAAATTAAATTGAGTTTGATGGAATAACTTGTCCTTTAAAAACGTGATCGGTCAACTGTAGTGAAAATTTTCTGTTTTTGAAGAATTTTAACGGAATTTCTTGAGAATTTTTGGAATTTCGAGACATGTGGTCGGAAGTGACGTTTTTGTCGGATTGTAAAAGTAATTAAAATTAACCGTGGAGATCAGCGGGGATAAAATGGTTAAAATTTTATTCAATTTTGTGATTTTAATACGGTATTGAAATTTTATAAATTTTAAATTAAAATTTTCATCAACTTAAATTCGAGAGTGAAAAAGTGTTTCTTTTCAAACGTGTTCCGGCGTGAGTCACAAGAAAGTTAAAAATTCGAAATTTTGCTGTGAATTGATTTTCTTACAAATTTTATATTGGCGCTGCGACGGTTAAATAATTACTGAGAAGTTTTAAATTTCGGTAAATGAATTCGACCGGTGGTTATTCATGGTCGATTTTGGAAATTTTTGATCAGCGTAGTTGCCAGTTTAAGAGTTGGTGATTGAAGGGTATGGACCTGAACAAATTATTGGAATTAATTATTGTATAATTTCTTAATATTTTCTTTCAGCAGTACTGTTATTGAAATTATTTATGATTTTATGGCTTGACAAATTGTTGAAGTTTATATTTTTACCAATTGATAATTTATGCAAATATTTTATTTATTGTGTGATATTATTTATTGTGGCAATTGTGTATTATTTTATTTGAATTGATTTACCAAGTGATTTATTGTTGATATTTGTGTATTTAGGATTTTATAAATTGACCGATCAGAGGAGAAATTTGTGGAAATTTGAAAATTAGTTTTGGGATTTATCGGTATTAAAAATGGCGGTTTATCAGAATCAGTCGTTGACAATGTTAGAAAATCGGAGTCGTTTTTCTTCATCGAGTGAATCGGATTCAGAGAGTGAAACTAGTCCTATTCGAGTAAGGCCTAGAAATCGAAATCATTTTCAAATGGATAATAGTTATATGGTGACAAAAATTTTAAAAGATTGGGAAATAAAGTTTACGGGCAAAGAGGACGCGAATGATTTTATAGAACGTTTATAATATTTTAAAGAGTGTAATGAGATTAGCGGTCGAGAAATTTTGAAAGCTCTTCCTAGTGCGTTTAGATCAACGGCCAGTACATGGTACAGAACAGTTACGCAGGAAATAAGGTCGTGGAGAAAATTTAGGAAACTTTTCCTTCGAGAATTTTCGGTTTCGGTGGAAGCCGATGACGTTATGGAAGAAATGAAATCGCGAACCCAGGCTAAAGGGGAGAAAATTTCGTCTTTTATAATGAGTCTTCGGGTTATTGAGGGACATTTGCGGTGTCCCATTTCATCTGCTCAATTTTTAGAAATTGCTCATAGAGGCTTGACGCATGAATACCTTAGGTATTTGAGTAGGTTCGAGATAAATACGATCAGCGATTTTCAACGCGTTTTGAGACGGTATGAAAAATTAAAAGAGTTAGACAAGCGATATGTCCCACCACCAACGAAGGATAAAATGCGTTTTTCTGTGGCTGCCGTTTCAGTACCAAATAAAGGGTTTAAAGTTGACGCGCTATTAGACGATTCGCCATCGGATTCAAGTGAAGGGACAGCTGGGACAGTACCGGCGGGAACCGTGAAAAAGGGCAAATTAAATAGAAAGAAAAAGGGATCAGTGGCTAAAGTTGTCGAGGTTAAAGTTGATGAGATCGGGGTAAAGCCTACCACTACCGCTGGGACACAAGTGGGACAGGTGTTATCATCGTCCCAAATACCAGTGCAATGTCCACAGGGATTCACAACACCTGTAAATTATGCGTGGGTAATGTTCCAGGGTGTCCCACCAAATTTTCCAAGGAATTTTCCTGGGAATTTTAATGAGAATCCAGCGATGCGACGTCAAAATAGATTACGATTTTCTCCAATGGGACAAGGGTCGTCCCAGAACAATGGACAGAGTGATCAGCGGATATTTCTCGGAGCATGTTACCACTGTCATGTAGTGGGACACAGCCCCTTTGAATGCCGTTATAGAGTATGTTTTTCTTGTAGAGGTCAAGGACATTATTCGTCAGAGTGTCCTACGAGGGGACAATGCCAAGATTTTATTGCGTGTCAGATTTGTAGTACGGGTGGGACAGTATTTAGTAATTGTCCCAATTGTGTTAAAGTGAGAGAGAGTTTGGGAAAGGAGCAGCGAGGGGTGAGCAGGCAATTTCTACCCCAAGCTAAATTAACAACCGCCAGTAAGACAGTGAGTGGCCCACAAAATGAGAAAGAGATATTTTGCGAAGTGGAATGTATGGATTGTTCCATTTACAATTATGAGAGTACGTCTTTAGAATTCAGCGTTGATTCTGATGATCAAGATAACTCAACTGGGACAGTGCCAGTTGTAGATCAACGTAAAAATCTGGGAACAGATCAGCGGGATCATCAGGATATTTCTGGAGAGATCAGCCAGGTTAATCGACTGGAAAATAATTCGTGTCCCAGTTCACATGTCAAACGGACATTAACTGGTGAGACAAAAGTTTTTCAGATTCAGGATTCAGAAGTGGTTGGGGATAAAAATTTAAGTGAAAATTTGTGTGAGAGTGTACGAGACAACACTATATCAACTGAGACAGAGTGTCCCAGGAGTGTAATAGTGTGTCCCAATGGTGACACAGAGTGTCCAAGCGATGAAAAAGAGTGCCTCATTGCTCAGACAGGGTGTCCCATCGGTATTTCACAGTGTCCCAGATTAGAGACACAGTGTTTAGCTGACAATTTTGTGAGTAGTGATTTGAAGAAAAAGTGTCCCAGTATGGAGACACAATGTTCAGGGGATAAGAGAGAGTGTAGTGATTTAGAGAGAGTGTCCCAGTGATGGAACACATAATATTGAAAGTGGGACAAAGCGTTCTGAAGTGGATTCAGTACGCATAGTCCAGGGGAGGGGGAAAGTTACACAGGGTGTAACTGAGAAAAGTGAGAGTGAGGAATTTGTAGACCTTGCTATTTTTGATTCAGGATCCTGTATTGGACTTGGTGTTTTCCAGAATTCAGATCAGCGTAAAAATCTAGGACGTGGAGAACGAGAGTGGTTAGGCACAAGAACTAGGAGGGAATTAACAATACTTTTGTTAAAGAGTTTTAAGAGTTTTCAGTTCCTTTTGACAAAAAGAAGAGAGCTTCTTGAGTTCAGAGGAGAGAGCATGTTCATTTCATGGAACAGTCTTCCTTTGAAATATTGGTGTCTATTAATTGTGATATGTTCACCACTGAAAAGAAAGAGACAGAAGGTGTGGTGGAAGTGGAGATGGAAAATTTGGAATTGGGATATGTGGTGGAAGTGGAGATGGAAAAATTTAATTTGGGATTTTTGGAACTAGGGGATGTTCCTAGATGTTATTCGAGAAGGGAACAGTTTTTGAAAAGTAGGAATAAACGATTTAGTGAGTGATGGACGATCAGCGGGTAAAATTTTTTTTTGGATTTTGACATTTAAAGCTATCTTAATAAAGTAATGTGTTTAAAAGATCGGCGATGTTTCTAAAGAATACATCGGCCTAGGGGAGGGGTTTGTGACGATGTAAATCGTCAACATTTATAATTTATTTTGTCTTTCCCTAGAGATCTTTAATTTAGTTAATTTTGGAATAATTTATTGAAAGGGCGCGTGTTTGAATTATGAGATACGAGCCTGAGTGCCGAGTATTGATTTTCTGGTCAATCCGTATCTCTCGTCTTTCTCTAGATCAGCGGATTATTGTCGTTCTTCGTCGAATTCGTAAATTGCGATTTGCGCAGGTCAAGTTCACGAATAGTAACGAAGGTCAGCGGAAGGATCCGAATTTTTCTTACAGGTTACGCCTTCCCATGGGTCCGACTGCGAGGGTGAGAGGTGTCCGCGACGGCCGAACGAGAGAGAACGAGCGAGGAAGAAGGACGCTTGAAGAGGGAGGATTCGCACGAGGGAAATCAGTTTACCGGTCGATTTTTGCCATGTGCTCGTTCATTATTGTTTCTGCCGCTACCGAGATTACTGAAAAGGACGTGAGACAGTCTCCGCGATAAAGTGGTTGTAAAATTAGAGAGTAATAGAATAGTCTATTTTTCTTAATACAGTCTATTTAAAAATACCGGTTATTGGCAAAACTTTTCTGACGAAGTCCCAGGAGCCCACTGTGTAGTTTTTGGTTCATTTTGTTGGTTTTGTGGTCTGTGCTACTGAGCGCGGTAAGTTATTGTTTTTAAATTTGTCACGAGTTGTGTTCGTCTCGACGTTGGTTTTGCGGCGTTTTTGATTCAGCAAGGCCTCCCTTTGGTTTTCTCTTTTTATTGGTGTTTGTATCAGCACGGAGAGGTTCCGATATTAAAAAAATTGAATATAGAGTCAAAACAAATCATTTTGGTTAAATGATTAAACTCTACATTTTAAGGTGATAGTGTGGAGTGAATTATGAGTGACGAGGTAGTGAAGGAGGTCGAGAGAGGGCTGCAGACGGTAGGAGGTGACGGGACTAACCCATAGCAGGCGAGTGGGAGCACACCAGAGCGCACCAGTCCAGAGGGAAGTTCCAGTAGAGTAGTAGGAGTATAGTATAGTATTTCCAGTAGGAAATTTTCGTAACCCCGAAGTTGGGTATGGAGACAGCGGAGTCGAGAAGGGGAAAGCCAAGTAATTGGGACATAAGAAGCAAATCTATATGTGTCGATTCAGGGTGAAAGGGACCTTAGCTTTAGAACTGAGTTTTACGCGTACGGCCGTTTGAAGTTAAGACTCCCTATGTTACTGTTAGGTAATGCCTATGTTTCACCTCTAATAACACAAAAACTAATAGACATAAACAAGTTTTGATTTATGTATGTTAAAAAGCAACTTAAATTCTATCGATTCATAATAACAATTAAAAATCAAATGTTTTAAATTTCACAGAACGGGAGTTTGAACTTGTGCCTGCCTATGTTATTGTTAGGTTATGTCTATGTTTCATCGCTAATAACAGAAAAACTAATAGACATAAACAAGTGTTGTTTACTGTATGTGAAAGAGCAACTCAAATTCTATCGATTCATAATAAAAATTAAAAATCGAATGTTTTGCAGCTAAGGTCCCTTTCACCCTGAATCGACACATATTATTAAAAATATAGAATTCCACCTAGTTTTTACCTCTTGAAGTGTCACAGATTGGAAGTGGATTTCCGAATTCGGGATTGAAATGGCTGGGGCTCTTTTTGGATAATATGATTGCATTTGTAAAAGCAGTATTTAGCAGATGTGCAAAACATGCAAGGTGTTTTTCAGAGCCATACAACTCTATACATGCTTTTTTATGTTAGTTCCACGATCGGTAATTACTGCTCGTACTTGAAGTGGATCAATTTTTCATCCAGAAAGGATATCAGATATCACGTTTTCTAAATTTTCCGATGTCTTTCTATCAGTCTTTAATTTTACACCTATTGTCATCAAAGTCAGTTCAATAACTGAAATAAAAAAAAAATGTAGATGAAAGTAAAGATAGATAAAAAAACTTGAAGATATGAAAATATGAAATTAGATTAAAAAAATTGTTCTTTTAAACTAAATGTAGATAAATTTGAAGATACATGAGAAAAAAGTGCATTAATTCATTATAAAATAATGATGAGATTCATACTTGCAAGATTAATAATTGAGTTTTAATTTATTATTTTAGAGTCAGACCATATCAATTGTGACTGAAAATTGACGCAGGTTTTTGAAATGTAAAAACAACTATTAAAATCAATAGTTCATAAAGATACTACGAAAAAACACTTTCAACAGTTTTTTGATATTTTAATTATTTATATTTTTTTTGTACTAACAAATTTTTGCAACGTTTTCAGAAAAAAAAAATAATAACTCAAAGGTCGTTGACTATAAATTAATGCTGATTTTGTTGGTAGTCAAAAACAATATACTCTCTTAAATGTATGTAATTAATAAAATTTTAAAAAATACAATATTTTTAATAACAATTTTATAAACAATTTGAAATATTTATAGGTTCTAGAGCAAATGTTATAATTTATCTTATAGGATATGTAACAGTGTACCCTTTCTTTTGCGTAGGATGTAAAAACCTGCTCTTAGGTACCCTGTAGCCCGTACTACAGAGTTATGCGGGGATGGCGATGTTCTGCCGACCCGCTAAAAACACACTCTTATTTAAGGCCTTAAGGTCACTCCCGGCTAGCACTTTCCGTACGTATCGCCATCAGGAGTGGTCTTATACCCCATCGCTGCCGTCTACGCGGCTTTCTCCTTCCAAATCGGGATCTACTTACATTGACGGACATCCGGACCCCCAATCAGCGTGTGGTTGCTTAAAAATCCAGATTGTCCGTCAATTTCCTTTAACAGCGCCTCTGCGCCTCTATCTTCTTTGCCTCTTCAAGAGCTTTCCTGAAAACGGTACACTTTCCCGAACCAGGTACGTGGCACGTATCTGATTCGTCACCTTCTGCTTCCTTGCACAAATAACAGCTTGGGGATTTCTGACAACTTGCAAGAGTGTGGCCAGACTCTCCGCATTTGAAACATGCAGAGGATCTGACACCCCCCTGCATCTCATTCGGCGTTTGGAGGGCTGCCTTGAGTGCAGCAACCACATCCTGTTTCTCTGTTAAATTGTCAAGGTCGCGGATTTCCAGAGTTATCCTCTGGTCCTCCGATCTCTTGAATTCTCCCATGCCCTTAACTGCATCCCTTACCTTCTCGGCAAAGGCCTTACGGTCTGAATCTCTTTCTCATTTTAGACGGAGATTCACAGAATTTGTTGGTCTTGCCTCTACGACCGTGGACTGTCAAGAGCCAGGATCGACATCTTTTTTGAGTTTGGCAAGAACAGGCGCAAATGTCTATCCTTGACAAACTGACACTAGCACTGTCTTTTTTCGGGGTCTACTTCGCTTCACGACTATCCTGGGCGGCTGTTGGCTTGCCGCACTTTTCTTTTCTCCACTTTTGGCTTTCGCCTTATCGGCAGAAAGCTCGCTTTTCTTTTTCTTGAGCTCTTTTTTTTTGGAGGTTATCACTCCTCATCCTCCCTCTTCCTTTTGCACTCCAGCACAAGACTTTTCATGGCCTTGGCCTGGATGCGCTCTTTTATTTGTCGCCTTTCGGTTCGCAACTTTTCGGATTGCTTAAGGCCAACGTAAATAAAGCCTAGAATCCGTTACGTCTGCCTCCAAGTGCTTCTTCCATATATCGGGGATCCACTGGCTGAATTTCTTCAGACCAGTTTGGATCTCCGATGCAACGTTCTTTTGCACTGTCAGCTTTGCTAGCATGATTTTTAATCCCTTCTCGATTTCGAGAAGAATCATGCCCTCTTCTTTGCGCAGCTTTTCGGCTTTTACTCTATCTTCTTTGATATCAGCTGTGGCATTGCTAAAAGCACTGCCACAGCTGCTGACGCTCGCTCCATTTCCTCGCCTAGAACTACGTCCGTCGTCCACTCTTAAACGCGAAGGTCCTGTCGTTTGATCGTCAGCTCCAGATGCGTTATATCTCTCGTAAGTTGGACTCTCTCCAGAATCCAAAAGGAGCCAGCGGTGACCCGATCTGAATCAACGGTAGAACCACTCTCCGAAGAGGGGCCTACCTGGGGTCTATCATGTTTAACTGCACGTTCTGTCATTGTTACATCTTGGTGGTGGTGTCGTTGGTCAGACCGAACAGACAACTGGTCCATCGGGTGCCAACTCTAGATCGAGACTACTCCACACTAACTTAGAAAAACCAAGAAGGCGGGAGTGTCCTATTATTTCCAGAACCCATGTCGTCCACAGCTGGCGAGGATGGTTAGCCCCCATTTGGAATCCAAATTAACATCATCCGCACGGGTTAGCTAGTGCACAGATTCGAAAAGCGGCATATACCCGAATTAACGGTGTCCCGTTCATTCTCCTGTGCCCAAACTCGCCAGACATAGGGAGTCGATGAGTCCTGAGAAGAACCGAACAGCTCCACTAGTGATAGCGACCGAAGGACAGCGCCTGGCTGGTCCTAAGCCCCCTCCCCACGACAAGGTGACACCACGAGGGGGTAAAAGTGTACCCTTACCTTTATATTTCTGAAAAAAAAATAGTTGTATTTATTGTGATACGCGTAGATATTGAATTTTCTGTTACGCCTCCCATAGAACGTCCGTGCGCCAAAAATTGAGATCGCCACAGTGCCAGTGGGATAAATCTGGAATTTACTGTTCAAAAATATCTAGAGCCTTTAATTTTAAACCTAATTCAAAGTTTTTTTTGTTAAATTGAAGTTTAATAAATTTCTAAAAACTTGATCGAGGTCAATTTTTGAAACAAAATTTTATTTATTTGTTAAATTTCTAATTGAAGAAAATAATTAAATTTTTATATTCCACTGGTTTAATATACTTCTCCTAGTGACATTTTATCAAAATTCTATAAAATAATTTACTTTACTTTCTGAAAAGCAAAATGTTGTAAGCAAAATATAAAACTTGTCGATTTCCCTGATTGTTATAAACAAATTAAAACACTAGAGGCCAATATTAGATATTTATTAACATTGCATGAGAGCAATGAATAAAGTTTTTTTTTTACTATTTAATCACAAAATAATATTATTTCTATATTAACAATGAGCACTAAAATTATTTAAATAATTCATTGTTATTAGCAACATAAACAAAAAAAATAACAATTTTGTTACCAATAAACACACAAAGCAATTAATTTGCTTGTCAAGATTTAAATACATTTTGTTTAAGTTTTAATTTGTTTCTAACAAATATTTATAGATAAAAAAGTTATCTGTTATTTATGATTCCAGTATCATAAAAGTAATGTTATCAACTTTGTCTGATATGATTCTAAATAGTAACATCGAAGACTAAACTAATTTTTTTTATATATTTGTTTATAACAATAAATTATTAAAATAATTTTAATGCCCATTGTTAATATAAAAATATTATTTTGTTTCAATATTAATTTATTTAATTAAATTTAATTAATATTATTTATTTCATATTATTTTAATTATTGCTCTCATGCAATGTTAATAAATACCGAATATATGTATGTCTCTAGGGTTTTAATTTGTTTATATCAATCAAGGAAATAACTATCAGGGAAATCGACAAGTTTTATATTTTGCAAACAACATTTTGCTTTTCAAAAAGTAAAGTTAATTATTTTATAGGATTTTGATAAAATGTTACTAGGGGAAGTACATTAAACGAGTGGAATATAAAAATTTAATTATTTTATTCAATTGAAAATTTAACAAATAAATAAAATTTTGTTTCAAAAATTGACCTCGATCAAGTTTTTAGAAATTTATTAAACTTCAATTTAACAAAAAAAAACTTTCAATTAGGTCTAAAATTAAAGGCTCTAGATATTTTTGAACAGTAAATTCCAGATTTATCTCACTGGCACTGTGGCGATCTCAATGGTTGGCGCACGGACGTTCTATGGGAGGCGTAACAAAAAATTCAATACCTACGCTTATTACAGTAAATACAAATATTTTTTTTTTTTTCAGAAATATGAAGGTAAGCATACACTTTTACATATCCCATAAGATAAAATTATAACTTTTGCTCTATAACCTATAAATATTTCAAATTGTTTATAAAATTGTTATTAAAAATATTATATATTTAAAAATTTAATTTCATAATTATATACATTTAAGAGAGTATATTCTTTTTGACTACTAAAAAAATCAGCATTAATGTATAGCCAACGAATTTTGAGTTATTTATTTTTTTTTTAAAACGTTGCAAAAATTTGTTAGTACAAAAAAATATAAATAATTAAAATATCAAAAAACTGTTGAAAGCGTTTTTTCGTATCTTTGTGAACTATTGATTTTTATAGATGTTTTTACATTTCAAAAAATCTGCTTAAATTTTTAGTTACAGTTGATATGGTCTTACACTTATTTATTTATTTATAAAATAGAGTAGTTTTTAGGGCTAGAGAGCCCTCCATGAAACACACATAAATCTTGATAACAAGCAAAAGTATAAAAATAAATCACTTAAATATAAATGAGGTAGCGGCTTCCGTTTCCAGTACCGTAGAGTAGTGCACGCGTTTTTGAAGGGTAAATTATTTTTTGGAAAATTGGTTATTATTAGTTAAGGTTGGGTAGTGGTGGGAGTGTAAAGTGATGAGCAAAGTAAGGTAAATGGTTGAAAAAGAATCTAAATAGAAAATATTGTGAATTTTAAAGATAAAGAAGGTAAAAGGAAAGTGTGAATTCTGAGGTTAGGTGGAAAGAGTGGGGAGTGTGTGCGAGAGATAGAGTGAATGACGAGAAGAGCGAATGAAGTGTAGGTAAGGTAGGGGCCTACAATGGCGAAAGTTGACTCAAGTAGTACAGGCGGGAAAGTGTCGGAGGGATGAAATATTATAGGCGAAACAGGAAGGGGAAAGGACGGAAAAATTATGAAGTGTGAGAACTCCATCGACTTACTCGATTTAGTCAAGACGTTAGTTAAAAGTTACGATAAAGAATGGACAGAGGTGTGGGACAAAATAGAGATTGTTAAGGACATAAAAAAAGGGATAGGCAGACTGAGGTACTAAAAGAGATTTCAGTATCTTCAATCCAATATCGGATTGGAGAGAGGAAGATGGGAGGAACGAAAAGGGTGGTTCGGAGGCTATAGATATAGGCGAAAAGAAAGGAAGTAGAGAGAAGAATGGAGAAGTAAGAGATGACAATTTGGAAAGGAAAATGAAAGAGTTAGTAAGTCAGGTTGAGCTTCTCTATAGGGAAAGAAGAAAGAGAAACATCGTGATTAGAGGTTTGGAAGTAGGCTATAAGGTAGGTAAAGAGGAAGTGGGAAGATTGTTTACAGGAATTGATGCAAAGGTAAAAAATAAAAAGGTTAAGGGAATTAGAGAAGTAGATCAGGCGATAGCAAAATTGTGGATAGTAGAGTTGGAAGATGAGGAGGACAAATATGAAGTCATGAAATTAAGGGGAAGGTTGAGAGAGAGTGGGAAGAGAATAGATAAAGATAGAACATGGAGAGAGAGAGAAGGATAAGAAGGAAGGAAAGAAGGTGAAGTAAGGATGGGGAGAGATTGAGTCTGGATGGATGGAATAAGAAAAGTGAGATGAAAAGTGAGAGAAGAGACAGAAGAGGTTATAAAAGTATGATTGTATATATGTGTCGATTCAGGGTGAAAGGAACCTTAGCTGCAAAACATTCGATTTCTAATTTTTATTATGTATCGATAGTATTTGAGTTGCTCTTTCACATACAGTAATCAAAACTTGTTTATGTTTATTAGTTTTTCTGTTATTCGCGATGAAACATAGACATAACCTAACAATAACATTAGCAGGCACAAGTTCAAACTCCCGTTCTGTGAAATTTAAAGCATTTGATTTTTAATTGTTATTATGAATCGATAGAATTTGAGTTGCTTTTTAACATACATAAATCAAAACTTGTTTATGTCTATTAGTTTTTGTGTTTTTAGAGGTGAAACATAGGCATAACCTAACAGTAACATAGAGAGGCTCAACTTCAAACGCCTCAGTTCTGCAGCTAAGGTCCCTTTCACCCTGAATCGACACATATAGGGAAGTGGGCCCCAAGTTGGACACCCTTTCGCTTTATTGTTGTAGAATCCAAACCAAATAAAATATATTGAAATGTTTTATACCAGATGAAAGTACAATCTATAAGGTAACATATGGCAACAGGGATAACATTTTATTTTGAACATAAACATTTTTTAAATCATTTTTTCTAATTGTTAAAATTTTCGGTCTAAAAAAAAGTGTCCCCAAAATGGACACCTTCTTAAAAGTCTCTGAAAATTGTAGTAAATAAAAAATCAACATCGTATAACAATTATTAAACTAATTTTTAATCAGTTTACGAAATTTATCAAGAAATAACATGTCTAAAAACTTTAGTTTAAGAGGTTAAACCACTCTAGAACATTTTTAAATTAATTATGACTAATAAAGTGACTTTAATGATTATTTGAGCTTAAAAACGTTTTTAAAAAGTAACTTAAATCATCAACGTTTTCTGATTTTTTCAATATGTCACAAGCTACTTTAACCGTTTCATGCTCCCTGGAAACCCAGTAGTTAGATTCTGTTGAAAATTTGTACACAAGGGTTTTTGCACAGTGTGCCTTAACCAGTCGCAGGTGGTCTGAAAATGTAATAACAAACGGCTAATGTGGAATTGTCTTAAATGGCTCCCAGATTCCAAATTTTCAAGATTTGAAATCCTAGCTGCTCCACTTTTTGATATTTTTTCGTAAGAGTTCTATATTTACCATGAAAACAAGTAAGATGCTATCTAGTCAAGAAAATATCGAAATAAGACGTGTCATTACGTATTATAACTGTAAAAGTCGCTATACACGACTTTGTTAAAGGCGAAATACTCTTTAGCCATGGATACACCCCCCCAAAGCCCCCACCACCAAGGATGACAGAATTGCTTATTGGAATAAAACGAAATTTTATCCACTATATTTGAAAATGTTATTGATATTCATCGTTGTAGGATCTTTGACTACGCCCTCCACCCTCATTAACCACCTTTCCCCTCTATCTAGCCCTCTATAAAGCCACCCACCGCGCCCCCTAATTATGACAGAATTGCTTATTCAAATGAAACCAAATTTTATCCACGATAGTTAAAAATAGTATTAATACTCATTGTTCCAGGATCTTTGACTACCTCCCTACCCTTTTTGACCATCTTTCACTTCTATGTAGCCCTTTATGTAGCCACCCAAATTAGAGGATGCCTTTTTAAAAGTCTTATTTTATGTCAGAAAAGCAGTCTTAATTTATTACGAATTAATATAGGTAGGTAAGTTTGTAATTATTTTAAATTCCTCTCGATTAACATAGTATCATAAAGGGGAATCATAGGTGGTCCACGAAAGCGGGGATGGGGTAGTCAAAGACCCTTTAACGATGAGTATAAAAATAATTTTCAATTATCGTGTATACAATTTCGTTTCATTTCAATAAGCAATTCTGTCATTATTGGGGATGGGTCGGAGTGGCTACATAGAGGGCCAAAAAATGGGAAAATGTGGTCAATTAGAGTGGGGAGGGGGTGGACAAAGATCCTACAAAGATGAGCATCAATAACATTTTCAATTATCGTGGATAAAATTTCGTTTCATTTCAATAAGCAATTCTGTCATAAATGGGGGGGGGGGGCAGGGTGAAGTGGCTCCATAAAGGGCTAGATAGAGCGAAAAGGTGGTTAATTAAGGTAGAGGGGGTAGTCAAACATCCTACAATGATGAGTATCAATAATATTTTCAATTATCGTGGATAATATTTCGTTTTATTTATATAAACAATTCTGTCATCCTTGGCGGTGAGGGGCTGCTAAAAAGTATTTTGCCTTTAACAAAGTCGGGTCTATCGACATTTACAGTTATAATACATAATGACACGTCTTACTCCGACATTTCTTGAGTTGATAGCCTCTTAGGCGTTTTCATGGTAAATATGGAACTCTCACGTAGAAAAATCAAAAAGTGGAGCAGCTAGGATTTTAAATTTTGAAAATTTGGAATCTGGGAGCCATTTAGGACAATTCCACATTAGCCGTTTTTTGTTACATTTTCAGACCACCTGCAACTGGTTGAGGCACACTGTGTTTGAGGTCACTGATTAAGAATTCTGTGTCAATTTAAAAAATTTTAAATGGTGGATATAAGATGCAGGACAATATTTTAGAAAATTGCTTGAATTTGCTTTAAACTTGATTTTTTGGAGGTTTCTGCGATTGCTGATTACAAATCCGATGTCAGTTTTTAAAATGTAATAAAAATAAAGACTTAAATAATTTTTTTTTGTTATAAACATTCTATTTAACATAATATTATGCAGCTTGGAAATAAACACAAAATCATAGTATATAATTTCTAAAGGTATAAATAATTAAAAACCAAAAAAGGCAATGATAAGATTTGTAAAAGTCTAAAAATGCTTAGATCTAAACAAATAATTTGATATAATGTATTTGAATATGTACACTCAAAGACTTTTGACATTAATTCTTATAGTTTATTCACTAGTTTTTACTATAAAAACTATTATTCTGGGATAATCATGCAAAAAGAAAAATTTTCTAGGCGAGGATAGTGAAGTTATAAACCTGGATAAGGATATTTACATTTTTTTTTTTGAAAAATTTAAATTCAGGATAGAATTATTTACATTTTTTTTAGAAAATTTTCCTTTCATGCATTGAAAATTTACTATATTCGCTAGGAAAAATCTTTGTTTTACAAGATTATCCCAGATTACAAACCTGATAGTAAAAATTAATTACTAAAGTCATTAAAGACATTAATTATTCTGTTAATTAAAGATTAAATGAAAAGTCCTTTAGTGGTTTTATCAAATTTGATTACTTTTATCGATATTGTAAGTAGAAATTAAAAATTATTTCGAAAGAGCCTTGTTTTACCTGGGGCCAGAGTTGAGACACATTAAAAATACGCAAAATATATTGATTTATAATATGAATTTAAAGGTGAATTGGTTAATTATTACCGCTGATTTTTATGTAATTGTTATTTTTACACTAATTTATGTTAAAATTACTTTGGTTTTAATTAAAATAATGAGAAAAACATGTAAAACCTCATTCATTTCTCAACTCCGGTTCCAAAAAAAATTTAGCAAGAAACGTTACAATTAAGAAATTTTTTAATAAAATGGACGAAAAATTAAAATCTCTTTTAGGGAATAGCAGTTTTTGAGCCACACTTTAAAATATTTATAATGGAAAATTTTATAGTTTAAAATTTAATGTCAAAATGCTTCTCCAAATATGACAAATTCCGTTTGTGAAACTAGAAAAAGTACATTTTTAGCAGTTTTCAGGTAATAAAATAAATTTTGGGAAATCAAAAATCGTTATATTTTTAGAGAATTCATTAAGTGTTATTAAAATAAAGAAATTAAAAAAAAATTTAACCAAATCTGGATAGTGTTTATCAAGTTATTAATCAAAGAATCAAAAGTACCTTGTTTCTGGAGAATCACCCATATATAAGTACGTGATGGAAACTCTTTTTGAGGGGAATGACCTTGCGGCCGGAAAGGTTTTTGCTACAATTTTTATCCTAGAACAAAAAACAGATTTTTTTCTATTTTTATATCTCAAAAGCTAGAGAAAGACGTAGGGAATTTTTTTTTAATCGATTTTTACAAAAATGGTGAGCGTTTTAAGAAAAAATATAGTTTTTTTCTTAATAAATAGGCACTAAATTGTTTATAACTAAAAAAATATGCAACATAAATAAAAACCTCTACGTCTTTCTCTAGATAATGTTATTAAGAAGCTACAGTTAAATTTTTAAGTAAATCGGTTGAGATTTGTGGAAGTTATGTTTCCGGCCAGCTCAAAAAAAGTAGTTTTGAGAAAAACGCGTTAGAACAACTTCATTTTAGGCTGGTAAAATTCAGCACATCTTGTGAAATTTTTTTTTGTGGAAGAGAATGAAGAGAATAATAATATTACAGGATGTTATTTTACATGTCTTGAAGTAAACAGAAAATATTCATTTAAAAAAAATTCAAAATGGTGGCACTGGAGACTTTTTCTTGAAGCATACGTTATTTATGGTGACTCTGTAGCACACAGCGCAACCGTCTAGAAGTTGAAGTTAGAAAAAATATATACTAAATTAATATTTTTCCTCTTATTCTAGATGATTCAAAGTACCTTTTAAGCCAATAAAAAAAATATTGACTTCTTGAAAATTCTAGAGTGGTCTAACCCCTTAATAGCTTAACAGTAAAAAGTAATGAAATATCGAAAAATACCGATATATCATTTTCTCTAACGATAACATCACATTTTATGGTGAAAAATAAAAAATTTTAATTAATTGGCTCAAAAAATTATTGAAAAAAGTGTAAAATCGAAAATATGCAATTAAATATATATACGAACACTGAATTAGTAAAATCCTTTCAGGATATTATTATACGATAAATAAAGAATATTATAACGTTAAGTACTCATTCTAAATCATAAATTTAAATAACTTTACCAACTTAAGAAAAAACTGTTACAAAACTTTTTTTAGACACAAAATTACGTGGTATGTGTAGAAGAAAAATCAACTGGTTTTTTTCTTTAAATATGCATCAAAATCTTCGTCTATACAAACAACAAAAATGACAGAAAGCATAAGGCGCTGTCACCTTAAACAAAAATTTTATACGAAATGTCCATCTTGGGACCCTGTCCATCCTGGGACCCACTCCCCTATAGGTAGGGAGTATACGGGTAGGTTATGAATGGAGGAAAGTGTAGGGTGAATAATGATAAAGGAATAAATGGAGAAGTGAGAAAAAGAGAAGATAGTTATTTTTAAAAGGGTGGTCGTTGAAAGGGATAAAGACAGAATTGGCAAAAGGAACGGGAAATGGAAGCCCAGGTATATGGCGAATAAAAGGTTTAAATAAGTTAAGATGGCGTTTACAGTTAACTAGCTTTAGATTGTAAATAGGTGGTTATAAAGAAGTTGTTTAAAAAAATGTAAAGGGAGCGGAGCCCTCAAACACATTAAGGGGTTTTGTAACTTTTTTAGGTTTAAAACAGACTTTTTTAAAAAGATTCTTGCATATAAATTTTAAAATGTAATTGATCAAAAGTTTCTACATGTTATTATGTATGTCAAGAGCTATTAAAAAAAATTTTGCAATCTTGAAAAATTTAAGTGTCTTCCTCCTATAGAGCGCGCTGTAAAAATTACTTTCATTTATGGTTACGACTGTAGGTCATCACAGACTCATCTAAAATAAAAAAATCAAATAGTTTTTTAAAATAGACGATATAATACAAGTCCTAAACCTCGAATTACTTAAAAAAATAAAAAGTGCAAAAAATGCGAAGCTTCTGAATCCAAAAATCTGAAAAAACACCATTATTTTTATCTTAAATCATTCACAAAATATGTAAAATAAAATATTATTAGTATATTAAAGGTTTACGACTTGCAAAAACTTCTAAAGAATCGAATGCAACAAGAAATTTTAAAGTCGGTCAAACGGTTTTCGAGTGAACTGCATATTCTTGACATATTTGCCTATGAAAAAATGAGAAGAAAAGAATTTTTGATATTTTTGACACAAGAAAGTTACAAAACCCCTTAAAGGTAGAGTAAAGAAAGTACATATAAAGTATATAAATATAAATGAGGTAGCATAAAATAACATGGCCGAAAGTGTGTATAGCATCAATACAATTCATAATGATGCCTGATCCTTTTGATCTAAAGGTGCGATAATATGAATTAAATGTTATCAGATAATTGAATCCAATGGAAAGAGCAAAGAATAAAAAAGGAAATAAAAAGAATAACGTTAGGTAAATTAACGTAAACTGAGAAGAAACAAATTAAGTAAATGATAAAAAATTGTAAAAGAATAATGAAAATGAGACCACATAAATTATAACCATTAAAAATAAAGTTTTTTAAACGCATAGAGTGAGCAAGCGTTCTTAATATATAAAGGGATTTTATTCCAAAAGCGACTACCTTTTATAACAAACGAACGTTGGTATTTACTTGTGCGGTGCTTAGGTACTTTAAAAACCGCCCTTTAATTACGGAGTTTATCAACAGAATTAAACTCAAAAAATTTTAACAGGTAATCAGGAACTTCATTGTGGAAAAGCAAAAAAAGAGCATTTTCAAGGAAATAGTGTCTTGTCGTTGCAAGGTTCAGAAACCCAGCTTTGATTTTAAAAGGGGAAATATGTTCAAACTTTTGTACACCAAAAATAAACCTTATGCAAGCATTTAAGGCTTTTTCTAGTTTACTATTTAGCTCATCAGTAATGTCGTCATAGACAATGCGTCCGTAATTAAAATTAGGATATATTAAGCCCTTTACAAGAAGCAAACGTGTAGAGGTGGATAAGGAGTTCCTGTTTTTGTACATCTGTCTAAGTGTTACATAGGTTTTACGACAAATTCCAATCACGTGGGTCTCACAAGTCAAGGACCTATCGAGCAAAAGTCCCAAGTCCCTAACCTCATCACAGAACTCAATATTAGAACCTCCGACACTTAACGAGTAACCTAGACTCTGATAGGGACTCGGCTTCTTGGAAGGTCCAAATAAAATTGTTTTTGTGTTTAAAGGGTTTAGGAGGAGACCGTTTTTCTTAACCGTTTTCCTTTCTTCCGAGAGGGAAGACAGGGATCTCAAGAAGTTATATCTACCTTGTACAAAATGAGCGGTGATACCCAAAAAGAACCAACTGATATAGTCTTAGTCCTTATATCCGTAGTTAAAACAATATTTTTTTGACTTTCCAAAATTGGTCAAACTCTCTGTTTAATCAATTCGAATTTCGCTAAAAGAGACGCCGTAGTGGTCTTCTCACAGGGAAGCTGATAGTGTGGATTAAGACGGTGGCCAAATTCTTTTAGACGTTCTTTTTCTGGAGTATTCAGGGGCAAGTTGTCGTGTGTAGTCATGAAAAGTATAGCGTCATCAACCTCCTCTTTTTTTCCATTTCCTACAAAAGAGAATAGTACACATAGTTTAACATTGTATAAATTTTAGAGTAAATAACAGAAAATAATAGTAATACTTGAAAAATAGATTTTTTAAAACAATTGTGCAGATTGTAAATTTTATAAAATTAATAACTCGTAAACTCTATTAGTTATTGTTGAATTATCTATTATTTATTGTTGAAATTTTCTAGATTATTTAATATCTTTCATTTTTAAAAATAACTAGCTTTCGAGCCTGCCTTCAGCGGGCATCGAAATCTATTGGCGTGCCATCAACAGTATTTTTTTGACAGAAAGTATTTTTTTACAAAAAGTATTTTCTGACAGAAAGAATTTTTTGTTAAAAAGTATTTTCTTACAGATAGTATTTTTTGACAAAAAGGATTTTCTTACAGATAGTATTTTTTGACAAAAAGGATTTTCTGACAGTAAGTATTTTTTTGCAAATAAGTGGGTCAAACCATTGACTTTAGTCTAAGGGCTGTCGCTGACATATTTTTTGAAAAAAAAGTTTCAGAAAATATGAAACTTCAAACTTTTCTGAATCCAATAACCATAGTGTTATTGTGTAAATTTTATTTTTTTAAGAGTTATTATTAATCAAATGTAGGAGGTTTACGATGTGATTTCGTAACCTTAAATTTGTCACTTTTTAAAAACACGTTATATTTAAAAGATTATTAAATATTAGAAATCAAAACTTACCAGAAATATAAATCCCGTTATTTTGAACCTTAAAATGATAGAAATCTTATTAAAATACATTATTTTAAAATAATAATATAATCTGAAAAATTTGTACTTGTGAAAATTTTCAAGATTTTTTAAAGCATCTAACTTTTTTTTTTAGGAGCTCCCAATAATTTGACGATTTGAATATATATTATTATTAATATAACTTACTTGCTATTAAAATTTGGCGAAGGCGTTTTGCTTTATTTAGAAAATATTAAATTTAAAAATTTTCTATTCAAAAAGGTTAAAATTTAATGTAAATACAGCAATGTGAAATTGTTTTGTTTACTTCAAGTACCAGAATTAACCTTTTTAAATAGACATTTTTCAATTTTAATTTATTCCAAAACGAAGCAAAACGCCTTCGCCAAATTTTAATAGCAAGTAAGTTATATTAATAATAATATATTATTCAAATCCTCAAATTATTGGGAGCTCCCAAAAAAAAGTTAGATGCTTTAAAGAATCTTCAAAATTTTCACAAATACAAATTTTTCAAATTATATTATTATTTTAAAATAATGTATTTTAATAAGATTTCTATCAATTTTAGGATCAAAATAACGGGATTTATATTTCTGGTAAGTTTTGATTTCTAATATTTAATAATTTTTTAAATATAACGTGTTTTTAAAAAGTGACAAATTTAAGGTTACGAAATCACATCGTAAACCTCCTACATTTGATTAGTAATAACTCTTAAAAAAAATAAATTTTACACAATAACACTGTGGTTATTGGATTCAGAAAAGGTTGAAGTTTCATATTTTCTGAAACTTTTTTTTCAAAAAATATGTCAGCGACAGCCCTCAGACGAAAATCAATGGTTTGACCCAAGTAATTTCTGACAGAAATTATTTGCAAAATATTTTCCTAAGCAACATAATTCTCTTCCGAAAATTATTAAATTGTAATATCTTTTATTGGATATACATCCAATTATTATACATCATTTTAAACAATTAAATGTGTCAACTATGTCAACGTTAGACTCCGCAATAATTCTTAAAAGGCCGGAGCATCAAACAAACGAAACGGTAGCCCACACTAGATAGGACTAAAATCGGTTAAAACCGCCAAATCCGTTAATCGAAAGGAACTATTCGATTTTTGCTTATTTTCGATTTTGATTTTACCATTCCTACATTGGACACGGTTTTCTTAGGTATTACCGACTTTAAATTGGCAGGATAACATCATCAAGATGTAGGAAATGGGAGGGACATGACGAAAGATGAATTCACATACTGTGTCATTGCCCAGCATTCGCTGAGACTAGGCGATTATGCTGGGGATTAGCATTTATTAATCCCAAGTATGTTACGAACTTATCCTTAGAGGATATTCTGAACCTCTATGGAAGGACAAGTCTCTGAATGGGGTGGGTTTGTCTGTTTCGAGCGAATAGATGGACGAGTACAATGGGTATTTACCAAGTATCTACTTCTCCTTATGCGAACCCTCTGCGAAGCTGGTTTAGGTTAGGTTAGATTAGATTAGATTAGGTACGTGTGTTAGAGAAAATAGTATGAGCACCACGGAAGGAAAGTGATTATCGACTCTTGTATTATTACACTCACGATATCACTCAAGTCCCTTTCTTGTGGCACAATATACTATTAAGTAAATCCTATCATTTTATGAATAAATTCTGCCATCTTGGGTTCAAAATTTTAAATTTTTAAATTCCGAAGTCAAATTTGTGATCAGAAACTTCAACTTTCAAGTATCTTGCTTTAAATAAATTCTATCAAATTTTTCAATAATGTCTGCTATTTCAGGTCAGCCATTTTGAATTTTTCAATTTAGAAGTAAAATTCATATATTCAGCTTTTTTGAAAATTTATTAAAACCAACTTCGAAGTTAATCGATTTAAAATTGGTAAAGATATTTAAGGGGGGGGGGGCAGGGTAAGGTTTTCAGCATTAAAAAAACACCTTTTTGACAATTTTGTTTAAAAATATGGATAAAATAAATTTATTCAAACCTGTTATACATTATTAAGTATCTTTTCAAGAACATTCTATAATTTTTTTATGTTAAAATATTGACAAACAAGCCGCTGAGAAAGCCGTTCCAATAACGTCTTTGGAAAAAGACGATTTGCGGTGTTCACTGTATCTCAGCTAAAAATTATCTAAAATAAAAAACCTTTAAAATTTAGTCAAAGTATCATCAAATCCTCCCCCCAACGTTCCCTGATTATAATTTTTTTCATTTTAAAATTTTTGTTGGTCATTTGAAGTGAAAATTGTTATGTTTCACAAAAAATTCCGCCATTTTGTAAGTGGAAAACCCTCTTTATGTTAAATAAAATTCTAAAACTCAACGTTAGGGGGATGTATTTTATATGTAGAAAGTGTGTACCAAGTATGAAATAAACCAGTAGTGTAGTTTTTAAATGGCAGTGAACACGGACTTTTAAAAAGTGTTTTTGAAAAAACATATTAAAAGACCAGATGTACTATAACGAGATTTTTAACTTTTAACCAATTAAATAACTTAAATTCAAAAGTAATCAATTAAAGTATCTTTAATATTCTTTAATATTATTCTCAAAATAAAACCTCGTTACAAGTTTTGCTTGCAACGTGTCTCGATGCTTTCAAATTGGAAGGTTTGACCATTTAGTAAAAATTCACGACTTTACTCGTGCTACTCGAGTGCGCCAGAAATTCGTGGCGGCAATGATTAAATCTATTTAATAATTGTTGTCACGAATTTCTTAGATCCAACCTCGGAAAGCACTACCAGCTAGCTCATCTGTTGCGGAGAGTGGCGTGAGTCGAGGAACGAACGAATTCTCTGAAATTCTGCCATGCTTCCTGGAAACGATAACTCAAGCCTCCCACCTGGTGGTAAAAATGATTATAGAATAAAATAAATGCAAAATACCTTTGATAAAAAATTAACAAGTTTTATTCAAAAATAATTTATGATATGAAAATTATGCAAATTAATATAAAAATAATTAACAAAATAAGAAGTTGATATTTTCCTAAATTGCCCGGAAATTTTCCTCTCTTATGGAGGTGAGAAATCGGCCGTAAAAGAAACTCATTGCTTGTCGGAAGTCAATTCAAATTAATAATTAAATCCCTGGTTTGATTTTTTCCTGGTCTGATTCGGGTCGAAGCACATGGCGATTCCAAGTTCTTTACAAAAGATTGAATTAATAGCAAGCCGCTTACCAATAAAAGTAGACTCGCCGTGACAATCACCAGCCAATAATAAAAATCAAACTTAGTTAACAATAGTTTTCCTTTTTAAAATTATCTCTCCATTATGGCGGCTAATTTATACAAGACTTTTTCAACTTAAAATTTATGACCGTTCCACGTAACGGCTCAACCAAGAAGGAAGATGGTGGCGAAAATTCGGCGGCATGTCTTGTGCCTTCCCCCTTCTTTCCCCTTAAGTCATCCTTCCTTCTAATCGGTAATTACGAATCAAACTTATATTTGATTCGAACAGATGTCCCTTGCTGTGCGATTTGACCTATTTGCATTTCGCCAAGAGAGTTTCGAAGAGCGGGAATCTCATCCGCTCGACGCCCTCGTTGTACAGCTCTTGGCTGCGCACTTGGCGAAACCTGGCGCGACGCTGGCAATCCTCTTTGGACATTCCTCCACCCGATTGGGCGGTATTTCGTGAACAAACAAAATATAAAAACAATAAATAATCAAATTTCTAACGATGAGAATGACCTCGAGCATGGAACCATCAAACCAACTTTCTCAACCCCATAATGGGAGCAAAACCCATTATAATTAACATAAATAGAAAAAAATGTATAAATTCCTTAAACTCTAATTTTGCTCCCTGGTTGAGTATTTCCGCGATAGGCTCCTTCGAGAGTTGGCCAAAACCACAGATAACGTGTCAGAAAGATTCTGCCACGTTACAGTACAAAAAGTTTGCATCGATTTCAAATATTAAAAGGCAGTTTAAAAAATTTATCAATTGACATTTCTTATGGCTCAGAAATCGCTTTTTCAAGTGTATTGTAAAATTTTACAAACTAGAATTTCGAACCCGCCTTCGGCGGGTATCGAAATCTAGTGGCGTGCCATCAACAGTATTTTTTGACCAAAAGTATTTTCTTACAGAAAGTATTTTTTGACAACATGTATTTCCCGACAGAGAGTATTTTTTGACAAAAAGTATATTCTGACAAAAATTATTTTCATGATTTTTGCATGAAAATAATTTTTTTTGAAACACTTTCTGTATTTGAAACAAACTTTTCTAAGCAACATAATTCTCTTGTAAAAATTATAAAATTCTATAATATCCTAAAGGGGATGGGCTGTCATAAAAAGTGTAATTTCCTTAACGGATATAGAGGTGCTACCAAAAGTGGAACCCTGATTTTTATATCATCTAGATTGCACCCGAATTTCTGGTAAGTTTCCTGGAAGCTTTCCATTGTAAGGTCGGAAGTTACCAATGGAAGTCTGCAGGAAACTTCCTGGACATAGCGAAATGCCTCCCACCTAAAAAGTTTTTCTTGGAAATATCCCTGAAGTATCCCTTGAAAACTTCCCGAAAGCTTCCCTTAAAAACTTCCTTTGGAAACATTCCTTGGGAACTTATTGGAAACTTTCAAGAAACATCCCTTAGAAACTTCTCAGAAACTTCTCTTGGAAACTTGCGTTGGAAACTACCCGAAAACATTCCTTAGGAACTTCCTGGAAACACTTCTTGGAAACTTTTTTTTTTTTTTCAACTTAAATGATAAATAATTTTTTAAAAAAGAGATGTTACTTTTTCTTTTAGAAGCTGACAACTTATCAGTGAGGTATACTATTAAATAATTAACAATTAATTTAATTTAAAGAGATTTGCTGTGATTGATTTTAAAAATTAAAAAACAATAATTGCAAAGTTTCAAGGAAAGTTTTTGGAAAGTTCCCAAGAGAGGCTTCCAAAAAAAAAAACAGAAGGGGTGGATCTCCAAAATATTTTTATTTCTAGAAATGATATTATGAAAAAGTTGATGACTCTGGATGCGAGCAAGGGCGCAGGACCGGATAAAATCCCTCCCTCTTTCATTAAATCTTGTTTTTTATGTTTTGTTGAACCACTGTATATATATTTTTTCTTCTAAATTTCCCGGAATTTTTACCATGAACAATTGCCGACTACAAGTACGCCCTTCACATTTTTGTAAAACAGAAACCTACTGGATCGGCGCGTTTGAAAAATTCCAAGATACGGTATTTCAATCCAGAAGTCTCTATGAATGTTTTAAAATTGAAAAACTGTGAAAAAATATGAACCTCAACTGCGCTGGGGATCGAGCCCAGGTCTTTCAATTGCCGGTCGAGTGCTCTAACATTGAGCTACGCAGGGTCATTGATTATACGCCCTCACAGCCTTCTTGAATTTACCACTCTTTTTAAAGTCATTATATTAGTTATTTCGAAATTTCCCGGAATTTTTACTTCGAACAATTGCCGACTACAGGTACTGTATATTTTATTTAATAAATCGTTGCAAAGTGGAATTTTCCTATATGTATGGAAGGAAGGCATAATTGTTCCTATTTATAAAAGTGGTGACAAAAATAACATAGTTAACTATAGGCCTATTACAATTCTAAGTTCATTTCCTTAAATATTTGAGAGTATTTTGTTTGATTCATTATATAAGGCGGTTTTAAGCATTATAATAGAAAAAAAAAAATGGATTTGTTAAGGGTAGGTCTACAGTGACTAATCTTGGCCTATTCATTAATAACTTATTATTAATTGAGAAATGTTGTTTAAGCTGCGTATCATGGGTTTGTCTGATCACCTGGTCTCATTCATGAGTAGTTATCTCACAGATAGATTTCAGCAGGTCAGAGTTGGTTGTGAATTTTTAGGTCCTTATTTAGCCACGTCTGGTGTTCCGCAGGGGTCACATCTTGGCCCACTGCTGTTTGTTCTGTTCATGAATGACATTAAATCAGTATTTTCACATTTATCTTTTGTTCTTAATGCTGACGATCTTAAATTTTTTTAAAACAATAAACTAATTAAATCCTTGTCAGAATTTCAGGGATTTGCAGTCTGACCTTAATCGTCTATATGAATGGTGTGAGATTAATCACATGTCAATTAATATTGATAAAACTTCGGTAATATCTTTTTCTAGACAAAGCACCTTCATATATATATTAGAGATTTGGGTTTACTGATCTGTAGTGATCTTTCTTTTAACGAACTCATCTCTGAGCTAATATTGAAGGCACTTAGATCCCTTGGTTTCCTGACAAGGAATGCCTCAGTTTTTCGTAACATGACTACTATTAAAACTTTATATTTCTCCTTCGTTAGATCGATCCTGGAATACGCCTCAGTAATTTGAGTACCTTTCTATAACTTTAATTTAATAAGACTTGAGCGTGTCTAGAATCGATTTTTTAGATTTGCAGCGAGGCAGCTTAATTTACCGTTTGACGGATACACCCATGATTATAGCAGCTTAAGAGTAACTCTCGGCAAGCCTCTGCTCACATCCAGATATCTTTATGCAGATATTATGTTTTCTTATAAAATGATTAATGAAATTTTTGATTGTCCCTCTTTGTTGTCTATGGTAGGGCTATCTGCTCCAGCAATGTTGACACGTAATTATACAATTTTTGAGGTAACATTTCATAAAATTAATTATGGGAATCACTCCCTTATCAGTAGGCTCAGTAAGGAGGCAAACTCAGTTTATTTTGATATTGACCTCTTTGATACAAATTTTGAGAGATTGACCTTCTTATTACGTTGGCTGCTATTTGAAATAGATTTATTATAACTGCCTACCTGGCTTTTTTTGTTTTTAGTGTATATTTTGTACTTTTAAACTTGATTGCGGTCTGAACAATTTACTTAGATTGTAAGAATACTTTTTGTATGAATGGGCATGTCCCATATGTAAATAAATAAATAAATAAAATAAACAGTAAAAAGAAAACCTTAAAATTGGATTGAACTTACTTTCAGCATTGCCTTAAATTCATCATGTTCCTTAGTTTATGACATTAAATAAACAGAAAATCACGTTAACAAGGCGGATTTAAGTTTAAGAAAGAATCTAAGTATAAAATCCGCAAAAATGGTCTGACTTTTCCATACGAAAAGAAAGTAAGATTCGTTTTAGCTGAATTTCAGGCAAGTTTGTCGGAATTCGACGTCTGCAGGGGAGGTGGCAGAGTTACTGCGCATGTTATTTGCTGAAATGTGTTCTGGCGCACTTCGTAGTGACGCCATTTTACATTTTGTCGTTTCGTGAGCGTCTTCCTGTGCCTTCATCTATGGATTTGACTATTTTATTATCTTTCAACTTCAACTTTGTATTTCTTGTGTATGTTTTAGTGATGCGTGTCTTTATTTTTAAAATAGTGACATAAAATTGTCAACTACATATTATGTATTATGTATATTAATTAAATAATATGTGCTTTTAGACTTTTACGAATTCATGGTGTTGAAGTTTGGAACACTTTTTTCTCTCAGTGTACACTCAGAGAACAGATATATGTGACGATTTCTGGTGAAAGGGACCTTACGCGACAATAACATTAGGCTCAGTATTCCGTTGCGCCGTACACGAAAAGTGAGCCTAATGTTCTTGTTGCGTAAGGTCCCTTTCACCATAAATCGTCACATATTTGTCTCCGAGTCAAATATCGGCCATGTTGTTTTTTTTAAAGTGTATATGTTAAATGTTCATAGAATAAATAATTTTTCACTGATATATTTTCATCCCTTTGTAACTATTATTTACCATTTAGAATGTAAGCATATGAGTTAAGCTAAATTTAATTGACAAGCTGTAGGAATTTCATCCTACTTAGATACTGACTTTCCGCCATAATGCGCGGAATTCACTGACCATCCGCCATGAATAGACTGGATTTCAATTCTCTTGTCCATTACTTCCCGAGAAAAAGTGGCAGATTTTTCATCAAAAATTGAGCGGGTTTTACGTTTTTCAGGTTATGCTGAAATTAAGTTTTAGTGTTCTTCCTTTGATCACACCTGAAATTCCGCCGACTTGTGAGCGGATTTTACGGTTTTTTTTTACTGTGAAGGGAAAAATCCTAATAGAAGGAGGACATTTCACTATGCCCAGGAAGTTTTCTGGAGACTTTCGTTCTAAACTTCCGACTTTACTATGGAAACTTTCAGGAAACTACCCGAAAATAAGGGTGCTATTATCGAAAAGAATATTGTCACACGTAATAGAATATTCAACTTGTTCTATGAATAAATATTATTTTGCAATAAATAATAGGATATCGTGCAAAAAAATATTTTTAAAATTCACATGTTTACTGTTTTTTTAACTTCAACATTATCTAAACAGATAAAGTAGGGGTTAAAGTGCCATAATAAGTTAAATCTTTTTAACAGGGGTACCGGGGTTGGAGTGCCGTAATAAATTGAATTGTTTTCAAACTAATACAGGTCATAAAAAAAAGAAACTGTCTTTAAATCAAAATACAAAGGGTATAACATTTGTTTCAGTTATCAGACTAATGTTCATTGTTCAGTAATAATTTAACTATAGTCTATTTTCATTGTCCTTGACACGCTTTTGTATTTTTTTAGAAACATTTTTAAATATTTTATGAGATATAATAACAAAAAACCAAGAAATATTATGGTGTTGTTAAAACATTTTGTGAACAGAAGTGTAGAAAACCAAAATTTTTTATTTTGGGTCTAAAAATAAATTTTAATATTAATGAACTGCAATAATACAGAAATAAACAAACTTTTTGTAAAACATCAAAAAATGCTTATATGTGTATATGTACTTATGTGGCAGGCATATCCAGGTTCTAATTAATATTTTTGAAGTGTCCAAATTGGAGATCCTTAGTTAAACTAATAGACAATTTCACACCGAATTTTACTTCATTCAGTTAAGTCGTTCACGCGTGATGTCTGAACAAAGCTTTGGTGTCGATAGGCAGACAGACAGACAAACATTTTTTTATGGCATTTTTGAAATTCTTGCAACTTGAAATGAAAAATTAGACATGAATTTTTTAAAGTCTAAGCAATGTACAGACAAAATTTGGATTTTATAGGTATAGATTGTAACGATCTTAATCGTTAATGTAATAGATAGAATTGCCATTTCCCGGTCATTTCTCTCTCTGGTAGCTGTACGCGTTAGAGAAGGGTCTCGTCGGGCCTTCTCAAATCCACGAACAGGCACCGAGACGCCTTCGTACGTCATCGGGCACGTTCGGGCTTCTCCGTAGTTAAAGGGACGAACCGGCGTCTTGGAGGTTAGCGGCCAGGGAGAAACGCGTAGCTTAAGTGCGAACACCTTGTTTGAGGTTATACTATTAATTTCTCAATTGTGTTGTACAAATTGTGATTGTGACGTGTGTCCAATAAATAAGGATTAAAGTAATCGACGTCTTGTTTTTACTACACGACCAACATCACGCTGTAGACCGATTTACAGAGGTTTAAGCGGAGAGAGAGTGAGACTTCGTCAACTCAACAATTGGTAAGTCGGCTTGGCCAATGTTTCTACCGTAAGCAGCTCATCCAGCATTCTCGGATTTTAATTTGCAACTGCTTTTCCATTTTCTTCTCGCTACTCTCTTCTCGTTAGTCGTTCATTGCTGAATTGAGTTGATGTTCCATGTGAGAATTTTGTTCGCAAATTGTGCTCCCGGTTCGAGTCGTACCCACGTGTATTTTATGAAAGTGTTAAGTCATACTCTTTTTATTAAAATCTCGCGACTAGGGTAGTTACATTTTGGCGCCCAACTTTAAATTAATTTCATTAAAATTCATGACATTATTTTAAACTTTTTTCGCGATTTCCTCAGCGGAGAAATCCAACCGGTGTCCAAGATGGCGGCACCACGTGATTCTTTTCCCCTTAGAAAATTGCTCTAAATTCAGTGTTCACAATACGGATAATGGCGAAATTCTCGTGCGAGGATCTTAAAATATTAAAATCTCTCTACATTTCCTCTGCGTTCACCACTGACAACTATTGCGAACAGAATTGTCACAATTTGAATAAATCAAACTCTAAAAATTTATCTATTTCAAACTGCTTTGCTTTCTCTCTCACTATTCACTTAATTATTTATCGTCTGATTTAGCTAACAAATATAATAGCATAACAATAATGTAAATCAAAAGATTATTTTTATTATTTTTGTACTCGTCATTAATAAATTATAACGTCATGCTTCCTTTTTTTTCCCAAAGCTACGAAAATTTTTACAAATAATGTGTGCTTTCGCTTTGCTTTTAAGCTTAATTTCCGGATAGAAAATTTCTTTTTATTCTATTAACAACGCATTTTGATATATCTAACAATAAATATTACATGTAATACATAATTATTACCATGGGTGACTTTATCTAAAATAAAGTTTCCAATTTAAAATAATTATTTTTACCAAACAAAGCGCCAGATCTGCGGTTGCGCTACGTGACATCAACACAGCTATGTTTACAAATACAGCTTATCCGTTTCTTGCCGACCTAGACCAATTAAAATAAAATCTCATCTTCGAATTCATGTAACTTAGTAAAATAAAATTTACTTTCAAAATAATTTTATTCTCACAGGAATATTAAAGAGAAAAATGACTTAAATGTCAAACACGATATAGCATTATTACCTTTAATTCTTGCTACCGACCCAGCATTATAATAACTCCGAATATCTAAATTAAAATAAAATATAACTGAAACAAAATTCGCTTTTCCGACATTTCAGGAAAATCTTAATTGAAAACAAATATTTTTCAAAAAGATTTAAATTCTGAAATTATTTTTCTACAAGTACAAGGGCTCAGCAAAGTTCAACCCAAAGGTCTTATCACTAAAAGTTTTTTTACAAAAATTTGTTCAGTGATAAAATTAGAAGATTTCATGCCTATAATGAAAATAATCTGTCGAGGGTTTTTAAAATTAAATCGACTTTTGTCGATTTTTTAAAGGTTAACCGCTCTTATTTCAATAAAAATTTAGGTATTTAAATTTTCTTTTTTTAGATCTCTTTTTCCACGTCCCGTGAGCAATTTTTTTTAGTTAAAGACTTTTGTTTGTTTTTAATCGGCGTTAAATTTAAGAATAATCACCAAAAAACGTGTTCTTTGGTAATTTTTGTGTTTTTTCTTAAAACAAATGAAGAAAAATGGTTTTCTAATCAAAAGTGTTTTAAAGCACGTACTTTTACCTTCAAAAAAAAATTTAAAAAAATATTAAATTTGCTGCAACTGTTCTAAAGTTACAGCATTTTTAAGCAGCAGAAACAAGGAGTCAAAGGTGTTTCGAGGAGAACAAGTACATGTAGGTACTTAAATACGCTACGGGGTGTGAATATTTTGATATATTGGAAAAGTTCATTACATATAAAGTAAAATAAAAAAAAATTCTTTCAGAAATCTGTTACTGTCTCAGAGATATTTTTAAATGTATGTAAGTTTCCGCAAGATTCTATTTACGAAATAATCTTTTGATTATTTTTATAATCTGTAAATTATATTTACCCTTTGAACTCACAAAGAGCTCGTAGAAGTCTTTGTGGATAATCGGGGTGGTTTTTCTAGACATTGTATTTTTTCCAGGTATATTGGAAGTCAGAATGTACAGATTCTGATGCCTGTTTGATTTAAATATAAAAAAGTTTGCTCTTTCAATAAATATAACTTACAGATTATAAAAATAATCAAAAGATTATTTCGTAAATAGAAACTTGCGGAAACTTACATACATTTAAGAATATCAATGAGACAGTAACAGATTTCTGAAAGAATTTTTTTTTATTTTACTTTATATGTAATGAACTTTTCCAATATATCAAAATATTTACACCCCGTAGCGTATTTAAGTACCTACATGTACTTGTTCTCCTCGAAACACCTTTGACTCCTTGTTTCTGCTGCTTAAAAATGCTGTAACTCTAGAACAGTTGCAGCAAATTTAATAATTTTTTTTATTTTGTTTTGAAGGTAAAAGTACATGCTTTAAAACACTTTTGATTAGAAAACCATTTTTCTTCATTTGTTTTAAGAAAAAACACAAAAATCACCAAAGAACACGTTTTTTGGTGATTTTTCTTAAATTTAACGCCGATTAAAAACAAAAAAAGTCTTTAACTAAAGAAAATTGCTCACAGGACGTGGAAGAAGAGATCTAAAAAAAGAAAATTAAAATACCTCAATTTTTATTGCAATAAGAGCGGTTAACCTTTAAAAAATCGACAAAAGTTAATTTAATTTTAAAAACCCTCGACAGATTATTTTCATTATAGGCTTGAAATCTTCTAATTTCATCACTGAACAAATTTTTGTAAAAAAACTTTTAGTGATAAGACCTTTGGGTTGAACTTCGTCGAGCCCCACCGTGACAAGTATAAATTAAAATCACTAAATTTAATTGCCCTATATAAACAAAAAAAAAAGAGTGATGATGATTTAAATTGACTACAATTTCTTTGTGAATTTCGATTCAAATGCTTGAAATTATAAAATTAAAAATATTTCCTTTTCCAATTTATTCAGAATTCATTCTTATTTGAAAACTTAAAATGACTGGTAATAAAAGTCAAAATCAAACAAAAAAGAAGTCTCAGACCTTTAGTTTCTACCCATCGCGTAATTTACACCGTTCACCCCCCCCCCCCAGGCAACCGCCCCAAAAGTAATCAAGAAAAGGAAAATCTTGACGACAGTGATGAACACGTAGATCGCGATAACACTTCTTACAATGATCAAGAGCAACGCGTCCCGACTGAGAAGCCAAACACCCCAGAAGGAACGCGAAGCGCTCAAACGGGACTGCAAAGCGACCACGAATCGCAAAGCGACAACGACGAATCGCAAAGCGATTACGATAGTACGAAATGTACCCATGACGAAACGCCGAGAAACAAATCTCGAACGGGGTGAATTCCAAAAATTGTAATTTAAATGCGTCGCGGCAGAAAACCCAAAATAGTCAGAACCTCACTTTTTGCACATCAATTAACAGGAATTCTAAGCGGGATTCTAACACAACAGAGGGAAGAAAATAATAATTTCAAAATCCAAATCGAGCAAATTTTAACCACGCATCTCCAGCAATCACGCGAAGATACCCGAAAATTTAAAAAAGAAACACGACGTGAGATTAACACGATAAGAACGGATTGTGATAAAAAAATATAATCTTTCAAAAAATGACGCCTCTCTAACATTAAAAAATATTCGGGCAGAAACGAATAACGCGATCCAAGCGCTGACGCAACAGGTCTCAGAGTTAATGAAGAAACCTAAGCAATCGCCATGGCATGACCCACGATGGGAATCAATTCACCATGGCCTTAGCGTTGGTACAGGTTACGTACCCCCTAACACCTCCCTACCCCCACTCTTACCACCACAACGGTAACCACTGCGGGCATCGGAGTTAGCACGACAGTCAACGCGGGAACAGCAACGACGTACGCTCTCCCTACCTTTGACTTTTTGACACCATCGGTACAGGCACCAATACCAAATCGCACCCCACAATTTGCTGACTGTCCCACTCATTACACGCGCCCACAGTCCACGTTAAGTGAACCGGCAACGCAAACGCGAATAGCACCGCCCGCATTTATCCTCCCACCCGCACCAACTCCTCGAAGTCAAGTTGCAAATTTACACAAGACTGTGAAATCCTGGGAATTAAAATTCCCAGGAAAACTGGTTGCGGACGAATTCCTCGACGAATTCGAGCGCAAGCTTAACGCTTCTGCAATTAACCCGGACGACGCGCTGCCAACGATGTCCCAAGTTTTTTCGGACTCCGCTTACATGTGGTTCACCACATTCAGAAGTACGTGGAACACATGGGCTGAATTTTCAGCCAAATTTCGAAAAACTTTTGGTGACGCGAACGACGATCAACAGATCAACAACAAAATTCAGCGCGCAGTACAGCTTGAAAACGAGACGGGAATCGAGCTCATCATCAGAATAGGAGCGCTATTCAATAAACTGCAACAAAAAATACCAGAGAAAAATCAACTGGACAAAATTTATTCGGCCCTTCACTCAGAGCTAATTCTGCAGTTCGATCGGGATAGTTTCTCCACTTATGACGGATTAATTAAAAAAATACGCTGAAAAAATTGCCACGATGCAATTAACCGACAAACTGCGAGAACAGGACTCGAAAAAGACTCGGGCAACGCGCGGTAAAAATCAGCTATACGCGATTGAAACACCGTCGCCCGAAACCGACGAAACACCGCAAATAAATGCGTTACCGGAAACTAAAGTCGAAAATAAACCCAAGAAGAATAAAACTAAGAAAAAGCAAATTGAGTCAAAACCGGAAACCGATTTAAATAAGATAGTGATCTATAAACGTCAAATCAACACTCTTGAACAAAAATTATCGGGCGGAAAACCGAAAAACGAAAATTCGAGAAGAGACAAAAAAAGGGACGCGCGAGAACCTACCCTCTACCCTTCTACCAACCGTACTCCGCGTCGCCGCTCCACTTCCAGATCTTCACGCTCCTCTGCTTCTGCTTCGTCACAGAAGGGGGGAGAGAGACGTGGACCGTCTACGCGTAGAAATTACGACGCTGGGAACAACCAGCAACGGTACAGCGGACGCGGTAACGGTTACAGAGGCGGAAACCGGTACAATAACAACAGACGTGGTGATAGAGGTAACTGGGGTGGTTATAGCCGCAATTACAATAATAATAACTACGATTATTATCAGCAAGCCCCCCACTACCAACAAAACTGTCAACCGGATTTCCAGGGCAGTAATTACGCGCCGCAGCCCCGTCCATTGCCGCACGCGCCCCCGGCGCAACCTTGGCACGGGAATTACAACCAAGGCGCCCCTGTTAATTACGGTCAAAACGCGCCTAACCTGTCCTTGCCAAAAAACGACAGGGACGCCAGGAGGGATTAAATCTCCCTGGCGAGATTCACGTAAACACGGATAAACATTTTAACTTAGACGATTCATCAAAATTAAATAAACGCGTAAATATTGATAATTGCGAAATTCCGAGCCACAGTCATGCCGCTCAGGAGCCAACGTGTATTCTTCAAAACGCACCAACGCTGAATCAAGCGTGTGCCAGCAGGAATTACACTAGTGGCTCCGACAGCGACTACGACGACGCGCTATATTCGGAATCCGAGACGGAGTACACCGATTCCGAGGAAAACCCCCCTCCACCGAATCCCCTGATTCGGTAGGATCGAGCATTTCCTCCGTCACGTCACTGCTTGCGGCCAATCAAATTACTTGCTTAGCAGCAACAGTTTACAAGCCACAAGGCAGTGTGTATAAAGGGCCTGCACAGCCCCTAACGTCAAACAAGCGGATCACAATTAAAACGCAGATTAAAATTGCCGACAAAGTAATTACGGGCCTTATCGACACCGGAAGCGATAGAACCTTCGTGTCAGGAGAATTGCACGACTTAATGAAAACTTTTACAAACGGCGAACCGATTAGAGACGCGATAACACGTGCCGGCGTACAACTCGCAAAACGCGATCACGTCGCCGCACCACGTTACTCTGCGAAATACGACATTCAAGTCAATGATTGCTACGGCGAAGTTTGGCTTGCTGTCTTATATGGATTAGCCACGCCCATAATTTTAGGCATGGACTTCATAATGTCCTGGAAAGTCATTATCGACGCCAGCAAGGGCTATTGGTCCATATAAGGCACTAGCGTGAAGCTCCCATTAATTTCTGGAGTTAACGCGCACAACTCATTGCATTCAATGCAACTTATTGAGCCTACGCCCGAACAGCGTAGAATTCTCGACGAATTCATCGATAAAAAGTTATCAAACGCTACTTCGGAAACTGGTGTCACAAACTTGACAACACACGTCATTGAACTGACCAATCAAGAGCCATTTAAACTAAAGCCGCACCGACGAAGCGCGCAAGCAAGCAAAATTATCAACGAACAAGTTGACAAATACTTAGAGAAAAAATTTATAGTTGAAAGCCAAGGCCGCTACGCGAGCCCCGTAGTCCTAACCTACCGAAAAGATGGCAGACCAAGATTCTGCATTGACTACCATAAATTAAACGCGATCACAAAAAAATCGGCTTATCCACTGCCTCGCATGGATAGCATCCTAGATGCCTTAACTGAAGCTAAGGTGATTAGCACAATAGATTTAACGGACGCGTTCTATCACATAGCAATCGATCCTAAGTCACGCGAGTATACGGCCTTCGTCATCCCCGGTCGTGGGCAGTACGAATGGCTCCGAATGCCCTTCGGGCTAACAAACGCGCCGGCTACCTTTTAAGCCTTGACAGATCGATTAAGAGAAAAATTTATCGAGCACATACCTTCTCTTGGACATTGTGTTCACTATTTTGAGGGAGGCAGGTCTCTCGATTAACAGAGAAAAGTCACACTTTGCTAAGTCCTCAGTCGAATACCTCGGCTTCCTCCTTCATAAGGACGGCCTCAAACCGAACCCAAAACGCGTCGAACCAATTCTCAGTCGACAAACTCCTCGTAACCGTAAGGAGCTGAGACAGTTCAACCGCTCCGTCAATTGGTATCATCGCCACAAGCGAAACATTGCGCGCGTACAAGGACCGCTTAACAAACTAGCGAGTCCTAAAGTACCCTGGCAATGGACCGAAGAACACGAAGTCGCGTTCCAAAACGTCAAAGAATCGCTGAGAAACGCTCTAACTCTAAGCGCACCGAGACTTGACTTGCCGTTCGTCTTGTACACGGACGCGAGCGACACAGACATTGGCGCGATTCTAACGCAACAAGGCAAAGATCTTGAGTATCTTATCACGTGCACAAGCAGGCCCTTGAGAGGTGCGGAGGTTAATTTTACGACCACCGAAAAAGAATGCTTAGCCGTGATAGATGCGATTAAAAAGCTCCGTTGCTATCTAGAACTAACTAGATTTACAGTAATAACTGATCACGCAAGCCTCACCTGGTTATTAGACGTCAAAGACCCCCGAGGTAGATTAGCGCGATGGGCACTCGAACTGTCCGCAAATAGGGCTACGATTATACATCGTAAGGGTACCTCTAACGAGGCACCAGACGACGCTTTCAAGACTCTACGAGGATACCTCACCAGGTACGCCCTCTACGAGCCTAAACGTCGTTCGTAACCAATCGTGGTACGAAGCCATGGTGCAAAAAGTTTCCGGGAACCCAACAGCCCATGAACGTTATAGGTTAGATTCCGCTAACGAATTGTATTACTACAAACCAAACCAAGTCAAAGAAAGTATAGGTGATAATAACGCGTAGAAAAAGGTTCTAAAAGAGGATGAAATAATCCCCATCATAACCAAACACCACGATTCTCCTCAATCAGCCCACCAAGGGATTATAAAGACTTATCACGCCATTCTTGTACATTATTACTGGCCCGGCATGCGTGAGGACATCAAACGCTACGTCAATCAATGCGACGTATGCCTTCGATGTAAACCGGATAATTCTCCCCCTCAAGGGTTAATGTATCCGAGAAAATTTATCGAGCCATGGCACACCGTCTAGCTAGATATTATTGGTCCTCTTCTACGATCTAAATCAGGAAAGTCTTATGTTCTAGTCTGTGAAGACATGTATACGCGCTATATAGAGTGCTTCCCCCTCTCAAAGGCAGATGGCCCAAAAATCGTCAAGTCACTGAATACGTTAGTGAACGACTGGGGTACCCCGCGTCAATTTATTACGGATAACGGGACGGAATTCGTGAACCGCACTGTCTCGAAGTTCCTACTCGAAATCGGTTCTAAGCAGCGAACAACGCCGGTCTACTACCCGCAGTCTAATCCAGTAGAACGCGTCAATCGCAATCTGAAAACAATGATCACTAGTTTACTGGGTGACAACCAGCGAGAATGGGATGTTTTATTAGAAGAAATGCAGTTCGCGTATAATACCACTGTTTATTCCTCGTTAGGCGTATCTCCTGCATTCCTAAACTTTGCTCGGGAACCTAGACGTATGGGTAATCAACCGCGTGATGTCAATGCCGCTTCCACGACCGGCTCCTCGGTTTAAAGGACCGGTAACGATTTTGGAGAAATTGTCACCCATGGTCGTTATTGGCGATTCGCATGGAAAAAGGATAGGGAAGTACCATGTTAACGACTTAAAACCTGCAAGGAAAAATCTTAGGTCGCGAACTACGTTGTAATTCTCTTTTCAGGTCCGAAGACATCGCAGACATCATGAGCGACAACGACTCGACTTCAGAGCCCAATCCCTGGGAGGTCCGTGTGACTCGTTTCACAACCACCCTCGAGCACGAAGGACTAACGCTAGTTGAACCTCTACTCTCAACAGAGCCAACAGGTTTCGTAATGATTAAAAAGGAGGATTTAGACCACTTGATCTCAACTCAGCGAGCTCTCCTAGACTTGCTCAAGGCCGCTGACGAAAGAGTCAAAGCCCTGCAAACAAGCCACCAAGTCCTGAGCAACCCTCCAGCTAGGTTCACTAACACTATGGAGGAACAATACCTCAGCCTCGTCGATCTAATCAAAGATAAACGCCAACTATCCGAGCAGCTGATCAAGGCTCAAGGAGACGCGAAGCACCACCAACAGGAAGCGTCCGAACTCCGATATGCTCACACTACACTCAAGCAAGAGTACGATGCCCTATTGGACGACTACTACTACGTTGAGCATAAGGCTAAATTAGCTAGCCGCTATAAAGAGCTGTTTCGTAAAACACTCTCAGAAATCTACCGTGCCCAGTCCGAACTTCGTGAATCACGTATAAGGCCCAAGGCCCCCGAGGGGTGCCTTAATTGTGACACTGTTGGACATAGCGCTGCTATTTGTAAGCTGCCTTATTCTGGCAAGTTTTGCCAAACATGTTCACATCCGGACTTCTCAACCAAGGAATGCCCATGGCCGCACTTCGCCAAGGGCCCGCCTACAATTCCGAGTTATTCTCGTTGCAAGCGTTGTTACAGACCCCGGAACCTACCTGACGTGAATTGCGTCGCCTGCCGAGATAGGATGGTCGAACAAGGCATCATCCAGAGAAATCAACTCGCACAAAAACTGGAAGACGAAGCTGCTGTCGGTAAGGTTAATCACGCTAAGTTAACCCCTCAGCCGTCCACGTCTGGCCACGTACCGCCACCTCGGTCACCGACTCTAGTACAGAAGCTAACAAACGATGGCTCCACATTCAGCCAGGATTCAACTACGAAAGTCGATAACGTAGCGGTGGTCACTTCAAACATCGTCACGGATACCCAGGGTAAAGGGTCAGAATCGAGCTCCGACGAATCGTACAGCGACGCTGAAACGGTCATTGAAATGCCGATCAGCCCATGCAACCAGACCAAGGAATAGCGACCTGACTACGAGATTCATCACACATAGATTTACGTTGCGCGAATGCGCCCTTTTAATTTTATTGTTAATGTAAATACAGTATTCGACTAATTGTCAGACTGATTAGCAAATAGCCATTTTCATTTTTGTTCAGAAATCATACTTAAAACTATGTACTACGACTACTCTTACTATATTTTATGTATCTATATTTAGTTCATTATTCTCGACGTTCTTCAATTAAGTAAGAGTCGCTTGTAGCGCGTACACGCGTTTATTTTCCGATAATGACTTTCTGATGATCCTGTTATTAAAACACGTTTAAATGTATAAATAAAAAAAGGAAAAATTTAATTTTCTAAATGCACTCCATCTTTATTTAGAACTTCTCTCTCTATACGTGGTTTAGTTAGTATTAGTAAACAATGGGAAAGCAGTTGCGAATAACCTATTTTTATCTCATACATTAAGAGTCAAGCCTGACTAATTAAGTAAATTCATTGATTATTTCTTTTGTTTTTATTATTTTCAGTAAATATTAAGAATTCTCTACTTTCCGGAAACGGATTCGGCAAATGCCGCATGAGCTGCTCGCCCAAAAGTGGCGGGCCAAGTTGTCTTACTAATCCACCGGGTAATGGCAATCTAGAAGGGGGGAGTTGTAACGATCTTAATCGTTAATGTAATAGATAGAATTGCCATTTCCCGGTCATTTCTCTCTCTGGTAGCTGTACGCGTTAGAGAAGGGTCTCGTCGGGCCTTCTCAAATCCACGAACAGGCACCGAGACGCCTTCGTACGTCATCGGGCACGTTCGGGCTTCTCCGTAGTTAAAGGGACGAACCGGCGTCTTGGAGGTTAGCGGCCAGGGAGAAACGCGTAGCTTAAGTGCGAACACCTTGTTTGAGGTTATACTATTAATTTCTCAATTGTGTTGTACAAATTGTGATTGTGACGTGTGTCCAATAAATAAGGATTAAAGTAATCGACGTCTTGTTTTTACTACACGACCAACATCACGCTGTAGACCGATTTACAGAGGTTTAAGCGGAGAGAGAGTGAGACTTCGTCAACTCAACAATTGGTAAGTCGGCTTGGCCAATGTTTCTACCGTAAGCAGCTTATCCAGCATTCTCGGATCTTAATTTGCAACTGCTTTTCCATTTTCTTCTCGCTACTCTCTCCTCGTTAGTCGTTCATTGCTGAATTGAGTTGATGTTCCATGTGAGAATTTTGTTCGCAAATTGTGCTCCCGGTTCGAGTCGTACCCACGTGTATTTTATGAAAGTGTTAAGTCATACTCTTTTTATTAAAATCTCGCGACTAGGGTAGTTACAAGATTAAAAAAAAATATACGAAAAAATGATAAATTTTAAATTTCTGATTTTTCGAAAAAATGTCATATCTCCTGTTCATATTAATATTTTTTAATCTCATAAGACTAAGATTCTAAGTTAGGCTAATACCTAAAAACCTGCAAAATTTGACTTCAGTCGGTCAAGCCGTTTCTAAGTGATAAATAACAAAATATTGAGGACATAATATAGATTAATATCGATTTTGGGTATAGAATCTTAATCAACAATTTATAAAAAAAGACTACACTAAGTTAAAGTGCAATTTGATAGACACATTAATTTTTCATTAGAAACAAAAATCTTGTAGCCAGACAAAAGGACAGCTTTTATCAACCTCTGCTATGAAAAAAATTCCCATAGCAACCGTTGCTATGGTAAACATTCCAATTGCAACCGTTGCTAAGGGAAATATTTCCATAACAACTATTACTATGCATAATATTCCAATGTCAATATTTGCTATAAAAGACATTTAATATAGAAAACATTCTTATAGCAACCGTTGCTATGGATAATATTTGCTATGTAAAACATTCCCATAACCACGGTTGCTATTGAGAACATATTTATAGCAAACGTTGCTATGGTAACTAATCGAAATTGCCATGAAATTTTTTGCATTTTCGGAATTCTTATCACTGTAAATGAAACAGTATGTAAAAATTTTTGAGTTTGGTGCAATGTAGGGGAGGGTGGTCCCAAACCGACCGCCTAAAAGGCAAAAGCCAAAAAGGTGCCAAAAACTTATTTCATTGCTGAGGTCAAATTTTTTTCAGTAAAGGAATCATTTTTCCATGTTTCCACTGGTTGCCGAGGCTCTAGATCTCATTAAGTAGGAAATACAGAGAGAAAATCGAAAAGTGACGCTTTCGACATTCTCAAAAAGGGTGGTCTGAAACCGACCCCTATTTTTATTGCAGGAAATAGCGAAAACAAACAAAAGTTTGAACTTGTATTGTGATTTGAATTAAAAAACAATAAACTAGAATAAACTTAAATTACTTTTACTTTATTTAAATACATTATTTAAGGCCTTTTTCAGAATAAGAGTAAAAAAATTATCATTACAATAAAAAATGAGTGTTTTTAGTCTGATCTTAATTACAAGCTGCATTATCTCAGCTTAATTATTGTTATTTTATTAAAATACATTTGTAGGCATTATTTAATAATTACAAATAATTTAGTTATAATTACAATGCAAGAAAGGGGGGGTCGGTTTTGAACCACCCTCACTATTTTTACTTAATGTCTTGCCGATCATTCATGTCAATGAAAGCGTTTGAATTTGAATATTGTGTATTAAAGTTAAGGCAATAAGCAACCAAAAAAACTTATACTTAAATTTTCCTGAACTCAATTCAACACCTTTAACTTAAATTCAAGATATGTCAGAAACAAAAAATTTTATTGCAAAAATTTTACTTAAAATTCCTAGATACAATTGGACCAAGAGATTATTACCTATGGTCAATATGTCAGAGTTATGAAAGTGTTCTTCTGATGGTATTCACGATTGGACTAGTAACACGATCTCTGAGAAACAAAGGGGGGTCGGTACGGTACCACCCTCCCCTACAGACAAAATGTCGATTTTATTTATATAGATTTAAAAATAAACAAATTACAGCTGATTGTTTAATAAAAAACATGAATTTTGAAGCCTGGACCAACGAACGCTCAAATATTCATAATTTTGTCAATTTTTCTTCGATTGACTCGAAATTTTAACACAATATTCTAGAGATATTATGCATTCAAATAAATGAAACGCCTGATTACTATACGAATACTTTCGCTCGCGTTCGGGAAAAATCGTTTCATAATTACTGCCCGTTAATATTATATAGGTTTTTGCTTTTGTATTTCAAAATTCAAGATTCAAGCTTTAATTTAAGTTGTTTTGGAGGTTGCCATCACGTCACTTTTATTTTTTATAGTGGTTTAAAGTGTGGTAACATCGCATTTTTTCAAGACGTTGACCCCATTTTTCTCAAAACTGAGACGTGGTAGAAAGTAGTACTAACGAGATATCGAGCACATTGTTGTCGAAAACCTGATCGGTTGTTAATGACGTGAGCTTTTTTTAAAAACTCTGAATGTGGTTTGTTTACTTTTGTTTATGTATGCAAAATGTCAGCAAACCGTCCAACCTTCAATGCATTTTTAATACATCATTTTATTACATGAAAGACTGAAGGAAAACAAAAGGTAAGTAAAAATCATTTTTCTAATAAATACCTATATAATATATTTATATATTATATACATACATATATTGTCCATAAAATGACTTAATATAATTGTATTAATTTTAACCTTTTGTGTAGCGTTCACAGTTCAAATAATTTTTCCTCACAAATAATTGGTATTATTATATTTTCAGTTGAATTGTATTTTTTATATTTTGCTATTTTTAAATTTATATTTACTAATTTTTTTATTGCCATTTGTAATTTATTTTAATTGTGCAACTTTCTAATTTCTCAATTTATAATTTTCGCAGGTTACTATTATTTATTGAAGTTTTTATAGTTTTTATTAGTTTTTATTATCGTAATTTTTAATTTTCGTGTTTTCCTTGCTCCTTAAATTATTATTTTATTCTGTATAACGTTCAAAGTATTGCTTGTGGAAATCAAAATTTAAAACAGTGAATTATTCCATTTTATATATCCAATATTTATTCAATATGAAAATTCTCTTTTTAGTTTTGATTGGTCAACTCTTTTATTTTTATTATTATTTTATTTTGATTATTGAATTTTGAATAAAATATTCAGAAAGTATCAGGGATTGACACGAAAACTGAATTCCGTTTCTGTTTTTAATTGTTGTGACGAAACAAAAATGTAAAATCAATATTGTTATGTATTGAGCCTGAAACGAAGAGGCTCTGAATTACGTTTTCGTCTTATGCTCAAAATGAAAATCAACTCCGAATTTCGTTTTCGTCTCCTACAAGAAAAGAATTGTGTTTAAAATTGTTTTTGTGAAATTTAGAGCCTTTTTTATGAGAGACGAAAACGAAATTTGGAGCGGATTTTCGTTTCGGGCATGAAACGAAAACAAAATTTGAAGCCTTTTCGTTTCGGGCATGAACCGAAACTTAATTCTCAGAGGACTTTCGTTTCAGGTTCAACACAAAACAAAATTAAATTGATATTTTGTTTCAATTTTTCAAAACCGAAACGAAACAAAAGTAAAATATATTTTGTTTCGGTTTTCGTGTCTGTCCCTGGAAAGTATGCACGAAAAATTTCGATATTAAAAATGATTAAAAATTCAATAAACAGAAAATACAAGTACACAAAACATTTCAATAATTAATAAAAAATTCTACAAAAAAAACTGCGAATATACATTAAAAATTTCAAAAGTTGATCCAAATTTTATAGAAATGTAATTAACATTACAAATATAAATGAATATAAAGTTTTAATTAATAGCTCGCAAAAAATATTAAATAGGCCAATTAATGGAGTTTTGAATTATCCACAAAACGAACAAAAATTATTCTTCATAAAATATAGGGTAAGTGTGTTCGTTGCTGCGGATGCTTCAGTTGCTGCGGTTTTCAGAAAAATATTACTAATTTCTATTTAAGAATATGTACTGTGACGCATTTTTCCAGTTTATCTTTGATGTTTAATTATAAAATTTTTAAAAACAAATAAACAATAGAAACAACAAAGCCCGAGCGCCAAGTTATTTTAACGACAAATAACTAAACAAAATAACAAAAACAATAGACTAAAGAATTAAATCGAATTACTCTATTTATTAAAATTAAATTAAAACCAACAAGCCACGACTAAGCAAATTGCCGGAGAGTGAGGAGTAAGAAGCAGCAACAAACTAAAAATTTACATTAAATCACAAGTTAACAAATTTATTAAATGGAAACCATTTCAAAAGTTACAAGTAATCAAAAAAAGTAGGCCGCATGACACGGCCATTCACAAAAATACGCGCACTGAACACTGACTCCAATATAATTGTCCATTATTGGAGATCGACTCCATCAAAGAAAAACAAATGAATTGTTAATATAGGAGCTCACCTGGGCGGGCACAATGGCCACGAAGGAGCTTCGTCAGTAATATTAATTACATCTTCACAAAGAAATTTTTACACTTTAAATAATCATGACCATACGGTCGAACACACCAGTTCAGAATCGCGACAGCGAGAACGCATCGTCGTCAAGTCAGTATGCGGCGACACATGCACCGCGGTGCCGCTCTCACAAATCACATTTCAAAGTCGAGCGGCAATCGACCGAGGAACGTAAATCAGGTGTAGTGGATAATCTTCTTGTCCTGGCACTCTTGAGAGAACGGGACTCACATCCGGACCCATGTGTCAGGACAATCCCACAACGATCAGGAATGTCAACCACGACGATGACGACCACCAGGACCACCTCCTCGACGACTCATTATGATGTGGAAAACTCCACATCGAAGCAAGAAATGTTCGTGCGTGTAAAATAAAAATGCGAACATTTAGTGTTTATCGCACAAAACAAATAATTGTCCGATCTGACAAGTTGGCATTTAAAAACCGGGAGTTCAAATAATAATATTATTCAATCAATTTAATTAATTAAATACAAAAACCAAAAAAAAAATAAATCTTAAATTTTACAAGAATCAAAATAAATATAAATTAAAGTAAATTTTAAATATTTAATAAAACTAAATAATGTAAACTCAAAATAATAACAGGCACAAATCGCCATGTTTATACATTAAGGCTAAACAATAGCCTGGAATTAATTCCAGACTGGTGTGTAATAATTTATTTTTAAATTAATTTAAAAATTTTGTGCGCGGTAACATTTTACCGCGTCACAGTACCTATTTCAAAATGTGTGATAAAATTATTATAACCTTTACTTAATACAATTCCATCAAAAATCTTATTTTAACTATTACACTGTGTGACAGTGAAAAAAAACTTCTAATCGGACCTACTGGAGGTTGTAGGTCATAAAAAACTAAAAAGAATGGTATATATTAAATCTTTCATACACCGTCAAAATCTTGTTTTAGAGCCAAAAAACCATTTTGAGGTAAATTCATGTACATAATATCATTAGAATTCATGAAGATATAGACCAAAAATCATCAAAAATTTTCATTTATTGATTGATTTTTCAACTTTGAAGCCAATTTAAATGTCTTATCTTATTAAAATTATATTTTTTCTTGATTCATATCAAAAGCTTAACAATTGCAGTTTCAAATGACCCCAGATTGAATAAAATTCAATTAAAATTATCAAAGTTATTCCACTTTTAACTTTATAGTAACATCATTAAATTTTGACCCTATAAACAGTTTTTCATTATTTCCTTCCTCGGATTCATAATTTTGACTAATTTTCAATTTTGATGTATTTTTGCAATGCTTAGATACAATTTTTAGAGTTTAAGAATAATTTAATAAATACTCGTAACAATGTTTAATAAAATTAATATTAGGTACTATCAGGTAATTCTTAACCTTTAAAGAGTGTTTCTTATATTGCAAAAATACATAAAAATTGAAAATTAGTCAAAATTATGATTCCCAGGAAGGAAATAATGAAAAACTGTTCGTAGAGTCAAAATTTAATGATGTTACTATAAAGTTAAAAGTGGAATAACTTTGATAATTTTAATTGAATTTTATTCAATCTGGGGTCATTTGAAACTGCAATTGTTAAGCTTTTGATATGAATCAAGAAAAAATATAATTTTAATAAGATAAGACATTTAAATTGGCTTCAAAGTTGAAAAATCAATCAAAAAATGAAAATTTTTGATGATTTTTGGTCTATATCTTCATGAATTTTAATGATAATAAAAAAAGTCTTATGCAGCTTCAAAGGGTATATTTTAAGCTTTAAATTAAAAAAAAAACTTTTTGATTCGGGTAAAAAATGACGAAGTTTTAAAGTATTATGTACATAAATTTACCTAAAAATGGTTTTTTGGCTCTAAAACAAGATTTTGAAAGTGTATGAAAGATTTAATATATACCATTCTGTTTAGTTTTTTATGACCTACAACCTCCACTAGGTCCGATAAGAAGTTCTTTTACTTTTTTTTATTTTGTAACACAGATTATTAATGTATAATTATTTAAGTTTAAATAATTGCTCCCCCAGCAACTGAAGCAAACATCTGGTTTGTATATGCTTTAGTTGCTGCGGGAAATCTAACCTCCATTTACACGTTATTCTGGACGCAGCAACTAACACGCATCAACTGCATAGAGATATCAACTGACTCAAACCTGCAGCAATAGATGCATTTGATATTATTTTTAATTTCTTAATTTTGTTCAAATAATCAATTTTTATGGGGTTTTGATGTTTGAATAAATATCTAAATAACACAAACTATTCATTTAATAAGTCGTAAGTTCATTGTTATCAATAAAAAAAAGCGGTATTTTTTAATAAAAAGGAGTCTCGGCTAAGAACCCGCAGCAACTGATACATTTACCCTAAATAAAAAGTAAAAAAACATAAAAAAAATTAATTTTTATAAACATTTTCAATTTTTGAAACCTTGATAACTCGGAACAGGAATTGAGAACAAGGTTCGCAAATAGCTCATTAGATGTGTTTTTTAATTACCTACATAATAATAAAAATATATTGAATCTTGTAAGAAAACAAAAATAAAATTATCAAAAAACAAAATTTTCAAAATTTTTGATTTTTAAAATTCTAATAACTTTGGATTAAATGACACTAGAGGGTTCGCTAAAAGCTCAATCGATGCATTTTCAAAAAATAAAACGAATAAAATACTTACATTTTAATTTTTTTTTAAAAAAAATATTCAATTTTGCAAAAAACCGATTTTTTTTTAAAGTTTTAAATGCGGAAAAGAAGTTAGAATTGATCGATCAGGTTCAAACGTATATCATAATTGGTCCCCCTGAGGAACCTACAATTTCGTAAAAAACATAGTTCTAAGTACTGTAACTATTGAGATATTGGGCGTAATTTGGACACACACACACACACACACACACACGGACATACAATTTAAATTTGATCACTACTAATAAAGGAATAAAAATTTAACAAAAAATTTCAACAATCAATCAAAAACTGCAAGAAATTTTTTTTTTTTTAAATTAAAAACATATTTAAATAAGAATATAAAATATGACAATAAATATTAAAAAATAGAAGTAATACTTTAAAAATTACCGTTTTCAAAAATTCATTTTTTTGAAAAAATATGTCATATAGTGCAATTTAAACTTAGAAGCATAATTTTTAAATTTAATTAACTATTATTAGGAATATTATTATTAATAATAATATTTTATATTAATAATAACATTTATTAATTATTTAAATTTTATAATTTATTTAAATTATTGACTTTTTAAATAATATTACAATATTATTAGGACAAAATATTTAAAACTGTGAGCGCTATACAGCAGCTTAAATTTAAAACAAATATATTAATTCACTTTACGCAAAAGATATTTATTAGAAAAACTTCTTTACTTGCTTTTCGTCTTCTTTAAAAGAATTTGACCACATTGTGTTTGAATCAAATTAATAAAAAATTTCGTTCCCGGACATTTGCCCAAATCAATTTTACCGAATGAGAAATTTACCGAATGAATATAATTTATTTTATACTATTCTAACAAATTCAAAATTTCAAATTTGGTAAATTATTCTATAAATTTGTTTTTCGGTAAAATAGTATTCGGTAAATTTGTTTTTCGGTAAAATTGATTCGGGGAAAGTTCCTTCGGTAAAAAAGCATTCGGCAAAAAGTTTTTCGGTAAATTCGTCATTCGGTAAATTTGTCATTCGGTAAAATTGATTCGGGGAAATGTCCGGGAATCAAAAAATTTTCTTGGTATGCTGAAGATATAAAATCAAAAGAAGATGATTTACAGTCTATGATATTATTAAGATATATTGTTAATTAATTATTATTACTTTCATGATTCCTTTTTATTATGTTATTAGCAGTATATTATTTACTTGAATTAATTTACGAATAACCGTAGTTTTATACTAATATAATCGGAAACTATCAAGTTGCATAATAATTCTTTTTTTTAGAAATTATGAGAAATGATCTAAAAACCACTTTTACTATAAATATTAAAAAAATTAGTATTCTTATTTAATTTAAAGCTATTAAATAATTTGTTATTGGTTCCAAAATAGAAAATAAATTTGTTATCATTTAAATTTAAATAAATTTATTTTTTGATTAATTTTTATATTATTTATTCTTAATAAATTTAAATTTCAGTTAAAAAAATTAAAATAAATTAATTGAATAGTTATAATAAAAGATATAATAAATAGTATATTAAGCAACAAGGGGTTAAAGGCAGTCACAAACATCATTGTAAACAAATTGGACTGACTTTAAACCCGTGTTGCTTAGGATACTTTTTATTTCAAAGGCACAAACTTGGTGCTTTTAAATGTTTGTAGGTTAGGGCCTAAATGCATTCACTTGTTTGACCGTATGAAAATGGCGGCCATTTTTGCCCTGTGGTGAAAAAAATGCATGGATCAGCTGTTCATTTTTTCCCTAGGGAAAAAATGGAAGCCATTTTCACCCGGTCGAACAAATGAATGCGTTTAGACCCTGCCTACAGGCATCTAAAAGCGCCATGTTTGTGCCTGTGGGATAAAAAATATTATTAGAAATAATCAATTTAGAGGTTATATTTGAAGAATGTAGGAAATAATTATTAAGAGTAAGAACGTTCTGATGCTTAATTAAAAATCAAAATCAGACGTAAATACTATGTAAATTTCGTTGACTACGATACCGATTTCAACCCTTTTTGTTGTCAGCAGGAGGAAAATAAATTGTCTTTAATGAATTCACAACTTTTTCGAACATTTTTATATAGGTGCTAAGACATTTTTAAAAGTTATCTGCATATTTTCTATCTAATCTGCAGAGATTCAACTATCGTTTTCATTTTTTTTATTAAATTATATCAACCTTGTTCACAGTTTTACGATTTTAACTAAAAAATCGTTGGACTAAAACACTAACAGTTTTCTACAATGAACATGTCTTATTAATGAATCAATAGAAATAATACCTATTTGTTACAAGTAATTTTATAAAATCCGTATTTTAGTCTTTTAGACCGAAAAATCGGTTTTTCAAAAAGTGTTTGGACAATTATCACTAAAAATTATTTTGTACACTATTTTTGTGTTCCCAAATTGAATCCAAGAAAAATATTTGAGGTGATATAATTATTATTATTTTAAGTTCACGGATCAATCGAGACTACAAAATTGGAAAATTACTATTCTCTGTTAATCTGAATTAGTGGAAAATTTGCCACTAATTCAAATTAGTAAAATTCTCTATTAATTTCACATGTCTACAAAATCAGACTTTTTTTTTATTAGATATCGGAGTGGTTTCCGATGTATTTTTGTGCGCTGAACACGATGCCGTCTTCAAAAATAGCGCATCACTTCATGATTTTGAGAAAAGTGGGGGTAAAAACCCCCGAAAACGTATTTTTGGGTATTTTTAACATTTTTTTCCTCTTTAACCTGACGTGCTAGAAACTTCAATAAGGTCTTAAATTAAAGCTTGAAATTGGCAATTTAAGATCCATATTCGAAAGACCAAAAAAAAATAGAGGGTTTTAGAAAAGTGGGGGTAAAGACCTCAAAAAACTTGTTTTTGGGGTTTTTAAATATTTTTTTTCTCTTAAACCTGACGTGCTAGAGACTTTAATAAGGTCTTAAATTGAAGCTTGAAATTGGCAATTTAAGATCCATATTCGAAAGACCAAAAAAAATAGAGGGTTTTAGAAAAGTGGGGGTAAAGACCTCAAAAAACTTGTTTTTGGGGTTTTTAAATATTTTTTTTCTCTTAAACCTGATGTGCTAGAGACTTTAATAAGGTCTTAAATGAAAGTTTAAAATGTGCACTTTAAGATCCATATTTGAAAGACCAAAAAAAAAAAAAATAGATGCTTTTGAGAAAAGTGGTGGTTAATATCTCAAAAAACGTCTGTTTGGGATTTTCCAATATTTTTTTTCCTTAATCTTAGGTGTTAGAGTTCTAAAGTGCACCTTTTAAGCTTTCATTTAAGACCTTATTAAAATCTTTAGCACGTCAAGTTAAAGAGACAAAAAATATTGAAAAACCCCCAAAACGCATTTTACCCCCACTTTTCTCAAAACACTCTATTTTTTTTTGGTCTTTCGAATATGGATCTTAAATTGCATACTTCAAGCTTTAATTTAAGACCTTTTAGAAGTTGCTAGCACGTCAGGTTAAAGAGAAAAAAAATGTTAAAGAACCTCAAAAACACGTTTTTTGGTGTCTTTACCCCCACTTTTCTCAAAATCGTGACGTGATACGCAATTTTGGAACCCGGAATCGTGTTCAGCGTACAAAAATACATCGGAAACCACTCCAATATCTAATAAAAAAAAAGCTTGTAGACCTGTGTTTTTAACCACTTGTCACTAAAGCTTTAGTAAAAAACTGAAATCTACTAATTCAAATAGTGAAGTTTGACTAAAAATTAGTGGAAACTTAAACTAATTAAAATGAGTGCTCGATTTTTCACTTTAATTCAGATTTAGAGAGCGATCTATCTGCAAATCTAATTCGTAATATAATTGAATTTCATCAAATATTCTGAGGTAAAAATTATTCAACTTATTAATAATACCGTCAGGTGGGGCTATTTTGTGAGCCGTGAAGCTATTTTGTGCACTACTGTTTTGTGCTATTTTTTGTGGGTTTTTAATTAATAAAATCTTTATATTCAGTTGCTTAAGATTGCAACTTGGTATAAATATTTTCTAATATCTAGACTACAGAGAGCACTAAGTGAATTTACTTAGTTCTTTATCAGAAATCAGAAAAAAAATCGTAAAGTCGTGAAAATAAATGTGAAAAATTTCAAAGTTCTCAAAACTCTGTTCAGATCTCCGGAAGTTTAAAAGTGTTTCTAAAGGTATTAGTAATACTTGTTGACAATTTAGTTGTGATAATGTGTAAGTGATGCGCTAACTTTTTGTTGCATATTTTAAGAAAAATTAATAAAGTGTAAAAAACTAAAAAACCAGGATTTGGTAGGTTATTTTTTGCATTCTTTAAAATCAAGTTTTTTTCAATAATTTGTTTTGTAGTTAGCTTCGTGGTAGTTAGTAAAAATTACTTTAGAATTTCGATTTAAAACACTTTTGTCTTATTTTTGTTATAAAAGACGAGAAATAAGCTTGGAATTGTAATTTTACACGTGGTGCCATAAAAACCTCAAAAAAGTAACATTAATAATTACATGCTTTTTAAGTTAATTTTGAAACTTTTTTCTTAAAATAACTCAAGAAGTGTAATAGAAGTCACATTAAGTAAAATTTTCTTAAAGAAAAAACTTTTTTTGTAAATCTACACTGAAAGAAATGTTGTCGTGAAATTCAACTACTATTGGATAGTTAAGTGAAAAATAGTTAAACCAACTACTTTCTTAGTTATTCTAACGCAGTTTCTGTAGTTAATTAAACTATTTGTAAGTAGTTAATAAGAAGTAGTTGATTTTACATAAACAAGTAGTTAAATTACAACTACGGATAGGCTGTAGAATTGACTACATTAAGATAATAAAAACAACTAAAATAATAGTTAACGGAACATTCTCTAAGTACACAGAAAAAAAAATTTATTGATATTTACAATACTTTTTTTGGACTCTTGAATACATGAAAAAGTTTTGTGAAAACTCTTATAGCATGGTTTGTATGAATTACTAAATTTCTTCATATATATTATACTTAAATTCCGTTAATTATACAAAATGAAGCAATAGTATTTCTATAGGGGAGTTTGTAAGAATTCTAGAGGAGTTTTGTAAACTAGAACCATGCACAAAAGAAAATAGAATGACTCATCAGTTGTCTGATGAGACTGTGAACGCTTCTCCTTCTCTGGTTACTAGTAGGAGTGGTATTTTGACTGTTGTTGGTGAGATGCAAGGTGATTGGTCGAAAGTTGACGATTCGCAAACATACATACATACATAATTAACTTAATATTTTATTGATACCTTAAACGCAAGTAAACGCATAGAAACGAATGTTTTAAAAAATCCTAGCGACGCTGAGATTCGAACCCTGATTTTCTAAACCGAACGCTAAACGCATATACGAGTTAGACACACTACCACGGGGTCATTGAGGCTATAATATTTCGATTTCGAAGTACTCGGTGACCTCTAGTTCTGGCATGTGTCATTCAAATAAATTTTCACCAAACGAGGAAATGGCAATTCCTTTTGAGTATCTTTTGTTAATTACTTATTTTAGAAATAAAGATATTTTTTAGAAGAATAATATTGTAGAATCTTATAAATATAAAAATAATCAAAATAAATATCAAAATTGAAGTGAAATAATATTTGAATTCAAGAGGAATTTTTAGTTTTCATCTAATCTTTGTAAAATTATGAAATAATAAGAACTGAAAACATTTCTATTATTTAAGTTTAACATCTCATTTCAATCATGTGAAACAGTAATAACTTCTTTCTGGTAAAAATTGACAAAAGTTTAGTCTAGTTAAATTTAGTGTAACAATAGTTATAAGCAAATTATTAATAAAATAATTAAATAAGTTAAGTATCTCCAAAAAGTTGTTTTTCAAAGAACTTTAGACGAAACGTATTTTTTTGTTTGTCTGAAAAAAAAATTTTCATGAAGTTATAAAGATTTTAATTTTTGAAACTCTCGTTTACTTGAAATTTAAAAAAAAACCTTTTAAGTGTAATAACTTTTTAAATAATTTGGATATCTTATTCTTTTTTCAGGATCGGCCTGAAAGAGTTGTTAGTCCTCTTTCAAAATCTATTGAAAATTTTTTAAAATGTTCTAAAATAACAAAATGGCGGCCGTTTTACTGAACAATTTTAAATTGCAATTACTCAAAAACCCTATCTTTTTTTTGGTTGGAGTTTTTTTTTTTGGAAATTGACGTCATAGTAAAGATTATTTTCCATAGAAATTTAACTTGTGCCCGATATTCGTAAAAAAAAAAATTAATTTTTTTTCAAGGAAAATTTTATTTTTCTCAAAAAATACACTAGATATTAAAAAAATTTCGAAATAATAGTTGCTCCTCTTCAAAAGATGTAAAAAAAGTTGCTCTTGATATTTTTCTATATTTCTCGTTTTTTCAACAAATTCCGTTAAAGCTCGATAAAAAGCTAATTTTTAGAATACTTTCCAGTGTTTTTGGATGAAAATAAGCAAATAATTTTAGAAAACGTGTAATTTATCAGAAACGTTTATATCTCAAACATATCTAATTTTTATTGTAATATTATGAATTTATTTCCATAATATTATGAATTTATCACTCAGTTAATAATTATTGAAAAGATATTATCGATTTCACTGAGTCAAATTTATATTATATTTGACTCAGTGAAATCGATAATATCTTTTCAATAATATCTAATTTTTATTTTAATTGAATTTTTTACATATTTTTTTTAACTCCTTTCGTTAAAAATTCAAATTAAGAAATGGTTTTAGCTGAATAAAAATATTATTAAAGTTAATTTCACTAAATTTTAAATTATCAAGTTTCACATTTCTTAGAAAAAATTATGTTGTGTCAAAATTTGTTGTCAAATAATAAATATTTAACATTTTATGTTTTTTCTTTGAATCTAGTGGAAATATGTAATTTTTATCCAATCTTGATAAATAATACCTCATTTTTCTCTTTAAAACGTTATTTGTTGGCTTTCGTTGAATAACATTGTCTTTAAAAATATATCTAAATTAAATCTTATTTATCCAATAACTTTTGAATAAAATATTTTAAAAAATCGAACCAATAAACCATTATTAACCAACATTACCTGTTTATCAAAAGCAAGTGACTTTTAAAAAATCAAAGATATTGTATAGTTTCATTTTCTGGTTTTCCGTAATTTTTTTTCAGACATTCTTTGAAAAGTACTTTTTATTTAAACTAAAACTAGAATATTAAATATTAAAAAACAAAATAATTAAAGAAGACATTGGATTGAAAATTGTTTGTATTGGAAGTATAAACAAATCATCATTTATATTATGAATACAAAAATTTAAGATATTTCTCTTTTTCTATTAGTTTTAAACAGTTGCTAAAAGTTTGTTGTAACAGAAACTAATAACAGTAACATTTTCTATGTTGCACTTGTCTGATAGATTACCTTTGAAATTCAACTGTGATAGACACACGGCACACTGTTAACTGCGCGCGCGAGCGCAGTCAAATATTTTACGAAACTCATTCGTAACTCGTACAAATGGACATTTTGATATTTAGAACGGGCAAGTTTAGAATAAATGTAAAGTATATATTTGAAATTGTGTTAAAATAATTTATCAAATTAGATTTTCCAAAGAAAATAAAACTATTTTGTACTTTCCACAAAATAATTTGATAACTTTTGCAGAATTAGTTTTTTATGAATTACAGAAGATTTTTTTACAGACCTGTTTTATAAAATGTACAGAAAGTTTCGTAAATAGTTCAGAACAGTTTGACATTAGGAGCAGAAAATTTAGTAAACAATATGAAAATTTGCTTTGTAAAGCGATTTATCCAAGACTACTGAAATAATTTTGTAGTATTCGAAAAACTTTTTTTTTCCGTGTAGTACACTGAGAAAATTATATCTGTAACGATTACAGAACTGCTATTGTACTGCTCGGACGAAACGCCACCTTCAGTAAATAGTAAATAAAATGATGTTATAAAAAAAACGAGATTGTCTCATACTATTTAATGTTACAGAAACACAGAAATTAACGTACGTAGTGATAAAATTACAGGACAAAATATACTTAACGAGTATTAAAGAGTCTAAGAAAGACTTATGTTATAATTTGGAAAAAGATATAAACTCACCGTGAAACGTTACAAAACAGTTCTGTAATTTAACCTGTTCACATATAAAAAATTTTTCTTCCAGTTTTTCAGTTGTTCTCTTTCAGTCAATTTATGTACGCAACTCTCACGTAACCTACACTTATTTACTGATACACCCTCCCTCCTGTTGCTTACAAATATATTTTTTTTAACTATTTGAAAACAAATTCGCATGGTGAAAGATTCGAACTCGCGCGACCGGACCCTATCACGAACGCCCGTCTATATGAACTACAACGTCGTGTGTAGCGTCGTCTGTTGCCGAGTGAAGCCGTAAGATGCCGGAAGAAGCCGAAAGCTGCCGAACGTTACCTTCTTTAATGTTGCGTACGTAATGCTTACAAAGCAGTTCTGTAAAATTATCTTGCCTATACTGCACTCTGTGCCTAAAGGAACCTTACAGCTTTATATAATGAGTTTTGTAATAATTTAACTTTCTTTTATGATAGACCACTGTATTTAAAGGTAATTTTTCTCCTCCTAATCCTGTAATAATAACAGAACAAAATTTTGATGCGAAGTATAGTACAGCTTATGACAGATTACACAGGCCTGCAAAATTTCGATCAAGTCTGTTACAAAAAAAACGGGAGGTGATTCTTGTAGATTTTTTCACGCTGAATCCGAATCTGACCTTGAAAATGGCCCACCACGTCAGGATTTCTTGTAATATTAGCTTAAATGGTCAAAAAATGGCCATTTTTGACATTTTCGGGAATTTTTTGTGGGTTACCAAAATTTTTTTTTCCATTTTCCTAAATGGTATCGTATAGCACCACTCTTAAGCTTCAAAACACATTTTTGGAAATTATTTTACGATTTTTTTAAAAAAAGTTATGCAGATTTGAAATTTTTTTATTTAGTCAAATATGCATATATTTAAGGGGCATTCTACGTCACAGGGACACCGCACTGCACAAAATTTATTTCAACGGAATAAGTTGTAATTTAGCTTCAAATGTAAGTTATTAGTTGCACTTGTAAGTGCAAAATAACACCTTTTGAAATTGCAAAATGGCGGATCCAATATGGCGGAGAATTAAAAAAAATTTTTTAAAAACTAACCGAATGTGCATGAAAATTTTTACTTTGCGATTTTTTGGGTTATTAATTATAAATTTAACGTCAAATTTTCAAAATCCAAGATGGCGGATTTAATAAAGCAGAGAAATTAAGAAAATTTAAAAAATGGGCTGGTTTGCCTGAAACTTGTTACTCAGGTGTTTTTGGGGTCGCTGATTACAAATTTAACTTTATATTTCAAAAATTCAAAATGGCGGATTCAATATTACCAATAAAGGTAAGATGTCGCAGTGGCCCAGCCAATGAAGGCAAGGTCAAATAATGACCCAACTAATGAAGGAAAGATATCGCAGTGGCCCAGCCATATGGCGCCGTTGTTTACAATTCGCTATATGAAAGTCCCATTCCGAAGAGTTGCATATAAATAGAGTGAGGTGTACTTGAATTACAAACAAATTCGTGTAAAAAAAAAATTGTTTAAACAATTTTTATTCCCTTCCTTTGTAGAGTCATGCTCTACGATTAGCCATTATTGCATAAGCATTGCAACAGAATACTTCATTGAGCATCTAATAAGGACTGCAACGTTATAGAATACTTTTAGAAGTGTTAATTGCTTTAAACGCAAATTAAACTGCTTCTGTCATCAGTTCTTTTCAGAACTACTTTTTTCTGCAGTTCATTTCAGAACTACATTGCTCATCAGTTCTTTTCAGAACTACATTCTTCATCAGTTGTTTTCAGAACTACATTCTTTATCAGTTGTTTTTAGAACAACTTTATTCATCAGTTCTTTTAAGAACTAAACATACGGTAAGTATCACAAGTATAATACATGCTTACATTTATATTTTTGGGGGTTTTTCAAAATTATCTTTCTCCGCAGTCTTTTCAGATCTAAACTTACGGTAAGTACCTTAAAATGTCAAAACGAGTTTGTATTAATGATCCTAATAAATTTTGCTACATTTGTGGCAAATATGCTTTGAAAAAGCAAAGAAGAGAGATTTCAGAGTCAGTAAAAGTAAACTACCGAAACTGCTTCAGTCTACAAATGAGTAATCTAGATAAATCGTGGGTCCCTCATTCGGTTTGCGCTAGTTGTGTTTCTGCGTTGTCTTTATGGTCTACACATTCTAGAAATATGCCGATTTCTAGTCCTATGATTTGGCGAGAACCTCTGTCACATGACGATTGTTACTTTTGCGCATGTAAACTCCAAGGTTTTAATGTGAAAAATAAAGATTCCATAAATTATCCTGACGTGTCTTCAGTTACAAAACCTATCCCTAATAAAGACAAAAGAACACTTTCACCTCTCTTACAATTTGATATTGAAGATAATATTGATGAAACGGATGAAGTTTGCGAGGAATTCGATTTCTCTGTCTTAAAATCTAAACCACAGCCAGAATTATTTACACAAACAGATTTAAATGATCTCGTTAGAGATTTAAATCTTTCTAAAGAGAATGCAGAAGTTCTTGGATCTAGGCTGAAAGAAAAACATTTGCTATGTGAAGATACAACTTTTTCTTGGTATAGAAACAGGGAAGTGGAATTTTTAGAATTTTTTTCAACTTATGAATCATTGGTGTTTTGCAACAATGTTCCAGGATTAATGAAATCTCTAGGAAATGAAAACTATACTGATAACGATTGGAGACTCTTCATTGATTCTTCTAAAAGAAGTTTGAAAGCGGTTTTGCTACACAATGGAATCAAATATGCTTCAGTACCTGTAGCTCACTCCGTACAATTAAAAGAAACGTACGATAATCTTCAGACACTACTTAATTGCATCAAATATAAAGAGCATAATTGGGCAATTTGTGGTGATTTTAAAATCATCACAATGATATTAGGTCAACAGTCCGGATACACAAAATATCCTTGTTTTTTGTGTGGGTGGGACAGTAGATGTCGAAGTGAGCACTGGACCAAAAAAAGTGTGACCAATTAGAGAAGAATTAGTACCCGGGACACAAAATGTTGTCCGTCTTCCCTTAGTACCTACTTCTCTAATTCTATTACCACCCTTACATATCAAATTAGGGTTAATAAAACAGTTGGTCAAAGCCTTAGATAAAGAAGGTGCTTGCTTTCAGTATTTATTTAAAAAATTTCCAGGGCTAAGTGAAGCAAAGATAAAAGAAGGCGTTTTGACTGGACCTGACATAAGGAAACTAATGCAAGACCCAAATTTTGAAAAAACCATGACAAAGAAAGAGAAAGATGCATGGGTAGGGTTTAAAAATGTTGTTCATGGATTTCTAGGCAACCAAAAACTACCCAACTACAAAGAATTAGTACAAAACATGTTGGATGCATACAGAAATATAGGGTGCAACATGAGCTTAAAAGTACATTTTTTGAATAGTCATTTGGATTATTTTCCAGAAAATTTAGAAACTGTTAGTGACGAACAAGGCGAGAGATTCCACCAGGATATTAAGAAAATGGAGAGAAGATACCAAGGAAGATGGGATAATCATATGATGGCCGATTACTGTTGGAGCCTTAAGCGCGATAATTATGATAAAAGTCACAAACGAAGAAGTAACAAGCGTAAATTTCTTCAAATTGAGTAAACAATGATTTCCATATCTTGATTGTATTTCTAAAATTAACGTTTAATATTAGATTTATTTGTTGGATCATGATCTGAGCTTGCCTTCATTGGCTGGACCACTGCGATATCTTGCCTTCATTGGTTGGGTCATCATTTGACCTTGCCTTCATTGGCCGGGCCACTGCGATATCTTGCCTTCATTGGTTGAGTCATCATTTGACCTTGCCTTCATTGGCTGGGCCACTGCGTTATCTTGCCTTCATTGGTAGGGTCATCATTTGACCTTGCCTTTATTGGCTGGGCCACTGCGAAATCATGCCTTCATTGGTTGAGTCATCATTTGACCTTGCCTATATTGGCTGGGCCACTGCGTTATCTTGCCTTCATTGGTTGGGTCATCATTTGACCTTGCCTTCATTGGCCGGACCACTGCGATATCTTGCCTTCATTGGTTGGGTCATCATTTGACCTTGCCTTCATTGGCTGGGCCATTGCGATATCTTGCCTTCATTGGTTGGGTCATCATTTGACCTTGCCTTCATTGGCTGGGCCACTGCGAAATCTTGCCGTCATTGGTTGAGTCATCATTTGACCTTGCCTTCATTGGCTGGGCCACTGCGTTATCTTGCCTTCATTGGTAGGGTCATCATTTGACCTTGCCTTCATTGGCTGGGCCACTGCGTTATCTTGCCTTCATTGGTAGGGTCATCATTTGACCTTGCCTTTATTGGCTGGGCCACTGCGAAATCATGCCTTCATTGGTTGGGTCATCATTTGACCTTGCCTTCATTGGCCGGACCACTGCGATATCTTGCCTTCATTGGTTGGGTCATCATTTGACCTTGCCTTCATTGGCTGGGCCATTGCGATATCTTGCCTTCATTGGTTGAGTCATTATTTGACCTTGCCTTCATTGGCTGGGCCACTGCGTTATCTTGCCTTCATTGGTTGGGTCATCATTTGACCTTGCCTTCATTGGCTGGGCCACTGCGTTATCTTGCCTTCATTGGTTGGGTCATCATTTGACCTTGCCTTCATTGGCTGGGCCACTGCGAAATCTTGCCGTCATTGGTTGAGTCATTATTTGACCTTGCCTTCATTGGCCGGACCACTGCGAAATCTTGCCTTCATTGGTTGAGTCATCATTTGACCTTGCCTTCATTGGCTGGGCCACTGCGATATCTTGCCATCATTGGTTGGGTCATCATTTGACCTTGCCTTCATTGGCTGGGCCACTGCGAAATCTTGCCTTCATTGGTTGAGTCATCATTTGACCTTGCCTTCATTGGCTGGGCCACTGCGTTAACTGAGTAACAAGTTTCTGGCGAACCAGCCCATTTTATAATTTTTTTTAATTTCTCTGCTTTATTAAATCCACCATCTTAGATTTTGAAAATTTGACGTCAAATTTATATTTAATAACCCAAAAAATCGCAAAGTAAAAATTTTCATGCACATTCGGTTAGTTTTTAAAATTTTTTTTTAATTCTCCGCCATATTGGATCCGCCATTTTGCAATTTCAAAAGGTGTTATTTTGCACTTACAAGTGCAACTAATAACTTACATTTGAAGCTAAATTACAACTTATTCCGTTGAAATAAATTTTGGGCAGTGCGGTGTCCCTGTGACGTAGAATGCCCCTTAAATATATGCATATTTGACTAAATAAAAAAATTTCAAATCTGCATAACTTTTTTTAAAAAAATCGTAAAATAATTTCCAAAAATGTGTTTTGAAGCTTAAGAGTGGTGCTATACGATACCATTTAGGAAAATGGAAAAAAAAATTTTGGTAACCCACAAAAAATTCCCGAAAATGTCAAAAATGGCCATTTTTTGACCATTTAAGCTAATATTACAAGAAATCCTGACGTGGTGGGCCATTTTCAAGGTCAGATTCGGATTCAGCGTGAAAAAATCTACAAGAATCACCTCCCGTTTTTTTTGTAACAGACTTGATCGAAATTTTGCAGGCCTGTGTTACAGGACGTTTTGTAAGATTAGCAGACATATTCTTAAGAACAACAAGGTTAACAAGTAAATAAAACAGAAATGGTCATTTCGTCCGAGCAGTACAGGTTAGTTCTGTAATCATCACAGATAGAATTTTCTCAGTGTACATCAAATTATCGTGTGTCAGTTACATAAGAAGTAGTAAAGACAACTACTTCTTTAATTACTGTAATTCTTTTAACTGTAGTAATTTTACTACTTTCATGTAGTTAATATTGAATAGTTAAATTAAAGTAAATATATAGTTAAGCTGAAAACAACGCAGGAGTTGTTAATCTGACTATCTTAATGTAGTCAAAATAACTACTTTTCTCAATTAATTTCACATATTTTACTAAGTCTATTTAGTCTAACCATCTATACATAGTTAACTTAACTCATTTTATGTGGTTAAAAATTAGTAGTTAAATTAAAAAAGTATGTAGTCAAATTGTAACTACATGTAAGTTGTAGAACTGACTACAGTAAAGTAGTAAGAACAATTAAGCTAATAGTTCAATCAAACATTACATGAATAGTATATTCAAATAATGTTTAGCAGTTACATAGAAAGTAGTAAAGAGGACTACTTTTTTAATTATGAAAACAGTTTTATGTGTAGTAAAGTTTACTACTTTTATGTAATTAACAATAAATAGTTACATTGACATAAGTTGTAGATCAAAAAAAGATTTCAATACTAAATTTTACTACTTTCCGTCATTTAATATTAGCATTAGCTTCTACAACATGTATGTTGTAAACTACTACATGAAGTAGTAGATTTTACTATTTAATGAAATTCGATAGGCTTTAATCATAGTTTTGTAGTAGTGTGAACTTTTATTTTGTAGTAAACATTACTATTTTTTGCAGTTCAGTGACATTTGTTATGCGGAATTAACTATTATTTTCTCATTAAAACTACTACGTTTAGTAGTAGATTTTACTACTTAAAGTAATTCGATAGGCTTCAACAACTGTTTTAATGTAGTTTGAACTATTGTTTTGTAGTAAGTTTTACTACTTTTTGCAGTTTAAAAAGTTTCTGTGTAATCTTTGTTATAGAGTTTGAGAAGTATTAATTTATATGAGGTAATAATAAGAACTATCAATAGTAGTAAATATGACTACTTTCCACTGAGAAAATAAGTTGACTAAATATAACATATTTTTCACTACCGTAGCGTAGAGAGGGTGTTGATATAGCAGCTGCAAACCACTTTGTCTACTGTACCCGATTAAACGCGACCTGTTAACCTTCAAGGTCACTGCTGTCGCCGGTATCTTGTTTGTTTTGTTCCGAGTACGTTAACAAAGAAATATGCTAGAGGCTTATTTTCTCAGTGTAGATAGTAGAATTAACTGCACAATAATTAGTTGAACTATAACAAGAATGTCTTTAAGTATTATGCCGTCCATCGTAGCGTGCGTGCGTGGTTAGATGGTTATGTTATATATCGGATTGCGAATGTTAGGGTCGTGTGTTCAATCCCCGGTGGCTAGAGATTTTGCTCTGTTAAGTATATAAGAATTAATTATCATAAGGTATATATAAACGAAAGCAGTAAAGAGGAGGTTTAAAAATGTAGGTCGATAGTAATAATAGTTAGTAATAAACAATTTCATATTACTACTTTAAGTAGTTGTTTTTACTGCACAGGACTGTTGATTTTTGCTTTGTTAGACAGAACAAATAACTACATTTACTAGTTCACTCTACAAGAAAAATGTTGTTGAAACCTATCGAATTACTTTAAGTAGTAGAATCAACTATTTAAAGTAGTAGTTTCAATTGCAAAATATTTGTTGATTATACAACAAAAAAGTTCTTATAGCCTATCGAATTACTTTAAGTAGTAGAATCAACTACTTAAAGTAGTAGTTTCAATTGCAAAATATTTCCCTAATAGCACTGAACGTTATTTAACTTCCAGGTAACGTTACTTTTTAACGTCCGGGACGTTAAAATGTAACGTTGCTGAAGGTCGATTTAACGTTAAAATGTCCACGGCCATTTAACGTTCACCTGGAACGTTATAGAACGTTACTTTAGGACCTTCAATGGACATTCAAAAATGTTTTAAAATTAATAACGTTAATACTGTGCGCAGTAGTTTTCTATCGCAACTAGAGCTGCGCAGTTGATTTTAGTGACCACTGTTCTTAAGAAGCATTGACATTATCAACATTGAATATAAGATCTGAAAAAAAATTTCAGATTTTCCGCACTATTTTTCCGCAACCCGTACTGCGATTTTTCGAATGTCCATTGAAGGTCCCAAAGTAACGTTCTATAACGTTCCAGGCGAACGTTAAATGGCCGTGGACATTTTAACGTTAAATCGACCTTCAGCAACGTTACATTTTAACGTCCCGGACGTTAAAAAGTAACGTTACCTGGAAGTTAAATAACGTTCAGTGCTATTAGGGTTGTTGACTGTACTACAAAAAAGTTCTTAAAGCCTATTGAATTACTTTAAGTAGTAGACTTTACTACTTAAATCTTAGTTATTTTAACGTCTTTGAATTTAGTCAAATCAATTACAAAATCTTATTCCACCAACTACATTCTTAATTCTTTTAACCATTTTTATTGTAGTCAAAACAAGTTTTCAAATTCAGTTGAGGACCTATTGAACTACGCAGAGTAGTTAAAAAGTAGTAACCCACTACTACTTTTTTCTTTCAGTGTACATTTTTGTAAAATTTTAGTGTATTACTTTCAAATTATTTAAACAATTCCTAGAAAAAAAATATTTCTGGCTTCGTTTTTATTTATTGTACTCTAGAATATCTAGAAATAATACTTCATATAGGAAAAACGTTCAAAAAAAATTTATACACAACTTTATAAATAATTTTAAATTTAAGTTCAGATTGTTAGAAACTTTTTTTCTAATATTATTTTTAACTTCATTATCAATATCCAACTTATTCACTGAACGTTCTACGTTTTTCAGAATATCGATAACCTCTTGTTTAGATGAAATTTTTGACGAACAATGATTTGGTCCCAAGGGTACAACGTCTATGACGTTACTTGGTAACTCTAAATTTGTTAGGTTTACAACCCATTTACTTTTATCAGAATTTTTAATCGAAGTTTGGTTAACTTTTAAAATTAGAGAGTTGAATTTTTTAAAATACATAGACTTTAAATCATTACGAATAAAAACTGACTTCTTTTGAGAGAATTCAAAAAAAAATTTTTTGATATTTGGATCCAATGTAGAAATTTGAATTTTATGTTTAATCGTGTCTAATTTTTTGCTAAGAAAATTAATATTGAAATGGATATCTTTAATCTCTGTTTGTAAAATTTTTTGTAAAAATCTATTTTTTATATTTGAAAAAGATTTAAAGCAAGTGTTGCTGTAGAAACTTAGCTGATTAAGACGTGTGTCAAGATTGTTTATGTGTCGTGGAATGATTTTGTGACTCCTACAACTCAAAAAGAATTGTCGCCTGGACAAAGATGCAGTCAATTGTTTGTTGGTAGTGGTGATGTCTTTGAGAATTTGTTGAACTTGATTGCTATATTACCTGATTTAATGTTCAACGTTACATGGTTCAAAAATAAAATTAAAAATAAATTTTTATTCTTATTATTTAAATACAAAGAGAAATTCAATTATGAGTTTAATCGGTCAATGAGAGGGAAATAAATTTTATTAAGGTATAAAATGTCATATTTTTTGTTAATAGTAAAATTATTGCTTTTTATATGCAACATTTCTGAAAATACTCGTTTTTTATAATCACTTTCCCTGTCAAGAATAGTCGCATTATTCCAATCAAACTCATGATTAAGTTCAGATTGATGTGCGAAGAATACAGAATCAACATTCTTGCTATTCCCCCTATTTTCGCCAGTACGTTTTTTCAAAGTTCTTTTTGTTTCTCCAATATATTTAGCTGGTCAGTTTTTACAATCAATTTTATACACAATATTTGTTGTTTGCCCTTTGTCAGTACAATCTTTGCCCAATTTTATGATAGTTTTTAAATTTTTTTTTTAAAATAGGAATTACTTGTAAATTACATGATTTTAAAATTTTCGAAAGTCTGGTAAAGTCAATGTAATTATAAGGAATGCAAACTTTTGGCATTTGTTTGTATAAAGCTACTAATGGAGAATAAGTATTTTGAACATTTTCTTTACGGAATTTAATAACATTTAACCGTGTTTCAATTTTTTTGTTAATGAAAGAAATGGGATAGTCATTATTTTTTAAAATTTGTGTCTCTTTTAAAAGGTTATTTTTATGAAAAAAACTTTGAGAAAGTAAAATGGCTCTGTCGACAAGGTTGTAAACTATATTGACTTTTTGTTGTAGTGGATGGTTTGAAAAGTAATTGATCACTCTGCCAGAAGCAATTGGTTTCTGATACCAATTGTTAATAATCTTATTATCTTTTATCATAAGAGTAATGTCCAAAAAATTAATTTGTTCATTTTCTTGAAGTTCATAAGTAAATTGCAATTTTTTATTGTAGGAATTAAAAACACTAATAACAAGATCAATGTAATCTTTGTGAATGCATAAAATAATATCGTCAACATATCTAAAAAAGAATAAAGGAATAATATTGTGTTTAGTTTTTAAAATATTAAGACAATCACTTTCCAAATCATCCATCACAATATCCGCAAACAATGGTGATATCGGAGAACCCATAAGGGTGCCATCAATTTGTTGGTAATACTTGTTGTCAAAAACAAAGTAGGTATTTTCGTAAAGAAATCTAGAACATTTAATTATCTCGTCTAAAGGTATTTTACAATTCATGAGAGATGTTACTCTGCGCTCCAAACTTTCAATTACTGATTTTAGTGGAACATTAGTAAAAAGTGAAGTGACATGACGTCAAGAGACAATAAGACATGATCATTAATTTCATTAACAAAAAAATTAAAACACGGTTAAATGTTATTAAATTCCGTAAAGAAAATGTTCAAAATACTTATTCTCCATTAGTAGCTTTATACAAACAAATGCCAAAAGTTTGCATTCCTTATAATTACATTGACTTTACCAGACTTTCGAAAATTTTAAAATCATGTAATTTACAAGTAATTCCTATTTTAAAAAAAAAATTTTAAAACTATCATAAAATTGGGCAAAGATTGTACTGACAAAGGGCAAACAACAAATATTGTGTATAAAATTGATTGTAAAAACTGCCCAGCTAAATATATTGGAGAAACAAAAAGAACTTTGAAAAAACGTACTGACGAACATAGGGGGTAGCAAGAATGTTGATTCTCTATTCTTCGCACATCAATCTGAATTTAATCATGAGTTTGATTGGAATAATGCGACTATTCTTGACAGGGAAAGTGATTATAAAAAACGAGTATTTTCAGAAATGTTGCATATAAAAAGCAATAATTTTACTATTAACAAAAAATATGACATTTTTTACCCTTATAAAATTTATTTCCCTCTCATTGACCGATTAAACTCATGATTGAATTTCTCTTTCTATTCGTCGTGTCTCTCTGTTTATATTAAAGTTCAATGACTTCTATTTACCAAAATATTGTCTAATTTACTCAAACAGTTTTAAAGTCAGTCTTGACAAGATGCTTTTACCATCATGACGATTTTAAATTTATTTAAATAATAAGAATAATAAAAATTTATTTTTAATTTTATTTTTGAACCATGTAACGTTGAACTTTAAATCAGGTCATTTTTAGTATTTGTAATTTGTTTTTTGTATTAAGTGATAGTGTTCCTTTTTTAAACCTTGGTGTATTTCTGTTTTTTTAAAAACTAGCCTGATGAGGATGACGCAAATAGTCATCGAAACGTCGCAATTGACCTAATAAATACATTAAAACCTATTTTACGTGTTTTATGTATTTTACGACCTTCCATGGATTGAATTTTTTCTCTCACATGTAATAGATATTATTTTAAGTAAAATTTTCTTAAAGAAGTAACTTTCTTTGTAAATCTACTTTTTTGTGAAATTTTAGTGTTTTACTTTCAAATGAGTTTAACAATTCCTAGGAAAAAAATATTTCTGGCTTTGTTTTTCTTTATTGTACTCTAAAATATCTAGAAATAATATTTCATACAGCAAAAACGTTAAAAAAAAATGTTTTACACAACTTTTTAAATAAGCAAACTTTGATGCACAAAATAGCCCCACCATGGGGTTTATTTTGAGCACAACTTTGAGTTTCTATAACTCAAAAAACAATTTTTTCTTGTCGGCTTACTCATAGAACACCTTTAGAAGGATGTCTACAACATAACTGAATAGATAAATTCTTTATTTTTTTAGATTCTGAATTTTAATAAAGCATAGAGTGGAAAAAGAGCGGTTTTGTGCACAAAATAGCCCCACTTGACGGTACCTTATTTCTAAATTTTTTAAATAATTTCAACATTATAAGGTTAAAATTCTCGTAAAAGGGTCGAAAATGGTAATTGTGTTATTTCATAAAATACCATAAGAAACATTGTTTTTTATCAAATAAATAAGACATCTTTCTAAATATATGTGATGGTTTTAGTAAAAATTAAAAATCAGTCAAAAATGAGAGTTATACCTACTCCTAGGGTTCTGTACGAGAGACTGGGATATAGTCGGACGCGCGTTCTGTTCAATATTTACACTCAAAAAAAAAAAAAAAAAAGTAGTAAACTTGACTACTTTTTAACTACGCGGAGAAGTTCAATACGTCCTTAATTGAATTTAAAAAGTTATATTGACTTTGAAAAAGTAGTTAAAATAACTACGAAAGTAGTTGTTTTTACTTAGAAAGTAGTTGGTATAATGAGATTTTGTAGTTGTCTTTGAAATTTAACTACTTAAAGTAGTAAGTTGAACTACTAATGTTTAACTACAAGAAAAGTAGTAAAATTAAAAACCCGAACACAGTTAGATTAACAAAAAAAGTCATTACTTTAACTGTTTCGCACTCAACTATCCCATGGTAGTTGAATCTCTCGACTACATTTTTTTCAGTGTAATAATAACCCAGTAGTACGGGCTACAGGGTACCTGAAGGCAGGTTTTCACATCCTACGCAAAAAAAAATACATTAACCATTAAGAGCAAAATGGTCGGTAAAAAATCAGTTAAGACATTTTCTGAACTGTGCACGTGAAATTTAGGGAGTTTTTCAGAAAGTATTTTAACAACCGAGAATCTTCGTCTTTTGTATTCTATACTATAATAAAAATTGTCTCTGTTCTCCAACAATCGGAAATCTACATCATGTTTTGTGTTCTAGTTTAATAAAAAAATTATTCTGTGGTTGGGCGAACTACATTAGCTATAGTTAGCCCGACGATGGTATATATAATTGGCCCAACTATATCAAGCACAGTTTGGCTGGCGGTATTATTACGCAGAATGTCCCGACCAACTGCCACATTTTGTTGCCAAGGTTGTCCAAGTAGAAAAAATTACATGTCGGATGACATTTAGCTGCAGTAAATGGCATTATTATTTTCTATTCAAAGGTTGAATATAAGTCAATAGTTTTAGAAGTTCTAATGAAATTAATTCAGTACATTCAGTACATGCTTAGCTGTATCTTATAAAATGACTTGCATTAATAATGGACAAAAATCTAATTTTAATTACAAAATGAAATATAAAGTCATTCCACGTCTGAATGGCCCCCTGTCCAAAATTGGGTTAAACGAAAAACAGTTTATTATAGCTTAAAATTTAGCTTATTTTGCCTACTTTTAAGAGCAAAGTGGCTCCATTCAAAATTCAAGATGGTGGATCCAATATGGCTGCCAAAAAGAAAAGAACCAAAAAAAAGTAATCAAAAACGCTTGAAACTTGTCACTCGGGGGTTTATGGGGTTACTGAATACGAATCTAGCCTCAGGTTTTCAAAATTCAAAATGGCGGATCCAACATGGCTGACGATTTTGAAAAATAAGTCCAATTTTTTTCAAACTTGTTAACAAGGGGTATTTTGGGTCGCTAATTCCTAATCTGACACTCAATTTTCAAAATTCAAAATGGCGGACCCAATATGTCCATCAAAAAGATAAAAGACTAAAAAAAAGGAATCAAAAACCCATGAAAATTGTGAATTGAGCATTTTTCGGGTTAAATACAAATCTGGCATCACGTTTTTAATATTCAAAATGACTGGTTTATTATGGCGGACGATCCGTTATATGGTTATCACTCATACATGTTCTAAAGACATGTTCTAGATCAGACTTATTGGCTAAAAAAATCTTGAGACAAAAAATCTAAGCAAAATTAATGTAACATAAAAAGCTTAATGACGGAGGGATATAATCGTTTGAATCTAGTAGGTCATCAATAGTTATCACTCTAAGATGTTCCACAGACATGTTCTAGATCAGACATATTGTATAAAAAAATCTTGTCGAAAAAAAAATCTAAGCGAAATTGATGTAACATAAAAAATTTAACCCTTTAATGCCGGGACGGACACATTTTTTCATGCATTTTCAACGTTAATTACTTTTGTTATTAGGCATATTGAAAAGTATCGGAATAAGATTTCCTTACGTGCTTTTTATCGCTCTTTCATATTCTCTTATCAAAATTGCAATAAAAAAAAATTCCAAAAGCTATAGCCACGTTTTTATAAAAAAATGCGAATTTTTGACATTTTTGATTTAAAAATGATTTTTTTTTCATGTAACCAGTAATCAGAAAAATTCTTCACCTTAAAATATCGCGTTCACAATATCCAAGCTTCAAAGTAATGGACCATACATTTGAAATTTTCAAGGTGGCGGATCCAAAATGGCGTCGACAAAAATTTTTTTTTTTTTTAAATTGACACCCAGTGGACGTTTTATTTATATCTCTGTTTTATCTATATAAAAATGAGTACCTAAATGTTTTTGTGGTCACTGAGTGCGAATCTGAAATCAGATTTCAAAAATTCAAAATGGCGAATCCAATATGGCGCTCGATATTTTTGGAATTGATCGGATTTCTTTGAAACTTGCTACTCGGGGTTTTAGTGGTCGCTGATTGCGAATCTGAAGGCAGATTTACAAAATTTAATATGGCGGATTTAATATTACGATCAATGTTTTTGAAATTGATCAGATTTGTTGTAAAGTCGTTAGTTAGGATTTTGGAGTCCGTTAAAAAGAAACGTGCAGTCAGATCTGAAAAATTTTAAATTCTGAATCTAATGTGGTTGGGGATATTTTTAATGTTAATCGCATGTACTTGAAGCTTGTAATTTGGGGCTAGGTTCTGCATACATAATTGTATGTTATTAAGTGATTAAAAGTATTTTAATGTTGCACAATTTGACATCATTATTTATTTCTACTTCTTTGAAACCAACATTTCAACCTAATTTTAGATGTAATTAGGGTTCCGTACACCACAAGTGTACGCACGGAACCCTATTGGAAAGACTTTGTCGAAAATCGTATCACCCCCCCCCCCCCTAGCCGCCAAACTACTTGACTTAGAAAGTTCATATTTGGCCCACATATGTATTTTCACGTGTAGATGAAAGGAAAATTATAGAGAACATAATTCTAGGGGTTGATCATAGCATTGTCAAGAAAATAACAAGATTTTTGAGAAATTTTGATATTTTTTGGCTGATAACTTTTGCCATTTCTTTGACAGCGCTATCACCACAACAATCTCTATAATTTTTCTGTAATCTACATATGATACTACATTTTTGTACCAAATTTGAACTCTCTAAGTCAAATATTTTGGCAGATAAGAGGGGAATACGGTCATATTTCGAAAAAATGCGTTTAATTTGTACCATTCCTGCCCTTTATCTGCCAAATTATTATACTTAAAGTGCTGAAATTTGGTACACATATGTAGTTTGACGTGTAGATTACAGAAAAACTATAGAAAACCTTGTTGCAGGCTGTTAGCATAGCGTTTTTCAGCAAAAAAAAAACGATTTTTTTTAAAAAATGCTAAAAAAATGGTCGTATCCCCCCCCCTTTGAACTTCTAAACTATTAGACTTAAAGAATTCAAATTTGGTACACAAATGTATTTTCACGTATAGATTACAGGAAAATTATAGAGAACATGATTGTATGTGTTGAACATAGCGTTGTCAAGGAAATAACAATATTTTTGAGCATTTTTTTAACATATGGGCCATAGTTTAGTGTTATAACTTTGACAGCACTATAGTCATCACTTTCTCTATAATTTTCCTGTAATCTACACGTAAATCTACATACGTGTACCAAATTTCAGCATCCTAAGTCGAATAGTTTGGAAGATAAGGGGGGGGGGGGGATACGGTCATTTTTTTTAGCAAAAATGCACTAAAAGTGTACTATGCCACCTCCATATCTGCCAAATATCTCCATATCTTTCAAGCTGACCATTTTGTACTAATATTTCTTTGTCTTTTTCTGCTGCTTTCTTCATGCTGACATCTCTCACTGCTCCAGTTGCGATCGAAATAGAGTCCACTAATCTGTCGAAGAAAGAATGGAAAATAGGTCTTGGCAATTCCATGAAAGCGCAGAATTTCATAATCCCATGTAGCTCTACTCCCAGTATTCGCATAGCTAAGACTATTCGACGGTTGATTTAGTAAGCATTATTTATTAATTTACAACTTGGAATAATAACGCCTGGACAATAAGGACAAGCAATTACTATTTTGAATCCTAAATTTCGAGGACTTCTTTCACGAAAAGTATAATATCGGAATCGCACGTTTTACACTTTACATAATCAGAAATCACTGAAAAAACAATCCCAAAATTTAAAATTCTATTGCTCAAATCATAATTAATGTCCAAATCTTCAGTAGCCATGTTCAGTTTTTTGGCAGAAATACTCACTTCTTCCGGATTGTCTTCAGCTTCAAATCTGTTTAATTCGTACCTTGTTTGCCTAAATGCATTCATTTTTAATTAATAGCACTCCGAAAATACATAAATACTGTTCACAAGACACAAAGAAACTTCTGTACAATATAAAACAAACGTCCGACTAATACTTTCAAATTCAATTATCGTTTTGCACGGTTGTTTAAACTGCACTAATGTGAGTTGCTGACGTGTACTGAAATATTTCCAAATGAAAATGCTTTCAACAGAAGCATGGCGACATCTATTATAGTGCAATAGAAGCATTAGAAACATTTAAAATCGATTAGTATGATAATAGGCAGTTCCCGCTCAGTAGATAGCCATCCGACGCAGCTGGTCGTTTCGGAGCGGCCTGATGCGTTCAGTAAAAGGGCTCGACATTTCAGTGAAATCGATTTCGGAAACGTATAAAACCTTTTGTTCTTTATTCTAGAAGGTTCAAAGAATTTTTTTAGCCAATAAAAAAATCAATTTTTTGAAGCATCGACAGTGATTTTACCCCTTAAATAAAGAACTTTTCTGGACAACGCTAGAAAACATCCTAATGAGGCCTGAGTGTTAGAAATTACATTAAAAAATAATTTTTGCATTTTTTTGTCAAAACTAAAATTTTTAAAATTGTTAGTTATATTATTTAAAAGTTTGGAAAATTCTTCATAAAAAACATCCATAAGATTTTTAAATTCAATGATTAGGAAAAAAGTTATTGGAATGAAATGAAAATTATGCTACCTTAAAAATTAACGCCTGATAATATGGCAACCACGCATTACACTGACCTAACACCCTACATTTTTTATTTGTTTTTATGTATATGTGACGCGCTTTGAAGAAATGGACTTTAGAGGCAAATCGGTAATTTTACAGGAGAGCGAAAAGAAAAGACGAGCGCGCATGTAGTTCTGTACAAATCAATGATGTTTGAATTTTCATAACTTGAAAAATAATTAATAAAAATATTTTATGACTTCAAATAATGAAAAAGGAACTTTTATTGAAGTTAAATCAACCATAAACCGAGAATCGATTTTTTGCCTCTAAGGTCCCTTTCTTCAGAGCGCGTCACATATTATGACGTATATCATTAACGAACAAAATTTTTTTTGGGTGGCTTTTTTCCAGAGAATGCCCCATATAGGAACCGGAAAGAAAACCCTAAAGGACCCGGATAGAATATCGACATAACCCTGATATAAAACGGGGAAACCCGGATAAAAACCGGATTCAATTACGATTTTATCCAGTTAAATCCTACTTCTATTTGGGTTCTATCTGGATTCTATTCGCATTCTATCTGTTTTGTATCAGTCTAAAAAATAGATAGAAATCTTATAAAACTCATACAGGGACTCGATAGCAAAATTTGAAAGAACCTGCTAAAACCCACATACAACCGGAATACAAAACAAGTACAATCGCTAGAGAACCAGATAAAAGACGATTAAAAGTAATGTAAGGAATCAGAAACAAAACAGATTGAATCCATGTGGAAACCGTATTAAACCCATGTAAAAACCATGTCGCAAAATTTTGGTCATCCGGATAGAGCCCTGATGACAAAAACGGATAGAATTATGATAGAAACCAATAGAACCCTAAATATACCCTGGTTTTAACTGTTTTTTATTGGATTTCATAAGGAGGGCATCTATTTTTCTGATTATCATTCATTAAGAGGGTTGACCCGTGTGAAGTCCGTTTTTTAACTGTTTTTTGGCTTTTTTTTTGGAAGGGCGATTAAAACTTAAAACTTTGTATTTTCTACCATATATTTAATAACTATTGAAGTACATTTAGACATTATTTAAGTCAAAATAATAAAAACAATCCGTGATACCGCGCTGGGAAGTAATTCATGTAAAAAAAGTACAGTATTGGTCGCCACGATTACGACCTACTGAGTGATATTAAATCAAAAAGTAAAAAAGCAAATTAATCTGTGTCACTGTAGCCACAAGATAAACTAGGATTATTTGAAAATATTGAAAAATAAAATTTTTACGCGACTATGAATTTTTATTTCTAATTATTACGAATCCGTTTTCATTTTTTCCAAATTCATAATGTCGGATCCAATATAGCGGACACTTTTTTAAACAATTGATCAATTTGCTTGAAACTCGTTACTCGGGGGGTATGAAGTCACTAATTACGTAATCGTCGTTAGCTTTCAGAATTCTAAATGCAATAAATTAAAGTTTGGTTTAATCGACGTTTGGGATTTATTTTAATTAGAATGACTCGGAATTACTAAAAATTTAATATTATTTTTGACTTTCTTTTTCTGTCCAATATTTTTAATCGCATTTTGACTGTTTCAAATTCATTTTTTGAAGTTATTGTAGAATACAAAGTTAAAATTTCAGGATTCATCTACGAAATCTCAGAATTTCTTAAAAATTCCCGTTTACTTTTAAGAATTGAGTAGTTAGTTGTGGGTGATTTTTATGAAAGTGACTTTTTTGGATATTTTTCTAATTTCGAATTATTTTGTACAATCTATTCATTATTAATTGTTGTTGATTTTTACAGTTAACATATACCCTTTACTCAGTATTTTAAGAAATGTTTCAAGCATTTTGGTTCGTCCAGATTTATATCGTAGCTGTTTCAAGCCAAAAAAGCTTCGGAGATGAAGTGTCTCCAAAAAGGCTTTGGAGATGAATGCAATTTAGCTCGCACGCAGATAAGGCTTAATGAAATTGCTTATGGATTTTTTATAATACTAAGAAAAGGCTAAATTTTGACTGGGGATGGTGATAATAAATAATATTGTGTAGATATTTCAGAATTAATAAAAAACATAAAACCGGTCAAAAGAGGCACTTTCAGAAGAATCACCCTTATTTGGGGCAAAATTCCTGAACTGTCCAGGTCCAAAAATAAAATTTATTTAAATTTTGCTAAAGTGTTTCCATTGTTAGTGGAAGTGTAAATACCAAATATTTTCAAATTCCATGAAATAGTTTTTGAGTTGTACAGTTTTAAAATTTTTAATTTTTTTAAAATGTAGTTTTTTAAATTTATTATATTTTTAAGTAGATTGCATAAAAGTTAACATATATATAGTGGTTTTTAAAGCTTTTTACAGGCTATTTGATTATAATAAATGTTTTTTTGTAAAAAGAAAATTTGACCTTGAAATTCAATGTCAAAGTGTTAATTTGATTGTATCTCGAAATCGGATTTTTTAAAAAAATTTTTAACCTATCTCAATGGAAAGCTTGACTTTTTTCCTATAAGATATGTAAAAATCAGAGTGGAACTCTAAATACTTTTGTCAAAAATACATCTCAAACACCCGCGCGTGCTCAAATAGCGCGACCTCGCGCGAGAAACTAGTGGTTTCTTGAGCGCGCTTGAGTATTTGAGATGTATTTTTGACAAAAGTATTTAGAGTTCCACTCTGATTTTTACATATCTTATAGGAAAAAAGTCAAGCTTTCCATTGAGATAGGTTAAAATTTTTTTTAAAAAATCCAATTTCGAGATACAATTAAATTAACACTTTGACCTTGAATTTCAAGGTCAAATTTTCTTTTTACAAAGAAACATTTATTATAATCGAATAGCCTGTAAAAAAAGCTTTAAAAACCACTATATATATGTTAACTTTTATGCAATCTACTTAGAAATATAATAAATTTAAAAAAATATATTTTAAAAAAATACAAAATTTTAAAACTGTGTTACTCAAAAACTATTTCATGGAATTTGAAAATATTTAATATTTACACTTCCACTAACAATGGAAACACTTTAGCAAAGTTTGAATAAATTTTATTTTTTGACCTGGACAGTTCAGGAATTTTGTCCCATATATATTTAGACATTTACATGTATTTTCAAAAGTACTTTAAGGTCTCAAAAATTTAATTTAACCTCCTTAACAAAAATTATGTGTGTTCAAAATTTCTTTTTCAAGAATTTTTTAGAAAATAAGTTTGCGTTGCAAGTTAATAACTATAACGATTTTAAACTAGTATTTAGTACGTTGAAAGAAAATAAAGTCGAATTTCATACGTGGACCCCTAAGGAGGAAAAACTAATAACCTGGATTTTGAAAGAGCTTTCTGGTGATTGCGATGAGGAAGACATAATAGTAACGTCATAATAACGTCCGCACACAAGACACAAGAAAAGCGTACGAACTCACGAACTTAAAAGTTCAAACACCCGAACAGTCGATGAGTCCGATAATATTATCCATGCAAAGATCTAGAAAAAAAAGAGAAGATGGCTAATATACACAGGTCAAATGACACGAAAATCGTAGAAAAAATTGGCTGTCATTCGAGACAGACAAGTGGCCAGGTTACACAAATATATTAGTATATAAACTAATGCAATTCTGACAGTTTCTTTAAAGTGTGCACAATTTAGACAGGTGACCAGGTTACACAAATATATTAGTAGACCGAATTCATTTCAAATCAGGCAGGATATATTTGTTCGGAACTGAAAGTAATTTTCGACTTCAAAATATCGTTTAATAAAGAATTTTAGACTACACGTATTTTTTTATTTTGATGAAAAATTGGTTTTTTTTTTAAGTTATAAGGATTTTAAGTTTAAAAGTCGAAAACTTCGTTTCTACAAAATTTAGGGGGAAAAATCTTTACAGTGTTGGAACTTTATAAGTAATTAAGATAATTTATTGTTTCTTCTTGCATCTGAAAGGGTTTTTGTTCGTCTTTCCAAATCCATTGGAAAAATTAAAAAATAACAAAATAGCGGTCATTTTACTAAAAAACTTAAAATTGAATTTACTCAAAAACCCCACCTTTTTTTTGCTCAAAATTTTTTTGAGAGTTGTGGTCATAGGGAGGAATGTTTTCTATAAGAATTTAACTTGTGCCCGATTATGGTACAAGAGAAAATTTTATTTTTTTTAAAGAAAAACATTTTTCTCAAGAAATACACTAGATATGAAAAAATTTCTCAAATAAATGTTGTTTGTCTTAAAAAAATGTAAAATATTGTTTTTTATCATATTTCTCTATTTTGCGTTTTTGCAGTCAATTATGAAAAAAATTGATTAAACGCTCACATCTGTTGCGTTTTTAATGTCGGTAACAATATTTTTCCATTTAAAAAATTTTTCTTCTATAGTAACATATAAATAATTAATTATCTTTGCTGTCACAGAGGTTAAAATTGTTGACAATTTTTGTGTTTAATAAAATAATAGCGAGTATAAATATTGAGACGTTAATGAGTTATATATTATTTTTTAAAAAACCAAAGGTACTGGTTACATTATTTTTGCATGGAAATGTCATTATTATTTTTATTTAAAGTTGAAAAGAGTTTATCAACAGAGAGTTTAATCGATTTTTTTCAAAATTCACTAAAAAACCGCAAAATAGAAAAAAATGACAAAAAACATTATTTTAGATTTTTTAAAAACAAACAACTTTTATTTGAGAAATTTTTTCATATTTAGTGTATTTCTTGAGAAAAATGATGTTTTTCTTTAAAAAAATATAAAAAAAAATTTTTTCTTGTACCCTAATCGAGAAAAGTTAAATTCTTATGGAAAATATTCCTCCCTATGACCACAACTCCCAAAAAAATTTTGAGCAAAAAAAAGGTTGGGTTTTTGAGAAAATTCAATTTTAAGTTTTTTATTAAAATGACCGCCATTTTGTTATTTTTGCTTCCTCATAGAGGAAGCTTTGTGATCGTTAAAATTTTCGATTTTCCAAAAATAGTCTAAATCGACTTATTTTCATCTAAAAAGCGAAAATTTTCATTCCTAAGCAAATGTCCAGATGTATGTGTGTGTGTGTGTATGTATGTGTGTGTGTGTGTGTGCGGTCTACTTTGTACTCTTGCAGTACCCTCTTGGCTTCCCACCACTTAGCATGATGCAGTCTACGTCGTACTCTTGCGGTACCCTCTTGGCAGCCTACCAATCGGACATCACGATGCTGTTCACCGCCTCCAATAACTCAAGGGGTTGTCCTTGAACACTTATCGTTTGACATCATGGGGCTGTCCCCCGACTTGAACAAACCATGGGGTTTTTCCTACTAAACATTTTGGTGCATCAGCCGGGAAACCACGCATGCTTCAGGGGTCAGAGCTGCACACACTCCCCCTTTCGGGGGGAGCCCGGTTGCAGCGCTTCCTTAGAGCCAAGCAGTCTTTCAGTTCTGCCTACCTGCCATTGGGGGGAGCCATATTGCTCCTTTGCCCATGAGCCGGAAAATGTGTCAGCTTTGCCGTTATGCTTTTTGGGAGTCATGCAGTCCTGATTTTTTTTTCTGCAGTGCTGTCTCGCTGCTTCTGATCCGTGTTCAATTGTTGTATTTCCATGCTGCAATTGAGCTCTTTTTTTTTATGAACCACCACCCTATGGGCTGCTCTCTGAGATTTTTCTCTTTACAGCACTGACACGCTGTTTCTAAATTTTCTTCGATTGCTGCAGTTGAGCTCTTTGTCCTGCAGTAAACCAACACTTTATGGGCTGCACCCTGAGATGTTTTGTTTCTGCAGTACTGTCACGCTGCTTCTGACCCATGTTTAATTGCTGTATTTTCATGCTGCAACTGAGCTCTTTTTCCTTCTGAAACACTACCCTACAGGCTGCTCCCTGACCTGTTTCTTTCGTTAATGCTACCACGCTGCTTCTGAGCCTGCCGCGCTGCCGAATTGTCTGCGGGCTGTTCCATCTTGCAGAGCTGTCCGGCTTTGAAGGAAAAGATTTATCCAACACCTAAGCTGGACTACCTGCAGGCTGATCCTGCTACAGTGCTTCCTGGCTGTTCCTGTGCTGAGCAGTTATCCTTCAGCGGTGCCAACCTGCTTTTGAGCTGAACTACCACCCTATGGGCTGAACCCTGAGCTATTTTCTTTCTGCAGTGCTGTCACGCTGCTTCTAAGCCGTGTTCAATTGCTGTAGTTCCATGCTGCAATTGAGCACTTCTTCCTGTAATAAACCACCACCCTATGGGATGGTTTGATTCAAATACACCAGTTACCAAAATCACGCTCCAGTGTATTCAAATCCTGAATATTAATTGGGTTGCTGAGCTCCCAAATAAAGTACAGAAGCGCTGAAGGCAATTCTATCAATCCTTAGATGGTTTATCAGCCTTAAAGATATCACACTGACTAAAAACCTTTTTGAACTCGCTGATCGAGGTTCACCGCTTTTCAGAAGCTTCCTCTCGAGATTACTAAGCAATGGTATTCTTACGAGTCTTTAAATAGATCGGAAATGCGCAGGTTACTCACCTTACCGCTAAGTCCAAAATCAGTCTAATTATGACTGTTACAATACCAATTTTAGAATTATGTGGAGCTGCTCTCCTCATAAAGTTGTTCAAGTACGTCAGAAGACTGATACCTCTAAAAAAATGTTTTGTCACGTTGTCTTTGAGCCCATCTACCCTTCGCTTTTTGCATTTTTAGTTTTGCATTGAACAGGGATAGTCAAACACGAACATTTTAACTTCAACTTGGAATATTTCGTTAAATGACTTTAACGAAACGGGGGGAGTATGTTTGGGGTTTTAAAGCATTAAGGAAAACTTTTGCAACCTTTGAATGGGTTTCCCTTTGTTTTGCGACCACGTCTGTTCCATTTCTCTCTCTCTCTCTCACTCTTTCGCTCAATTGAACAAGGCTATACTCCTGGTTAGTAAAGGTTCTCGCTTGTAAGCGTGAGCAAGAGCCTTGTGTCGTAGCGGGATCAATATACTTTTGGCAGTCACCAAGTTAACATTCAGCATTGTCTGATCTACATCGTACTCCTGCAGTACCCTTTTGGCTTCCCACCACTCAGCATGGTGCGGTCTACTTCGTACTCTTGCAGTACCCTCTCGGCTTCCCACTACTCAGCATGGTGCTGTCTACTTTGTTCTCTTGCAGTACCCCCTTGCCTTCCCACCACTCAGCATGGTGCTGTCTACTTTGTTCTCTTGCAGTACCCTCTTGTCTTCCCACCACACAGCATGGTGCGGTCTACTTTGTAATCTTGCAGTACCCTCTTGGCTTCCGACTACTCAGCATGGTGCGGTCTACTTTGTACTCTTGCAGTACCCTCTTACCTTCCCACCACTCAGCCTAGTGCGGTCTACTTTGTACTCTTGCAGTATCCTCTCGGCTTCTCACCACTCAGCATGGTGCGGTCTACTTTGTACTCTTGCAGTATGTGACCCGTGTGAGATTGCAAATACCTCCACGGTGTCTTTGACCACTCGCGGATCCACGATTCTGTGTGATATTGTTTCCCGCGGGAAATAAACTGTTTTTTAAACGTTTGGTGATTTAGTGAGCACATCTGTTGATTGATATATCTCACAAAATAATTGCACGTGATTTCAATTGGAAGTACCCCCAAGGCTGGTCCAGCATCTCGGTGTTTTCCTCCCCTGCATCATCACTGGAATATCTGGAGAGATATTCTCATAATCATAAAGACTTTGAAGCCGATAGACAACTTTCCGAGGAAAATTGTCGTAGAACTCTTTCATGATTTTGTAAGTAACAATTCAGTGTGAATGATCTTAACAGTTATATTGTAGTGTGTCTGTAGGTGTATGATTCTGAGTAAGTGTAAGGATCGAATACGGGGCGTAAAATTATAGTAGGGAATCCGCGTTGCGTTATATCGAAACTAACGTTAAATGATTAGATTGTTTCTTGAATAAATTATTGAGTATCACTGTTCATTTTAATTATCGTGTATTTTATTTAGTGACCTTGAGTAATTTTTAATAGAATTTGATTTAATTATATTTGATAATTTAGATACGACTTAGTGAGTCATTACAAATGGCACCCAACGGGAAAAACGACGACCTTGAGGACAAAGCGAATTCTTCGAAAATAAATAATGGTACGAATAACTAAGGTCAAAAACAGAACTTAGAACTGATTCGAACGTAGCCGGAAAAAATCAAAAAACCCCGAGTGTTAAAATTAATATAGAGTTACCTACATTTGAAAATGAATACAAAAATAATCCAATAGAATTTCTAGAAGATCTTGATCAATATTTACAAATAAAAAATATTTTCGCGGAATGTCAACCAATGATCATAAAATCTGCAATGAAAGGTAGAGCCCGTGCATGGTATATGGCGAACGCAAATAATTTTGAAGATTATAGCCATTTTAGGGTAAAATGTCAGAATACATGAGAATTTATTCAATTATCCGGCAATTACCGAAGCGCGTTCAAGATTCACTTGCACCTGTCGATTTGCAAGACACAAAAAAAGTTTTAAAAGCTATAGCATGGATAGATGGAACGGAAAAAGAGTACGAGAAAGAACGCGAAAAGAATAGATATAAAATTCAAAAGGTAGAATGGGAAAATAAACAAGAGAGAACAGACGACGAAGACAGAAAATATAGGGAATACAGGAAAGGGACGCGTGACGAGGACGAAAGACAGTTTAGACGAACCGACAGAGGAAGGGGGGAAGAAAACAAACGTGAAGGGAATTGGAGATATGACGATAGAGAAAAGAGAGAGAACAGTTATAGGAACAGAGATAGTAAATATCAGACTAGAGAACGAAGAGAAAGGGAAGATTGGAGACGTAAAAATAGAGAACGCGAAAATAGAGAAAATAGATATAGGGAGAATAATGACAAAAGGAGAGAAGATAAATATAATTTAAGAGAGAAAGGGTTATATACTGAAAGAAAACATAAGGTAGGGATGATTGAAGAAACAAATAGAGAGAGTGATAGAGAGAGTGATAGGGAAAGGGAAAGTGACTCAGATGAATCGAAAAATGAATTTGAAGAATTTGTAGATAAAAACACTTTAAACTAGAAAACGACAGTAATGACGGTCCAGTTACATGTCGACAGCTCGGAATGATTATTGAGGACCTTGCGTACGATATAGAAGGACAGACAAACGAAAACAAATCGGGGACGGGAAAATTAAAATATAAATGCCCAAAAGCACAAGTTGAAATAACAGGAGAAGATCTTAAAGCTTTAATTGACACTGGGGCCGAAGTTGAGTGTATTTCAGAAGAGAAGTTTAATTTATTGAATAAGGACAAAATAGCGGAGCTTCCCGTTAGCAAATAGACATTGACTGGGGCTTTTGACGACAAAGGCCATACAATTAAAAAACAAATAATGGCAAAAGTAAAAATTGGTAATCAAAAAATAAATACTATTTTTTTAGTAGTCCCTAAATTAAGTTTTGACGCAATTCTGGGAACGGATTGGTGCGGACGGAATAAGGTGGTAATTAATTATCCAAACAAAACAATAACGATAAATGACGAGACAGTGACGTATCCAATCATAAAGTTTCAAGACGAAATAACAAAAGACATTCCTACAAGGCCTAAAAAATTTAATGAGTCGAATCTACAGAAAATACCGATTAAAGCAATTACGGAACAAAATGACACAAAAACGCGAGGAAAGGAGGTTATAAAAGAAATCGAAAAGCTGGTCAATAAGATCGAAGGTATATCAGAAAGCGAAAAACAAAAATTAAAAAATGTATTAATAAAACATAAAAATATTTTTTCGAATAATCCGGGTCGGATAAAAAATTTTGAATATAAAATTCGAGTCAAAAATGATAAAGCGATTATAAGAAAAAGCTACCCGATACCGTTAACTAAAAAGCAAAGGTTAATGAAAAAATAAAAAAGTACCTAAAGATGGGAATACTCGAACCATCAGTGAGCAAACACCGGAATCCATTAAGAGTCGTAGAAAAGGGGGACGGAGAAATTCGGCTTTGTTTGGACGCGAGATGGATAAATGAAATAATTTTAGAAAAACACGAGGGCCCACCGGAAAAAGACGATATTCTGCAGAAATATGTAGGTAAAGAATATTTTTCGATAACAGATCTTACTGAAGGGTATTTACAAATTCCTTTAGAAAAAGAATCGAGTTAGTGAGTCATTACACTACTAAACAAAAATATCTTAATTACCTATAAAGTTCCAACACTTTAAAGATTTTTCCCCCTAAATTTTGTTGAAACGAAGTTTCCAACTTTTAAACTTAAAATCCTTATAACTTCAAAAAAAACAACAATTTTTCATCAAAATAAAAAAATACGTGTCGTCTAAAATTCTTTATAAAACGATATTATGAAGGCGAAAATTACTTTCAGTCCCGAACAAGTCTAGCCTGCCTGATTTAAAATGAATTCGGTCAGTATATGAACCAATGCTATTCTGCCAGTTCCTTCAAAATGTGGATAATTTAGACAGGTGGACAGGTTACAAAGATGGTCAACTTGACAGGTTCTACTGTAGTTCCGAACTAACGACAATAACTCGCATAGCAAATCAAATGATACAATGGGAAAAAATATTTTTAAAAATCTCTACCCAGTGTTTCAACTGCCAAAGTACAGGGCATACGAGAAAATACTGTAACCGTTTGTACAGGTGCGTGAATTGCGACGACAGTCACAGACCTAGGGAATGTAAAATTGACTAGAAAAAAATTTTGAGCGAAAATATTTTCGGCGTACATTGTAAACAAAAGCACGAAGAAAGGTTAAATAAAATTAAAATATTGAGAGCTATAAAAGAAAATTGGTTAGGAAAAGTAGTAAAAGCAAACGTCTCGTTTGCAGAAACCTTAAAAGGTATTATTATTGTAAATAATTTAAATATTTTAAAAGATATGGACTTTAAAAGTCGTAATAATAAAACTACTTGTTCAAAGATACGCTCAGCAAATAGAAACCTGTGATGGATTATGTGAAGGGGGCGTTCTGATAACGGACATACGGATACCAAATTCTAATGGACAAGTCAATATTTAAAAATTTATTGGCACAAAAATAACTTAAAATTTTACAAATTCAATTTCTTTTAATTTGGATAAAATGATTCTCCGTCTAAAAATATTTAACTCTCCAAAAAACTCAAATACCAATATCAATGGACACAGTAAAGTTCACAATATAAAATCCAATATCCAAATACCCACCTTCAACCGATCACCATCAAAGAACCCAGAATTACCCAATCGTTATTGGGAAATCAGACCGGGCAATGCCAGGCGCAAAAATGGGATCACATTTTCTCAAATACATATACGCACACACGCACACGAATATTTCAGTATAAAAATAATTAACAAAGTTGGTAACAAAAAACATACAATTAAGGCCCTATCGATTTGGTGTCCGTCTTCCTTGGCCGGTCCGGAGATCCAAGAATCCGTGTTTCCGTTTTTCTATTGTACAGGAGAGAGAAAAAAGAAGTATGGTTTTTAATCCTCGTATCCTCGTGGATGGAGAAACATACGGTTCAATTTCTTCACAATAGTCCTTTTTTTACTAGGCCCTGAATTTAGTGCTTAACTTCACCTCCGTCACCAACCACTTATTTAAGGTCGAGAATGGGTACCCAGAATTCCGTGGGTCTCGTCATCAGACCACACAGGTCAACGTCTAGGGGCTGACTCCTCGAGTCTCCCCTTTTCGGATTTCTAATCGTCAAATTAATCCCCTCCTTGTATTACTAAGAGTTTATTTTCCTCTTTTCTCTTACTTCGTCTGTCCAACATACTTTTGGGCATTACAAAGCGTTGACAAAAACTTGACAAATGATTGATAAATGTAAATATTTATAGAGAAACCCCTAAGGTTATGTCATTGATCACCAAAAAAACAAACGAAAGGAAGTCGTAAAAACAAATTCTAAAATGATCGACTCATTCCAACTAATTGAAAAACAAAATGGAGAACACAATAGCAACACATAAACTAAATTAAGTAGTTAAATTTAATAATCTGTTAATTTGATCCATAAACGTTAATTCGATAGTTGCCAATGAAAGACGATAGAATTTAATTAAATTTTCAAAGTTTAATAATATTGATATAGTTATGGTTAATATAATAGAATTGTCTATTCAAACACCTGAACTGACGTTACCTAGCGGCCAGCTTTGAACTAATATTGGTGTGATGTGTGACCCTCTCTGTAGAATTCCATGTGTTTTGAGTTTACAAAATTATCTTCTCGGGCCCTTGTTTACGTACTTTTAAATGGGGAGACTCCTATCTCGATTCAACAATAAGAGGCCTGAGAGTGGAGGTTACTAATTTAATGAGAATAAAATAGCTGTTATACCATACGACAATGACCGTGACGCGTTAATTTGATCAATTAAAATAAAAAATATGTACAAATTTTTATTCAATAAAAATCAAAAAAACAATTACTACAATCTCGCAAAAACTAAATGGAATAAATAAAAAAAATTAGAAAAAGTTGATTTTCTTTTTCCTTAAAACTGTAATTTAAGCAACGTTGATTTAGACGAATAAATTGAGAATATAGGAACAATTATTGTAGAACACCTTCATAAAGCAATACCATATTATACACGTCGTGATTCAATCGATAGATATTTAAATCCCTCAATAAAAAAGTTACAAAACATTAAGAGTAAGCTCCTCTCTCAAATCCATAGGCTGAAATATAGAAGGGGAATAAGCGAAGAGACGCTGAAACCATATAAATCTTTATTAGCTAAAATCAAATTCGAATTGAAATCCAAATTCAATGCATAGGTTAACGAGTACTGGTAAGCAAGAATCTCGAAAATTAAACCTCATGATAATGAAAATCTATTCCCTCAATTGAAGATGATTTTTAATAATAATAATAAAAATAAGGTTAATAATGCGAATTTATTGATTGCAAAAAATGACGATATGGTCCTAAAAGCTAATATAGACACGGAAAGATGCCCGGTAGATAAATCAAACATTCTAGCGGAGCACCTAGCAGGAATCAACAACGTTGAATAATCTTCAACCAGCGCAAGCCTGGAACGTTTGGTAAAAAAAACGGTAGAGGAATTCAGTATTAGTAACAAATTAAACGCTTTGCAGTCCGAATCTTTAATAAAATTTGATAGTAATAATAATTTAGCTTCAATCTCAAATTTCGAGTTAGACCCAACATTTTTTTGTTCTTTTGAGAAAATCGAATCTATATTAAAAAGTCTAAATAATAAAAAATTCTCAGGGATTGATTTGGTACCAAATATTGCTTTAAAAAGCCTTCCAGACAATATAATATAATACTTAATTTAAGGGTCAAATCATTGACTTTCGTCTGAGGACTGCCGCGGACATTTTTTGCTTTTAAATTAGGTTTAGAATTTACGAAACTTGAATTTTTTCTGAATTCAGTAACCATAATATTATCGTGTAAATTTGATTTCTTTTCGCGTTATTATCAATTGAAAATATAAGTTTTGCGTGGTTTTTTGTAACCTCAAATCTGACACTTTCCTTAAAAACATTATAATTAAAAAATTAGTTTAAATTATAAATCAAAACTTACGCGAATTAGTAATTTTATTTATGTAAACTCTAGAAATGTTGTACATTTTATTAAAATACATGATTTTAATATAATAATATAATTTGAAAAATTTCTACTTGTGAAAATTTTCGTAATATTTTTAAGCTTACAACTTTTTTTTGGGAGCTCTTACAATTTTGATATTTTGAATATGTTTTAATAATAATAGAACTTACTTGCTATTAAAATTTGGCGAAGGCGTTTTGCTTCATTTAGAAAATATTTTATTTTTAAATTCTGTATTCAAAAAGGTTAAAATGTAATTTGAATGAAGCAATATGAAATTGCTTTGTTTACTATTTTAGTCACAAAATTAACCTTCTTGAATACAGAATTTAAAAATAAAATATTTTCTAAATGAAGCAAAACGCCTTCGCCAAATTTTAATAGCAAGTTCTATTATTATTAAAACATATTCAAAATATCAAAATTGTAAGAGCTCCCAAAAAAAAGTTGTAAGCTTAAAAATATTACGAAAATTTTCACAAGTAGAAATTTTTCAAATTATATTATTATATTAAAATCATGTATTTTAATAAAATGTACAACATTTCTAGAGTTTACATAAATAAAATTACTAATTCGCGTAAGTTTTGATTTATAATTTAAACTAATTTTTAATTATAATGTTTTTAAGAAAAGTGTCAGATTTGAGGTTCTAAAAAAACACCTCGAAACTTATATTTTCAATTGATAATAACGCGAAAAGAAATCAAATTTACACGATAATATTATGGTTACTGAATTCAGAAAAAATTCAAGTTTCGTAAATTCTAAACCTAATTTAAAAGCAAAAAATGTCCGCGGCAGCCCTCAGACGAAAGTCAATGGTTTGACCCTTAAATATTATTTTTAATAACTTGCTGAATAACAGCTATTTTCCAGATAAATGGAAAAAAGCTAAAGTAGTTCCTCTGCTCAAAAAGGATAAGGACCCACGGAGAGTAGGGAGTTATAAGCTGATTATCTCCTATCTACCAAGGAAAAACTATTTGAATGTGAGATAAATAATAATATTTCAAATTTTCCCAGAAATTTTTATGTTGAACTATGTTTTCCAATCATTAGTAAGATTGTACACAATTCGTGCATCTCAGAAACCTACTTTATCGACACTAAGTTCGAAAATTCAGGAAGATTTTTTTTCGATATTTAAATCAAATTGAACACGAAAATTCAAATGAATTTTCGATCTTTCAAGATTAAGTTATTTGAAATTAGATAATAATAAAATTATTAAAAAATTAAATAAAAATATTGTTAGAGTTTCTGAAGAAACATGTCTAGTTCCCCATGAACAATATTGCGTATAGAAAGATGTTTGTTAGTATGGACAAAAAATCATGTAGTACGATTCATACCCTAAAGAACGTGCTTCGACAGGGAGCTTCAAACTCCCCAATATTGTTTAATATCTATGTCTATGACCTTCTTAAATCGTATAACGTGAATAGAATAGAACATCGGAAGGAAATTGGTTTTGATGACGACCTATTAGTATATACAATTAAAAAATTTATTCTAAGCGCAAGCTGGTTTACAAGATTTATTTTAATCAGTCTGCAATTTCTTCGGTGCTTGGAAGTTAAAGTGCAACTTTGATAATTGTGAGACGATCCTGTTTTGACCATCAATTGACGACATGAATAAAAAATATAAAAAAGTCTGGCGTGAGTTAAAAATAGAGCCCTGCGAGGAGAACAACAGTCCGATTCTGCACAAAAGATTGGTAAAATACCTAGGAGTATATATTGACGATCGGCTTAAGTTTGATGAGCATGTATATTTGCAACTAATAAAAGACAGAAAGGCATTTTTTAATCATAAAATCTCGTCCAAGCTCGACAGCAGGGTAAGATCTATAGTGACATATGGTTTTCAAATTTGGTTTGGCACCAGTAACTATGGAGAAGTTGAGAGCCTTTGAAAGAGTCTGCCTAAAGATTTGTGTCAGGCTACACAGAAGCGAAGATTCTCGAAAGTTTGCAATTACATAATTAATCCGTAACTAATTCCGATACCGTTTGCAAAGGACGACGAAACGTTGAAAAGGATTATAATCTCGGGAGACCTGTCGCCTGAGATATTCATGTACCTAGATAAACAAGACTATATTCATAACTTCTGACAACCTCAACATTTTTTAACACATAAAACGACACAAGAAGGATCGAAATATCAGGCTTGAGGCAGAATATCTTGAGGATAATGCTAAAAACCAGTTATTATATTCTACAGTATTGCCGAGAAAGGATCGTCTCACTAATCCATGCATCTAGAACGTTGAGATATTGGTGGCTGTGAGGGGGCTGAATTAATCAACCTTCAACCTCTGGCCATAAAATCGAATTCCTTTATTTGTCTCCATTCGAAATTAATATTAATAAAAATTGTAAACTAAAAAAAATGTCTATGAGATAGTTATTTTTTGAACAGGTAACTTCAGTTCTCGCTGCTTGTTTTTTCTTCTCGCAAAAAATGATTTTCTTACATAAGCGGCCATGGTGTAAGTTGAATATACCCTAAGTCTTTATTGCAGAAATATTTATTTAAAAAGTGTGAGTTTACGAAGTGGAGAGATTGTCTCCTGTTCGACTAATGTATTGTGTTGTTCAGGGTAGACAGCACTCTTTGTTGATTTATTGTGTTATATTATGTACATTTTTATTATGGTTGTTATAAAATAAATGAAAAAAAGCAGAGAGTTAAGAAACAGCATTTTTTTCTTTAACAGTTGTCCGATATAGCTTAGTTGGTTAGCGTTAGGGTTTCGAACCTGGGTTCGAATCCCAGTTCCTCCAAATTTTTTTCAACATTTTCTGTGTAATACTAATGATAAAAAATTAATTAAGACAATCACTTGTAAATTATAGAGTGTGACAATAGTTAATAATCTGTATTTCGTATTTTTTGAAACATATTTTTATATTTATATTTCATTTTGTAATTGAAATTAGATTTTTGCCCATTATTAATGCAAGTCTTCTTATAAGCTATTACTACGTATTCACAAATGTACTGAATTAATTTCATTTGAACCTTTAAAACTATTGTCTTTTATTCAACCTTTGAATATGTAGAAAATAATTATGCCATTTACTGCAGCTGTATGAGGTATTTTACGTGTATTTCCCAAGTTCAAAATTCATCTCCTTCAAAAAAATTAAAACTCGTCGAATTTATTTTTCTACCTAGTGCTAATAGAACCCAAACAAAATTTTTTACTTTTTTGAAAAATTGGTGAGGATAGACGGAAGTCAATTTTATCAAATTTGCTTGACAACGTTTTCTTTCTTAATCAATATTTAATTTTCTATTTTCATCAAAATTGGTCTGTTTAATTTTAAAATAAAGTATTGCAATCAAAAGCTGAATTTTTTTCTTATAAGTATATTAAATTTTAGAATGCCGTTTTTTTTTGTTTTCGAGATATTAGACGTCAAAGAATGACATCTAGTGCACTCACTATTGCGACCATTTTGAGACAGCGCTGTGCCATAACTTATACAAAAAAAAATCTCAGCTTTCTTTTAAAACCTATTATTTTCACATTTAAATTCTTTCATTAAATATATAGACCGAAAAAATTAGAATAGTTTCGCAGCGTGATCACTTCGCGTCGGGCCAGTGTACGTGGCTCGCGAGACGCAAAGTGGCCGCGCTGCGCTGTAAAGCATTCTTTGACATCTAATATCTCGGAAACAAAAAAAACCGCATTTTAAAATTTGGTTTGCTCATAAGAAAAAACTCAGCTTTCGATTACAGTACTTTATTTTAAAATTAAACCGGCCGATTTTTTTTTAAAATAGGAAATTAAATATTAATTATAGAAAACAGGGTCAAATTTTCAAAATATTTAAAAATAAAATTTACCAATTAAAAGAGCATTAAAAATCTTTAAGAAACATATTTGGCGAAATTTTTTTCATTACATGTAAAGACAGTAAAAATTGAGAAAGAAGACTTTGTCAAGAAAATTTGATAAAGTTGACCCCTCTCTATCCCAACTAATTTTTCAAACAAGTAAAAAATTTTGTTTGGGTTATATTAGCACTAGGTAGGACAACAAATTCTCCAAGTTTTAATTTTTTTAAGGAGATGAATTTTGAACTAAGGACATTACCCGTAAAATGCCTCATATGTCTTCTGTCAGCCAATTTTTCTGTGATGTTTTCGTGTATTCTTTACCATGGCATTCTTTACCTGTCATTTTTTAAGTGTCGTCGTAAAATAATTGCAACAAAAGGATGACACGCATGAGTATTTTTCTGCCATTTTCATTCATTCTGGCATTTTCATGCCATTTTTCTGTAATGGTAAGGTTATATTAAAAATATTTGCTGATTCAACTTTAAAACTTCACGCACTTGTATCACAAATAACTATTGTTTGTGAAATTTCAGTTTGAAAGGCTGCATCTCAGCAGTTCATGACAGAAAAAACCTGAACTCATATTGAGCTTGTTTTGGCTCCTTTTGAGACGCAGCGGAAATGAGATTTCCTTTCCTCTTGTTAAGTTTTAGTCCAAAAAGTTGCAAAATGACTTTTTCAGGCTCAAAATGTTTTTTTGCAACTTTTTGGATTAAAAATTAACAAGAAGAAAGGAAATCTCATTTCCGCTGCGTCTCAATATGCTCAATATGAGTTTAGGTTTTTGCTGTGATGACTGGTGTCCAATACGCGTCTTTCACGTGTCATTTAGGAATTAATTCCTATAGGAATTAAACTTAAATGATATAATATTTGCATGGTTAAGAGAGAGTTGAGTTTGCGGTGCAAGGGTCGAGAGCGACATGTCAGTGTTGCGTGACCGTATACTCTCTGCGAGAGCGGTAAAGACCGCTACCTGTGAAATTCGTGATAATGTGAGTATTGGAACTCACATAGTCACAACTGTCATACTTTATCATTACTTTTTTATAACTACAAAAAAGTTTTGCTTATACGGCGAGGTAATGTGGGTTGAAGGTACCACGGATAAGCGAAAACTTGTATATTACGCATAGAATGACAATTCAAAAATTTTGATTATTTTTATGTATTTTGAATATTATGATGAAACCACCAACTTTCCTACTAATAAGCATATGTATATTGACCCGTTTTATCCGAGTTTTGCCATATTATCTGAGTATACCCCTGCAAAAAAACGTACTTAATTAAGTACTGAGAAGAAGTACTAGAATTTTAGAACTTTTTTTGTACAATATATTTTTTTAGGTACAATAAAAATTTTTGTTTCATTCTGGGTGAGACAGTGGTTTTGCTTTCAATGTATTTCTATGTATTTAATTTACATTAAAAAGATATTGCGCAGACGTAGGAGCAATAAAAATTTAGTGCGCAAGACATAGAATTTTCCACAGTGGTTGTCAAAAAATGTAGTTGAATTTTCAGTACTTTTCTAGAAATTATACCAGTACTTACTCCAGTACTTTTTTCAGTACTTCTTCCTAGTACTTTTTTAACAAATCGAGATATGTTACTTAATTACTGCGGAATATTTAATACTTCGAAACTACCTTGGATAACGCGGTAGCTTGGATAAGCGGGATTTTACTGTAATTGTATTGAATTATAAAAAAAAATTTTTTTTTTTAAGAGCAAGTGTTAATGGCATAGCTTGGGCACCACACTCGTCGTGTCATATCTGCACAGCAGGAGATGATCATCAAGCGCTAATATGGGATATTCAACAAATGCCAAGAGCCATTGAAGATCCAATTTTGGCTTATACCGCTGCAGAAGGGGAAGTGAATCAGATTCAGTGGGGTGCGACGCAGCCTGACTGGATTGCTATTTGTTACAATAAAGCAGCTGAAATTTTACGTGTATAATTTTCTGATAACTAATGCATGTAATGCATTTTCTTTGCAATACAAAGGCGAATAATTGATTTTGTTAAAATGGCAGTATTCATAGAAATGTAGACTGATTTTTTTGGCAATAGTTAAAGTAACAAATTTTTCAACATTGTATCTATAAGCAAATTGATGTTAGTGTTAATTTATGTAATGTTAAAATTATAGAAAACATTTTTTATTTCTTTAAAAAAATGTCTTCTTAGGTCAAACGCATTTTTGTAACTTTATGTAATGTACAATGTACATACACAAAAGATCACTTTAATAATGTAATACATTTTTTGGTTATTTATAAGAATTTAGTAAATTGGTAGCTTCGAGCAAAAAAAAACCACTTTCGCATTATACGCCTAAAAACTCCTCTCTAACGTTGGATGTCTAAAACCTCCACTGTGTTTTTTTTGGTTAAATGAAATGTCAAAATGTTGCAATTACAATCAAAACAGCATTTGAAATAGACCAACTTTAATAAGCGCTAATCTATACAATATTGTATTGAGATTTTGAATTTTTTAAATTCTAATACTTTAGAAATTAGTTCCCTGGGAAAATTGGAAAAACAAAGTGTGATTTTTGGATGTTCATTTTAACTGTGGAGATTTTATACAGCCAACACCAGAGTGGAGTTTTTAGGCGTATAAAGCGAAAGTGGTTTTTTTAGCTCGGAGGTACCAAAATGTTTTTTTCGATTTTGAGAGATAAATAACAAACATCAATTTTTTTGTAACGTTTCGGTGTGAGAATTTAATTTAAAATGTAGCTTTTTTAAAAACATTGTGATTTGATGAAATTTTCAAAACTGTTTTGTGAACAACTTTTATTTCTTTCAAGCAATTCCTTTCATAATTCTAAACCTGAATCTTCCCATAAAGGGGCGTGCACATAATACTTTACGCGACTGTGGGGTGGGCGGCGGAGTTAATTTTTGTGTTACGTAATGCTGTTTTAAATGTGCTAAACAATGAATGATTAAGATGGTTTTTAAATTACTTAGGTACCTCCGAGAAATCGGTGTAAATAGATGATGGGTTAATTTGTAAATTAAATTAAATTCTATAAATATAATAAAAACATCAATAATAATAATAAATAATCTTTCGCAGCTTCTGTGTCAGACAGGGGCTTGACCAATTTGCAGAGATATGTCCACCAATTACTGAAGAGGAGGTGAGAAATGCAGTAGCTAAAACTAAGAACTTTTCAGCACCCGGGCCAGATAAGATTAATAATCTATGGTGGAAGAAGTTTACTTCCACTCACCAAAATTTGGCCCGAATATTCACTACCTACCTCAACGGGGAACATCCAATACCACAGTGGTTGGTGGAACGACGAACGGTACTTCTACCAAAATCAGGAGATTTATCCAATTCAAAAAATTACAGACTAATTGCTTGTCTTAACACCTGCTACAAGCTATTTACTGGGGTCCTCAAGGAGAGGATATTGTCATCTATAGAACCAGTCTGGAGTGCGGTAGGTGAACAACGAGGATGTAAGAGAGGCCTGTCAGGTTGTATGGAGAACCTATTAATAGATAGGTGTGTTACCCAAGATTCGATATTTTATCGACGTAACCTGTCAATCGCTTGGACTGACTACTTAAGTGGAGGACAAGGTTTGTTATAACATCTAAAAAACAGCAGGTGATTACTAACATCATCTCGTTTAGAAAAAGAGATTTTCAAGGCGACTCCCTTAGTCCTCTACTTTTTTGTATCTCCCTCTTACCTCTGTCTATTACACTTCGAGAAAAACACTCTGGATACATGTGTGTCAAACCAAGAAATAGAGTCTATAAGATCAACCATCTTTTCTATATGGACGATCTTAAGCTCTATGCATCCAGTAAGGATGCGCTTAGAATTTTGGTGTTTGCAGTGGCCGAGTATTCCGGAGCCATAGGAATGGATTTTGGATTGGATAAATGTGCCGTCATCCATCTGATTAAAGAAAGAAATGAAACATCTGAAATTCCGAGGGACTCTAAGGACCTTCAACTCATTGGTGGCAACACCATTCAACATCTTGGTGGTGGAGAGACTTACACATATCTTGGAATTCCACAGTCGGAGACTCAAGATGTGTGTGGGCTTAAAGATCAACTCCAAACAAAGTATCGTGGGCTTCTCAGAAAAATTTGGTCTTCCGAATTGTCTGGGAAAAACAAAATAGAGGCCACTTCTTTATACCTTTGGAGCTGTTAAGTGGAATGTGAATGAGTTGAAAATACTAGATAGAGAAACCCGCAAGATGATGTCAATCCATCGTAGTCATCATCCAAGGTCTTCCGTGCAACGGATTTACCTTCCACGAGACCGGGGAGGAAGAGGTCTATTAAATTTAGAGTGTCTTCATCAAAAAATTGTACTGTCTGCAGCATGCTCAATGATGAACAGTGAAGATCCCCTTATGCAATTTGTCCACCATCATGAAATTGCAAATGTTGGGGCGTTTTTATATCGTGCGGCAGAAAGAGCTGCAAATGAACTTAGTCTCCCATTTGAAACCAGTGATATGGAGCACGGGTTAGCGTCGTTAACACCATTGATGCTTAAAAAATGTGTCAAGGAGGCAGAACAAGCGCTTTTGTTACAGGAACATAAAAGCAAACCTGTTCACGGGCAGATCTATAATTTTGTTCGCTTGTCAGGATGGTGTAATTAATACTCTGGTGTACCGCAGTCATGTGATGCATATACCTGTCGACAATAACATCTGTCAAGCATGTAAGCAATACCCGGAAACACTTAGTCACATTCTAAGTGCGTGTCCGAAGTATGCATGTTACAGGTATATAGAAAGACACAATGCTGCTCTTAAGGTGCTGTATTATCACCTTCGACACCAGTATGCTATTGATAAGGAACCCATCTTGCCGTATGCCTAAGGGGATCAGGAATCCGTTGTGGAAAATGAACAGTGTAAGATCTACTGGAATTTTTCTTTTTCTACAACTCATCGTATCAGAGCTACTAAGCCTGATATTGTACTCCAGGATCATAAAAGTAAGATCATTTGTGTGATAGAGTTTTCAGCTCCTGCTGAGGGCAACATCATTTAAAAGGAGGATGAGAAACGGACAAAATATCAAGATCTTATGTTTGAACTGAGCCGAATGTATCCAGGGTATAAAATCCGATTAATTGAACTCATACTAGGATGTTTGGGAGGGATTAAAGCTTCATTTGTAAGCCAATTAAAAAAGATACCAAATTGCGAACGTCAAGCTAAAGCATTGACGGTTCGTATGCAAAAGGCGGTCCTTCTAAGTTCACTTAATCTGGTCTTACAGCACTGTTCTTCATAATATAATATCATGAAGGTAGCTCTAAAAAAGCATCCAAGTGACAGGAACACCTACAGAAAAGTGAACTGAAAACACCTCGAGCAAAAGAATCGCGCTCTTGCTTACCTTTCAGGACGGAAGGAGCAAAAGCGGATAAGAGTACGTAAGTCGAGGTGGTCGAGTCCCACACGAACAAGTGCGTAAATGCATTTTTTCCTCTCCTAAACTTGTTTTGTAAAAAAAAATAAAAAATAAAAATAATAATAATAATAAAAATCACGCTCTTGCTTACCTTCCAGGACGGATGGAGAAGGAACAGATGGAGTAAGTACAGCAAGAATGGGAGAGGTTGTTTTAGTGAGGTATTACCACAGCACGTGGTCGAGTTTACACGAACAAGTGCGTTAATGCATTTTTTCCTCCTAAACTTGTTTTGTAAAAAAAAATAAAATATAATAATAATAATAATGCTTGCTGATGAGTTCAAGAGAAACAAAAATTCATCTTAAGGTTTCTATAAAAATAGACAAAATGGCTAAGGGAAATCATTACTCTCATTACTCCCTGAAAATGTAGATCTCTGGACATTGAACTGTGCGATGTACGATAAAACAGTGTCCTTGCTTCGTGAAACTAACAGGAAGTCTGTTTCGGAACGACTGGCTAAGACCTGCAAACAAATCAAACAAGTACAGTTCAAGATAAAAGTGGCTCGACGACATGCTTCTCAATTACAGAGTGTGATAGCGTATCTAGAATTGAATAAAAGTTTTACACCGAGAGTTTTGGAAGTTGCCAAAACTCTAAAAAGATTGCATCACACTTTTAAAAAAACGAAATTTCAGACCATCAAGCAACATTGGATTGAGAAGATACGTTCTCTTGTAGTCATAAGGGAACGTTTAGAATGGCGGATTGACTGGATTAAGCAAAATAATATCTTTGCTACTAAATCACGAGGTGGCGCCATGTCAATGTCTATCTCTGTCTTTGTTTCATTTATCTGCTCCTTACAAATCATTTTTCTGACACATATTGTCGTCATGTTCGGGATCACGGATAGAGTTTGCGGATTCAGTGAAAGAACGTCGAACACTTTTTACATTAGGCCGACGTCCTGTGAGTCCGTTATGCGTTGCGTTGTAATGAGAAAGAATAGGACACAGATATACTTTGTCCTTTTCTATCCGTGTAGTAGTTCAAGGATAAACAAGTATTGGTAGACGAATAAAAAATTTCTGATTCAGACGATTATCAGAACTCATTTTTATCAATTGAAGGATTGAAACCGATTAAAAAAGCTTTATGCGGATACATCTTTTATCCGTAGCAGGTGTTACAAAAATGTAAAGTTGCTCAGGGATAGACAAGAATTAAGATGCGAGTAGAAAACTATGCGGATTCAGACAGATAGCCAGACACTTTTTTAATCAAACGATAAAATCGGTTAGAAATTGATTTGCACTGATTAATAGGTATAAGCTGAACGGATATAAAAAGGATTTAAAAAAATAGATGGATAGACAGCTGATTCAAATTGATGGAGAAGTATAGAAAAAGTATTCAAACGGATAACAATGGATGAAGCATGGATTCAAACGAATAAAATTTGAATCCGTGTACTTCCAGCAGGGATGGATATTTTTCAACTCCTCATAATTATCCTTTATTCTTATCTCATTGCATGCCTAAATCTATAACCTGATTTAAAGTATATAGGACGTTTCACGTCAACCGGCTCAGAGCTCCTTCAAAAATTCTAATCAACGAAAATCAACTTATTACGGCTCAAAATAATCGTCAGCTTATACTCTTTCAAATAAAAAGTGGAGAATTCAAAAATTCAAAATGGCGTCCTTAATGCACTACTTTTTGCAAATTTTTTTACTAACCTAGCAAACAAATGGGTCAAAATTTCTCAAAAAAATCAATGTTGGTCTCGGGTCTTTCGATTTTTATGTAACTTGGTGAAAATGTAGTATTATGTGACAAAAGTTTAGCCCAAAGATATTTTTAAAAAAATTTCAAAATTGTGGTTTTTACAGGGTGTCAAAATTTTAAGTACCGTTTTTATGAAAAACGAATATCTTTGTGGTATTTCAACAAATTTCGTTTATATTTCTGGTGTTCATAAATAATATACCATCACTTTGAACGTAATATAAGACCAAACATTTTTTCAAAATTTGCCCCGAAAAAAGTCAAAAAAAATTTTGTTTTCATTTTTTCGATCAAAAGCACCCCTACAATTTCTTTTTAATAACGATATTTCGTTTTCTTATTTTTTCCTGAGTTGATTTAAAAAAAAAAGTTCTGGAGACTTAAAAAACAACCGAGATATTGGACTTTTTGTGACGCAGCCTACGCTAACTGAATTCAGGCAAGCTTAACGCCGGGACACGAACGCATTTTTTCAATCATTTTCATCGTTAATTATTTTTATTATTAGGCATGTAAAAGATTTTCGAAATAAAATTTTCTTACGTATTTTTTATTGCTCTTTTATAATCTGACATCAAAATTGCAAAAAAATAAAATTCCAAAAAACTATGACCACTTTTTTGAAAAAAAAATGCAAATTTTTGACAATTTTGATTCAAAATGATTTTTTTTCTACGTAACCAGTGATCAGAAAATTTCTACACCTAAAAATATCACGTCCACAATATCCAAGCTTCAAAAGGATGTATTATACATTTAAAAATATCAAGATGGCGGATCCATAATGGCGACGACAGAATTTTTTTTTCAAAAAATTGACACCCAGTGGACATTTCTTTTAATTCTCTCTTTATCTGTATAAAAATAAATACCTGAATGTTTTTTGGGTCGCTGATTGTCAATCTAAAGTCGGATTTCAAAAATTCAAAATTGTGGATCCAATATGGCGGTCGATATTTTTGGAATTGATCGGATTTATTTAAAACATGCTACCCGTGGCTTGTTGGGGTCGCTGATGACGAATCTGAAGTTATATTTCAGAAATTCAACATTATGAGTGTTGTCAAAGAGAGTACAAGTTTATGATATAAATAGACATATTATAATCACTGTTGCTAATGACGTTACACCTCAGTGCTAATGCTAAATAAATGATAAATAAATATTATAGCCAGAAGAACAAATCAATGCAGTTGCGAAAGAAAATGCAACCCACAGATGCTGCCAAAAAAATTGTAACCGTTGTCAAAGAAAGTATAAGTATATGTTATACATAGACATATTATAATTACTTTGTTGTCAAGGAAATGTAAAAAACGTATGTAATGCTGTCAAATAAAAATGAACTTCGTGCAATTAGATCGGAAATTATATTGAAATGCTGTTTTAATGAAGTAACAAGTAACAACTTTAAAAAAATCCGGTCAATTTAAAAAATATCCTCCGCAATATTGTCTCCGCAATTTTAAATTCTTTAAATCTGAATTTAAATTCAAAATCAGGGACCCCAAAAACCACCGAGCAGCAAATTTTAAATAAACCCAATCAATTTAAAAAATAACGACCTCCATATTGGATCCACTATTTTGAATTTTTAAAATCTGACTTTAGATTCATAATCAGCGACCCCAAAAAACCACGGGTAGCATGTTTCAAATAAATCCCATCAATTCTAAAAATATCGACTGCCATATTGGATCCGCCATTTTTAATTTTTGAAATCAGACTTGAGATTGACAATCAGCGACCCAAAAAACATTCAGGTATTTATTTTCATACAGATAAAGAGAGAATTAAAAGAAGTGTCTACTGGGTGTCAATTTTTTGAAAAAAAAAATTCTATCGTCGCCATTATGGATTCGCCATCTTGATATTTTTAAATATATGATACATCCTTTTGAAGCTTGGATATTGTGGACGTGATATTTTTAGGTGTAAAAATTTTCTGATCACTGGTTACGTAGAAAAAAAATCATTTTGAATCAAAATTGTCAAAAATTTGCATTTTTTTCCAAAAAAGTGGTCATAGTTTTTTGGAATTTTATTTTTTTGCAATTTTGATGTCAGATTATAAAAGAGCAATAAAAAATACGTAAGAAAATTTCATTCCGAAAATCTTTTACATGCCTAATAATAAAAATAATTAACGATGAAAATGATTGAAAAAATGCGTTCGTGTCCCGGCGTTAAGCTTGCCTGAATTCAGTTAGCGTAGGCTGCGTCACAAAAAGTCCAATATCTCGGTTGTTTTTTAAGTCTCCAGAACTTTTTTTTTTAAATCAACTCAGGAAAAAATAAGAAAACGAAATATCGTTATTAAAAAGAAATTGTAGGGGTGCTTTTGATCGAAAAAATGAAAACAAAATTTTTTTTGACTTTTTTCGGGGCAAATTTTGAAAAAAAAAGTTGGTCTTATATTACCTTTAAAGTGATGGTATATTATTTATGAACACCAGAAATATGAACGAAATTTATTAAAATGCCACAAAGATATTCGTTTTCGAAAAAAAACGGTACTTAAAATTTTGACATACTGTAAAAACCACAATTTTGAACATTTTAAAAAAATATTTTTGGGCAAAACTTCTGCCATTTAATACTACATTTTTACCAAGATTCATAAAAATCGAAAGACCCGAGACCAACATTAATTTTTTTGAGGAATTTTGACCCACATAGCCTTGTGCACAAAATCGAAAAAAGCAAGGGACTATTATAAAACTTGTTATACAAGGGTTTTTATGGTTCCTGATTACGAATCTGAAGTTCATTTTTAAAAATTCAAAATGGTAAATCCAATATGGCGGACAAAGTTTTCAAAAATTAGTTGGATTCGATTCAAACTTGTTACTTGGGGTTTTTTGGGGTCGCTGATTACGAATCTAAAGTCACTTTTTAAAAATTCAAAATGGTGGATCCAATATGGCGGACGATTTTTTAAAATTGATTGAAATCGTCTGAACCTTGATACTTGGGGGTTTTTGGGGTCGCTGATTACGAATCTGAAGTCACTTTTTAAAAATTCAAAATGGCGGATCTAATATGGCTGACGAAATTTTTAAAAATTTGGTGGATTCGATTTAAATTTGTCACTTGGAGGTTTTTGGGGTCGCTGATTACGAATCTAAAGTCACTTTGTAAAAATTCAAAATGGCGGATCCAATATGGCGGACGATTTTTAAAAATTGATTAAAATCGTCTGAAACTTGTTACTCGGGGGTTTCTTGGGTCGTTGATTACGAATCTGAAGTCACTTTTTAAAAATTCAAAATGGCGAATCCAATATGGCTGACGAAAATTTTTTAAATTAATTGGATTCGCTTAAAACTTGTTATATGAGTGTTTTTTTGAAGCCGAATTGAAGAATATTTCGAGAATACTTTTTTTCTTAAATAGTAATGGTAATTAATTCTGATTACTTATGCTGCAAAAGCTCATACTTTAAAAATGATTTACCATAGGAGATACAGTGTTTTAAGACACCAAGTATGGGTTACCATAAGACACTCTTAGGATATTTCAAGGACAAATGTCTTACTGTAAAATATTTATAAGACATTTGCTATTGCAGTGTATTTGACGTAATATTCCGTCAAAAGCGTTCTGATATTTAAATTGTTCAAAGTTGTTTTAACCATTAAAAATACACATAATATTGATACACAGTATTATTTTTAGAATAGATTCACATAACGTCAAATCTTTTGAACATATGTGACCGCGTCTAAGATAACGAGGCTTATGACAAAATTATACGTAATCAGAGACCATAAAAACCCCCATGTAACGAGATTCAAGCAAATCCAATTAGTTTGAAAAAATTTCGTCCGCAATATTGGATTCGCCATTTTGAATTTTTAAAAAGTGACTTCAGATTCGTAATCAGCGACCCCAAAAACTCCCAAGTAACAAGTTTAAATCGAATCCAACTAATTTTTAAAAATTTCGTTCGCCATATTGGATCCGCCATTTTGAATTTTTAAAAAGTAATTTCAGATTCGTAACCAGCAACCATAAAAATCCTTCTATAACAAGTTTTATAAAAGTCCCTTACTTTTTTCGATTATGTGCACAAGGCTATGTACATTACCTAAAAAATTCACTTTAATCGCCATTTTGTATCCGCCATTTTGAATTTTTTTTTCTTAATACTCCTATCTTATAGCCTACTTATTTTTGACGCGATATTTATGACTTTTATAGATACTGCAATGCCATTGCTTATAAAAAAATGTAATAATTTGACAAAAAAACCTAAAAATTTCATGTTCTTGTTTAAAGAAACATCTATAATTTGTTTATTTAAAAATTTACAAGCTTTCTCAATACGGCTATAGCAAAATTTTTTTCATAAGGTTCAATCGATAAATTTTTGCGTCAAACTTTATGACAGAAAATTGCACATTTGGGCGTTAAAGGGTTAAACAAATTAATTTGTTTAAACAATTGTCAAATAGTTAAAAATATTCGTAAAAAAATTAATTAAACATTAATTAACATTTGCTATAAATAATAATAACTATTTCTATCTTATTTTCTATCTTATTTTCTACCTTATTTTCTAATTATGAAAAATCCAAAAATACGTATTCACTTTTTTTCGCATTGGAACAAATTCCGGGGGTGTCATGCCCTTTTCCAAGAAAAAAGTTTTTTGGGACACTCTAATATTGATGTCATTGACCAAGGACAGAAAAAGTTATATTTAGGAATTAAGGTAGTTCTCTTGGTTCAGTGGTTCTCAACTCAAATTTGATCATTTTTTGCATGTTTTTGGATGTTCAATAAATAGCGCCAACTTCAAAGTATAGAGTCTCTCTCTTTTGCATTTATTTAAAATAATGAATATTACGTCAAAATGTGGATTTCAAAGTACTATTTTTCGAAATTTAGTACCGCAAGCCACAGTTTTCAAAAAAGAATCTTATTCCTTATTCTTTAAAATATTAATTAGTAGTTTTTATTTTTAAACCTAAAGAAAATTCATTGCGTAGTTAGTAAAATTGTATTTTTCAACAATGTGTTTTACATTCTTCCATGTTAAAAGATTCAACTTCATTCTCAAATATCTTAATAAGTAGCACCGCTTCCTACCTTTAACAAAATATCATTGTATTTCTTGAATGTTCTATTATATGATACTTCAATTAGAAAAATATTCAAAGAAAAAATTTTTCCGAGAGAACTACATTAAGAAAATAGGTTAGGATTGAAAAGGCTAGGATGTTTATTTTGTTCATTAGGAGATAGGATGCGATGGAGAGCAATTTATAAAGCATAGGGTGAGATTAAAGTAAGATGATAAGAAAGAACTAGTTATTTAGTTTATTCAGTTTACAAAGAATAATATAGAGTTATCTATCTCTCTGTTTATATAACAGATAATAATGTACAGTCTGTCCCTTTAAATCACCTCTTTTAAATCCTAATCTATTTCCTTAATAAAAACTTATTACTTTTTCTATACTTTGTGAATAACATCAATAACCAATCCCTTTCTGTTATTTCCTCTATTCCTGTCTTAACTTTGAAACTGTAGCTATTGTTCTCAGTAACGAAAATTCTATAAATTTTAATCAATTACTTTCATTCTTGGTCCATCCCTTACTATATTTTTTATTTCCTTTTTACATATCTTCATTCCGTTGAATCATTCTGTTTATATAATGAATTGCATATCTCCTCCAATCACTTTATTTCCATCTCATCCTATTATTTTTTATCGCACTCTATTGCATTCTATCTCCTGATAAATAAAATATATAGCCTATCCTCTTCAATCGCCTCCCTTCTATCTTAACCTATTTTCTTAATGAATACAGATTACTTTTTCCATCTTTTGTCAATAACATCAACATTCAATCTCTTTCAGTTTTTCCTTCTGTATTCCAATCTATTTCGTAACATTGTAACTGCAGGTATTTTTCATAATTATGAATATCCTATCAGTTTTAATCAAGAATTTTCAATCTTTACCAATCTCTTACTACTCTAACTCTATATTATTCTGTGTAAACTATATAAACTTAATAACTAGTTTTTTCTTATCATCTTTCTTTAATCTCACCCTATGCATTATAAATTGCTCTCCATCACATCTTATATCCTAATGAATAAAATAAACATCCTATCCTTTTCAATACTAACCAAATTTCTTAATTCCTAAATATCTAACCGATTTTATCGTTTGATTAAAAAAGTGTCTGGCTATCTGTCTGAATCCGCATAGTTTTCTACTCGCATCTTAATTCTTGTCTATCCCTGAGCAACTTTACATTTTTGTATCACCTGCTACGGATAAAAGATGTATCCGCATAAAGCTTTTTTAATCGGTTTCAATCCTTCAATTGATAAAAATGAGTCCTGATGTTCGTCTGAATCAGAAATTTTCTATTCGTCTACCAATACTTGTTTATCCTTGAACTACTACACGGATAAAAGATTTATCCGTGCAAATGATTTTTTATCCGCTTCAATCGTTTAAGGGCGAAGTTCAATGGTTCCGTTGTGCGTTGCGTTGTAATGAGATAGAAAAGGACAAAGTATATCTGTGTCCTATTCTTTCTCATTACAACGCAACGCATAACGGACTTATAGGACGTCGGCCTAATGTAAAAAGTGGTCGACGTTCTTTCACTGAATCCGCGAACTCTATCCGTGAGCCCGAACATGACGACAATATGTGTCAGAAAAATCATTTGTAATGAGCAGATAAATGAAACATAGACAGAGATAGACATTGACATGGCGCCACCTCGTGATTGTGCAACACCCTGAAAGTATTGAAAGCTTTGCGAAGACAGTTTTTTATTCTCAATCATGATTTTTTAAAAGTAACTTACAGATAGAGACGAATCGAGAAATGGTGCAAATTCTACAAATTGAATGTATGTAGGAATATTTTTTTAATCAATATGGAATGAAATGGATATAGAAAGATATGCGTGAATTCATCTTTTATTATTAACTGTTTATGATAATTATTAAAATAGCGGACGGAGAGAAAAAATCGTGTGACAGATTGAAAACTGCGGTTTCAGACGTATAAACAGACGTTCTTATACTGAAAAGATTAAAGTGGATAGAAAATGGAAATAGACTGTAACCTTACATTCATTAGACTCTCTTTGTAAAAACTTTCATAGTCTTAGGTAGTCCAGTGGCTAGCAGCAAGGATTTCGACATCGAGTAACCCGGGTTCAAGTCTTCATACGAGCTGATTTTTCTGTTTCAGGTTTGATTTCAGTTTATGTATTTTGGTATTATGTTTACTATGTATAACTTGTAATAATTTACTGTGTTGATTTATAACAAATAAATTAAAAATTTACTGTTGGACGGACAGAAAAAGAGTTAAAAGAATATAAACGATTAGGCGCAGAAATTCAAATGCATAGAAAAGTTTAATCGTTTTTTATCCGTTATTGGTCAAGTCCATACCAAGTGATCACACCAATTTCAGTCATATTGAGTAATATTTACGAAATTGATATTTTGGGTTCCTTTAGGAGTAAAAAAAATAAATTTTAATTATTTTTAAAAAATTCAAAATATTTTCGAAAATATTCAAATTTGAAATTTTATGTACTATTTTTTTTGTGTTATCATAACTTCTGTAATTTTGAAGCAATTGAGATCATTTTTTTTTTAAATTACTCGTATTTAAATACTCTTTCAAGAAAAATTATAATAATTAAGAAATTGTTTATAATTAAATTTTTATTAAAAAAATTAAATTATTTATTTAAACAAAATCTAAAGTATATCATCGTTCTTTTTCAAAAAATTCATAAACATAGCCTATAATGTGCTTAAAAATTTAAGCCAAAGAAAAAGATGGTATGTATTATAGTTTTTGAGAAAAAAATTATTAAGTTATGCTAGCGCGGCGCGGACCGGTGTCACCGCTACTCAACGCGTAGTTCCGTAGTAACCGAAATGTATGTATATTTTTACAAAATGTAAATATAGTTAGTGTATTATATTTAAATTATAAGCTTCAGAAAGTCACACTGATCTTTTCATAGTACATGGACATCAAACTTTAGAATTAAAAAAATCGGAGAAAATAATTAAAGTAAAAAAAAGTAATTAAAAAATTGGTAATTTATAGAAAAATAATAAAAATAACTAAAAATTGGGAAAATTATTAAAATTTAAGAATAATAATTGAAAATTTGTTAAATCAATTGAAAAATAATTAATATAATTAAAAACTGGTAAAAATAAGTGAAAATAAGTGAATAATTAAAATAATTTAAAACTGAAGAAAGAAAAATAATGGACTGGTAAAATTATCAAAATTCGCGATGTTCAGGGGTGTTAATTTTTTTTCTTATGCAATTTTAGACCTAAAATTATGGGGTAATGTCAAAAATAGAGAAACAAATAATTTGCGGAGTTTGAGAAATTTATTCTAAGAAAAACTTAAATTTTAAAAATTAAACCTCTTTCACAATTTTCATTTTTTCCATCGACAATTTTTTTGTGGGATTTTTAAATGATTTTCTACAATCCATCGTATGGATTTTGAAAAATAAAATTTCGAAAATGACCAAAAAAATATTGTTTTTTAATTTTTATGTAATACCATAATTCTACATCTTAATTGATGTAAGAAAAAAAATGACACCTCTGAGCATCAAAAATTTTGTTGAGTTAAAATTTCACCTATCTCTCCCCTTAAAGAATGATAAAAATAGTTTGAAAATAGTTGAAAGAAATGAAAACTATAATAAATTTAAAAGATGACAAAATTTTATAAGGAGAAAAATGATTAAAAATTTGAAACATAAAGTATGAAACATAAAATTTGTCAGTACTGCGAAGTACTGACAAACTTCGCAGGTGTTGACAGATTGAATTAATGAATGAAATTTGAAGATTATTATAAATAACTATTTTTAATCAATGTTTGTAAAAAAAAATTCCAAATCAATCTTATAAGTTCACATAATAGAAAAAATTATATGAATTTGTGTTGATATCTATAATTAAATTCAATATTTAATATTTTAAAGATTTCGAATTTGCCGCTAACATTTGTAGTTCTTAACTTGCCGCTAGGTGCGTGTATTTCTCGAAAGAGAGATCGTTGAGTATTTTCTATATAAGCAAGCAAGCTTTAATTAAAAATTCACTTATATACAAGTTTGTATCCTTTGATTTTTTATCGTTTTGCGTTTGTAGTTGAAGTGATTGAATTTGGGTCATTATTAGTACTAGTCTCACTTTTTTCTAATTTTTTAAAAATTAGAAAAATTGGGCCAGTATTATTACTGATCTTTTTTTTTATTTTTCACGTTTTTTCGTTTACAAGAAAAACGTAAAGATGCCCTTAAAATTTTGTTGCAATCCTCTGCAAAAACCCAACCATAATTTTTACAATAAAAATTTGCGATTGGTACCAGCATCTATTATACAAATATATCCATCATTAACAAATGAATATTTTATATGCAACTCATGTAGGATAAATGTTTTATCCCAGAAACTTCCATTATTGAATTTAACAACTAGTTCTACACTAGAAATTCAGAATAATGTTTTCAGAGAAGAAAATGAAACTACTGATCAGAATCACTTAAATCAGTCCGATTCTTCTTCAGAAGATGATTTAGATTTTTGTGATTTTAAAGTAAATAAGGAGCTTGCTTTTTCGCATTTAAATAAATGTTTACAAGTCTTAGGAGAATCTGCTATAGATTTTAATGATCTATCTTCTGTGACTAAAAAAAGAGAAAATTTTCAAAATATTGTTTTAATTTTAAAAAATAAATTGTTTAATTTGCCAGATTTGAAAGACGATGCCAGTGAATTTATAAGTCATCTAAAAGAAAAATTTTCTAATGCTGAAGATCGATCATTTAAACTGAAAGTTTTAACTACTCTTCCAAAATCATGTTCTCTTAGTAAAATAGAAACAGTTTTTGGTGCTCCAAATCGTATGACTCGATCAGCGATAAAATTAATAGCAGAAGGGAAATTTTTCAGTTCTGGAAAGCGGAAATTAGGAAACAGTCTGCCTTTAGAAACCGTGACATGTGTAAAAAGCTTTTATACAAGCGATAGTAACAGTCGGATGATGCCCGGAAAAAGAGATTTTGTCATAATTAAAACAGACGGTAAGAAGGAAAAAGTACAAAAACGTTTAGTTTTATGTAATTTGAAAGAATTGTACAAATTATTCAAAGACAAATATCCTAATATGAAAGTGGGTTTCTCAAAATTTGCAGAATTAAGACCGAAGGAGTGCCTACTAGCTGGTGCAAGTGGAACGCATACAATATGTGTATGTGTTTCTCACCAAAATGTAAAATTAATGTTCGCAGGAGTTGAGCTTAACAAATTAGTAGCAGAGAATCCCAATTTTACAATTTTGACTTATAAAGATTGGATCTCTCAAATGATGTGTAATCCTGCACAACCAATTTGCTATCTTGGAGATTGTAAATATTGTCCAGGCGATGAAAACCTACGGAATCAATTTAAAGAATTGCTTTCAGAAAACTTAATCGAAAGTATTTCTTTTAAACAATGGGTAACAGTTGACAGGTCCAACTTAGAAACACTTATTAAACCAGCTGATGAATTCGTAGACCTGTTAGCTGATATGCTTCAAAAACTTAAAATACACGATTTTATTGCAAAAGAGCAACAAAACTTTTTAGAAGAAAAGAAGGCTGATCTACAAATTGGAGAATTTATTGTTTTGGGCGATTTTGCAGAGAACTATTCATTTGTTCTTCAAGATGCTGTGCAATCTTTTTATTGGTCTAACAGTCAAGCAACTATTCACCCTTTTGTGGTCTATTACAAGCAGGATAATGGATTATTAGATCATATTAGTTTTGCAATAATAAGTGAAGTTTTAGATCACAACACAATTTCTGTCCACTTATTTCAGAAAAAATTATTGAATTTTATTAAAGAGAAAGTATCTCAGAATGTGAAGAAAATTTATTATTTTTCAGATGGAGCAGCTGCTCAATACAAAAATAAAAAAAATTTTATAATTTTGACTTATCATATTGAGGACTTTGCTTCTGAAGCAGAATGGCACTTTTTTGCTACATCACATGGTAAGGGACCATGTGATGGCATTGGTGGCACTATCAAAAGATTAGCGGCTCAAGCAAGTTTACAACGACCATTAAACAATCAAATTGTTACTCCTCTTGACTTATACGAGTGGGCAAAATCCAGTTTAGAGAAAATTAATGTAGAATTTTGTAATTACGCAGAATATAAAGCTGAAAAACAATTGTTAAGTGAAAGATTTAATCAAGCTATGACCATTAAAGGTACACAAAAATTTCATTCCTTCGTACCCCTTGAGAATAAAACTTAATAATTTTTTTCTCAAAAACTATAATACATACCATCTTTTTCTTTGTCTTAAAATTTTAAGCACATTATAGGCTATGTTTATGAATTTTTTGAAAAAGATCGATGATATACTTTAGATTTTGTTTAAATAAATAATTTAATTTTTTTAATAAAAATTTAATTATAAACAATTTCTTAATTATTATAATTTTTCTTGAAAGAGTATTTAAATACGAGTAATTTAAAAAAAAATGATCTCAATTGCTTAAAAATTACAGAAGTTATGATAAAACAAAAAAAATAGTACTCAAAATTTTGAATTTGAATATTTTCGAAAATATTTTGAATTTTTTAAAAATAATTAAAATTTATTTTTTTTACTCCTAAAGGAACCCAAAATATCAATTTCGTAAATATTACTCAATATGACTGAAATTGGTGTGATCACTTGGTATGGACTCGACCTATTATCTATCCGTTTAAATGCGTCTACTTTCATCAGGGATTATTTACTTTTAGTTATATAGTTAGAGATAGAATGAATTAAATGAAAAGAATAGAAAAGACTAGATATTCTTTATTTGGTAATAAACTTAGGTATAGAAAAAGATAGATATTCCAAAATATTTGGGATAGACTGAATGATTGAAAGATATAGAAAAAGATAAAAGCCGTCGGATAGATCAGAGATAAGAAAAGAAAGTGTTTTAGGAATGCAAATCGAGTATTTCCCGGACATAGAAAATTCAATATCTTTCTATTTTTTTACTCTCAGCAGGGTTTGCTATAACATCCAGCAAACAGCAGATGATGACTAATATCATCTCTTTTAGGAGAAGAAATTTCCAAGGAGACTCCCTTAGTCCTTTACTTTTTTGTATCTCACTTTTACTTCTGTCTATTGTGCTTCGAAAAAATCGCTCTGGATACATGTGTGGCAAACCAAGAAATAGAATTCATAAAATCAACCATCTTCTCTATATGGACGATCTTAAGCTCTATGCATCTAGCAGAGGTGAACTTAAGGTTCTAGTGTTTGCAGTAGCCAAGTATTCTAGAACGATTGAAATGGAATTTGGATAGGATAAATGAACCGTTTTTCACTTAAGGGGTTATATACACTTGGGTCAAAATTTCTCAAAAGGAACAAAGTTGGTTTGGGGTCTTTCGATTTTCTTGAAAATTGGCAAAAGTTTAGGGTTAGGTAAGAGTTATTTTTAGGCCAAAGAGTTTTCAAAAATTTTCAAAACTGTTGAAGTTAGAAGGCTTTGAATTTTGAGGTACGAGTTTTTTCAAACCCTAATATTTTTTGTAGTTTTTAATGAATTTGCATCATACTTACAGGATTTATAGATGATTTATAGCCGTTTGAAACGTAATTTAAAGGTTTTACATTTTTCAAAAATTTGAGCAAAAAAAAGTCAAACAAATTTTTTACATTAATTTTTCTTACATTTGGCCGCGAAAAACGATTATGAATAAATTATTTTTAAATTCCTTATCTTTTTCTGCGTCTTTTAAAAAAAAATTGATGGAGGGTCTGAAACTAATGGAGATATTCAATTTTTAATGCGGCGGTTTACTATATGGCGCCACTGCTGACATTGTAATAAAATTCTGCATTTGTAACTTATTAGTGATTAAAATTACAAAAATTTTTCTAAACAAATTATTTTGTTTTGTATAAACAAATTTTATAAACAAATTTACTTGTCCAATTCCTAATCATGAAATTACAGAAATTTGATACAAAATGTACAATATTATTGCTGTAGATTGTTGAAAAAAGCAGAATTTAATTTTTTTCAACATTTACATTGTTTAAACAATTACACAGTCCTGCGAGGGTGAGTTTCTAAAATAGGTCTGGGTGATTCTTGTAGGTTTTTTCGCGCTGAACACGAATCTGTTTTCCAAAATGGTCCATCACGTCAGGATTTTGAGTAATTCCGGGTCAAATGTCCCAAAAATAGCGTATTTTGCCATTTTTGGGAATTTTTTCTGGGCAACTGAGATTTTTTAATTAATTTTCTGTATTAGCTTCATATAGTATGCACTATCAGCTTTAAAACCCATTTTTAGAAATTAATTTACGATAATTTTTAAAGAAGTTATGAACATTCTAGCATATGAGATTTAACCAAATTGACCCACCTGCACACGATTTTCTACTAAAAAGTCATTTCTAAATGTATACATTTTTCAGACTTATCGATTTTCATATAACTTAATAACTTGGGGTTTTTGGGGTCGCTGATTACGAATCTGAAGTCAGAATTACAAAATTCAAAATGGCGGATCCAATATGGCGGACGAATTTTTAAAAAATTGTTGGATTTTTACATAATTTGGTAACTTAGGGTTTTTGGGGTCGCTAAAGTCAGAATTACAAAATTCAAAATGGCGGATCCAACATGGCGGACGAATTTTAAAAAAATGGTTGGATTTTAATATAGCTTTAAAATCCTGTTCTTAAAATCATTGTACAAATAAAAAAATATGCCATTTGGGCAAGACTCCGTCAAAAGAAAAGCGATCTGCAAGAGGTCTTTTGATTTCTTTGATCCGACCAACAAAGGCAGGATGGAAAAAAAGGAAAGATGGACCGGCCAGTTAATGTAAGAACAGAGAAAGATCCGACCAGCAAAGGCAAGATGGAAAAAAGGAAAGCTGGACCGGCCAGTTAAAGTAAGAACAGAGAAAGATCCGACCAGCAAAGGCAAGATGGAAAAAAGGTAAGATGGACCTGCCAGTTAAAGTAAGAACAGAGAAAGATCCGACCAGCAAAGGCAAGATGGAAAAAAGGTAAGATGGACCTGCCAGTTAAAGTAAGAACAGAGAAAGATAAGACCAGCAAAGGAAAGATGGAAAAAAGGAAAGATTGTTTTGATTTTAATAAAACTTGGTGTTTAGAGGTCTTTGGTGTTAAAATTCAACAATTTTTTTAAAATGCGTTCGCCATATTAGATTCGACATATTAATTTTTGTAATTCTGACTTCAGATTCGTAATCAGCGACCTTAAAAACCCCAAGTTACCAAGTTATGTAAAAATCCAACAATTCTTTAAAAATTCGTCCGCCATATTGTATCCACCATTTTGAATTTTGTAATTCTGACTTCAGATTCGTAATCAGCGACCCCAAAAACCCAAATATACCAAGTTATGTAAAAATCCAACAATTTTTTAAAAATTCGTCCGCCATATTGTATCCACCATTTTGAATTTTGTAATTCTGACTTCAGATTCGTAATCAGCGACCCCAAAAACCCAAATATACCAAGTTATGTAAAAATCCAACAATTTTTCAAAAATTCGTCCGCCATATCGGATCCGCCATTTTGAATTTTGTAATTCTGACTTCAGATTCGTAATCAGCGACCCCAAAAACCCAAATATACCAAGTTATGTAAAAATCCAACAATTTTTTAAAAATTCGTCCGCTATATTGGATCCGCCATTTTGAATTTTGTAATTCTGACTTCAGATTCGTAATCAGCGACCCCAAAAACCCCAAGTTACCAAGTTATATGAAAATCGATAAGTCTGAAAAATGTATACATTTAGAAATGACTTTTTAGTAGAAAATCGTGTGCATCCTGACGTGATGGACCGTTTTGGAAAACAGATTCGTGTTCAGCGCAAAAAAACCTACAAGAATCACCCAGACCTATTCTAGAAACTGACAAAAGTGAAATTTCGCAGGACTGTGTAACTAATTAACAAATCCATAGCTTCATTATTTTTAGTCGTACAGGCTTTATTCTTTTTGCTTATTTCCTTTAAATTAGAACTATTTTCCAAATTTTAAAGAAAATTTAATAATAATAAATAATAATTAATATTGTTATTAATAAATTACTTACTTTCAGTAAGTTTGCTATAAAGAACAGGAGAAGTAAAATTGTTTATAAAATTATTTATAACAGTACTAATTATTTATAATTATTTTTTTTTTAAATTTGGAAAATAGTTCTAATTTAAAGGGAATAAGCAAAAAGAACGAAGCCTGTACGACTAAAAATAATGAAGCTATGAATTTGTTAATTAGTAATTGTTTAAACAATGTAAATGTTAAAAAAAATTAAATTCTGCTTTATTTAACAATCTACAACAATAATATTGTACATTTTGTATAAAATTTCAGTAATTTTATGATAAGGAATTGGATAATTAAAATTTTATATAAAATTTGTTTATAAATAAACAAAATAATTTGTTTAGAATAATTTTTGTAATTTTAATCTCTAATTCGTTATAAATATTGAATAATAGGTAGATTTAGATTGATAAATATTTTGTAAATCATAAAAATATTTTTCTTCCACTAATTTGATTATAACAAATACAAACATTTTTTAAACAATTAACGCACTGTTAGAATTTGTTCTTAAATCATTACTTCAACATTTTTCATTATTCCTAATTTAAATATTGCGTTTAATAAAGAATTAAAATGGTTTAAATTCGAATTTTTTTTTATTCTTAACAATAAATAAACAAATGAAAACAACTATTTTTAAAAAAACAAAATCAGAGGTGTTATGCAGAATTTTATTACCTTTAAATAAAAAAAATTCTAAATCGGTTAATACCAGCAAAGTAAACGCGCGCTTATAGCGCGCGTCCAACAGCGGTGTAATGTTTTATTATTCAATCTTATTATTAATTTTAATGAAACATTATTAAGGTATGAATTTTTTATTTAAAATGGATATACATATTTATTTAAAATATATTAAATTAAAAAGTGTTAAATTAACCCTTACTCTTTTATAATGCATTATTGGAAGCAAATCAAAATTTTGAAAATCATACAAATACATAAAAGTAACAATACCTACACGTGACAACCACACATTAAACCATGTGTGTTGATGGCCACCTTTTGAATTTGAAAAATTGGAAACCTAAATAACTTTAGTACATTGTTAAATTCATTGAAGTACCGGGTGGTTCTTTTAGATTTTAAGATATTAGTCGCGTAAATGCTCCCGCAAAACTCCCGCAAAATAAAAAGATTAATAAATAAACTTTTACATAAACTCATTTGCTTCCTTGTAACCTCTTCTAATGTAATATATGTAATTTTCATGATTTTGAGTCATGTACTATAAGTTATCGTGATATATTGCTGACACGTTTACGACATTTTTCAATGAAACCACGTAAAAATTAAAAACTTTGAATTTTTAAATTATTGTATTTTTTATTCAGCGTGGTCAATAAAGTTAATTTTTTTTTAAAGGATATATTTTATCACAATGTGTAACTTAGTAGTTTTATTTAAAAATCTGACGACTTGTTTTTATATGAATGAATATAAGAGACATTTTTTACATGCAATTAGTGCTATTGCATGTAAAAGGTATGAACTTTGAATTTATATTTTGAAGCTCAGAAGTGGTCAAAATTGATAGGATAGATCTTATTTCATAGATAAATACCTCATGAATTGAGATACAAAATTAAAAAAAAATCTGATGAAAGTCATTTTACGCGACTAATACCTTAAGGCGTAATATTAATAATATACAATAAAATTGAACCGTCCGCGATCAAAAGATTTACGCGTGACTTTCGTTGGCCTCTCGTACAGCGAGTCTACGGCTGCGCCAGGGGACCTGCGCACTCGTTCATAAGCTCTTTTGATCGCGGACGGTTCAATTATTATTTTATAATATTAGTATATAATACAATAATTTCAACCCGCTTAACCTTAAAATCTAAAATAATCCAACGTTACTTCGAAGAATTTCTCAATGCAATATTTTATATTAATATATATCATATAACATTATTTGTAATATTAATAATATATAATAATATACTTATAATTACTATTTTATAATATTAATAAGAATTTTATCATATATATATATTGTAACAAGGATTCTGCCTCGTTAAATAAAATTATAATTTTATTTCGACTTACGGTAAATTAGCAACTCAAAACGGCGGTTCTAGCCGTCTCTCCGACCCTTTTGACACACGATGGAAACCTGCCAGCTACGCTCTTCCAGCTGACAGGCGACCTGCGAAGACCGTTATTTTACTTTCAGAACAACCTCCTGGTTGTTCCGGGCGCCAGGTGGATGGTTCCACCCGGACTTCGCGACCTGAAATAAAGAAAGACGAACTATGGCGGATTCCCGCCTGACCCGCGTGATTTTAGATTCGAGACTCCGTTCTCAGAGAGAGAACGTTCTGAGAGAGAGAATTTTCGTAACACGCATAAAAAAAAAACAAATAAATTAATTACAAATTATCCTAATTTATTTAACAAGAAAATAGCAAATTTATTGACAAAACCTAGGTTAACAAATCTACCTCGGCACAGCCCCCTTTGCCCTTGGAGAAGATGGCCGTCAGATTGGCGGACCCGCACTCGTGAACAGAAAGGACACTAACCTTGGAGTTGATCTACAAACTCCTTCCAGTTTTCCATTTTTCCACCGGTCGGGTCTTCGTCGGTGGTAATGATTGGACTCTCGGGGGGTGTCAGGATCTTCCTGGTTTCGTGTTTTGTTTAACGTCGCACAATTCACACTCTTTGGGAAAGCTACCAGCACACACTGAAGTCAGAAACGCAGCCCAGCGTCCCTGGTTTCTTCCTTCTTTCCTTTGGGGCCTCATGGTGAACTCCCATTGGCTCCCGGTGACGCGCGGGCGTCTGTGATTGGTCGGCGTAGTCTCCCCGGTGTCGGTAAGTTCGTCCGCCGGGAGATGCTGCCGCCCCGCGGCCAACAGACTAACGACTTGTGCTCGCTCGAGTCATCTGCTCGCTAAGTTTCTGCTGCCGGCTCCATGTTGACAACAATCCTCGGGTCGTGTGTTAACAACATCCGTGGAACCGACGTTCATTTCACTAGTAACGTTGATTGAACCTGCGTGTTTGTGGTCGTTTTCCAGATGTTCGGGAGTACCGGACTCTGGGGATTGCGAACTCTTACCACCTCGAGGACGGAACTCTGACCCTCGCCTGTCAACGGGCCCTCTCTGTCCGACTTTTTCTGGTATCTTCAGTCTTCTCCCGGATCGTCTGCTTGTTGGGCCTTGCTTGACCTGACGCTTGCAACCGGGGCTGTGCTTTCGGTATTCTGGAATCTTTCTTTAAAACACTAATCAACGTGACTTTAGTGTTTGTTCTGTTACCTAACCTCAAAATATTCAGTATTTTTACAGGAGTTCTCGTTGTGGTTGAGTGTGTGCTGAGAGTTATTTTCCCGTTCTCGAATGCTCGCGACGCGGATCTACTTTTACTCCGGTCGGCTTCGTCGATCTCCAAGTGATTTGTTTACAAGTCTGAGGATTTGGTAAATCCTCATTACAATATATATATATATATATATTAGAGTGGCTTTTAATTAGGCAATGTTTTCAATTCTTCGGCCTTCAACCAGAAAATTGATCAAGGCAGAAAGGTACCAAAAAAAAAAATTCCTTGAAGTTTGAGCCAAATTAAGCAATATTAACACGTGTCTCTAGACAACCGAATTTTTACATAGAAAAAAATCACTTTGTCGTAAATTTGTTATAAAATCGATAAAAAGTAATATTTTTTAACATGCAAATAATTTTTCTCTTCAAAAATGTTAAAAAAATATAACTATATCGCATAATTATTAATTTATAAAATTATTACTAATCAAAGCGATTTCTGGGACATTCAATCAGACCTCAATGCTCTTATTGAATGGTCTATAAATAATGGTCTACTAGTAAATGTGAGTAAGTGTCTTATTGTTTCTTTTTCGAAGAATAAAGATAAACTAATTTATAATTATACAATTGATGGTAGTAACCTTGAAAGGAAAACAATGGTTCGTGATCTTGGAATAATGCTTACTTCCGATTTATCTTTTAACGAACATATTTCCAATATAATTAGCAAGTCACTCTCGGTTTTGGGCTTTGTCACGAGGAACGCAGCACGTTTCACTGATTTGGTAACCTTAAAATCACTGTATTTTTCGCTTGTCAGATCTGTATTGATTTGTAATTCGGTCATTTGGGTGCCTTATCAAGAATATAATTTTGTTCGTCTGGAGCGTGTACAAAACAAATATTTACGGTTCATAGCTGCTCAGCGAGGGATAAATTATAACTGGTTTGACCACGATTACACGCACTTAAGAAGATTGTTCAAAATCCCAAAAATATCAATTATGTTATTGTACACAGATTTATTATTTCTTTACCGTGTACTGAATGGTCAGGTCAATTGTCCAGAAATATTGGAAAATATAAAATTTTCGATTCCGCAGGAAACCTTAATGTCACTCAGAGACCGCTCCACAATAAAAATAAAAAATTCGGCAGTGAAAACACACGAAAAACATCCCCTTTTTTATGTAGAAAAAAATCTGTCACTCCAAGGCTCAAACGCCATTTATAACAGGCTTTGTAGCAAGGCGAACGAACATTATGAAAAACTAGATTTTTTTTATTTTTCGCTAAGTGCTTTCACTGCCTTATTAAGATCACAGATTTTAAATAAAGAGTTTTAATAGTTTTACCTAGCCTTAGAATATAATACGAAACTATTCTTTTATATTGGGTTGACCAATTTATTTCATTATCAACATTAGTGTTATCATTATCATTTTTTTTTTTTTCTCTCTTCATCGCTTATATTAGTACAACTGTACGAAAGGGCAAATTCTGATTTTTGTAAATGTAAGCCCGTATATATGTAAATAAATAAATAAATAAATAAATAAATTTAAAAAAAATGTAATTTTTAATTGTACGACAAGTAACAACTTATTTGCAATTTTAAGTATTTTTTGCGACCCACAGTGGAACAAAACCGGTTCTTCATGAACAAATTGACTTGTAGGTCACAATTTATTTATTTATTTATTTACAATAATATACGGGCTAACAATAATTGCCCTTTCGTACAATAGAACTAGTAAAAAAAAACAAATTTAACTATTTATAAATGCAAAAATATGCTAGGCTGCGGATTCGTTGTTTAGTTTTAATTACTAAAAGCTAGTTTTTATAATTGCTATCAGTAACCCTCCCCACACAAATTGTCACTTGCTTCTATATTACATAATATAGATATTATACTTAATACATAACCATGTTTCCGTAAGAACTATTATATCATAAATAAATGAAGGAATAGATTGCGTTAAAATATGTTATTTAGTTCTTACGCCCTGACATCTTGGAAGTAAATAGAGAGGTCAGAGAACTGAGAAGGAGATAGTTGACTTCCATGCGAAGTAGATCCATGAGAAACGCTGTCTAGTCTATGTGAGCTGTTTTCTACGAGGCTGGCTGAATGTGTAAGTGGCTGTTGACATTCCCATCTTGATTCTGAGTCACTGCTTGATTCGGAACTATTATGATTGACGGATTAAGGTGTATTTTTTTTTAATTTAAAGCCTATTAAATTGTGCAAAGATTTGTCGAGACCGACTGTTACATTTTTACTTGTTTTAAAGTTATTAACAATTGAGCAATAAATAATTAAATTTTTATTTTTTTAATTTTTACTAAAAGCTTTTAAATGCCAATACAATAGGGGAGACCGGGGCTACTTGGCACACTTTTCACTCTTTGTTGATTGGCTCTGGCAATTTTGTATACATGAAAACTATATTGTACACAAACTTTGCATAACATCTCAGCTTTGATGTAAAAAAACAAAAGTTCCAAAAAAAAGTTGTATTTTTTTTTAGAACAGACTTTTTAAAATTGTGCTTTTTAAAAGAAAAAAAATATTTTCTTTTTTCTGTAAATACAGTTTAAAAGTTGAAGAAAAACCTAACTTTTATGTATTGGCAAATATTTTCTAAATTCAATAGGTTGTAATGAAGTAATTATTTATTTAGATTTAAAATTGAATTTAAACCAAATAATTGTCCAATTTACTTCCTTATTGAAACTACTCAAACGGCGACACACGATAAACCAATTTCGAACCTCAGGGGAGATTCCGCGGAAATTTCACCTCCGATGGCCACGAAGATGCGACGATTCACGCGAATTTGACACCAAGACAACAGAAAACCTGACACTTTCCAACTCACTAACGATGACCAAGTACACCACTCGACGACACCCTCAATGAGATCCTCTGAACAACCTGGGCTCCCAGACGATGCTCTGAATTTCTTGTCAAAAGGAAAATTGAAAGGGTTTCTCCAACAACACACACAATCAAAGAATAATGGTCGTTTCACAAACTAATATATTTAATAAAGTTAATAATTTCTATTCCGCACTACAACCAAAACTTCAATTCTAACTACGGCAATTCTCAACAACTCAAAACACGTGTGATACGTTTCACCGCCGATTACAAAGTGAGGTAGCACGTGGCGACTTCCCTCTCGTCCCGCTGTACGTTGCCCGCCGAAAATTGGTTCCTCTCCTTCGACTTCCTATTCACCCTCCGCCCTCTTGTCCGTCCTTCGTCTAGGATTGGTTGTCACGCTGCTCGCGGATTTGAACCTGTAACGCGAAAACTGACGACTGGCGCAGATGGGAAAGGGGAGAGGTGACTGCTGAATTCAGAATGTTCAACGACCAAGAAATTAACCAAAATTTACGAGGGAAACTACTTATTATCGGAAAAACGTCAGTCAGGCTCGTCTCAAGGAAAGTCGAACCCTGGCGCAGATATTTAACTAATAATGTTCCCTTATTTAACTTATTCAAAATAATACTTCAACTCTTAAGTAACGAAGCACTTCGTTACAATTCCCCCCCCCCCCCTAGGCCGATACTGGCTAGTATCGCCGATACATCACAACATCCACTCAATCAATGGAAAAGAGGCCCCAGCAGGCGCCGTCTCCTTTCCTCCAAAAACTCCATTTTGACCCGAGCCACTCCTCCGGTGGCAATCCGTCTAACAACTGGGATAATTCCCTTAACTCCTCCATCAAGCCTCTGTCAGCAGCCATCTCCGGTTGCACTAACGGCGGACGAGCTGCTTGCTCTCTTCTTAAGGCAGCTTGCCTTTCAGCCGCCAGTGCCAACGGGGATTCCCGGACACTGGGTAAACCCAACCATCCTTCCGGCACTCTAGGCAGGTCCAGCTCCATTGGTTGAGGGTGCGCCAAAGGCATCGCGGCACCTGATTGATGTGCCACCAAACGCACAGAAGGTAGACCAAACTCCTCCAGAGCCGCCACCACCATTAACGGCCTCCGCTCCGTTGGTTGCAGATTGGTTGTCACTACTGACATCGGACGTACAGGCCAAGGAACTGTAGCTTCCTGCTCCCATTCCCGGTTCTGGTAATAACCGTCGCGGCATAACCTGAACCGCGCATGGTTCCTCGCCCCGTATTTCTCCTCCATGTCCCGGAGATGTTTTTCGCCACATCTTGGGCACTTTGTCAACACAACACCCTTCCGACCACAATTAGAGCAAAAGGGACCCTAGGATGGGTACGGGCACTTCCTGCGGTCATGTCCCCGCTTCCAACAATTGAAACAAGCACCCGGAGGGGGATCAAGATCCGGATCAGTAGGGATTGGTTTCAATCCGGCGAACATCACTCCACCCAGACGAACAGGTAACTCCTTCCTCTTCGGTTTCTGTTGAGGAGGGGGCGGAATCGGGGAATGATTCTTCTTCTGCGTTGGTTGAGGGGGGTCGGGACCGGTACCATAGTGAGAGGTTCCTTTGGTCCTGGTGGCGTGGGAGGGCGCTTCGGTTTTGGAGACCGATCTCTTGGGTTAACGAAGTCCTCCTTCGCTAACGACCTCGCCCTCTTCTTCCTTTCCTCCACCAACTTCACCCGAAGGTCCTGTAACAGCTCCTGCTGCTGATCGACTACCACCACCTGCTCCATAGCAACTTCCCTCTCCTCAACAACTATTTCAAGTTCGGCCTGAGCGGCTCGACTCTCCCACGTGAATCTAGACTCTCCGGGTCTTCTTGGACTAATAGGGGGACCCACCTTACTCTTCTTTTTGCCCTTGGACCTCCGATCCAATTTCTTCTTCGGAATTGCTCTCGACGAAGTGGAAGTTATGGTTCAGGAGCCTCGATAGGCGCAGATGAAGTTTTCGGAACTTCCGACGGTTCGGAGGTTCCTGAATCAGGAGCCTCCTCAGACACAGATGCCGATGCTGACTTCAGCTGTGCCTTCACGTTCTCCAGTTGTTGCATCTGGGCCTTGGCTTCATCGATCTTCTTGAAGTATTCCGTCATCTCTCGCTCCGTCTGTTCCGCCATCATCTCCAGGTACTCGATGTCCTCATTGTCCTACTCGGGCGGGTAGGGAAATCCAGTCCGGAAATATGGAGATGTTCTCCCATCCTGGTTGCTCCTAGTCCTTTTTCCCCTTGAATACGGACGACGGGACACCTTTTACGGAACCTAAAACAAACAAAACAAAAACAACCCAATCATCCATTATTCTTACCACGTGGAGGCAGATAGCGCTTAAGATCCGAGACGTGGACCTTGGGGACTCTCCGTCTGTCATCCGCACGCAACTCGTAGACCGTTGGGGATAATTGCCGAACTATTTCGTAAGGCCCCTCGTATTTCGGTGCAAGTTTCGCGGAAAACCTCTGACCAGCATTGGAGGGATTGTGGGTCCTCCACAAAACCTTGCCCCCCACTCTGAAGTTTGCCTCTCGTTTATTCTTGTTATACTGCTTCGTCTGCTTCTCACGTTCTTTATCCACAAATACTCTTCCAAGGTCGCCTTCAGGAATTTGTTGTCGAACTCTTTGCCGTTATCGGTAAGCAGAAATGCAAGTGTTTCCCACCGGAACAAGACCAGCTCCTCAAACGCTTTAGCAATCGCTTTACCATCAGCTGATCTTATCGGCTGGACTTCGATACACCTTGTGAACAAGTCCTGAAAGACAATCAGGTGTTTGTTCTGACCTTTGCTGGATGGAAATTCCATACAGTCGGCAGCCACCACAATCCAAGGACGCTCCACTATACGTTGTCCCATCATACCTTTAGCTCCCTCTTGCGAGACTTTATAACACTGACACTCCAAGCACTCTCACACGTAATTGTGAACATCCATCCACATTCCTTGCCAGTAATACTTCCGTGCAACTCTGTAGTACGTCTTTTCGACACCTGAGTGTCCCGAAGATGTCTCCGCATGCGCGTTACTCAAAACTCTTTCACGATGTTCCTGTGATACAACTAATTTCCAACCGTCCTCATCACCAATAATTGGTGTCAAGAGAGGATCATACCGGCGACGATATAGTCTCTTATCTTCCACCATCCAGTCAGGAAAACGTTCTGGAAATTTTTTTACCAATTCCAATCTTTTGATGTACCACTGGTCGCAGATGGTTTCGAACGCGTCTACTTTCAAAATTTCTTCCTCGAACATCCTGGAAAGAGCGTCTGGAACATGGTGATAAGCTCCTTTCCGATGGACAATATCGAAATCCCATTGTTGCATTTCGAGAGCCTATCGAGCCAATCGTCCTGATGGCTCTTTTAAGTTTCTTAACCATTTCAATGCGATATGATCGGTAATAGCCTTGAACTTGTACCCTTCGATGTACGGTCTCAGCTTTTTAATCAATCACAATAACGCAAGACACTCCTTCTCAGTTACACTATAATTTCTCTCTGGCGCAGATAACACTTTCCTAATATACACGATTGGATGTTCTCGATCATCCGATTCCTGTGTTAGCACTGCTCCCATAGCATAATCACTCGCATCACACTGAATTAAAAAAGGTTTGGTGAAATCGGGACGGGCAAGAACTGGTGCGGAAACAAGCTTCTGCTTCAAAGCTTGAAAAGCTTCCTCTTGATCTTCCCCCCACTCCCACTTTCGACCTTTTTGCAGCAGTTTTAACAATGGAAGTTTCAGCTCGCTATCCTTTTCAATAAATCTCGCGTACCAGCCTACCATTCCTAAGAATCGTCGAAGTTGTTTCAAATTACCCGGTGCTGGATACTTTAACACTGGCTCGACCTTGGCAGGATCTGGACGTAAACCATCTCTTTCCAAAACATAACCCAAATACGAAACACTGGAACAGCCAAAGTCACACTTTTTCGGATTCACAACCAATCCCGCAGATGCTAGCTTCTTCAAAACAATTTCGAGCCACTTCACGTGCTCCTCGAAGCTATCAGTGACGATAATAATATCGTCCAAGTATCCAAACACCACGGGCTCAAATTCCGGCCCAAACAACGAATCAATCAGTCTTTGAAAGGTCATCGGAGCATTCGTGAGTCCGAACGGCATCCTCTTGAACTGCCAAAGTCCAGAACCTGGTATCGCAAACGCCGTAAATTTCTTGCTTTCTGCAGACATTGGAACTTGATAATAAGCCTGTTCCAAATCGATCTTCGAGATGTACCGTGCTTTCCTCAATTTATCCAAAATGGAATCCATACTTGGGATGGGATAAGCATCGCGTACTGTCACCTTATTCAAATCTCTATAATCGATACAGAATCTCAGCGATCCGTCTGCCTTCTTCACAATCACCGGCGCGCTGCTCCACTAACTTGCTGACCTCTCAATTATCCCTTTATCACACATTTCTCTGACCTCCTGATTGGCCCATTCAAGAATCTTTGGAGACATCCGTCTCGAACGATGCTTGACTGGTGTTGGATCCGTTACGCAGATGTTATGTTCCGTCATCGTCGTCATGCCGTGTTCTGCCGATTCTGGTAGTACTAGCTTCTTGACTAATTCTTGAACTCGTCCGCGTTGGTCCACAGTCAGCTCAGAGAATCCCGCACACTCAGCAACAATATTATCTTCATTTCTCTCGATGGTACTCCCATCATACTCATGCCACTCACGCTGATTCACTCGCCACAGTCCCTTTCCAAATTGGGTATCCATGTTCCATTTCTTACAGAAATCCATACCCAATATGAGGTCATGTGACAGTGTATTAATAGCTTTCACCTCAAATGGGTGTGATATACCATCAACAGTCAACCAAAGTTTCAATTTTCCCAGTATCGCAGTTGAACCTCCTAAGGTGCTGTGTATTCCTGCCCTAGCTGATATCAACTTCTGTTTAAAACGTTCCGCCAACTGAGGACCAACAACCGATGTCGTTGCACCTGGATCCCACAGCGCAAGATATGGCTGACCACAAAGAACAATTTTCAGGAAGAAACGAGTCTCCTCACTTGTGCTATCAACACTCTCATATTCGAACCAAGGTTCAGCTGCACACAGTGCAGCTTCCCCCCTCCCCTGGACAACACGTGCTGGATCATCAACACCACTGACTCCTTCATGACGAGGGCTTGTAGAAGTTCTGCTCTCCGTCACAAAGGTGCAGGAATCATTGGAGACTGTTGGGGGTGTACTTCCTGTCCCCTTTTGTACTCCTGTCCTCCTGCCACACTCACACACTATCACAGTCGACTCCACTGTCCCACTTTCCGTCGGGGGCAGATTTATCTCATTAATCAACTCAGAAACGCAGGAGCTGTTGGAAATCAAGGAAGGTGAATCCTCTTCACTCGTCCGTTTTTCCGACTGCTCGCTGCTACTCTCTCTCACAATAACTGGTAACTCGACTATTCCACTTTCCGTCGTGGGCAGTTGAGTACCATACACATCAGCAGCACTTCTAGAGCTGTTAGAGGTTAAGGGAGGTGAATACTCTTCACTCATCCGTTCCTCTGGTTGCTCGCTGTTACACCTCCCACAATCACTGGTGAACCGCCTGTTCTGCCCTAGACATCCCACTTGATATGCCCGCCAGAACCAGACTTAACCGTCGCCCCAGATTTCAAAACACTTCTCAATGGTTGGGTAGACTTCTCACATCGGTTCTCAAGAGGACATGAGCTCCGTCTACTCCTCGTGCTGTCCAGGTTCGTTTCCTCGTTCTCATATAAATTTCCTCGCTCTAAATCCCCAACTAAACAAGTCTCTGTAATCTCTTTACCCACTGGTGCCTCAGAACATCCTCACTATACACCATGGGTATTACTTCCATAAACACATCATCTGGTCCAGATGGTGGGGGCACTATTGTCTCCTTTCGTCTGGCGACTGGGGGGGAAGGTTGGTCTGTCCCCCCCCCCCTTGGCCGTTTCCCATCATCTGTCGAATCTACTCACAATTCGGACAAAATCTAAATGTATTACCTTCCGTACCACATACTTGACAAAAACGGTAAGTGGTGGGGGCCAGCTTGTTAGGACATTCGGTTGCGAAGTCTCCCGGTGCACGGCATCGATAACATGTGCGTTGTGGGCACTCTGAAGCTCGATGTCCCACCACTTGACAACGAAAACACACTCCATAAAATTGTCTCGGACTACTTGGCGCAGATGGTAAAGCCGGACGTTGAACTCTCATCGGTCTAAAAGATGGGACAGTCCTTGGGACAGCACCAAAACTCGTAGAAGGTGCAACTACCTGAGCATAAGTCGTCTGTGGGACTGAAGGAGGTGGCATTGTTTTTGCCGTAGCCGTGGATTTCTTTGATTGAGTTCCACCCGAGGAACTAATTGCATCCACATCGAAACTTTCCTCCTTTTTCCCAATATTTGATTTTTGCTTTGGCTTGCTTTTCTTCTTCGCTGTTTGTTTTGCTTTCTTTTTCGGTGTTGCACTGTCCGATTACCAGACGATGACCTCGATTCCTCATTCAATGCATCCACCTTTGAACTTCGTCCCGTTCCTCTCGGTGCCGCAGATGGAATCCTCATCTTGTCCTTGGTGGGGGGTGGGACATAACGTTTGTCCAGGTCGTTTACACGTTCGTGACGACGAAGTATCGTCTCCAGATCCTCGATATCTTCAAAACCGGAATAAGTGAGTTGTCGTCGGTATTCCGGAGTTAATCCTTTATAAACAATCTTCAAAAGTTGTTCTAACATCAGAGGGCGCTTCAAATGTCCCATGATGAGTTTTAAGTTGAGAAGATATGAAGAAATCTTCTCTCCCTTTGCCTGAGTTCGGCTTCTCAACTCATCTAACACATCATCTTCCTCAACTGTTGTCGCAAATTCACGCTTAAAAAGCTTCTTGAAAACTCTCCAAGAATCAGTCTCCTTCCTCACGACTCGAAACCAACGACTTGCAGATAATTTCAAGACACTTGGAATTGCTTCCAACATGTCTTCGTCGCAGATGGCGTTGCATTTCCTACACTCTTCCGCTCTTTCCAAAAAGTCCTCTGGATCTTCTTTTTCACCACCCGAAAATTTAATGTCCCACTCCTTGAACAGTTTAACCACCCGACTACTAATAAAACGATCGCGTCCCTTTTCAATCCCAAATCGCTCAAACCCGTCCTCAGAGTCACTTGATAAAAATGGCAAAGTGTGACTCGAACCTCCCGTTGACCGCCTATCTTCTCGACGGCGATTTCTTCGGTCTCCACCACCTATATTGCTTTTAAAAGTCGGTTCTTCCCTATAAAAATTTCTCCTGCTCCTCTCAAAACTCGGTTGACCCCGCGTGAACTTCGGTACTTGTTCATCAAAAAATGGTCCGTCATTTATTCCGCCTGTTGTGTTTCTTCTGAAACTCGGTCCTTGTCGTGCGAAGTCTGGTCCTCGCCTACCGAAATTTGGAACTTCTCCGGCTTCCGGTCTAATTCCGCTATTTTGCCGGTTATTATTGGAATTCCTATCGTCTCGGTTGACGCGTCTCGCACGCGCGGTCCACTCACTGTACCCTAAGAGGTTAGGGCTCATGGTCGCAGATGGAATTGCTCCATGTGACCCGGCCCAGGTCGAGTAAGTTAAAGCACCACTTCCGGCTCCCGAAGTAGTTGTCAATACGGATGTTGCAGTCGCACATGTTGTTGTCAATAATGGGGCTCGAGCAGCAGTGGTAGTAACCGGTACACTGCAAGTCAGAACTTCTACTCGTTCTGTATTATTATATGTTCCAGCCACGTTCTCCACGCCATTATCCAAGTTGCTTGGTTGCTCCTCTTCTACCCCCACCAATGCTTCCGCGAGAAAAACCGATTGTGAATCACCATTATCGTACTTTTCGTACCACGGCACTAAATGCGAATCTGGATAAAACAATTTAATTTCGAGTCGCAAAAGTCTTTCCCGCAGCACTTGCAGTGACCCTAACGTACTACAATCTTGTAGCTCCAATTCCTCGACCACCCTCTCGCGATCCATTCTCGAAATTCCCTGCCATAACGTTCGCACCTGTTGACTCTCTAAATATCTCAAAACTTTTGCCCGGTAAACTTCCATTTTAAAAAAAAATTCAAAATTTAAAAAGAGTAAAATAAAATTTTAAAGCCAATTACTAAAAAGTAACAAAATTCCAACTGATCACTTTTCCAAAAAAAAAAAACACAAATAATCCCACTCTTAAACTTTCAAAATTCCAAAAATTACTCGAAACACGCGAACCGATCTTCCCCCACTCCTGTTGTCACTCAGGTGTCCGGGTTACTTGGTTGAGGTTACTCCACGCTGAAGACCGATCGCGTTAACACTTTGAAATTACTCCTTAATTCTTTTACCTGGATCCAACTCTTGTCTTGTCGGATGACAGGATGAGATGCAGGGAATTAAAAAAAATGAAAATTGTTAACAATAATTGTTAACTTGGCACAGATGAGCACAAATAATAAAACAAATAAATTAGCATACCATAAATACAATTGAAATCACGAAATCAGTAAACAAAATCAATAACATCTGATTAAAATCAATAAATAATAATGTTAACATTTTGTTAACACATTAGCAAAAAAAACATAAAAATTGATAAAAACCACCACCAACAATAAATAAACAATCAACAGTAATAAATAATAATTAAAATAAATTGTCGTGTTACCACTTTGTTAACACGGGCGCAAATGATAATCAATGATCAATAACTCAATAAAAAAAAAATAAAGATCAGGATAAAATAAAATAATCACATTACTCAACCGAAAATAAAAATTAATTAATTTAAATAAATTAACTTAATTTTCAAAAACAAGAAAATAATTAGTAAATCACAGTGATAACGGTTTGTTAACACCTGAACCATGAAATCTCAATTTCCTCAACCCCAGTCAAGAGACACTCGGTATCCAGAAAAAAAAAGATTTTTAAATAAAATTCACAAACTGAATTTTTGACGCAGAAGATTCACTAACAATTTTAATTTTATTACTATCAACACTTTTTCTAAAAAATCCACATTATTTAAAATTTTACCTAACATCACTTAACTTCAGTTAATTTGATCAAAATTACCACTTACTAACTTCCCACAATTTGAAACTATTATTTATTTAAAAATAAATTTTTAATTTATAATCAAAAATTACTTTTCAAAAATTCTTCAAAATTCAACCAGACTCGAAATAATCACGATCATCAAAATCAGAATAATTTTAAAATTAGAGAATTCTAGGCGCAAATGAAAAATCCAATAAAATAAAAATTATTAATTTTTACTTAGCCATAAATTTTCCAATGGCTATTTCCGATTAATTTATCGGAAAAGATGGCACTCGAATTACACCATATGCGAACACAAGGTGTTTAACGAATATTCCACGGAAAATTAACTTAAAGATTTTTCAAATAATTCACGCGCCGGCGCAGATGGTATGCGAAATTTTACTCATTAAATAAAATCAAACTTTTCTCTAATTCAAATAATTTCACTTATTTAAAACAATCACTTATTTTACAAATTGATTTGCTAAATTTATAATTTTTAAATTTATACACTCTTTTAAATTTCGCGAAAATTTCACTAAGTTAATTTTGCACGTGCAAAATTTTCTTACTTCCGGTGAAACTGAGGATTAAATCAATTTTTCAAAAATCACTAACACTTCTCAGAATTATTTGATCCAGCTGATCAAATAATACAAATTAAAAATTCACCACTTACAATATTTTTGAACAATTATTCTTGTTCAACATCTCGGAAAACTACTTTCAACTTAATTAAATTTTCCTCCCCACGTGCTCGAGCTTCCGGTTACCGGTCACCGACCACGTTTTCGCGAAAACGAACAAAATCAAAATTGAACGCGTTAGAAATTGAAATATCAATGTCTTGGCGCCGATGATTGTTTTAAAAAAATTTTCCACATTAAATAAAACTTCTTTAAAATCCAACACTACCGACTTTTTATTCACATTTAAAACACAAAAAAAAAAAATATACCGACTCAAACCGACTTTTAATTTTAACACTTTTACAATTTTCAAACGACCGAATTTTACCTTTGAAAAATCGTTATTAGCAACTTTTCACCTCACACAACACTTTAAAAATTTCCGAACACGAACACACGACTTTTAATCGAGCGACTTCTCAAAATGTTTTACTTGAAAAATATCACAAATTTTTCTAAAAAAAAAAAACAATTTTAAACTTTGTCAAATTTTTGCGTGAAGGCGCAGATGTAATTTTCCGCGCACTTTGTCGTTATTATCCCGCGAAACAGCCCCACGTTTTGGGCGCCATTTGTAACAAAGTAATTATTTATTTAGATTTAAAATTGAATTTAAACCAAATAATTGGCCAATTTACTTCCTTATTGAAACTACTCGAACGACGACACACGATAAACCAATTTCGAACCTCAGGGGAGATTCCGTGGAAATTCCACCTCCGATGGCCACGAAGATGCGACGATTCACGCGAATTTGACACCAAGACAACAGAAAACCTAACACTTTCCAACTCACTAACGATGACCAAATACACCACTCGACGACACCCTTAATGAGATCCTCTGAACAACCTGGGCTCCCAGACGATGCTCTGAATTCCTCGTCAAAAGGAAAAATAAAAGGGTTTCTCCAACAACACACACAATCAAAGAATAATGCTCGTTTCACAAACTAATATATTTAATAAAGTTAATAATTTCTATTCCGCACTACAACCAAAACTTCAATTCTAACTACGGCAATTCTCAACAACTCAAAACACATGTGATACGTTTCACCGCCGATTACAAAGTGAGGTAGCACGTGGCGACTTCCCTCTCGTCCCGCTGTACGCTGCCCGCCGAAATTTGGTTCCTCTCCTTCGACTTCCTATTCACCCTCCGCCCTCTTGTCCGTCCTTCGTCTAGGATTGGTTGTCACGCTGCTCGTGGATTTGAACCTATAACGCGAAAACTGACGACTGGCGCAGATGGGAAAGTGGAGAGGTGACTGCTGAATTCAGAATAATCAACGACCAAGAAATTAACCAAAATTTACGAGGGAAACTACTTATTAGCGGAAAAACGTCAGTCAGGCTCGTCTCAAGGAAAGTCGAACCCTGGCGCAGATGTTTAACTAATAATTTTCCCTTATTTAACTTATTCAAAATAATACTTCAACTCTTAAGTAACGAAGCACTTTGTTACAAGGTTCAGAGTTATATGTAATTAAAAAAGGTCTATTTTTAAAAATCTAGAATTTTGAAAATTTATAACCCGAAAATTTGACCTCTTATAAAAAAATAAAAAATACGTAACTAATATTCTTTTATAAGGAACAAATAAAAAATAGATTTAATCGATTTTAAAATGTGGACTGTAAATTTGACATGGAATTGCCTATAAGCAATTCATTAGGTATCTCTAAACAAATCGTGTAATGCAACCAATCGTAGTTTTTTCGTTAAAAAAAAATAAATTCTAAAAAAAGAATTTCTAATTCATTAAAATTACTGATTGTTGCTTAATTATTTATAAAATTTGTTTATTACAAATGAGATTATTAACACTTAGTCATATTCTGGCAAATGTCTAGTTATGAAGAACGAATGTAGGCACGTAGTCTAAAAAAAAAATTTTAATTCATCAAAATTACGGATTCTTGCTTAATTTTTTATAAAAATTGTATATAACAAATTAAATTATTGTCATTTACTCACATTCTGGCGAATGTCCATTTATGAAGAACAAATTAAGAAAATTTGTCTAAAAAAAAGTTTTAATTCATGAAAATTATAAATTGTTGCTTAATTGTTTATAAAAATTGTTTATAACAAATGATATTATTGACATTTACTATATTGTGGCAAATGTCCATTTATTAAGAACAAATTAAGAAACTTAGTCTAAAAAAGAAATTTTAATTCATCAAAATTGTGAATTGGTGCTTAATTGTTTATAGAAATTGTTTGCAACTAATTAAATTGTTAAAAACCACTCACATTAGGGCAAATGTCTATTCATAAAGAATAAATCCAGACACTTGGTCTAAAAAAGAATTTCTAATTCATAAAAATTATGGATTGTTGCTTAATTGTTTATAAAAATGGTTTATAACAAATACTTATGACAGAAATTGTTTATTTTTGAACTGAAGTTGGGTGAAAATTCGTGAAGTGGGCCTCGGATTTTCCAAGGGTTTTAATTTCTAAAGTAAACTTCATGAAAATAAAGTACTAATATAGATACAAACAATCACCAAGTTTTGTTGGAAAATATTTATTTGTTTATTTTTTATAAACAATTGAATTTTAATGCACCATATTTTTTAAACTTTTATTTCTCAGCAATGAATTATCCGATTTTGATGAATTTCATACACGCAATTAATGAAGGTTAGACGTTTAAAAAAATATTTTTTTTATTGTTGACCAACATTATTTATTGTAAAAAATAATTGTTTATAATAAACAAATAAATAATTGAGTGTGTTCTTGATCTCTTTTGTCAATTTTATTTTTAGAAACTCAAAATATATATATCAAAGATTAGATATCCGAAATAAAAAGTTGGTAGATCGAAATAGTTTATTAACTATAAATTTTTTTGTGAGCGCGGTCGCGTCGATCCGTGCGATACTCACAGCCGCATGGCTGCGCGAGTTCGTTCGACGCTCTCGGCGAATATCGCGTAATACAATTAAAAAAACAAAAATTCGAAAAAAGTGTTAAAAGTGCAAATTTTGTAGTAGTAGTATTTTAGAATACTATTGTTTATTATAATTTATTATCAGTAAAAATTATATGTTTGTTATTTAGATATTCATTAGAAATATAATTTATTTTCATAAAAAGAAAGTTTTATTATAAAATTGAAAAATTAAAATAAATGTTACAAATACACCCTCTAAATCTGAAATAGTAGAATTTTGACACATTTAATTAGTAATGCAGTATTAATATAGTTTATTCCTTTTTAACTAATAAAAATAGTTATTAATTCAAAATGATTAATTCACTTAATCAGGAAAAAATTCTAAATTCTTGTTTTTTTTTTTATAAAACGATATTGTTCCCCTATATAAATATATAAATAATCCAACCTTTACAGCAGTTTCATCTTTCATATGAATATGCTTCAAATGTGGAGTAATAGAGAATTGTTAACAAAAATCGAAAAAGTCTAACTAACCTGAAATTTACTTTTAACATTTGTTCAATTTTCAACTATGGACACAATTTTAAGGTATTTCTCCGATGGGCAGTCCCTACCAAAAGTTAGTATTTTTAGTTAATAGCGATTATTAATTGAAATAATTTATTTCTTGACTTATTATTTACTGTTAATAGTTAATCGGCCATCGGCCAATAGTTTTTTAATGAAAATGTTTCAAAAATGAACAAATGTTGTTAAATTTAAATAAATATTTAGAAATATGTTTTTAAACAAATTATTATATTTAAAAAATGGTCCACTTTTTCAAAAATCTGACAAGGTGAAGTTGTAGAGTTTGTTTTTCTGAAGAAATTAAGCTATTATTTACTTAAATGTAAGAAAAGATAGACTTGTAAAAACAGTATCTTTGAAAAAGGTTAAAAATTTAACAATATTTGTTCATTTTTGAAACATTTTCATTAAAAAACTACTGGCCGATGTTCGTGTTACGTCCTCGTAACTTTATAAAAGAAAATATATTTGTGTACTGAAATAAGTCTAAAGCAAAAGAAAAAAAATCAATACCAATTGTATTCTGTGACCACTGACTTGTGCGCAGAGTTCGGGTCACACGTGCTAATGTCCTTTCTCGAACTGTGCGCGAGCCCTCGAGTAACACACTGAAACCACCTACAACAGGGAAGCACCCCTCCGATTTCCAAACCTGAGGTACCTCCTCTGTCACCCCTCTGTATTCCAACTATGGGATCTTCCGGCTTTCCCCCCTGATCTTTTAGAACTATGGGATGTCCACCCTCATGTTAACAGGGACACCTTCAAGAAGGGTCAAGAGTCACCCCAACATTTTTCGTCTATATAAGGAAAAACTGAGTAGTGGCGAAATATTTTTTTGTTTATTATAAACAATTATTTTTTACAATAAATAATGTTGGTCAACAATGAAAAAAATATTTTTTTAAACGTCTAACCTTCATTAATTGCGTGTATGAAATTCATCAAAATCGGATAATTCATTGCTGAGAAATAAAAGTTTAAAAAATATGGTGCATTAAAATTCAATTGTTTATAAAAAATAAACAAATGAATATTTTTCAACAAAACTTGGTGATTGTTTGTATTTATATTAGTACTTTATTTTCAGGAAGTTTACTTTAGAAATTACAATCCTTGGAAAATCCGAGGCCCACTTCACGAATTTTCACCCAGTTTGTAAAAAAGTGTATTGTCTTGATATTTAAAAGCTTTTAGTAAAAATTAAAAAATATAAATTCAATTATTATATGTATAATATAATAACTTATGAAGATAATAACTTTTGAAAAAAGCAAGAATTAAATAATCAGTCTTGACAAATTTTTGCGCAATTGAACCCACCGCGATCAAAAGGGCATATGAACGAGTGCGCAGGTCCCCTGGCGCAGCCGTAGCCTCGCTGTACGAGAGGCCAACGAAAGTCACGCGTAAGCCCTTTTGATCGCGGTGGGTTCAATTAAATAAGTTTTAAATTAAAAAAAATGCATGTTATGCGTCAAGAATTATTGTGACCTACAAGTTAATTTGTCTACGAAAAGCCGGTTTTTTCATTGTGGTCTTGCAAAAAGTAGTTTATACAATTTCTGTAATAAATAAAAATAAAAATTTCATGTTTTGAACATTTTTAAAGAGAAAAACAAATTTGTTCATTGAAAAATCGTCTTTTTTAACGATTTGATAGCAAATTTGTGAAAAACCAATTTTTCTCTAAATGTAGAAATACATAGAAAAATTAAGTTGTCTAGAGGCATGTGTTAATATTGCTTTTAATTTGGCTTAAATTTGCAGAACCATTTTTTTTTGTATACTTTAATCAATTTTCTGGGAGGAGACAGAAGATTTGAAAACATCGTCCAAAATTAAGGTTAATATTAATAATAATATATAATATATATTCCAAAAATTTTAACCCGCTTAACTTTAAAATCTAAAAGAATCCGCAAAAATCTAACAATGCACTAAAGTTATCTACCTTTTAAATTTTTTAATAACGAAGTATGTACCTCTATATAATGTATAGAAATGCTGTATTAAAGAAGCATCTTAAAGTTAGCTGCCTGTAGCCAAAAATGACTTTATACAAACTGAATTTCAGTGAAATGAACCCTATCGTTAAACAATCTCTAAATCATTGGTAGAAATCACTGATTTCGTTGTAAAGAGCGGACAAAATTATGGAAATCGATTGGATGCTTAAAACATTTTTGGTCGGGTTTTTGTCAAACCAACATCAGATTTTTATGTAGGGACTAAAAGTTTCTAAATAAAAATTTAACAATTTTATTTAGAATTAATTTTTCATATCAATGCGGATAAACAAAATAAATTTTTCTTATTTTACGGTTTTTAGCTTTATTGACGACTTTGACTGCTTTAAATTCCTAAAATAACAATTTTAGCTTTAAATCAGTAATCAACGATCTAAATTCTATATAAAACATCAATTTAAAATTTAAATCAGTAATCAGCAATCTAAAAATTACGTATAAAAAAAATTTAATTAAACATCATAGTTTTGCATTTTTAATAAGAATAGACAAAATGAATTTTTAGTATTTTACGAATTTTAGTTAAAATGTTGCCAACTCAACTAATTTTGACTGCTTTAAACTAATAAAATGTCAATTTTAGCTTCTAATCAATAATTAGCGATCTTAAAAAAGAAAAATAATTATTAAACAACATAGTTTTGCATATTAATACAAACAGACAAAATGAATTTTGAATATTTAACAATTTTAGCTATTTTGACGATTTTGACTCTTTCTGACTGCTCCAAACTATTAAAATGGCAATTTTAACTTCTAATCAGTAATCAGTAATCTAGAAACTGCAAATAAAAAAGTAAAATAACGATTTAAACGACATAATTTTGCATATCAGTTTGGATACCATGAATTTCTTTTATTTTATGATTTTTTGCTATTTTGATGATTTTGACACCTTGTAACTGCTCAAAACTCCTAAAATGACAATTTTAAAAGCTAATGTTAAGGATTGTTTCAGAAAAATAAGTTTTAATAAGATTAATACATTTAAATTATGAGCGGCGAAAAGTTCAATGTTAAAACAAGACTCTAGAGGGCGTGAGAATAGAGAGGAGTGGGGCGAGAAAGCGCGAAGAACGGAAAGCGAGAGAGTTCGAGCGAGATCGTGATGGCGTATAGATCGAGCGGTTGATCGTAGTTAGTCCTTTATGAAAAATAGAGATGTTTAACGAGCGAGAGTTTTGTAAACGAAAGTCTTTTCGTGGACTTTAAGTGTGTGTATTAATTAACTCCTTTTAATATATCAATAAATTTGTTTTAAAGTTTAATTCTAAAACTCATGTGTCGTGATTGTGTTCGACCCTCCAACTTAGTATTATTCAATATCTTTATAATTAAGCTTTATGTGCAAAAACAATTAGAAAAATAACCATTTATCCCTTTATATTTTAACATTCAGAAGTGGGATTCTCATAATAAGAACGAATCTACTGAACAAAGTGCAAATTACGGGCATCGACGCGCGCGTGGTCGATTGCATTATTGAGTGTTTTAAGTGTGAAATCTCGAATTTTTCGAGGAAAGTTTCATTATGACTTCGGGTAATGAACGTTTTCGTGTCAATATGGACGATTTTGAGAGATTTTATCAAGAAAGGATGCGCAATAATGGTGAAAATTTATTAGGAAATAATTCAATGCAAAATGGCGGCGATGACGCTCAGAATTTTTCAGCGCGGGGAAATCAAAGTGTACCGACAGCACCACCTGCTGGCAGTAGTGAGAACCGCAATTTCAATCCGAACGCTGGAGCTGCGCCATTAGCAGACGACGAAAATATACCGAGACCAGACGACTCACCTTTATTGACAGTTGTAAATTTAATGATAATGGAAAATCGAAGGAGAGATGCAATGATGGAACGATTATTCACAGAATTTTCTTTAAACAGAAATACTTCATCATCTAATTCAAACGAAAATGTGAGCTCGACCCCAGTTTACAGAATTATGCCCGATTTGACGAAGGACATTGGTGATTTCGACGGAGAAGGTTCTAGTGCCAAAGCGAGTGACTGGTTAAATAGACTAAAAAGTATGAGAGAATTGCATCAGTGGCCGGAATCTTTTGTGATTGAGACAGCAAGAAATCATATGAAAGGACCTGCTAGAGAATGGTTACGTATTCGAGTAAATTCTTTGAAAACATGGGAAGATTTCGAAACTGCATTCAAAGGAACTTTTATTACCAGTGACAGTGCGACTCTAAAGTGGAAAAGGATGGCCGAACGAGTACAAAAAAAGGGTGAATCAATAAGTTCCTATTTTCACTCCAAGGTAAAATTGTGTTATGATGTCAACTTAGATACAACAGATACTAAGGAGCAAGTATTAGTGGGACTTTGGTCACGTGAAGCCTGTTCAGCGATGGCAGCCCGAGATCATCTCGATTTAGACGATTTATATCACGATTTAATTAAACACGAACGACTTGAAGAACAACGACTAGAACGAATTCGTGGCAAAAAGGAATTTGTACATAACGAGAGAGAAGTCGAGTTTAATCCGACTAGAAAACCAACGACTCCTGGAATTGTAAACAAGCCACCATCAACAACGAACCCAGATAGACGACCACCGATGAGAACAGCTACTGGAGAGCTCAAATGCTACAATTGTTCAATGTCAGGTCACATTTCAAGAGACTGTCCTGAACCACGATTGCAGCTAAAGTGCTTTAAGTGCAGTGGAGTCGGTCATACTCAAAGACATTGTACTGTAACAATGGCACTAAAAAAATCGGAAGTGAATTTAATTAACGTGGACAGTGATGTGTCGATTCAGAAATATATAAAGAAGGCGTGTATCGGGGGCGTTTCACGAGACGTGTTTGTGGATCCTGGTGCATCAGACTGTACGATAAAGGCCTCAGTGGTTTTGGGTGAAGGTCTAGATATGGTGCGCGATAACGTAACTTTTCAAGGATTCGGTTCACAAAACTATAAAACAAAATCACCGGGTGTTGTGTTTTTAGAAGTTTCAGTTGACGATGCTTACTTAGAAAAAATTGGTTTTCGTGTTGTGCCTGACGATGCACAGTCGTTAGATTTTATAATCGGTCGTACATTTACCGACGATCCGCGAGTGGTTTATCACAAACAAGGTGAAAAACTGACTTTCACTATGACCAGCGAAACTCCATTTCAGTCTTTAGAAATTGAAGGAACAAGTTCAGATTTGTTTAAAACTCAATCACAAGTGAATTTACCTGGTCGTTCAATAAACTTTATTAAAATTACGAGTAGACAAGCAGATCTAACTTTACCGATTTTAAATCTGTCATCTGAGAGTCAAACTACGACGGCAGGAGAGAAAATATTAAAAGGCGAAGTGATGGATTTACCAGCTGTGACATCGACGCTTTCGACGATCACCAGAGAGGATTTGAAGATAGCAGACGACGCAGAGGAAACTGATGTAGAGGACCTTATAAGTTTATTAAATGATTATCGTGTAACGATTGCGCAAAATTTGAGTGAGTTAGGCTGTACCGATTTAATTAATATGAAAATTAACCTCAAACCCAATTCCAATCCGGTAAGTTCAAAACCATATTCAGCTAGTAATAACGAAAGAGACATTTTGAAAAAAATTGTTAAAGATCTTAAAGATGTAGGAATTGTTTCGGAAACTTGTTCACCGTATGCAAGTCCCGTGTTATTAGTTAAAAGGGCAAATGGGGAACCAAGAATGGTTGTAGATACGAGAAAATTAAATTTGCAGAGCGAACGTATTCATTTCCCCTTACCTAACCTTGACGATCACTTAGCTTTATTAAATGGTTCAAAATTGTTTATAACTTTAGATTTGGCTAACGGTTACTTACAGGTTCCGATTGCGGAGGAAGATCGTTATAAAACTGCCTTTATTACCCCGGACGATACTGGCGAATTTAATAGGATGATTTTTGGATTAATGAACGCGCCATTTTATTTTTCCAAACTTATGCAAAAGGTTCTTAACCCATTGCGTAATCTGCGTATATTATTTTTTCTGGATGATATTTTGATTCCGGGGAAAGATTGGGCAGATCTCCGTCCGAAATTAATTGCAGTGCTCGAAGCACTTAAAAGTGCAAAATTAACTCTAAATTTGTCAAAGTGTGTTTTTCTTCAAAGAAAGGTAAAATATTTGGGTTTAATGATTTCTGAGAATGGCCTTGAGCCAACTGATTCAATGTTGCGCGGAATAGTAGATTACCCACCTCCAAATAACGTGCATGAGCTGCGTAGATTTTTGGGACTGGCCGGTTTCCTACGGAGATTTGTTCCAAAATTCGCTCAAATAGCTGATCCTTTACATGGTTTATTACGCTCAAATGTGACTTTTATTTGGTCGGAAAAATGTAAAAACGCTTTTGCAGAAATTAAAAGTATTTTATCGAGTCGTCCAGTTTTACAATTGTTTAACCCAAAAGCAGACACCGAATTGCATACCGATGCAAGTTCGAAAGGGGTAGCTGCTATGCTCTTTCAGAAAAGCCAAGATAATAAATATCATCCGGTATATGCAATTAGTAAGCGCACGAGCGATCAGGAAAAGAATTATCATTCGAGTAAGTTGGAATTATTAGCAATTATTTGGGCCGTGTCGCGTTTAAGATCCTTTTTGATTAATATTCCATTTAAAATTGTAACTGATTGTGGAGCCTTGTTATATTTAAGTAGACATAAATCGAAAAATCCGCAAATAATTCGGTGGGCAAATTTATTGAATGATTTTGATTGTGAAATAGTACATCGAGCTGGTGTAAAATTACCGCACGTGGACGCGATGAGCAGAGCACCAGTTGAAGATGACGAAAATTCGAATGACGTGGAAGAAAGACTTTGCGGAATTTATACCATTATAAGCCCGGCAGACGAAATTCTTACTTATCAATATGTTGACGAAAAATTGAAACGTAAACGCGAGATTTTAAAAAAGCCGGTAAACGAAAGAACAAAGTACGAGAAAAATGATGTCACGGACTACGAATGTCATAACGAGATCATTTATAAGCGACGATTGAATAAATTATTATATGTAATTCCAGAGAAAATGCGGAAAAGCGTGGTTATTCGATTTCATGATTTGCAAGGGCATCCCGGACCGGAAAGGACTATTCAAAAGATTCTGGAATTTTACTATTTTCCCCAGCTGAGAAGATATGTAAAGCAGCATATAGGAGGATGCTTACAGTGTCTTATGACGAAAGCTAAAACAGGACTTCAAGCCGGACAACTACATCCGATTCCACCAGCAGATCGTCCTTTTGCCTTAGTACATCTGGATCACGAGGGACCATTTGTCACGACAGGAAGAAATAACAAATATGTTTTTGTAGCAACGGATAATCTGACTAGATATGTTTTCATCCGTCCAGTTAGAGATACAAAAGCAGTGAATGTTGTTCGAGTGATGGAAGATTTCGTCATCGATTTTGGAGCGCCGATTCGACTTGTGACGGACAGAGGGACGTGCTTCACGTCAGATCTTTTCGCAGACTTTTGTTCCCGACATGGAATACATCATACCTTAAATTCACCTCGTCACCCTCAAGCCAACGGCTTAGTCGAACGGACAAACAATACACTGATTCCAGCGATTCAAGCAAGTGTCAAGCAAGCTGAAGGCAGAGATTGGGATCTCAGATTGAAAGAAGTTCAGCGAAACCTTAATTCATCGCCAAACCAGACGACAGGGAAGAGTCCATTCGAATTGTTACATGGATATATTAACCGTCATGACGAAGGAGACGTTCGGAAGCTGACGATTGAAGATCAGCAAAGATATACATCGCCCGTGATTCTACAAGAAACGGCTAGACAACGGATACTTGAAGAACAAAAAAATTACAAGGCTCGTTACGATAAGAGTCACACACCAAATGTAATTTTTCATATTGGAGATATCGTGGTGATGAAAGATGTGCCGATCCAAACTGGAGAATCCACAAAGTTACAACGACGATTCCGAGGACCTTTAGTCATAACCCGAATACTTCCTAGCGATACATATGGAGTAGCAGCTTTGAAGTTTGACAAGAGAAATCATCGATATGCTGCGACAGCTCACGCTAGTCAGCTGAAAATTTGGAAAGCACCCGTTTCAGACGAAACTGAAGAAAGCCAAGAGGAGAAGACTGATGATGAGCATGAATTCGAGTTGCCTAATCGATATAGCAAGGAGAATCGAAAGCCAGAGAACAATTTGAAGAAACCGTCTTCAGAAAGAATAATTCGACGAAGCACAAGAGCAAGACAACAAACGCAGCATTATCAAAGTTATTAGGAACTTGTCAGTTAATCGATCTAATGCTCGAGGACGAGCGTATGTCAGGATGGTCGATTGTTAAGGATTGTTTCAGAAAAATAAGTTTTAATAAGATTAATACATTTAAATTATGAGCGGCGAAAAGTTCAATGTTAAAACAAGACTCTAGAGGGCGTGAGAATAGAGAGGAGTGGGGCGAGAAAGCGCGAAGAACGGAAAGCGAGAGAGTTCGAGCGAGATCGTGATGGCGTATAGATCGAGCGGTTGATCGTAGTTAGTCCTTTATGAAAAATAGAGATGTTTAACGAGCGAGAGTTTTGTAAACGAAAGTCTTTTCGTGGACTTTAAGTGTGTGTATTAATTAACTCCTTTTAATATATCAATAAATTTGTTTTAAAGTTTAATTCTAAAACTCATGTGTCGTGATTGTGTTCGACCCTCCAACTTAGTATTATTCAATATCTTTATAATTAAGCTTTATGTGCAAAAACAATTAGAAAAATAACCATTTATCCCTTTATATTTTAACACTAATCAGTAGTAAGCGATCTAAGAACTACGTATAGAAAAGAAAAATAATCATTAAAGAACATTATTTTGCATGTCAATACGGAAAAACAGCACGTTGTTTTAATATTTTACAATTTGTAGCTATTTTGACGATTTTGACTAATTTTGAGTGCTATAAGCTCCTAAAATGACAATTTTATCTTCCAATCAGTAGTCAGCGATCTAAGAACTACGAATTGAAAAGAAACATAATGATTAAACAATATAGTTTTTCATATTAATGCGAACAAACCGAATGAATTTCTGTTACTTTACGATTTTTTTGCTATTTTGATGATTTTGACTGCTTTAAACTCCAAAAATGACAAATTTAACTTCAAATCAGTAATCGTCGATCTAACAACTGCATATTAAAAGAAAACTTACTAATTAAACAACACAATTTGACACAAAAATGCGGACAGAACAAATTTTTTTTTTTTACGATTTTTAGCCATTTTAGGTGCTTTAAAAGTTTTAATTGTACAATTTAACTTTAGATCCTTAATCTACGATTCAAAAAGCACCTTATAAAGAAGCAAAGTCATTAATTTCACACCACAATTCTACACAGCAGTGCGGACAGACAAAAATAATTTTTTAAATTTTTTACTTTTTTGCGATTTTGACCGATTCTAACTATTAAACTATCAATTTTGATCTCAAATTCACAATCTGCGACCAAAAAAACATCTAGGAGACATAAAAAACTACGAGTTTCTTTCAATGATTCAACAGAATTGCGTAAACATTAAAATCTTAAATTTTAATTTTTTTGCATTTATTCGCGGTTTTGACCGAGTAAAACTTTTAAATTGTCATTTTTTACCTCATATTCACAATCTGCGACCCAAAAATCATCTAGGAGAGATGGGAAATTACAAGTTTCTTTTATTGACTCAACACAATTGCGTGGACAGACAAAAATTCAATTGTACTTTATTATTATTAATTTGTGGGCTCTATGTTAATTTGTCCACGGACATTTTTTTTTTACCCACGCCGAGGAGCGGGCAGCGCAATGTCAGCAGTGGCGCTATACAGTAAACCGCCGCACTAAAAATTGAATATCTCCATTAGTTTCAGACCCTCCATCAATTTTTTTTTTAAGACGCAGAAAAAGATAAGGAATTTAAAAACAATTTATTCATAAACGTTTTTCACGGCCAAATGTAAGAAAAGTTAATGTAAAAAATTTGTTTGACTTTTTTTTGGTCAAATTTTTGGAAAATTTAAAACTTTTAAATTACTTTAAATTACTACAAAAAATATCATGGTTTGAAAAAACTCGTACCTCAAAATTCAAAGCCTTCTAACTTCAACAAATTTGAAAATTTTTGAAAACTCTTTGGCCCACAAATAATTCTTACCTAACACTAAACTTTTACCAATTTTCAAGAAAATCGAAAGACCTCAAACCAACTTTGTTTTTTTTGAAAAATTTTGACCCCCTTAGCGTTTTTAAAAAATCGATTTTTTTTTATTATATTTTCGTACAACACATGTATTTAAGAGTACACATAGAAAATTGCAATCCAGTCCCGTGAATATTCTGCAAGTTAGACTCATACAGAGCCGTGGAGAGCCAGCTCGGGCCCCGGGGAAAAATACAAAGACGGGCCCTATTGGCTTGTAAAAAATTTTCATGCCTCTTTCTATGAATATTTTGTTTTGTTTTGTTTAGTAGCGGATTTTTGGAGGCGGGCCCCAACGAGACCCGGGCCCCGGGGGAAAAGCCCCTACTGCCCCCCCCCCCCCTCTCGTCAGGCCTGGACTCATGTTTGTAAATAGTGCCAGGTAGCTACATAGAACGCAGTCTTTTTTAGTTATTGGCCTTTTGCAAATAAAACCCTTCTAATGTACTTAAATGCATAAAGAGAAAGTGTGGTGGTATTATTTTCATGTCTAATAGATAAATTTCACATTTTCCGTTCCCAACTCTGGAAATATTAAAAATGCTTCTGAAACTTTAAACTTGCTTTTCTCAAAACTATGTTTTTCAAGTCGGCGAACACGATTTCTCAAAAACCGTTGAACCGATTTAGCTCTAATCTTCACACAAGCTCAACAACTACTTTTTGCTGTCCTTGATCGAAGGTTTTTTTTAAATAAAATTAAAATTTTTAATCAACATTTGAAGACGATTTTTTTTTTCATAAAAATGAACTATTTTTTTTTTTAGAAGCTGCCATTTTGTCAAAAAGTTATATTTTTTTAATTCTTTCGATCAAAGACTACATTTTTTCATACGCTAACAGAATCTATTTAACTTTTTTAATTGCAGATAATTCTATCAATTGTCTTGTTCACCGCGGGGCACTTTTTTTTCGAGGACCTTTGGGTGATAAGCTACAGGGGCCCAAAAAAATAATATTTTTACAAATGAAATATTTTTTTTTAAACTTTAAATGTTTAAAATTTAAAGATGTAAATTATTATTAAAAAACTTTCGCTTTAATAAATAAATATTCCTTTAAAAAAAATCCAGAAAAACTGCATTTTTCCGACCGCCTGACTGTATATAACCCCTTATATTATTCCATGTAATTGCTAGTAGTAGTTGTAATTTATTTACAACTTGTTATCAAATTGAGCTAGAGAGTTGCAACTTTATCTTAATTTTCCAACTTATCAAGGCCATTGGAGCCAAACACGAACAAAAAAGTCAAAATAATAATTTTAACAATTGTTTAAACAAATTATATTGTTTATTTTCAAGATTTGCACAAAATGAGATACATAGTTGCAACTTTTTTTAATTTTGCAACTTTTCGAGGTTAGTGAAGCCATGTACTAACAACTAACTAAAAATAATAATTTTTATAATTGTTTAAACAAATTATAATTTTTATTATCAACTTTTTTTTAAATAGGGCTATGGAGATGCAACTTTTCGAGGTCAGTAAAGCTATGTACTCACAACAAACTAAAAATAATAATTTTTATAATTGTTTAAACAAATTATATTGTTTATTATCAACATTTTATTAAATAGAGCTACAGAAATGAAACTTTTTCTCAAATTTTCAACTTTTCGAGGTCAGTCAACCCAAGTACTAACAACAAATTAATAATAATAATTTTTACAATGATTTAAACAAATTGTATTGTTTATTATCAACTTTTTATGAAATAGAGCTAAAGAGTTGCAACTTTTTTTTAATTTTGCAACTTTTGAAAGTCTATAAAAACAAGTGTGAGCAACAAAATAAGGAAATAAATTTTAACAATTGTTTAACCCTGACGAAGGTATCGGATTGAATTTCAATCAGTTTGAATAAGTTATAATCAATATTCTTCTGGGGCATTCCGAAATTTGTCATATTCGAATATAAATTGGAACGGATTCTTCGGAATGATTCGGAATGAAATAACGGGATTCAGCCGGATTAAAATTTAGCTTCGGAATGAAACGGATTAATTCGGAAAAAACTTTTCGTCAAGTTACATCTATTTTTAGATTCGGATAAAAACTGATTGGCTTCGAAACAAATTTCGGAATGCCCCGGAAGAATACTGATTAAAACTTATTCAAACTAATTGAAATTCAATTCAATATTTTTGCCAGGGAAACCATTTAGGAATATATTCCTAACATTTGTTTTTTCTAATATAACCTTTTTCCAAAAACAATTTTCCTAATGTCATTTTTCTAATATAATTTTCCTAGTTATATTTTTCTAAAGTATATATTTTCTAACCATATAATTTTGTCTAGTGTAACGAATGTAGTCCATTAAGACATTTGATTGTTTTTTAGTCAACAAATTTCGTGTCATTTAAACCAACCTTACAAATTATGTGTTCAAAGTTGATCAAAACTCAAAATTAATATCACCAATAAATGTTAAAAGTTTATTAAAATTAATAGTTAAGATCAACAACAATATGGACGCTGATGTATGAAAATTGTTGGGAAAAAATTGATTATGGATGGTTACATTTATTACCGAGTAAATAATGTGAAACACTTTATTGTTCTCTAAATTTCATTACTAACAACCGAAATAATAAAGCACCATTTCAGAACTGTCAAATTTTACTTTCATTGCATACTTTCATTTTGAATTTAAATAATTTCGAACTTCGGAAAAAATTAATAGCTTTAGGAGAAAATTAACAGCTTTAGAAAAAAAATTCATAGCATTAGGAAATTTAGATTAGGAAAAAAGTTTTAAGAATTTGCTTTTTCGGAAACAGTACTTTAGAAAAATACACAATTAGGATAAACAGATTAGGAAAATAGGTGGGGAATCCTAGAAAGATCAAAAAGTGTCAATCAATTTTTAAACAAAGATTCAATGAACTTCTTTTTACGTTTTAAAATGCAAATTTCTTTTATTAAGGAATATCCCTCAGTATCGCATCAGAATGACGATTATAACGCTTGTTAAAAAATTGTAAAAAGTCTAAAAGAAATTAATGACATTGCCGAGCTCAACGTAAAATTAATATAATATACAAATTTTTACGTCCTTCCAAATTATTGTTAAACACAGAAGACGAACAAAAAGGACATCTATAAATAAATTTTTTTATTCATTAACGTTTCGAAGCTGAACCCAGCCTCCTATTCAAAATTTTATTGTGTTATTTTCTACAATACAATATATAAGAATTAATTCTTTCAAAAATTGGAGAAACAAAAATTATTTTTTCTTTCAAATTACATTAAAAAAACATATAAAAATAAACTCACCAAAACGTATAAATTTCAAAATTTCGTCAAGTCATCAACACATTATACAGTCATAAAATACGTCAAATATAAAACATTCCAACTTTGTTTTTTATATATACAATTCCAAACGTCATTGCAGTCACAGGTTACCTTAACATTTTTTTTAACCTTTTTATTTTGTTTTCAATTATTATAAAATTAAAATAATAATGAATTTAATTGCAAAGTTTTTCAAAAATTATTTACCATTTTGCAATAACACATTCCATATTAATAATTTCAATAATTACAATAACTTTTTTTAAATTTTATATTCAATATAATCAGTAAAGTTTTTTACTTTTTTTATATTATATCACAAATTATAAGATATTAATTTGCTTCAAATTTTTCATTCCGATGAGAGAATTAAGTTGCTTGTCTTATCATGTGTTTTTGTATTATGTGTTGGCTTCTTATACTCTATTGAGTCTTCTTTCTTTAATCTCTTGAGTTTGAGTATTAAGTTTTAGCATTAGGTTGATTACTCTTGCATGTATTTTGAGTTATTTGTGAAGTTTGTAGATTCTATGTATTATGAGTTTATAAGTATTGATCTTTTGCTTTTTATGTTTTCTGTTTTTTCAGTCTTAAGTTTTGAGTTTTATTGTTGAGTTTTATGTTGATAATCTCATGCTGATAATCTTATGTCTTAATATTTGTATTTTAATTATGTGTTTTAATTATTATTATTTTTATTATTATTATTATTATATTTTATGTCTCTTGTTGTATGTTCTAATTTTGATGTCATGTGTTAGATACTTTTACTCTGAGTTCCATGTTTTGAGTTATCTGTCTTTAGTTTTTTTAATTGTTTGCTTCTTTTGGTAGTATTAGGTAGTTTGAATATTCAAACTAATATATATTAGGTTTAAATCCTAATGTTTCAATTATTACCAGTTTCGTATTATATCTCGAGTTGCATGTCCTATGACTTTTGTTTTTTAATTCTAAGGACTGAAATTAATGTATTCAATCTTACATGTTCTTAGTTGATGTTTCTTCTAATCTTATATTTTAAGTAATTCGTTAAAAATGTTTAGGTTCTATGTATTAGGTCTTTTTTCTTGAATGTTTCGAGTCTGAATTCTTTAGTTCTATTGTTGATTTTGATGTTAATAATCTTGTGTTGAAAATCTTATGTCTTAAGTCTTATGTTTTAGGTATTACCATCTCATGTCTTCAGTTATATGTATATATGTCTTATGTCGTAGTTAGAGAATAAGTCTTATATTTTAAATATTTTATCAAAAATTTTAGGTTCTATTTCTTATATCTCTTTTCTATGAGTGTTACATCGTGTGCCTTATGTTTAGAGTCTTAAATTTGAAGGTTTATTAAGTTTTATGTTGATAATCTTACATCTTAAGGCTCATGTTTCAAATGTTCTGTCTTATGCCTCAAGTTTCATGTTTGATGTCATTTGTTTTTTAACTCTTAAGCTCTGAAATTGATGTATTGAGTTACTTGTTCTTGGTTTTATGGTTTAATTCTTAGGTTGATTACTGTTCAAATCTAATATTTTATGTTATTTGTCGAAATTTATAGATTATATGTAATATAAGTGTGCTCTCTTTGTGTGTTACACCTCGTGTCTTATGTTTCGAGTCTGAAGGTTCAAGTTTTATTGTTGAGTTTGATGTTGATAATTTTATGTCATAAGAGGCGTCTGTTAAGAAGTTTAAAACTCATGTTTAGATTTGCATGTCCTATGTCTTGTGTTATGTGTTTCGATTCTTATATTTTAAGTTTGATGTATTGAGTCATATGTTTTCAGTTTTATGATTTAAGTTTTATGTTCATCAGGGACCAAGTCTTACATATTTTTTAATAATTTATCGAAAATTTTAGGTTTTATGTGCTGAGCATTTCTTTCTTGGGTGTTATATCTTTTGTTTTATGTTTCAAATCCGAAGGTTTAAGTTTAGTTGTTGAGTTTTATGTTGATAATGTTATGTCTTTAGGCGCATGTTCAAAAGTTTTTATCTCATGTCTAGATTTTCATGTTTTGTGTCTTGAGTTATTTGTTTTGATTCCTATGCTTTGAGTTGTTTGTATTGAGTCTTATTTCTTTAGTTTTACTATTTAAGTTTTAGGTTCATTACGATACAAGTCTTATATTATAAGTAACTTATCGAAATTGTTAGGTTCTATATATTGACTATTTTTTTTCTTGGGTGTTATATCTTGTGTCTTATATTTTGAATCTTATTGTTTGAGTTTAATTATTGAGTTTATGTTGATAATATTATGTCTTTATGTTAATGCTTGATGTTTATATCTCGTGTCTTGATGTATACATGTCTTAAGTCCTTTATTATCTGTTTCGTTTCTTATGCTTTGAGTTTGAGTATTAAGTTTTAACATTAGGTTGATTACTACTTATATCTTACGCTTTAAATAAGTTGTTAGAATTTATGGGTTCTATGTATTGAGTCTTATTTCTTGAGTATTACATCTTGTGTTTTATGTTTTGAGCTTTAAAGTTTGAGATTAATTGATGAATTTAATGTTAATAATTTATGTCTTGAGGCTTATGTTTTAAGTATTTGATCTCATGTCTCGAATAGTAAATCTTATGTCTTAAGTCTTATGTTATGTGTTTCGATTCTTATGCTTTGAGTTTGAGTCTTATGTATTTAGGATTATGATTTGAATCTTAGGTTAATTTCTATTTATGTCTTACGGTTTAAGTAATTTGTTAAAATTTATGAGTTCTATGTTTTTAGTCTTTTTTCTTGAATATTACATCTTGTGTCTTATGTTTTGAATTTTAAGGTTTGAGATTTATTGATGAATTTTATGTTAATAATCTTATGTCTTAAGGCTTATGTTTTTAGTATTTTATCTCATGTCTTGTGTCATGTGTTCTGTTCTTATACTTTGAGTGTTATGTATTTTTGTTGTTATATCTTATGTCTGATGTTTCGAATCTTAAGGTTGTGTTTAATTGTTGAGTTTTATGCTACTAATTTTATTATTTAGACTAAGGTTTAAAGTTTATATCTCATGTCTTGATTTATATGTCTTAAGTCTTCTGTTATGTGTTTCGATTCTTATGCTTTGAGTTTGAGTCTTATGTCTTTAGGATTATGATTTGAATCTTAGGTTAGTTTCTATTTATGTCTTACGGTTTAAGTAATTTGTTAAAATTTATGGGTTCTATGTATTGAGTCTTGTTTCTTGAGTATTACATCTTGTGTCTTATGTTTTGAATTTTAAGGTTTGAGATTTATTGATGAATTTTATGTCAATAATCTTATGTCTTAAGGTTTATGTTTTAAGTATTTTATCTTATGTCTTGAATAGCAAATCTTATGTCTTGTGTCATGTGTTCTATTCTTGTACTTTGAGTTTCATGTATTTTGACGGTTATGTCTTATGTCCTATGTTTCGAATCTTAAGGTTGAGTTTAATTGATGAGTTTTATGTTAATCATTTTATTATTTAGACTTATGTTTGAGGTTTATATCTCGTGTCTCGATTTATGTCTTGTGTCATGTGTTCTATTTTTATGCTTTGAGTTCGAGTCTCATGTCTTTAGGATTATAATTTGAATCTTAGGTTAATTTCTATTTATGACTTACGGTTTAAGTAATTTGTTAAAAGATTTAGGTTCTATGAATAGAATTTTTTCTTTTTTTCTTGAATATTACATCTTGTGTCTTATGTTTTAAGTCTTAAGGTTTGAGATTTATTGATGTATTTTATGTTAAAAATCTTATGTTGTAAGGATTATGTTTGAAGTATTTGATCTCATGTCTCGAATAGCAAATGTGTTCTATCCTTGTACTTTGAGTTTCATGTATTTTGATGGTTATGTCTTATGTCCTATGTTTCGAATCTTAAGGTTGAGTTTAATTAATGAGTTTTATGTTAATAATTTTATTATTTAGACTTAGGTTTGAGGTTTATATCTCGTGTCTTGATTTATTTATTTATTTATTTATTTATTTATTTAGTTGATTACACCCGCGGTCACAAATTGACCATGAATGGGTTACAGAAATTGTGCATAAAATATTTGCATACAATGTGTATATCTATATTAGTTTATGTCTTGTGTCACTATCTTAGTCACATTCTTTCCCACTACTAAAAATCCATGGAATGGTTAACAATGCTTTGGAATGTACTATAAGAATAAAATCTCTTAAATAACCAATATTTTAATAAACAAAACTTAGAAAGCAATAAATTATATTCTTAATAAACAAAATCTGACAAAGGCATGATTTTTAAACATTTAAATTAAATAAACAATTTTTTTAAAGTCTAGACAGAAGGAATCAATAAATTATATTTTTCTTTAACAAAAGCCGACAAAATTCATGATTTCTAAACATTTAATAATATGAATAAAATTCCGGAAAGAAGTAACCAATTATTAATAAAATGATAAGAATAAAATTCCTGGAAAAAATATTAATAAACAAAACTCAGGAAGCAATAAATTATATTCTTGATAAACAAAATGCTTGTAATAAAAAAGTCTGCTCTGGAATGCACTATAAGGAAGATAGTCAAAACAAACCTTCAATGGAATGTGGGACCGGAAATCACGATTGCGCAACACCTCTTTTAATTTCTTTATTCTAATTAGACTTATTTTTTCCCACGATTAAAATTAATTTTTAATAAACAAAAGCAATAAACATTTGACAAATTCTTGGAAATCGGAAACCATTATCTCAATATATGACATTCCATACTTGCAACTTCCGGTACCCTCACACGGATACACACACACAAAGCAGCTCACACATATATGCACTAACACTTTTCTATCCAGAACCGGCCTAGCTTATCTACTCATTAGATTTAATAATTAATAGTATCAAAAAAAGGTGGTCTTTAATTGAAAAAAAACAGAAAAATCCCTGAGGAAGAATTTATTAAATGCATTGAATTTAATACATGTTCTACTTATTTTCAATTTAATAATTGTTATTATAAACAAATTTTTAAATGTCCTATGGGTTCTTCAATCGCTCCAATTCTTTCAGATTTAGTATTACAAGATCTTGAAGAATTTGTCTTTGATAAATTGAAATTTAAAATTTGTTTTTATCAGAGATACGTAGACGATACAATTTTGTTCTTTCCAAAAGATAAATTGAGTATAATTATAGAAACTTTTAATTCTTACCATAATAGATTACAGTTTACACATGAAATAGAATCTAAAAATTCTATTTCTTTCTTGGACTTAAAAATAAGTCATTCCTATCTCTCAATAAAATAAAAATTCTAAAACTGAAAAAAAGTTTCGACTGTTTAGTTCTATATCATAAAAAGTTGAAATAAAACATTAATAATTTATTTAAATAATTATAAAAAATATTATTTTTAGTTTGTTAGTACATGGCTTCACTGACCTCAAAAAGTTGCAAAATTAAGAAAAAGTTGCAACTCTGTAGCTCAATTTGTGCAAATCTTGAAAATAAACAATATAATTTGTTTAAACAATTGTTAAAATTATTATTTTCACTTTTTTGTTCGTGTTAGGCTCCAATGGCCTTGAGAAGTTGCAAAATTAAAAAAAAGTTGCAACTCTCTACCTCTATTTCATAAGATGTTGATAATAAACTATATAATTTGTTTAAACAATTGTAAAAATTATTATTATTTGTTTGTTGTTAATACTTGCGTTGACTGATCTCGAAAAGGTGAAAATTTGAGAAAAAGTTGCGTCTCCATAGCTCTATTTAATAAAAAGTTAATAATAAAGAATATAATTTGTTTAAACAATTGTAAAAATTATTATTTTTAGTTTGTTGTTAGTACATGGTTTCGTAGACCTCGAAAAGTTGCAAAATTAAGAAAAAGTTGCATCTTTATAGCTCTATTTAATAAAAAGTTGATAATAAACAATATAATTTGTTTAAACATTTGTAAAAATTATTATTTTTAGTTTGTTGTTAGTACATGGCTTCACTGATCTCGAAAAGTTGTAAAATTAAGGAAAAGTTGTAACTCTGTACCTCAATTTGTGCAAATCTTGAAAATAAACAATATAATTTGTTTAAACAATTGTTGAAATTATTACTTTGACTTTTTTATTCGTGTTTGGCTCCAATGGCTTTGATAAGTTAGAAAATTAAGATAAAGTTGCAACTCTCAATTTGATAAAAAGTTGTAAATAAACAATAATAATTTGCATAAACAAATTAACAATTATATGGCATAGTGATTAAAAATCAATATTTATGTTATGTATTTCAAATATAGGAAAAAAGCTTTATGAAAATAGTAAAAAATATTTTTTAACGATTTCTTCGTAATTTTGCAATTTAAGGGGTTTTTTTGGGGTCCTATAAAAAATAGTTAATATCAAAAAGTGGTTAAATAAAAATCCTAGGTGGTAAGAGCATTAAAAAAAAATTTTTTTGTTTCGATCCACCCTACTACACATTTGTGAAATATAAGAAAGGCAAACACGAAATTTGACTAAAAATCACAGGGCGTCTCACAGTGCTTTAAAATGAGAATTTACTGTTCAGAATCCTCCACAGCCCGCAATTCTTAACCAGTTTCAATTTTTTTCTTTTTTTAATTTCTCGGTATAAAATTATCTATAAAACTGTCATTTTTTATTTTTGATTTATTTGTTTATTTAATTTAAAAATAAACAAAAATACAGACAAAATTGTCTATTTGAGCTATAATAATTTTTATCTTTACAAAAATTATAAAATTCAACTTAGTATCCTCAGAAAGTATTGTAATAACACTCATAGAAAAAAAAAATCCAATAAGCTTATGATTTAATAATTATAAACAATTATTATAAACAAATTCTTGCCTGTGCTTCATAATCCTAAAAAAATAATTTTTTTTGGTAAATGTTGTATAATTTATTATAAGTATTATAATTATTACGTACCTGGTTTATTATTTATATTATTAATATACCTACAATTATTAATAAAAAATTATTATTTTATAAAAATATTCAATTTTATAATTATTTGGTGTTGAAAATGTTTTATTTTTAAATAAAATAACAAACATGAAAAATTATTTATTTTAATTGTTATTAATAATCAAAATTTTTTAATATACAATATGTTTTCAAACAACAATATCTTTTAGAAGAAACAACCAATTGCAGTAAAGAAAACCTTACGCTCTGTGATAAAATATAAAAATTCAGAATTTTTGTATATAAATGTTAATAGGAATAGTCATTGTTTATCGAAAATAGCGTTTAAAAATTGTTTATAGCTTTGTCTACAACTTTTAACAATTGTATAACCAAAAAAAAAATCATTTTTTTAGAATTAAGAATCACAGGCAAGAATTTGTTTATAATAATTGTTTATAATTATTAAATCATAAGCTTATTGAATTATTTTTTTTCTATGAGTGTTATTACAATACTTTCTTAGGATACTAAGTTGAATTTTATAATTTTTGTAAAGATAAAAATTATTATATGTGACGCTCCAGGGTGAACGGGACCTTAGCTGCAAGAAATGAATTTTACGGGACGGGCATTTGAAGTTGAGCCTGCCTATGTTATTGTTAGGTTTCGCCTGTGTTTCATTGCCAATTACTCAAAAACTAATAGACATAAAAAAGTTTTTATTTCTGTATGCGAAAGAGCAACTCAAATTCTATCGATTCATATTAAAAATTCAAAATCTAATGTTTTGAATTTTTCAGGATGGGCGTTTGAAGATGAACCTGCCTTTGTTATTTTTCTGTTATGCCTATCTTTCATCACTAATAACGCAAAAACTAATAGTCATAAACAAGATTTGATTTCTGTATGTGAAAGAGCAACTTAAATTCTATCGATTCATAATAAAAATTCAAAATCCAATGTTTTGCAGCTAAGGTCCCTTTCACCCTGGAGCGTCACATATAGAGAAGTTGAAATTTGATTTCAGGAAGGTGAATAGCACATAAAAAACACAAATTTTTTTTTATGTCATTTGCTTTTTTATTTTTAAGTGATGTTTCGATGATCCCTGTTTGTCATCCTCATCAGGCTAATAAAAAGACAAAAATACACAATTAAACAAAAAGCACTATTGAAAACTAAGAAACACAATTTTATGTTAAACAAAATTAAAAATTATAAAATACCTCATCGTCAAATTTAACGTTACATAGTAACTCGTCGAACAGTTTTAAAAGGTATGTCAGATGGTAACAAGCCTCTTGTCAAGACTAAATTAAAATTAACAAATAAATTACATTGAGACGAAATAGTGAAAGAGTCGATGAACTTAAAATGTAAACAATAATATGGACAGAGCGAAAACAGAAATCATGATTTTAATTTACTGATTATAGGAAAATAAATTTTATTTAAATATGAAATATCATTTTTTTTATTGAGGGTAAAATTATTATTTTTAATGAATAACATTTCAGAAAAACGACGCTTTTTGAAATCAGATTCACGATCAATGATGAGAACATTTTCCCAATCAAACTTATGATTTTGTTTAAGTTGGTGTAAACTCACTACTGAAGACTTATTTTTTAGAGTTATATGTTCGTTGATGCGTTCTTTAAGTGCACGTTTAGTTTCACCAACATAACATACTGAACAATCTTTACAATGAAATTTATAAACAATATTCGTTTCGTCCCATTTTTCAGAACGATCTTTGCCAAGCTTAACAATTGATTTAAAATTTTTTTTAACAATAGGTATGGATTGAATATTGTAAGATTTAAAAATATTTGACAATCTAAAAGTCAGGATAATTAAAAGGGATACAAACTTTCGGAATATGTTTATATAAGTGAGATAAAGGATTTTGAACTGTCTGAATATTATTAATCTTAGATTCGATTTTTTTACATCGAGTTTTCAAATGTTTATTAATAAAATTAATAGGATAATCATTGTCTGTTAAAATTTGTTTTACCTTTTTTAGATTGTCATTGTGAAACGAATGATGTGAAAGTAACAATGCTCTGTCCACGAGGTTGTAAACAATGTTTATTTTTTGTTGAATAGGATGATTAGAAAAGTAATTAATGAGTCTGCTAGAAGAAATGGGTTTTTGATACCAATTATGGCAAATTTTATTATATTTTATAATTAAGGTGACATCTAAAAAGTTAATTTGGTTATTGTTTTGTATTTCATAATTAAACTGTCAATTATTATTATAGGAATTAAAAACACTGGTAATTAAATTGACATGATCTTTGTGTATACAACAGATGGTATTATCAACATATCTATGATAAAACAGTGGAACACAATTATGTTCATTTTTTAAAATATGCAGACAATCACTTTCCAAAGTATCCATTACAATGTCGGCGAACAATGGTGAAATGGGGAAACCCATTGGAGTGCCATAAACTTGTTGGTAATATGAGTCATTAAAAGAAAAAAACGTATTTTCAAACAAAAATGTAGTGCACTCAATAATCTTATTTAATGGCATTTGGCAATTACTCAAAGATGTTGCTCTGCGTTCAAGACTTTGTATAGCTAATTTTAAAGGTATATTTGTAAAAAGAGAAGTGACATCGAGAGAGACCAAAACATAATCAGTAGGAACTGAAATATTTCCCAAATTTTTTATGAGATCAAAACTGTTATTGATATGTGATTGCGGACTAATAATATTATCTTTAAGATCCCCAATGAAAAATTTCTGGGTTATGCTGATGCTTACAACTGGCGCGGTACCGCGCCTGATGTTTCTGCCAAGGATTGGCTTGACAGAGTCGGCGCAGTACTGCACAGCGTGTAGGAACGAGTTTAAAGTTCACACAAATTGTCAACCAAATTTGATCATGGGATCTTATACTTAATATCATAAGGTGTAATAATCAATTTTTTTAAAAATCCTATCTGCTTAATTGCTCTTAAAATTTAAAAAAATTTAAAAATTTACAAACAAAAATTTTTATTTTTTATTTTTATTAATTTTGTTTGCTCTTTACTTCAAGTAATGGTTTAAAAAACATTTCTGAGTCATACAAACTGAAGAAACCATTTATACTAATGAATAAATTATTAAAATTAGTGTAAATAAGGTTTCGCGAATTCAAAAATAATCTTTACTTTTACTTATTTCATTCGATACAATTAAAACAATTGATATAGCACTCTAAAAAAGAAGTTTTGATTTAAGCCCACTTTGGACTGCTATTGTTTACATGAGACTCAAATTCGACTGGATTTCAGCCATAAAATGTACTGAAACTGATTTTAACCCGAAAAATTGGCTGATTTTAAGTTATTTTGAGTTTCAGTTGTAAACAAAGTAAGATTTTATTTTTCTAGTGAGTGTTATGTAACCTAATATTAATCGTGTTTTTGCAAAATGTCGCAGTATTTAACTCATTCAGAAAACCGAAAGAAAGTTTGTGCTGTGTGTGGCAAAAAAATAATTTTTGGTAAGCAAAAAATAAGTACTTTTGCCACACACAGCACAAACTTTCTTTCGATTTTCTGAATGAGTTAAATACTGCGACATTTTGCAAAAACACGATTAATATTAGGTTACATAACACTATATCAATTGTTTTAATTGTATCGAATGAAATAAGTAAAAGTAAAGATTATTTTTGAATTCGCGAAACCTTATTTACACTAATTTTAATAATTTATTCATTAGTATAAATGGTTTCTTCAGTTTGTATGACTCAGAAATGTTTTTTAAAACATTACTTGAAGTAAAGAGCAAACAAAATTAATAAAAATAAAAAATAAAAATTTTTGTTTGTAAATTTTTAAATTTTTTTAAATTTTAAGAGCAACTAAGCAGATAGGATTTTTAAAAAAATTGATTATTACACCTTATGATATTAAGTATAAGATCCCATGATCAAATTTGGTTGACAATTTGTGTGAACTTTAAACTCGTTCCTACACGCTGTGACTGGCTGTAACGCTGTATCAGTACTGCGCCAATATTGATGTCCAGTATTGGCAGTCAGTATCAGCCCAATGCTGGCGCGGTACCGCGGCTGTTGTTTCTGCCAAGGTCTGTCATAGAAATTTTTTGACAGAGTCGGTACGGTACTGGCTGTAAAGCTGTTTCAGTACTGCGCCAATATTGATTTCCAGTATTGGCAGTCAGTACCAGCGCAATGCTGGTGCGGTACTGCGATTGTTGTTTCTGCCAAGATCTGTCAAAAAAATTTCTTAACAAAGTCGGTGCTGGCTATATAAAGCTATATCATTACTGCGCAAATAATGATACCCAGTATTGGTAGTAAATATCGACCCAATACTGGAGCAGTAAAGTGGCTGTTGTTTTTGCCAAGATCTGTAATAAAATTTCTTGATAGAGCCGGTGCAGTACTGGCTGCAACGCTGTATCAGTACTGCGCCAATATTGATGCCCAGCATTGGCAGTCAGTACCAGCCCAATGCTGGCGCGGTACTGTGCTTCTTATTTCCGCCAAAGGTTGGCTTGCCAGAGTCGGCGCGGTACTGGCTGTAACGCTGTATGTGTACTGCGCCAATATTCATGTACTGTTTTGGCAGTCGTATTTCATTTTCGATTATTTTAATTGTTGTTGTTGTATTTTATTACTTAAAAAAAATTGAAACACGTTATTCTTATAGATTAAAGTGTTTTCAAAATTATTTTTTTTAATAATATTATTATAATTTTTAATCTTTATTGCTATCAATAAAAGTTGCCATATATAAAGATTTAAAAATTAGATAATTCAAAAGTGAATCCTCAAAAATGAAAAGTTAGAAAATTCTGAATTCTTTATATAGACTAAAACTAGCACAACTTTAATTGAATGTTTAATTTTTATGAATATTATTCAAACAATTTTTCTTATTAATTATTTAGGCAGAGTTTACTACAGTTTAAAAAATATTTATTAAAAAAAGTAAATGGTCCTCTCCATAACTGATCTGAAATTCAAATATTGGTTTTTGTAAATATTAAACTAAGCCAGCGTGGCTGTGGGGTTTAAGCGTATAACTTGCGTCCGAAGGGTCTCGGGTTCGATCCCAACCAGCGTGCGATTTTTCGTTTTATATAATAGTTTTAATTGTTTAGGTATAGCGAATATTAATCATATATGTTAAAATTTGTTTAAACAAGTTAAATTAACTAATAAAATCTCAAAATAAAATTTGCAAGACGAAGTTTTAATTCGATTAATGAAATAATTGTACATAATAGTTGTATTCCAAAAATATAAATTTTATTTTTTATTTGCTCAAATAAGCAATAATAATGATAAATAGTAAATTAATAACAAAATTGTACTGCGCCAGTGACTTTTTTCCCCTTGGGTTATTTGATTCCACTTTTCCGCCCGAATTTCTCCTTGACAATATACGCTTATACTGTTCACCATTAATGCGTTAGCCCTGGCAGGGCCGTATTGCTAGTACCGATCGTCGTTATCATCCCAGAGTTAGGTCAGTATTGCGCCAGCATTGGCAACCAGTACTGCAGTAGTATTTGCATTCGATACTGTACCAGTACTGGCATACTGTACTACGCCAGCCCTGGCAGGCAGTACTGCGCTGGTACTAGCAGTCAGTACTGAATGGCGTTATCATCCCAGAGTAAGGTCAATACTGCGCCAGTACTGGGTTACAGTACTGCGCCAGACTCACATAATACTGGGTCATTGGGTCATTATATAGATGTTTAGCTAAAAAATAAGTAGGACTATTGACCAAAGAAATAATAGGACGAAAAGGGACATCCTTCTTATGTACCTTGGGAAGTCTATAGCATTTTGCCAAAACAGTATCAGTACAGGTTAGTTTATTATGGTGAAATTTGTATTTTAAGAAATTATTGTCGTTTAAATCATGAAGCAAGTGTTTAGTATTAGTTTGTAGATCAATTAATGGATTCTCAGCGAGTTGTTTATAAGTAGAAGTATCAGATAATAGGTCAGACATTTTCTCAATATAAATAGACTTGTAAAGGCAGACAGTAGTATTACCTTTGTCTGAATTAGTAAACATTATGTCGGGATTATTTTTTAAAAAATTATTTGTCAGATTAACTTTTTTGGCAAAATTCCTATCGTCTTTAGAAATATGTGGAATTTTATTTATGTTAAATCTAAGATTATGTGTGATCTTCTGTCGAATGTCATTTTTAATTTCATTGTTAATATCTAAATTGTTAATTGACATTTCAGCGTTTTTTAAAATGTTTACGACATCATTATTTGATACCGTTTTTTCGAAACTATAGTTTGAACCCAAAGCAACTACGTCGACAATATCCTGTGGTAAATTCACATTGATTAAGTTAACAATCCATTTATTTTTATTATTATTAGAGTATTTAACATTATGATTATATTTAGCTAGTAAGTTGTCAAATTTTTTAAAAAAGGTTTGTTTTAAATTATTATGGATCGATGAAAATTTTTTTTGAGAAAATTCAAAAAATTTGTTTTTTATATCATTATTTAAAGATGTACCATTTATATGAATTTTTAATTTTTTAGTGAGAAAATTAATATTAACATGAATATCATTTATTTCAGTATTTAAAACTTTGCGTAGAAAATGAGACTTTAGTTTAAAAAATTGGTTTTTATAAGAATTATTGTAAAATGTCAAATTATTGAAACGAATACCGTAGTTCAAAATATGCTGTGGTTAGATGTCGTGACTCCTACAGCTTAACAAGAATTGTCGTCTTGACATTGATGCTGCCAACTGTCGATGAGTAGTAGTCCAATCTTTTAATAGATTCTGGACTGATGGACCATATGTTTGATGTATGGATTTGAAGAAACTCAGTGTAGCCATGATTTAAAGGTCCGTTACAAATCAAGGACCAAAGTTGATTTGGTCTCTATAAAAAAAATTTGGAAGGAAATTTACTTCTTTTGAAAAAATTATTATAGCTCAAATAGACAATTTTGTCTGTATTTTTGTTTATTTTTAAATTAAATAAACAAAAAAATGAAAAATCGAAAATGACAGTTTTATAGATAATTCTATACCGAGAAATTAAAAAAAAAAAAAATCGAAATTGGTTAAGAATTGCGGGCTGTGGAGAATTTTGAATAGTAAATTCTCATTTTAAACCACTGTGCGCCTGAACTACAAACAAATAAGTAATAAATCCATTATTTTTTATTGTTGTGACAGAATTTTAATGTTTTGCGGGAAATGTAGGATACTTTACAATAAATGTGGTATGAGAGTCTTTGTGTCACAGTTTGCTCAAATGCTAAACTATCCCTCAAAATCCAGAACGAATGGTCACCTTTTTAATGAAAATTAAGAGATAGGGGTCATCCATAAACCACGTAGCTCTTTAGGAGGAGGGGGTCAAGCTAAAGGCTACTCTAAGAGGAAAAAATGGAATTATGGAAGACCCCATAGCTCTTTTTGAATATATCTGCACCAAACTTCAATTCTCCAGGTAAATAATTTGAATGCAGAGAAGGGAAGGGGGTCAAAAAAATATGTACAGAAGCACGAGTAAAATTATAAGAGTTTCATTTTAGAAAATTCGTGTATAGAAGCCCAAAAATTAAATAATGCTCCCTGAGGAAGAAAACTCTTCCGTCATGTAAAAATGTTATGCTGGTAATGTTAGTTGAGGTAATAAATTCGCCCGACTCCGACAAAGTTCCATCTGGTAACTTCATAGTACCCAGAACTGCATCTGGATTCTTAGAAAGTAACTTTTTCAATCAGGTTACTGCAAGATTTTCAACACTAAGGACTTCACTTTCTGCGCTATTTGAAATGAAAAAATTGGAATGCAATTATATTTTAATAAAACTACAATAAATTAACCGTGAAAACATGAAAAATAATGTACTTAAACTAAAAGGTATAGTCCTACTTTACTATTTTGCAGCCTATGATGTAGCGCTAGTGAATTTGATTTTTTTTAGGTATGATACCACCAAACCAAAAAATTCGAAAAAATACACGTAAAATTAGACACTTAGAAGCCTTTTTCCTGGAAATATAAAAGTGGTCACTCTAAAATATCATGCTAAAAAAAACTCTCTAAATTTTCAAAATCTTTTTTTAATTGTTTTTTGAGCAGAATTAAACTTTTTTTTTTTAAAATAGTGTTTTAGTTTCTTATAACACGTATTTGTTTCATCAAAATCGGTTCAGTCGTTTTCGAGAGAAATAAGATTTTTGATTTTTCTTTTCCCCTCCATAACTCCTTCAAAAATGTTTTTTTAAAATAAAATTTAGGAAAATGGTAAATTCTTAAGGTGCCAACAAATTACCTGAATTTCAATTTCATACTCGCAGGGGCATTTTTTGCATGCTTATTCCGCTAGGCCCTTTGTAAATATAACGAAATATTGAAAGTACTGCAAACAATGATTTAATGATGTTCAGGTACCTTAAAAATAATTATCTTTTGTTAATTGACTTGATGCTAATGGAAACTAAAGCTTTAATTCATATTAATCAATTCATTAATTAAATTTACTACTATTTTTCAAAGAATTTAATGATCCTCAGAATTAAAAAATGTACATCTCAAAATTTACATATAATATTATAATATTAACAAATAAGAATTTATTGTAGACATTGTTGGAAATTTTAAATTCTATTAAAATTTAAATCACTTTCGCTGTTGCTTTGGTCTTCTTTGTTGTATTGTGAAATTAAAACACCATCACCAGAAAAATGATGTTTTAATTCTAAGTGATATAGACACAATGAAAGATATTGCGAAAAAGTAAATTGATGATCCTTATAACTTGCGTAACGATTTTGTACGAAGGTCCAAATATTTTCCAGTTCCGATCTAAACATAAAATATAAATACTTCTTATAAACATAATAAAAAATGGATTATTTGATCATACGTAGGTATAGGGAAAAATTCCTTATCTGTCCAGGTAAAAAATAAAATTCATTCAATTTAGCAAAAACTTTTCTAAAGTCTTCTCATTGTCAGTATGAGTCAAAATATCAAATATTTTATGCAACACACGCGTATTATGGACGCTTTACGCTACCTGCTTTGATGGTTGTAAGTGAACGTTTACAGATGAGTCCAAAATTTTCAGGACAGATAGTACTCTTCATTTCACTAGTGTTTTAAAACTCATTATTGCCAGGAAAATTAAGTTGTAATCTGGGACAAATTATAGACTCCCCATTAAATCAGAAAGTTCCCCAACAATTTGTGTGTTAAGGATTAAATAAATAAATTAGACTATATTTAAACCGTCACTTATATTTTATTCAGTCTAAATTTCAAGATAAGATACGATCCTGGTTTCCAGCTGACTAATAACTTGCAACGAATATCCCCACAAAGGGAACAAGGGACAGTCTTCCATCGCACTCATTTCGCGATCATAAGAAAGAGCAACAGTCTCGTCGTTCTGGTCCATTTTTAGTAAAAATTATATAATCGCAAAAGGCTCCCAACATTATGCGGTACATTACTAGTTATAAATAATAAAACACTTTTGTAAGATAATTAATCAAATTTATTTGAGACTAGATATTTCCTTCCTACTCGTAAATGGTTCCTGGCGCAAGTGTACATGGTTACGCTAATTACTCATGCGCTGGAAACACGTGAATTCTCTTTTCTGTGGAAGTGAGAACTTCGCATATACGTTTCTCGCTTTTTGCAAGTCAGTTGATTTACAGGAATTGATTTTACCTACTACGATCCCCACAGTACTTCCCCCTCTCCAAGTGTAAACATCAATGCAACTGTACAACAGTGAAAGGGGAACAAATATGTTAAACAATACAATAAATTGGTGCTATCGTGATCTAATCTCTAGTATAGCCCTCAAGTGATTTAAAGTGAAATTCAAATAAATAAAACTTCAAATAAAACTTTGGTAAGTACAATACAACAAGTATATTTAAAAGTAATAAAAATAGTACTACGCGACTTTTATTAGTTATTATACACTCGTTTAACGGCCTTACAGGCCCAATGAGTGTCCTCCGTAGGGAGTTCCTAGAATTCAGTACTTTTGTATATATTCTCTAAGTGTTTTCGCGTCTACAGAACGGCTTGAAATTAGGAGTACTCGCCTTTGCCTGGACCACCCGGTATATTGGGTTTGCTCGCAGGTGGAGAGGGAAAACTGTAGAAAACCCTCTCCTGAGTACAACCGGTTTATCGACAGTCGAGTTCTAGTGATCTGCACAGGTCGATTACCGACAGTGCATATCATTATACCTCGACGTCTTTACCTTCCACTGAAGTTATCTCACAGCCGGAAAAAATCCCAGGCTCCCCGGGGCGCGAACCAAGCAAGCTTGACGCTTGACTTGGCGCGACCGTAGAGTCCAGAACCTTAACCAACTGAGCTAACTCCGTGGTGACTTTTATTATAATTAAAAGGTGATATCCCTAATTTTTCTAATAGAAATATCGCTGTCGTATCAGTCTTTAATTGTTACGTTTTATTTGTTAGGCAATAAAGTCAAAATTAAACTTAAAAGTAAAATTTATTTCTATACAAGATTTTATTTATTTCCGGAAATGTCGAAAGAAACTCTCTTTTTGTTAACGTACGTACAGAAAATTGGTCTAGACCCTAAATTATTACAATTATTTTGTAAAGTCGCGGGTAAATTTGTCTGTGCCCTGCTTGTCCACTCGACAGAACTCATACTATCATTATTATTCGCAAAAAATGCGGGTTTTAAATTTTCAACGGAAATTTGTTTACCCTGATAATACAAAATACCTTAAAAATGACTGGCTAAAATACCTAGATGAGTTCAGTCACTCTTGAGGTACGATTTAAATAATTTCGTATCTAGAAAATACCTAACAGTTTGGGTTTTTATTAGGGTTACTTTTTGGCCTTTTAAACCCTAAAGAATTTTATTTTGCTTTTGCCCTCTCATAAAATTAAAGGTTCTTTTACAATTGTTTTTTTAATTTTAAATTATTTGTATTATTTATTCTAATTTTATACTCGTTCTTCAATACCCTGTCGATAGAAAATACCTCAAAAATGACTGATTCGGTATTCTTTAGTTATTGTTACTCTTACAATTCCAGGTAAAATTTTTTGCTTTGCATATGGGGATTTAAAAGAAATTAATTTCTTTTTCCAGTACATTTGTTAAATTTCAAATGTCGAAAAAGGGACGAAAGAGGTCGTGAAGCTTTGAAACATCTGAAAAGGATTATAAATCGGAAACAAAAATTTCTCTCATTTTTAAATTAGAAATTTATAAATTGAGAATTTGCATTTTACGTGTTTTAATGATTCTATGTATCTAAATTTTTCCCCCAAAATTTTGTTTCTAATGAAAAATAACAATATTTATAATAATTCACTGTTATTTAATTTGATTGATTTAAAATTTTTTTTTAGATATTCATAATCGTCAAAAACCAAAGATTTTTAATTTTTTTGTTTCCAATTTAAAATTTGCAAATTGCAAAATTTTTGAGTTATAAAACGTTTAGGTTACTTGAACCATAAAAGAAAAAAATACCGGTAGGCATCGGTATTTCAGTTCAAAGTATATTTATGATCCTATTGAGACTTAAATAAGTAATCGTGTCATTTTAAAGGACTACCTATGCAAAGCAAAAAATGGTACCTTATATTGTAAGAGTAAAAATGACTAAAGAATACAGTATCAGTTATTTTTGAGGTATTTTTAAGGTATTTTCTGTCGAGAGGGTATTAACACCAATAATTTCGACTTCAAAAACTCTATCTGAGGTACGATTAATTATTCTGTGCGAACCAGACTATGGTCATTCTAGCGCTTTTTAATTGCCTCTGTTTTTAAATAAACTTGAGAACAAATGTACAAATCTTTGAAGAAAAGTATATTTCTCCGATGCTTATGCCCAACAGACACTGCACAGTGGTCGGAATAGCAAAAAAGCTGGACAAAACCTAAAAATGCATTAAAAATTCTTAACAGAAAGAGCATAAAGATTTTTTGGGATCCTAATAACGAATCTGGTGCTAGATTTCCAAAATTAAAAATGTCGGGACAAATATGGCGGACGGTTTTTTTAATAATGCTGGATTTTTTTGAAACTTGGTATTAAAAGATTTGTAGGATTGCAGATTGCAAATTTTTTATAAATTTACGATTTTCAAAATGGCCGACACAGTATGGCGGCAGTTATTTTAAAAAATGCTGGATTTGTTTTAAACTTGATATTAAGGGGATTTTAGGGTTGCTGATTATTTGAAACTTGAAAAATTAAATTTATAAGTAGGATTCTTGGCAATATTTGGACAGTTCGTTTGTGGCCTTTTCTAGTCTGCCATAAAATCTTGAATAGTATTTCAAATTGCTATAAAGGTGGGTTTTTCCCTATGCTGTGGCCATGCTTGTCCTTTTTCCCTCTCTCTCTATAGGATACAGGGTCGTCGATGGTACCCTCTTGGCTTCCCACCTTTCGGCATCATGCGGGGGTAGCCTGGTAGGAGTCGTGCGGTCTGCAGCATCGTTAATGGCACCCTCCTGGCTTCCACCAACCGGCTTTGTGGGTAGGTAGCCTGGTGGCCCTCGCGCAGCCTACCGATGCTCGGCAGTTCATCTTTGGTTTTTCATCGAGCCAACATCGTGCATCAGAAGGTGCACTCTTGGACTCCTTGCGGTCTACCTGGTGCCTTGACGTGCACCCTTGACCTTCCTGCGATCTATCGGGTGCCTTGAGGTGCACCCCTGGTCTTCTTGCTGTCTGCCTGTGCGGTTTAGTACTCTTTTGAACGTCCTACAGCCCATGTGCTAGTCAGCTGTCTTCTTACATCAATTGTGACGTATTCAGGGGCAGACTAACACATTTTTCCGCCCTAGACAGTTATTAAAAATTACCGCCCTTCCCGGGGCCCTTCTAAACATACTTTTTTTTTTTTTTTTTGTGACTTATCGAAATCTGCCGCCCCTGAAAATGTGCCAGCCTAGACAGCTGTCTACATTGCCTATCTAGTTAGTCCGTCACTGGAGGTATTCTTCTCTAATTGCAATAAAAATAAACTTTCTTTTGTAAACTATAAAGTGTTGTGAGTTTCAGTAAAATACCAGCATACCTTTTTCAACAAATTGCAAAATTTAAAAAAAATTGCATTCCTCTGACTTTTCTTTTTGTTTTCTACAGATATTTTGTGCATCAGTCTACAATTGTCGTTAATAAACAGAAGGGTCAAATTAGGGCAAATTTTATTATTAAGTATAAATTCTGGATACTTTTGTCTGAATAAATCTGCAAAAAAGGCCACAGCGGATGACAGCATTTGAAAATATTTCTATAATTAATCTAAATCTCAAATAACACTGCCGCATAAAAATGCTGCACTTTCTGACATGCTTTGTTTTGTTCTTTCAAATATTTTATTGGAACCCGTTTTTTTATTATTTCACATGTACCTCAATAATAGCAACCCTCAAAACTCCTAAATGCCAAGTTTATAAAAAATCCAGCATTTTTTAAAAAAGCTCCGTCATATTGTTTCGGCGATTTTGAAAATCGTAAATTTGTAAAAAATTTGCAATCTGCAAACCCAAAAAATTTTAAATACCAAGTTTCAAGAAAATCCAGCATTTGAAAAAAACAGTTCGCCATATTTAACCCGCCATTTTTAATTTTGGAAATCAAGCGCCAGATTTGTTATTAGGAACCCAAAAAATAAATTCTGATCGTGGTTATGTACAAATATTCGGCCGGCGATGTCCCGAATCTAAAATATTGTTTCTTAACCACAGCATAATAGTATCACTGTGGCAGACTTTTAGACCGCAATTTTAAACCAAATTAAAAAATTCTTCTTTCTTCTAACGCTGAACTAAATTCTAAAGAGATCTGTATGAGTCGATTTTTTAATTATTGTTTGGAAATTTTTAATGCTAATGTAAAAAGTATAAAAAACTGATTTTTTACATTTATCGATTTCTTTTGCACAAAAATTTTTTTGCAAACTTAATAATGAATGCATTTAATTTTTGGGGATGTGTCAGTAGTATAAAAAAAGTTTTTTCTCGTAAAATTTGTTATAAACAATCTACATAAAATGTAGATATGATCAAATTAATTGCAAAATGACTGTTTCAAAATGAAAATCTTTGGACAGCTTAAATTAAATATTATTCGTAAAAAATTTGGATCATTTATGTTTAAAAATGTTCCTACGGTGCATTTGTTTATAAAAATTGTTTAAAAAATTAAGAAAAATTATCGCAAAAGTTCGGTTTAACAAAAAGAATGTTTAATTGTAATAATCCAAAGCAAATTTGTAAAAAAAAACAATTTTTTTAGGGTCAACTTGCCGTGAAGTGTAATTGTTTATGGGGCATTCTTCGCATTATTTATATTCAAAAATTAGATTTGCCTGGAATAATTTTTTTTGGAGTCTATACTGAAAAATAATACATACGTATTTTCTGTATTTCGTGATTTGATAGAAATTACAGAAGTTATAAATTATTGAAATTTGGTGTTTTTAACAAAAGGGTATTTTTTGAACGCGATTTTCCCTCCTAATAACGAAAAATTGAAAATAATGTGTTGCATGAAATTTGCTAGAAATTTTATGAATTTTTCAGATATGCAATAAAAACTCATGTATTTGCTATAAAAGTAGCCCTAAAATTAAAATTAAAGTCAAAAAACGTTTTTTCTCAAAGAAAGACGTTATCGATTTTTAAATTTTTTGTGTCAACATAAACTTTGTAAAATAAGAAATTTTTTCCCATTTATGCGAATATGGAGATATTTTTCATTAAGTTGATATTTGCAATTTTGTAGCTTAATGCACAGAGATTAGAGCTGTATTATATAAGAATATAACTTAGTTTTGTTTTATGTGTGTTGAAAGTAATATGTTTTAAAATAAAACAAAAATAAGTTATATTGTTATACAATACAGCTCTATTCTCTGTGCATTGAGCTACAAAATTGCAAATATGAAATAAATGAAAAAGATCTCCATATTCGCATAAATGGGAAAACATTTCTTATTTTGCAAAGTTTATGTTGACACGAAAAATTTAAAAATCGATAACGTCTTTCTTTAAGAAAAAACGTTTTTTGACTTTAATTTTAATTTTAGGGCTACTTTTATGGCAAATACATGAGTTTTTATTGCATATCTGAAAAATTTATGAAATTTCCAGCAAATTTCGTGTAACACATTATTTTCAATTTTTCGTTAATAAGGGAGAAAAACGCGTTAAAAAAATACCCTTTTGTTGAAAACACCAAATTTCAATAATTTAGAACTTCTGTAATTTTTATCAAATCACGAAATACAGAAAATACGTATGTATTATTTTTCAGTATAGACTCCAAAAAAAATTATTCCAGGCAAATCTAATTTTTGAATGTAAATAATGGGAAGAATGCCCCTTATATAATTTGTTTATAAAAATGATAAAATTAATTGTAAAATCACTGTTTTGCAAGGAATATCTCCGGGCGGCTTAGATTTAACATTATTCGTAAAAAATTTGGTTCATTTATGTCCTAAAATGTCCCTACGGTGCATTTGTTTATAAAAATTGTTTTCACAATTAAGAAAAATTATCGCAAAAAATCGGTTTTACAAGAAGAAAGTTTAATTGTAATAATCCAAAGCATATTTACAAAAAAAAACCAATTTTTTTTAAAACATAACTTCCCGTAAAGTGTAAGTTTATAACAAATTTTATGAGCAAAAACTTTTTTTGTACTACTGACACATCCCCAAACATTAAATGCATTCATTATTAGGTTTGCAAAACAAATTTTGTGTTCTACTCTTTTTAGGGTTCCGTAAACCTTTGGTGTTCGGCGGAACCTTTATAGCGAAACTCGTGCGTCCGTAGCCAAAAACCATTCCCCCGCCTCACAGTGGTCTGAAACCCAATTCTAGCCGGACAAAACTATTTACTCAAAAATGCGTTGATAAAATTTCGAACCACTTTGTTTCTAGTAGTTTTTGTGGTCGCTGATTACGAATTTCAAGTCAGATTTCAAAAATTCGAAATGGCGGATCCAATATGGCGGACGAAAATGCAAAATTTTAGCCGAAATTTATAAAACTTAGTACACAGGGGTTTTCGGGGTCGCTGATTCCGAATCCGTGCACAATTTTCCAAAATTTAAAATGGCGGATACAATATGGCGGACAATAATTCAAAATTTCTGCAAAAATTTATGAAACATGGTGTATAGGGGTTATTTGGGTCGCAGATTACGAATCTATACATAATTTTTCAAAATTAAAAATGTCGGATCCAATATGGCGGACATTAATTTGAAAAAATTAGTGTATTTGAATAAAAATTAGGATTTAAGGCTTTTTAAAATTAAAGTCCGCCATATTGGATCCGCCATTTTGAATTTTGGAAAATTGTGCACGGATTCGGAATCAGCGACCCCGAAAACCTCTGTGTACTAAGTTTTATCAATTTCGGAAAAAATTTTGCATTTTCGTCTGCCATTTTGGATCCGCCATTTTGAATTTTTGAAATCTGACTTTAGATTCGTATTCAGCGACCACAAAAACTGCTAGAAACAAAGTGATTCGAAATTTTATCAACACGTTTTTGATTAAATAGTTTAGAATCGGGTTTCAGACCACTGTGCGCCGCGTCTAGGCCTGTCCGTTCGCGCACTACAACGTCGCGTATTACCCGATTTAAAGACAAATATCTCCAAAAGTGTCAAAAAGTGGCAAGAATCTTTTATGTTCATCGAAAGTTAACGTCTTAATGAACATTTCTCAATAAATAATTTTTCGGCAGTTGTCGGCAGCTCTAACTTATGATATCTTGAATTTTGTAGTGTACAAATACTGTAAATAGTTGCCTTCATTGCTTTTTTTTAAATAATAGGTTTAACATTAGAGGAATATTTCTTAAAATATCTTACAAACAGTAAAACGAACTGTTAAATTAATATGTACATTATTTAAATATGTTAATTTAAATGGTCACTAGCTGCAAATAATTGAAGATATGAGTTTTACGGCAAAATCAACTGTAAGCGAGGCTGACGCGGTTAAGACCATGATACATAAATAAAAAAAAAATGTTTAACGGCTGAAATATTCTAAATCAAACACAATAGATATAATAGATCATAAAATCATTAAGGAAACATTTATTTGAAGACATCAATTTTTTGACTTTTGGCCAGCTAGATTCGACTCTCAGACCACTGTGCGCCTTAACTTCTAAACTATTTGACCTAGAGGGTTGAAATTTGTTACACATATGTATTTTCACGTGTAGATTGCATGGAAAATATAAAGAACATAACTTAAGGTGTTGTTCATAACGTTGTCAAGGAAATAACAACTTTTTTTTTGCAAAAATGCATTAAAAAGGACTATTCCCCCCCCCCCTTAACTTCTAAACTATTTGACCTAGAGGTCTGAAATTTGGTACACATATGTATTTTCACGTGTTGATTACACGAAAAATATAGAGAACATGATCTGAATTGATGGCCACAGCGTTGTCAAGGAGAAACTACAAATTTCCAAAAAAAAAAAACGTTTTTTCTCTCTAACTTTGCCATTATTTGAGCTAGAGGGCTAAAATTTGGCACACTCGTGTATTTTTGCATGCAGATTATGAAGAAATTATGTTCAGAAATAAAATTGAATATTATGAGGTCACAAAAAAAATTTCAAAAAATGACCAAAAAGAGGTTTAGACCCCTATGCCAGAGCTCACCCTAATTGTCCTACAGTACCCTTCAAACCAATAAAATTTTTTTTTGTTTACTCAGAGTTTAATAAAACAATATAAAACGCGATTGAAAATTGTTATCACATTTTTTTCAAAATAATTGAAAAACTATGAAAAAAACAAAAAAATTTTTTTAATTTTATACAAGGCTTGATCAAGGCTGACTCAGGACCTATAATCAAGACTGTCATAAGCCCTGAAACCCTATACAAATTTCAGGGCCTCCCCTAAAAAAAAATTCTTGATTTTTATGTTATTTATATGAAATACAACCCTGTACCCTGAAGCAAAAGTTTCATGTACTTGAAGGTAGAAGTATTTTCATAATCTGTACATAAAAATATACAAATGTATCAAATTTTAGTCCTCTAGCTCAAATAGTGTCATAGTTATGGGGAATAAACTTTTTTTTCGAAAATTTGCAGTTTTTTTTTGACAACGTTTTGACTGTGAATCTAAATAATGTTCGCTGTAATTTTCCTGTATTCTACACGTGAAAATACATATGTGTACCAAATTAGAGCTCTCTGTTTGTTAATAAGGTTCATCTTTGTTTCGTAAATGTACGGAACCCTAGATTTTAGTACGGGTGTAACTCGTACTTGCCCGATTTTTTTCTTTTTTTTAACTGCAATAATTGGAAATATTACAGTTTTTGACTAAGAAATATAATTAATTAATACAAAAAACATTTCCTAGACATGTTTTCGATAAAATATTTTTTATTATTTTCAATAATAATAAAAATAAAATATTTCGTAAAGAAAGTTTAACAAAAAATACGCCATATTCTGGACTCCAGGCCTTTATTTGTGCTCAAAATGAGTTAAAATTTTATAATTTATAATCATAAAAGATACATAATTTACTTATTGTAAAAATTTGACAGTTGACAGCTGTCAATTCAACGGCCAACTTTGCAATTAAGCAATTTATCAAAAATGATAGTCTAAGGGTTTTCGGTGTAGCGGATAACGAATATAATGTCAAATAGCCATTTTGACAGTTAACAGTTGTCAATTCAACTGTCAACTTTGACAAACAGTAACTTATTTCTATGAAAATGCCAACCTAAGGATTTTCGGGGCCGCTGATAACAAATATAATGTCAAATTGGCATTTAGACTGTTGACAGCTGTCAATTCAACTGTCAACTTTGCAAAAAAGAAAATAATTTTGATATAAATGACAGTCTAAGGGTTTTCGGGATTGCTGATAACGAATAAAATGTCAAATTGGCAGTTGACAGCTGTAACAGTGGGGCAAACGTGGAATTTACTATTCAAAATGGTTCCAGAAAGAAAAATTGGTTTTCTGCAAAAGTTCGTTTTTACAACTTTGTTTAAAAAAAAAGTTATCATAAATATAACAAATTTAAAAAGTAGCTCCTAAACCTCTGAAAGATTTTATAATAACCTTCCAAACTTTTGCATTAAGTCCAAAAAGAGAAATTTGTTTACTGCAAAATTTTCCTTTTACAACTTTGTTTAAAAAAAAAAGTTATAAAAACTAAAAAAAATTGAAAAGTAGCTCCTTCAACCTCTTAGAAATTAAATTATCATTCAAAAAAAAAAAATAAAAAAAATATATAAGGAATTGCATTGGTAGAACTTTTTGAACAGTAAATTCCAAGTTTCACCCACTGTTAAATAGACAGCTGTCTGAACTGTCAACAGTCTTAATATCAATTTGACATTATGTTCGATATCAGCGACCCCGGAAACCCTTAGACTGTCATTTTCATAAAATTTAATTTATTTTTTGCAAAGTTGAGAGCTGTCATGTGTCAAAATGTCAATTTAACATTATATTTTTTATCATCGGCCCCGAAAACCCTTAGATTGTCATTTATATAAAAATAAATTGGTTTTTGGCAAAGTTGACAGTTAAAATGACAGCTGTCATATGTCTAAATTTTATAATACGTAAATTATGTATCCTCTATGATTATAAGTAATATAATATAAACTCATTTTGAGCACAAATAAAGGCCTGGATTGTCACCGCGTGGATTGTCTTTTCATTTGTAGCTGTGTATTATTCACCTTTCCAACAAAGCTCCCGATTTTTCTCGCGTGTACGCATTTTTCTCCGCTCTCACTCTACTTACAAACAAGTGTTGTACATCAAAATGTTAGGAATTCCAAGTACAATATGAATCTACGTGCAAATTTTGATTATTATTTATTGTAAAAATTCACTAAGCTCGTAAAGTCGAGACACGCTCTACTGACCTCTATTCTAAAGGCCAAGCAGACAAAACTGACGGATATTTTTGAAAATGGCGTATAATAACTCTCGACCAATAAATAGACCTCACTTTTGACACAATGAAAAAAGACCTACTACTCTATTGTACGAACGAACCTAGCAGATGTTTGGAAAAACAGGGTTTCTCCATGGGGGGCCATGCATTCATAACAGGTTTAGACCGCAGGCCTATGCCGATGATAGCGAAACGCGATTTTCAAAAATTCATAAAAAAACAGAAGGTATTTTTGACTGCCTCGTGGTGTCAGCTTGTCGTGGTGAGGGGGCTTAGGACTGGCTAGGCGCTTGTCATTCGGACGCCATCACTGGACGAGCTGTTCGGATCTTCCCATAACTCCTCGACTCCCGATGTCTGGCGAGTTTAGGCACAGGGAAATGAACGGGACCTCGTTAATTCGGGTAGCCGCCGTTTTTCGAACCTGTGCACTAGCTATCCTGTGCGGATGATGTTAATTCAGATTCCAAATGGGGGTTAACCATCCTCGTCAGGTGTGGACGACATGGTTTCTGCGAGGAATAGGACACTCCTGCCTTCTTGGTTTTTCTAAGTTGGTGTGGAGTAGTCTCAATTTAGGGTTGACGCCCGATGGACCGGTTGTCTGTCCGATCTGACCAACGACTCTAGTCCGATCGGCATCTTACAGGCAGTACACTGGGAGTGATAAGTCCTGTCGCGGCGGTTCCAACCGTGGCAGGTACGAGTCTGGTGTGAGCGTAGCTCTGCCGAGGTGGATCTGCGGTAAGGTGTCAGGAGCCAGCCCCTGCGGGATTGATCGGCAAGTGCGTAATGAATGTAAGGAGTCGGAACCTTCATTGCTACTGGCGAGTCCGTTCCGTCCGTGTATTCCGAAAACGGCTAAGCAGTTGATTGGGCCTCAGGGATCTTGGGTAGGATCGCAGTATCCGAGGGTGCACCCGCTCCCAATCATGACGGCCCGCCACTGTTTCCAACAGTGGAAACAGCTCCCCTCGAAAGAGGGGGGGGGGGGCAACTTGCCTTGGTTCCTAAAGTATTGACAATCATGCGCAACGCTTGTTCGAGGCAGAAAAACATAAACGCAGACGTACAGGATACGGTCTCTGTGTACTAGAGGCGGCCTTTGAGGTTATCCGCACAAACATGCGGTTTTTAGAACCAAAAATTTCGAAAAACAATAACACAGAAAAATGAAACAAGGTTGGTCGCCAGTCAAAGAATCAGGAGGATGCTTCTCCCACAGGAAACGCGTGAAAAAGGCGCGCTGTCAAAACACCTCCCGAAAAAATCTTGAAAAAAGGAAAGAACTCGGAGTCCCTAGGGCAGCAACAAAGGCAAACTCCGAGGCAAGAAATACCCGAAAGCCAGCAGTCCTTAAAGACCATGGCAAAGATTGTAGCGAACACGGCAAGTGATGTCGGCCCCTCAGAAAACAACACAGAGTAAAGCAGCAAGGACTGGAAATTCGAGCTTGTTCAAAATAAAAGGAAATAGGCTCGACGGCGTCGGAAGGCTGCAAAAAAGGAGACTGCGAAGGAGGCGCTGAAGTCTAAAAAAGACAAGGCGCCCACGCGGAAGCCATGAGGCACAGAAGCAGTCAGGATTTCATCAACAAACCTGAATTCGTACAGTGAAATCCTGAAGGGATTACAACGATCCCTGAAGCCCGAAGATCTGTGCACGGAAGTGATCAGGACAAGGAGAACTGTGAACAACGAAGTTCTCCTGATCGTGAAAAAAGAAGGGGACACCTTCAAGTTCGCCAGAGCTTTAGCAGATGATTTGAAAGACAAGGCAACTGTTACAGCTTTGGTGAACAAACGAGTTCGCGAGATCAGGGACCTTGATGAGAATGCTTCTAAAAAAGGCATTATCGAGGCTCTAAACGAAAAGCTCGGGTCATCCAATCCGAAGAGAACGGTAACTTAGTTTTATTACATGCAGCGATTTGGGGAAACTTGACCTCACACACTGGACCGGCAGTATATCCTGTCCAATATACAGAGTAGAACCGCAGAAACTTAAAAAGGCAAAAGCCTAAGGTTCCTGCAGATTAATCTGCATAAATGCAAAGAGACTCAAGACCTCCTCGTGCAGACAGCCGTGGAGATAAAGATCGATGTCTTGTTCTGCACTGAACAGAACAGAAAGGACCGTCTTTGTTCTCTGGTATCAAGATAAATCTGGAAGAGCAGCCATACAGATCTGCAATTCCGAGTTACGGGCAGATAAGTTCCTGGAGACGAACAGTGGATTCGTGTGGGTGGAAATGGCAGGAATACGTATGTATAGCTGTTGTTTCTCGCCCAATGATAAACTGTCGGGCTTTGAAAAGCAGATGTATGACCTCGAAACGAGCCTTAAAGAATCCAGGTTGGTTACCCTCATTACAGGTGACTTCAACGCTAAGTCACCAGAATGGAGGGAAAACAAGGCTCGATAAAAGAGGGATCCTGGTCGGAGAAATGATTTCCAGAAACAACCTGGTGGTTGCGAACCAAGGAAGGTCTTGGACCTTTAGGAGAAACGGTCAGTGATCAATAATCGATCTAACGATCACTAGGACCCAGCTAAACATATGCATTAAACATTGGCGCGTCCTGGAGGATTACACCTACAGTGACCACCAGTATATCGAGTTTTCAGTCTCAAGGGGAGACACACTAAGGGCCAGGAACCACGGAGTTCTTCGAGGGAACGGTACAAAGTGGAACATCAAAAAACTCGACAAGGAAAAGTTCGGCCAGTCCCTCAAAGAACCCCGCCTCAATGAGGAGCTAGGATGGGTGAAGAGGCCGAATAATCTTAAAGGAGAAGTGCGGAAGGTGAAAAATATTATTGTTACCGCATGCGACGCGTCAATGCCTTGCCGTAGAAGCACAACCCCAAGAAGAAGAAATGTATACTGGTTGTCAGAGGAATTGGCCTCCTTGCATAAAGCATGCCTCAAAGCAAGATGGAGATTTGACCGTTCTAACGGAGATCCTCTGCTCAAAGAGGCATATACAGAGGCCAAGAGAATCCTCAGGAAGGAGATACGTGCAGCGAAAGGAAGTGCTGAAAAGACCTAATCCGTGAAGTCGACAATGATCCATGGGGTCTGGCTTATAAAATCGTCAACAAGGAATTGTTAACGGTCTGGACAATCCCGGTTGGGTCCGGCAAATTACAAAGGCTTTGTTTCTCCCGGCAGAACCATGGCCTAGGATGGACTGGTGTGACTGTCAAGTTGGTGAGAATGAACTCTTCACTCTCACAGAATTACAGAATGCAGGCAGAAGGTTGAAGCCAGGCAAGGCGCCTGTAATCGATGGGATAAGCAACAAGATCCTTAAACAAGTGATCTTTGCTTCACCCCAGATTCTTTTGGAATGCTACAACAACTGCCTTAAGAGAGGAGAGTTCTTCCGCGACTGGAAAAGACAGAGGCTGGTCCTCCTAAGGAAAGGAGTCAAATCTCTAGATAAAGTCTCATCCTACAGGCCTACTTGCCTGTTAGATACAATGGGCAAACTTCTGGAGGACATGGTTCTGCAGAGAATACAGTCGCACTTGACCGGTGAGAATAGTCTATCTGAAAATCAATTTGGTTTCCGTACAGGCCTGTCCACAGTAGAAGCCATCCAGAAGGCGGTGGACCTAGCCAGGGAAGAAAAAAACAAATTGGGACCAGGGAAGAAAAAGAGCTTCTGTGCGTTGGTAGCCATTGACATACGCAACGCGTTTAATACCGCGCGATGGAAAGATCACATCCAGTCGATGAGAAACAAAGGAATACCGCCCTACCTGTTGCGGATAATGAATAATTATCTTAGTGACAGATGGGTTCTATACGAGGGTGACACCTGCACTCTGAAGGAAGAGATGCAACGAGGTGCCGCTCAAGGCTCGAGGATAGGACCATTCGTATCGAATGTCTCTTACGAAACGGCAGAAGCCCTGGGCGTATTGGTGAACGAATGTTTGAAACGGACAAAGCGCTGGCTGGAGGACAGAAGCCTCCAAATGGCCCTGGAAAAAAACCGAAGCGCTGCTAGTCACAGACAGACGTGGTTATACAGCCCCTGGTATCTAGATAGATGGATTTGAGGTCCAGTAGAGGAAACATATAAAATACTTAGGAGTGGAGCTGGATAAGTTCCTGAATTTCAAACACCACATAACGGTGGTATGACAGAAGGCCGAACAATGTGCGGCAAAATTAGCTCGACTAATGCCCAACATTGGGGGGCCTTCTGAATCAAAGAGGAGACTTGTGGCGAGTGTTGTCCTCTCAAAGCTGTTGTACGCAGCACCTGTATGGGCTCCTACCCTGCGAAATGACAGAAGTAAAACCATCTGTAAAAGGATACTGTCCGCGCAAGGAAGTGTTACTACACGTATCAGTTCGCCCTACCGGACGGAACCGTCTTGTGCTGCTCAGGTCCTTGCGAGCGTCCCGCCGGCAAATCTTTTGGCGCAAGAAAGGGATGAAGTTCTCTTCTTTCTCAAAGACAGAATGTCTACCCGTTATACGGATGACAATAGATCTAGCAAAGACCAAATTCGCCGAGATGCGAGAAGCAGACTCGTCGACAGATGGCAAAAAAGATGGAGCGGGGAGGAGATAGGCCGATGGACGTATCGGCTGATACCAACACTCTCCACTTGGATAAGTAGGAAACACGGAGTAGTTACCTACTACCTAACCCAAGCGCTCACAAGGCACGGGAGTTTTGGGTTATATCTTGAGCGCTTTAAAAAGGTTGACATCTCAAAGTGTGTGTACTGCAAGTTCGCAGTGGACGACCCAGAGCATACAGTCTTCAGTTGCAAGCTTTAAGACGCGGAGAGGCAGATCACGTTCATCGGTGTAAACCGTAAAGTTACACCGGAGAACATGATCCTGCTTATGACTCGTTCTATCGAAGATTGGCAAACCGTTGAGACCTTCATACATTATGTTATGAGGGTCAAAGATCTCGACGGTCGTCAAAGAAGGAAAGTCCCGTAGGATAAGGGAGTAAGTCGCTCCAGCGACAGAGTAAGGGATAAAGGACCACTCCTGATGGCGATACACACGGAAAGTGCTAGCCGGGAGTGGTCTTAAGAGGAGATTCCAGTGATTTTAAGGTTTTTTTCAAAGATTTTTTTTATAGTAAAAAAAATATTTATTACATAATTTTTTTACAATAAAATACAACTTTTAAAGTAATTAAAAACATTTTTTTTTTAATGGAGTCTTAGAAAATGGCTGCCGAAAGTAATCCTCTCTAACACTTGTTTACACTTTTTCTCTGCAACCACTGAACTATAATACTACTGGAACAGGCACAGCGCTACAAAAGCGGCATAGAGAGAGAGAGTTGTGGAGGGGCATGTTGTCTCTTTCTGTACAGTCCGCTTGAGAAGTTTGCTTGTGCCAAACACTCACAACACGCAAAACTGACCAACGCATTAGTTTTAAAGTTTTAGCATTCACTGAAATGACGCGTTCTGCGAGAGAGAAAGCATGCCCCCCATCTGTCTGTCTCACAGCCGCTGCTCTCTTTCAGCTCAACATGCGCGAGCCTGTTCTAGCAGTATTATAGTTCAATGTCTGCAACGGTTAATTTGAAATAAAAAAATTAAATAGTTTCTTAATCAGTACCATTTTGGCTATCGTGTAAACTAGCATAAAAAATGTTTATTGAAAAATAACCGAATGCCAGACTATTGAATTTTTTACCCCTAATTTTGCAACTTAAATTGTTAATAACTTTTTTAAATATTCATGGATCTTAAAAATTCTAGTTTACACGAAAACTACACATTCAAGGAACATGCTGTCGAAATTTCAAGTTATAGTAAATAGTAAAGCACAATAAGAAAAATTTATATTAATAGTTATATACATATAACCCTTCTAATGCACAGTGGTATAAAATGACGAAATTTGGTTCAAATTGACTTATAGACCGCAATTTTGAACCAAATTAAAAAATTCTTCTTTCCTCTAACGCTGAACTAAATTCTAAAGAGATCTGTGAGAGTCGATTTTTTAATTATTGTTTTGTAAATTTTTAATGCTAATGCAAAAAGTATTAAAAAACTGATTTTTTACAGTTATCAATTTCTTTTACACAAAAATTTTTTTGCAAACTTAATAATGAATGCATTTAATTTTTGGGGATGTGTCAGTAGTATAAAAAAAGTTTTTTCTCATAAAATTTGTTATACACAATGTATATAAACAATTACACTTTACGGGAAGTTATGACCAAAAAAAAATTGGTTTTTTTTGTAAATTTGCTTTGGATTAGTACGATTAAACTTTTTTCTTGTTAAACCGGACTTATGCAACAATTTTTCTTATTTGTTTAAACAATTTTTATAAACAAATGCACCGTAGGAATATTTTTGGACACAAATGAACCAAATTTTTTACGAATAATATTAAATCTAAGCCGCCTAGAACTTTTCTTTGCGAAACAGTGATTTCGCAATTAATTTTATCATTTTTATAAACAAATTATATAAACATTTACACTTTACTGGAAGTTAAGACTAAAAAATTGTTTTTTTTTACAAATTTGCTTTGGATTATTACAATTAAACTTTCTTCTTGTTAAACCGAACTTTTGCGATAATTTTTCTTAATTGTTTTAACAATTTTTATAAACAATTGTACTGTATGGACCTTTTTGGGCACAAGTGAATCGATTTTTTTACGAATAATGTTTAATCTAAGCCGCCCATAGATTTTCCTTGTGAAAAAGTCATTTTGCAAATAATTTTATCATTGTAATGAATAAATTATATAAACAATTACACTTTACGGGAAGTTGAGCGTAAAAAAAATGTTTTTTTAATAAATTTGCTTTGGTTTATAGCGTTAAAACTTTCTTTTTGTTAACTGAAATTTTGCAATAATTGTTTTTTTTTGTTTAAACAATTTTTATAAACAATTGCACTGTATGGACTTTTTTGGTAAAATAATATCTACAAAAAAAATTCTAGTCAGTCTTATTTAAACAAGTCTTATAAACTCAATTTCATTTAACCTTAATTTGTTCGTCCGATTAAATTGTTAATGCTTTATTATTTATTAAAATAAAAAATTTTAGAGCAAAACATTTTTTTTAGTAGAATGAAGCTTATTTGTCTGATATATTATTAATTTATGAAACGGAGATAAATATTTCTAGAAAAATATTTGTAATGTGTCATTATTTACATACACAGTGTGCCTTAACCAGTCGCAGGTGGTCTGAAAATGTAATAACAAACGGCTAATGTGGAATTGTCTTAAATGGCTCCCCCCAGATTCTAAATTTTCAAGATTTGAAATCCTAGCTGCTCCACTTTTTGATATTTTTTCGTAAGATCTCTATATTTACCATGAAAACGAGTAAGATGCTATCTATTCAAGAAAATATCGAAATAAGACGTGTCATTATGTATTATAACTGTAAATGTCGCTATACACGACTTTGTTAAAGGCGAAATACTCTTTAGCAATGGATACCCCCCTCAACCCCCCACCACCAAGGATGACATAATTGCTTATTAGAATAAAACGAAATTTTATCCACGGTATTTGAAAATGTTATTGATACTCATCGTTGTAGGATCTTTGACTACCCCCTCCACCCTCATTAACCATCTTTCCCAACTATCTAGCCCTCTATAAACACGGAGTGGGAAGAGAAGAAAGTTGAATTTGATCAAAAAATGAGTCATCTCAAATAGAAATAAAAAGAAGAGAAGAATCGATATCAAAAAGTAATCAAAAGAAAAATGTAAAAGAACAGAAAGTGAGTGACTTGGAGAAAAAGTGGGAAAGGTGGGAAAAACGAGTGAGAAAAAACAATATTGTTGTGAAAGGTCTAGAAATGAAAAATGCAGTGACAGAAACCGCAAAATGTTTTTTATAAGAAACAATTAAAGTAGATGTGAAATTTACAGAAGTATATGAAATCGGAAAAGAAGAAAACAAAGCAATAGTGATTAAACTGGAGACGTAGGAAATGAAAAAAAAGATTTTGCAGAAAAAGTCCACACTCAAAGGAACACAAATTTATGTCGATGATGATCTAACGAAGGCAGAAAGAGAAGTACAGAAAAAAATAAGAGAAGTAGCAAAAAGAGAAAGAGAAAATGGAAATGAAGTAAAGGTAGGATATAGAAAACTTAAAATCAACGGCATCTGGATTTCCTAGAATGAAGAACAAGGAGGATTGACAGAAGAAGCTTTTTTAGAAACAGAAAATTGAAAGTAATGTTGTGGAACATTGCCGGGTTAGAATCAGGAAGATTAATAATTAAGTCGTGAGTTTCAATGGTTTATTAAACCAGCTACTAGGAAAGAGAAGAAAGGAAGAGCGATGGGGGGACAAATTGTAGGATGCAGGAAGCTAAAAAATACAGAATATAAATTCACAGAATGGGACTACGGAGTTAAAATAAGCTATAATACATAAATAATGTTAAAAACATTATGGTTATGGTGTAATGGAAAAAAATGATTTTAAGTAAAACATCATAACTTCGTGAAAAATCATCGTAGAACAATTTTTAAAAAAGCGTTTTAAAGGTCATAAATCAAGCTTTCTATTGGTTCTAGGCATTTATTAAAGTTAAGTCGGGTTCAGATTCTAATTAACAAAAAGTGTCATTTTATTGATTTTAAGGTTAGGGTCAAACCTAGACGTGCTAGGCCAATTCTGATGACGGATTCAGATTCAGCGCATCAAAATACACAGGAAAATATGGGTCTCATACCCAGGCCATGGAACTTCATTTATTTTTGTGTGGCTGTGTAATTAATTAATTTTTGAAATTAGCTATTTATTAAAAATTAGTCATTAGAAAGCATTTGTATATATTATACAGATTACAAATTTTTCCTAATTCTAATAATCTATTATTATCCATGTGAATTATAATGTAAAATTTTTAAACTAATCTAATTAATAATATTATAAAATTTTGAGCAAAAAAAATAGGACGAGAAGTCTCGGTCAATCGAAATTGAACAACAAAACCTCGATCGATTATGAGAAACCGATTTGAGAACTCGGTTTGTTAAACGATAAAAAAAAAGAAAATTGCTCGTTTCTCGGATCGCCTCGATCGAATGCAGCACTATTCTTAAGGTTGAAAATGAATATTCATGCAATAACTACGTAACAAAGATAACGGATATTTTTGTTTCAAAGTAATTTTTCCGATTGAATTGTCTATTTAATATTTCAGAATAATTATAAATTACATTAAAAATTTTTTTTTTATTATTCTGCCCCATTATGCTGAATTATTGTTTGATTATGAAAATACAGACGTTTATTAAATAATAATAACTTTATACTTTATTATTTTGTTCCTTCCACCAGCTTCCATTCAAACTCTATTTGCATATTATTAGTAGAAACCTCTTCTTCAATATAAAACTAGAAATGCGAGCACAAACGTTTGCAACTCAAAATGGAAATGGTTTTTTTTCAGACCATATCAACTGTAAGAAAAACCACTTTCAGCAGTTTTTTGATATTTTAATTATTTATATTTTTTTTGTACTAACAAATTTTTGCAACGTTATCAGAAAAATATAATAACTCGAAATTCGTTGGCTATAAATTAATGCTGATTTTTTTGGTAGTAAAAAAAAAACATTCTCTTAAATGTATATAATTATGAAATTCAATTTTTAAAAATACTATATTTTTAATAACAATTTTAAAAACAATTTAAAATATTTATAGGTTCTAGAGCAAAAGTTATAATTTATCATATGTGATAGTGTACCCTTACCTTTATATATTGAAAAAAATTTGTATTTCCTGTAATAAGCCTAGATATTGAATTTTTTGTTACGCCGTCCATAGAACGTCCGCGCGCCAACCATTGAGATCGCCACAGTGCCAGTAGGATAGTTCTAGAAGTTACTGTGCAAAACTAACTAGAGCCTTTAAATTTAGACCTGATTCAAAGTTTTTTTTCTAAATTAAAGTTTAATAAATTTCTAAAAACTTGATCCAGGTCAATTTTTTAAACAAATGTTTAATTATTTGTTAAATTTTCAATTGAATTATATAATTAAACTTTTATATTCTACTCGTTTAATGTACATCCCCTAGTGACATTTTATCAAAACCCTATAAAATAATTAACTTTACTTTCTGAGAAGCATAAAGTTGTATACAATATATATAATTTGTCCACTTCCCTAATTGTTATAAACAAATTAAAACACAAGAGATATATATTCGGTATTTAATTACATTGCATGAGAGCAATAATTAAAATAATATAAAATAAATAAATTAATATTAAAACAAAATAATATTTTTATATTTACAATAAGCACTAAAATTATTTTAATAATTTATTGTTATAAACAAATGTATCAATAAAATTAGTTAAAATAAATAACTTTTTTACATGAATAATTGTTATAAACAAATTCAAACTTTAATAAAATGTATATTTAAATCTTGAGCAGCAAAGTAATTGCTTTGTGTGTCACATCACAATTAATTTTCTGCTCAAAATATAAAAACATAATATTAAGTTTTTAATTTATTTATAACAATTATTTATGGAAAAAAGTTATATAGGGGAGAGTAGTCAGAGTTGGACATAGTTTTGACTTTTTTCTATAAATTCTCCTATAGGCCGAATTTCGCGATTTCGCTTATATTATTGGAAAGTTCTACTAAAATGCAATGTTTTTGCTAAACATTGTAAAAAAATTGGACCAAAATTTTGGAGTTATAGAACTTTAAAAAAAAGAAAGGTAGTCAGAGTTGAACCAGATAGTCAGAGTTGGGCCACTGTAGAAAATCAATGAAATATGAAAGTAAATCATAGAAACTGATTTTCGCATCATAGAATGGCACTCAAATGCACTTGGAAATGACAAAAGGAAACATGAAATAGAAATTAATCATATTTTCTCTTGTATCGCGAAGCTGATTTGAAAGTGAAAAGGATTACAAAAAATTTGTATTTTGTTTCTTTCCAATGAAAATGAAGTTTTTGACACCTCTTTAAGTTAATAAATTTATTTTCATTGCAAAAATGATTTAGAATTGCAAACTTTCGGGTGTCCCACCATGAACGCTTTATACAAACACCAAATTACGTTCCACATTTTTGTATAACTTCTTAATGAACAATTTTAGTCAACTTAATTGGTCTTTCATAAGTAGGATGAATTAATCAATCAATATTAATTGGTCTTTGTTATATATCTTCTACATTAAATTCTCTAATTTTGACAGTACAAAAAAGTTTTTTGTTGAGCGTATAACACGGACTCGCTTAATACGTCTATATAGTTCGCACACTTCACTGCAACCCATGTGAAAAGTTTGCTGGCATTGCTAACAAGTACTTACACACAAAGACATATAGATTTACTGTGATAAAACAAAATAAACGCGATGATTCAACTCTGACCACTGTCCAACTCTGACTACTCTCCCATATTTTTTGTAATTCCAGTATCATGAAAGTAATGCTATCAATTTTATCTGATATGATTCTAAATAATAATATTGAAGGATGAACTAACTTTATTTATATATTTTTTTATAACAATAAATTATTTAAATAATTTTAGTGCCCATTATTCATATAAAAGTAATATTATTTTGTGATGAGGTAGTAATAGTCCGGGAGCCATGGACCAATTTAACATTCTCATTTCATACCGGCTGAAAATTTGATAACTGCTTACTGAGTATGTGCAAAGAACAGAAACATAAGTCTGGCAGCTAGTTAGCGGTACAGTGGGTGGCAGTAGGGGGGTAAAGTACCCCAAAAAACGGGTTTTCCAATATCATTTCATACCGGTTAACTCCTTATATAAACCAAAGTTTACATTCATACAAATGTAAAAATGCTAGTCTGGCAGTCCCTGGCCGGTACAAACCTGGTCTGGCGAAGGGTTAAAAAGGTGAAAAAATCGAGTTTCTCAATATTTATTTTATTTTTTATTTATTTTATTGAAATTAACCCAACAGTCCTTAGACCAAGTACAGGATTATACATGTAATAATATTACAAATGATTATATTATGAAATTATAAAACTAAGAAGATAAATAAATATGTGCTTAACAATCATTGACCTCGCATTAGCAATATCTTAAAGCAAACTAGCTTCTCTTTACAAATTCTTCAACTACCTGTGAAAACCTACTCATCGAGTTAACAAACATATCTAAGTCGGAATCATTACATAATTTGTTGAATTCATCACACATATCATTAAGTATAGTATCCTTCAATGATTTTTTTCCAATATAAATGGGTTTAATTACTCTAAGATCGAATGGAGGAACGAAGAGAGGAACTAGAGAAAGTAAATAGGGACAATCTATTAAACTTCTAATAATTTTAAAGAAAAAAGTAACAAATCTTATAAATCTGCGATTCTCAAGAGACTGAACATTAAAAGTAACGCATAATTGTTCGTAGTCCGATCCAGGTAGGAGAAATTCCCGATTTTTTTTAAAATAAAGATATTTCAAAAAGCGTTTTTGACATTTATCAATTGCTTGAGTTAGATATTGCGGCATATTATACCACACAACTGAACCGTACTCTAACTTTGATCTAACCAAAGCATAATATAATGATTTAATCGCAGATTCGTTATTAAATTTCCGAGAAATTCTAATCACAAATCCCAGTGTTCTGTTAGCTTCTCTAATAATGTTATCAATGTGTGAATTAAATCTTAATGAACTGCAAAAGTTTATTCCAAGGTCTTTAATAGTGATAACTCTTTCAAGGGGTTCAGAATTTACTGTGTAATCAAAAGTAATGATATTAGTTTTCCTCGAAAAAGTTATCACTTTACATTTCACTGGATTGACAGCCAAAGATTTAGAATTACACCATTCAGAGAATCTATCTACATCAGCCTGAAGATCAATACAGTCACGAACGCAATTAACGTGTCTAAAAATTTTTGCATCATCCGCAAATAAGAGTATATTATTATTTATATAGTGATTTACGTTATTCATATATAAAACAAAAAGCAATGGTCCCAGGTTAGACCCTTGCGGAATTCCACTAGTCGGTGTAAATAAATATGAACAGAATCCAGAATAGTGCACAGACATTTTTCTTTTAGTTAAATAAGACTGTAACAATTTTAATAATTTATCAGGTATATTCAAATTCATCAAATCTGAAATTAAAATACTGTGATCCAAACAATCAAAGGCTTTTTTTATGTCCATAAATATAACATCAACCTGGTGGTTCTTTAATAATAAAGTTTCAACAATTTGCCTAAATGTTACTAAGTTCGTGACCGTTGATCGCCGTTGTACAAAACCATGCTGTGATGGAGAAAGAATTGGAGATAAATAAGGCCAGATAAGATCGCAAAGTATTATCTCGAAAATTTTGGAAAAGTTACATAAGATTGAGATTGGTCTATAATTAATTAGTGATATTCGATTTATCTCCGCTCTTAAAAATTGGACAGATTTTAGCTAATTTCCACTTATCAGGAAATATGCCAGTCTTGAGACTAAGATTAATAATTATTGTTAACGGCACCACAAGTTCCTCCATACATTCCTTAATAAAACACTAGGTATTTTATCATGTCCAGAAGTGTATTTATTTTGTAACTTTTTAATTTTATCTTTGACCTGATTTTGAGAAATCAGTAGACCATCTCCAAATAGTACTTGGTAATAATTTGAAGGCATTTGCAAATCTTGCAAACATGGTTTGAAAACTTTAGAGAAATGATAAGCAAATGCATTTACAATATCTTGTGAGTTATTGAGTTCTGAATCCATATAAAACATAATTCCAGGAATCCTGGAGGATTTATTAATGTTATTTACATAAGCCCAAATTGAAGATGGACTACTGATAGTCTCTTTTTCAACATTTAGCATATAGCGGGTATGAGCGTTTTTTATTTCCAATTTAATTGTTGCTCTTAAAAACTTATAATCATATAAATATTGTTCGCATCTTGAATTTTTATATAGCTTCCTAAGTTTATCTTTAATCTTTATACTATTTATTATCTTATAATTATACCAAATCGGATACCTTGACTTCTCCCTACTTTGCAATAAAATCCCAACGTGGTTCTCAATCAGTCTATAAAGTTCATTATAAAAAAGATCAACTATAACATTCACGTTATCATCAGACTCTAGAAATGACCAATCTGTATCAAATAATGAATTTTTTATGGCAGCAAAATCACAACCCTTAAATTTATATTTTTTATTTTCGTTATTAGTTAAAAATGTTTTTTTACTGTACTTAAAGAGTTCGTAACTTCGAATCTAATAACAAGTGGTGGATGATGAGAATCGACAGGCAGTAGTGGAAATTCATTACTCAAAACTTCGCACGAGAAAGATGAAATAACCAAGTCTAGATATCTGTCGTTTACATTGTGAACATCATTATATTGACGCATTTCATGTGTGTCAAGAAATGTGTGCAGAATGTATGACCTACTATCAGATACATTGTTGTTTACATATTGAACCAAGTTTGGTATATTAAAGTCACCCATAATCATAATATTAGTAGAAAAGGAGATACATAAGGCAGAAAGATTTTCAAAAAAGTTTTCGAATTCATTTAAGGAAATACTTGGTGCAATATATATCGCAATTAAAATTATTGGATTCACCTAAAAATTAATTTTACAAGCGACTATATTAATAAATTGTGATAATGGGAAAATGTGTATTAGTTCGACTGTACCTGACGCAAATCTTGTTTTTACTGCGATGAGAACTCCTCCACCCGCTCTGTCTGTTCTATCATCTCTGTAAATGTCATAAATATCCACATCAAACAATTCTGAGTCACTCGTTGAGCTTTTTAACCACGTTTCCGTAAAAATCAAAATGTCATAATCAGAAACGTCTAAGGACGAAGCCAAGACATCAATCTTAGTATTTAGACCCCTCACATTCTGGTAATAACAATTAATATCATTTAATAAATCAAGGTTTGCAACATACGAACAATTAAAATTACGAGTAACATCTAAAATATTAATATGAAAATCCGATTTTTCAGCTACGTCTGTGACTTTTTCACAATTTTTGCTTCTCCGCGAATTTCTTTGATCGTTAAGTTCTGCTCTCCTTTGGATCGACGTTCCGCTAGTATTTTCAAAACTTCTCTGTACTGTTGTCTTTGTAGAAGTGTTCGGTCCTGAACTAAGGACATTTTCACTGTCGTACTCGATTCTGTCTTCTTCCACTTCCAGTAAAATTGCAGTGTTGTCAGCTTTTTCACCTCCTCCACAAAGATTATACGTACTGGTCGAGGAATTCCCAAGTTCTGTTTGTAAATTCCAATACGTTTTATTTTTACATCAGCAGAACTATGATTAGAATTAATGGATGACAGAAAATCGTTCACTTTATTCGTGTCCAATTTTAATATTTCAGGAATATTGGTCTTACCATCATCAAGTATTTCCGGACACCCAAACAAAATAAGGTTGTGCTGTCGCTGTAATCTATCTGACACCTCTGCAATACACGTAGCCGAAAGATGACCTTCATCAATGTGATGTGTGTTGTTATCAGGATTCTGAATCTCTTGCATTTGAGTTTCGAGGTTCTCAATCCTTTCTACCGCGTTATTAAGTTTTTCAGAGTATGAAGATAGTTTAGTAGTTAATTCTACTTGAACTGACTCAAGTTTACTGGTAATAAATTCTTCGGATTCTTTTTTTGCTTTTTGGAATTGCTCCTCAAGCATTTTGCTGATACTCTCAAGATTAAATTGTGGCGGAGTCGGAGATAAACTTCTAGCTGTGGGTTTGTGAGAGCAACATTTTCTTCTCCCGGTAGATTTGTTGATAGCCAGATTCGTGCATCCAGGATGATAAAAAACACCACATGGACATGAAAACGCGTCACCAACAATATTAGCATTACAATTACCACACGCTCTTGTGTCAGGCATTATGGAAACCAAATTTAGTAAATTAGAAATTGGAAATAAGAAAATGAACGCCGGTAGAGAATCACTGTTTTTCGGGAGACAAAGACAGTTTATATATCACTTTACATTAGATAGACAAGGACAAATTCCATATCAAAGACACTTCACAGTCAAATTATTATTATTACAAATAATTGCTTATATCACCATTATAAAAGATAAACTATAACACTAGCATATGCATCTCACCACAAATAACATTATGATATACTTTTAGTCAAAGAATTGATAGATTTCGCAGTCAAAATCATAAGAAAACCCGGAGCGTAAAATTCACACGTCTAATGCGGCGGCCATTACCATTAATATCATTTCATACCGATTAAAACCTTAATAAAATGAAAGTTTACATTCGTACGAATGTAAAAATACCAGTCTGGCAGTCCTGAGCCGCTACAAACTTGGTCTGGCAGCAGTCTAAAAATGTGCAGCCCCCTGGCGCTACCCACGTCATTAAGTTAGTAAATATCAATTTTCCAGAAAAATGGTAAAAACAAAAATTGTAGGAAATAAGTTTCTCTATTACTTTTGTGTAGAATTTTTTTTTCTATTTACCCACATTTTTGAGTTATAATAGTTTATCGTAAAAAAATTGGGAATTTTAATCAGTTTTACAAAATTCACCACTTCCAGTGATACTTCAGATGAAAATGTTGTGAATAAATCTTATAGAGAACTAGCTTTCAAGCCCGCCTTCTGGTGGCCTGCCATCCACAGTATTTTTTGACAGAAATTATTTTTTTACAAAAAGTATTTTCTGACAGAAATTGAGGGGCTGGATGCAATAAAGGTATATAGACGACTTTCGAAGTCCCACGTTTCTGCCGGAGACTTGCTGTACACGGGGTCAACGAGAGTCTCGCGTATCCCCTTATTGCATCCAGCCCCTCAATTATTAAAAAATAATTTTTTAAGCAACATAATTCTCTTCCAAAAATTATTATTAGGGGGGGGGGGGGTGGTCCCAAACCGACCCCCTAAAAGGCAAAAGCCAAAAAGGTGCCAAAAACTTGTTTGATTGCTGAGGTCAAATTTTTTTCAGTAAAGGAATCATTTTTCTATGTTTCCACTGGTCGCCGGGGCTCTGGATCTCATTAAGTGGGAGGTACAGAGAGAAAAGTGAAAACTGACGTTTTCGACAATCTGAAAAAGGGTGGTATGAAACCGACCCCCTATTTTTATTGCAGGAAATAGCGAAAACAAACAAAAGTTTGAACTTGTATTGTAATTTGAATTAAAAAACAACAAAACAGAATAAACTTAAATTACTTTTACTTTATTTAAATACATTATTTAAGTCCATTTTCAGAATAAGAGTAAAAGAATTATCATTACAATAAAAAATGAGTGTTTTTAGTTTGATCTTAATTACAAGCTATATTATCTTAGCTTAATTATTGTTATTTTATTAAAATACATTTGTAGGTATTATTTGGTAATTACAAATAATTTACTTACTAGTACAATGCAATTAAAAGGGGGGGGGGGGGGTCGGTTTCGGACCACCTTCACTATTTTCACATAATGTCTTGCCGATCATTCATGTCAATGACTTGGCGCGACCGTAGAGTCCAAGACCTTAACCAACTGAGGCGCATGAATATTCCCTAAATCTCATTTATCCTAAATCCCATTAAGCCTAAAATCAAAAAGCCTAAAATGCATTCAGCCAAAATTCCATTTAATCTAAATTGCATTTAACCTAAATTTCATTTAACCTAAATCGCGATTAACCTAAATTCCATTAAACCTAAATTTCATTTTACCTAAATCCCATTCAATCTAAATTCTATTTAACCTAAATCTCATTTAACCTAAATCTCATTTTACCGAAATTCCATTTAACCTAAATTCCATTTAACCTAAATTCCATTTAACATAAATTCCACTTAACCTAAATCCCATTTAACCTAAATTCCATTTAACCTAAATCCCATTTAACCTAAAACGCATTCAGCCTAAATCTCACTTGACCTAAATCCCATTTAACCTAAATCTCATTTAACCTAAATTCCACTTAACCTAAATCCCATTTAACCTAAAACGCATTTAGTCTAAATTCCATTTAACCAAAAATGCATTCAGCCTAAATCTCACTTCACCTAAATCCCATTTAACCTAAATCTCATTTAACCTAAATTCCACTTAATCTAAATCCCATTTAACCTAAAACGCATTTAGTCTAAATTCCATTTAACCTAAATTCCATTTAACCTAAAACGCATTGAGCCTAAATCTCACTTCATCTAAATCCCATTTAACCTAAAACTATATTTGATTCAACTATATTTATCCTTAAATTAAAAAAATTTTTAGGTTCAATGGGATTTAGGTGAAGTGAGATTTAGGCTCAATGCGTTTTAGGTTAAATGGAATTTAGGTTCAATGGAATTTAGACTAAATGCGTTTTAGGTTAAATGGGATTTAGATTAAGTGGAATTTAGGTTAAATGAGATTTAGGTAAAATGGGATTTAGGTGAAGTGAGATTTAGGCTGAATGCATTTTAGGTTAAATGGAATTTAGACTAAATGCGTTTTAGGTTAAATGGGATTTAGGTTAAATGGAATTTAAGTTAAATGAGATTTAGGTTAAATGGGATTTAGGTAAAGTGAGATTTAGGCTGAATGCGTTTTAGGTTAAATGGAATTTAGGTTAAATGGGATTTAGGTTAAATGGAATTTAGGTTAAATAGGATTTAGGTTAAGTGGAATTTATGTTAAATGAGATTTAGGTTAAATGGGATTCAGGTGAAGTGAGATTTAGGCTGAATGCATTTTAGGTTAAATGAAATTTAGACTAAATGCTTTTTAGGTTAAATGGGATTTAGGTTAAGTGGAATTTAGATTAAATGAGATTTAGGTTAAACGGAATTTAGGTTAAATGGGATTTAGGCTGAATGCATTTTAGGTTAAATGGAATTTATACTAAATGTGTTTTAGGTTAAATGGGATTTAGGTTAAATGGAATTTAGGTTAAATGAGATTTAGGTTAAACGGAATTTAGGTTAAATGGGATTTAGGTTAAATGGGATTTAGGTTAAATGGAATGTAGGTTAAATGGAATTTAGGTTAAATGGAATTTATACTAAATGTGTTTTAGGTTAAATGGGATTTAGGTTAAATGGAATTTAGGTTAAATGAGATTTAGGTTAAACGGAATTTAGGTTAAATGGGATTTAGGTTAAATGGGATTTAGGTTAAATGGAATGTAGGTTAAATGGAATTTAGGTTAAATGGAATTTCGGTAAAATGAGATTTAGGTTAAATGAGATTTAGGTTAAATGGAATTTAGATTGAATGGGATTTAGGTAAAATGAAATTTAGGTTTAATGGAATTTAGGTTAAACGCGATTTAGGTTTAATGAAATTTAGGTTAAATGCAATTTAGGTTAAATGGAATTTTGGCTAAATGCGTTTTAGGCTTTTTGATTTTAGGCTTAATGGGATTTAGGCTAAATGAGATTTAGGGAATATTCATGCGCCTGAACCAACTGAGCTAACTCCGTGGTTCCAAAAATTATTAAATTCTAATATATTTTATTAGATATAGTTCCTATTAGCACATACCCGAACAGCACCAGATGTTCCAGCAATATTGGCAAGGCTGAGGCAATGCATTTTTACTTTGCCTTAATCTTGCTAAGTTGTTGATCTCATAAAAATACGCCTTTCATGATGTAAAATTTTTTCAATCAAAATAAATATTTTTTGATAAAAACCTAGAACCAAATTAGCCTAAATTCTATTCAGCCTAAAACCATCTTGCCTAAAATGTATTCAGCCTAAATTCCATTTAACCTAAATTTTATTAAGCCTAAATCCCCTTTAACCTAAAATGCATTTATCAAGAAACCTATTTAACCTAAAATGCATTCAGCCTAAGTCCCACTTAAACTAAAATGCATTCAGCCTAAAATCCACTTTACCTTAATCCCATTAAACCAAAAATGCATACATCCTAAATCCCATTTAACCTAACATGCATTCGCAGCTAAAAACCCAATTATCCTAAAATGCATTTAGCCTAATTCCCACTTATCCCCAAAAGCATTTATCCTACATCTTATTTAACCTAAAATGGAGTCAGCATAAATCCCATTTAACCTAACTCCTATTTATACCAATTCCTATTCAAATTCAATCGTATTCATCCTAAATCCCTTTTAACCTCAAATGCATTCATCCTCAATCTTATTTAACCTAACATGGAATCATCATAAACCCCATAACCTAAAATGCATTCAGCCTAAATCTCATCTAAACAAAAATGCATTCACCCTAAAACCCTTTTAACCTAAAATGCATTTAACCGAAATTCTATTTAATCTTAAATGCATTCACCCTAAATCCCATTTAACCTAAATCCCATTAAACTTAAATCTCATTTAACCTTAAATGCATTCAACCTACATCCCATTTAACCTAAAATGCATTCAGCCTAAATCCTCATTTAACCAAAAATGCATTCCGCCTAAATCCAATTTAACCTGAAATGCATTCAGGCTGAATTCTTTTTCACCTAAAATGCATATAGCTTAAAAAAATTTGGCCTAAATCCCATTGAACGGAATTTATAATGTAAAATTTAGGCTAAACGGAATTTAGGACAAATGGTTTTAGGCTGAATGCCTTTTTGAATTTAATGGGTTATAGTCTGAATGCATTTTAGGTTGAATGGGCTTTAGGTTAAATGGGATTTAGGTTTAATGCATTTTTAGGTTTAATGGGATTTAGGCTAAATGAAAATTAGGTTAAATAAGATTTATTATGTTTTATGGGTTTCAGGCAGAATGTTTTTTAGGTTAAATGGGATTTAGGTGAAATAAGTTTTAGGTTTAATGTGTTTTAGACTGAATTCATTTTAGTTTAAATGGGATTTTGGGTAAATGGAATTTAGGTTAAATAGGATTTAGGTTTAATGGGTTTTAGGCTGAATGTTTTTTATGTTAATTGGGATTTAAATTTATTCCATTAGATTTTTTGGTTTTTATTTTTTTACTCTAAAAATGTTCAGATTTAACATTTTTTTGCATTGTGTCATCTAAAATTATTTTTATTAATGTATTTCTTAAAATTTATAGCAAAATGTGTTCTAAGGAACATAACAAAATTAATGCAAAGGATTAAAAGCCATCTAACACAAAGTTAGTAATATAAAAAAAATGTAGGGTTTTTAATTATTTTGATCCAGAAACCAATTTTATGGGCAAATCTCTGGAACTTTTAAACTCTAGGTGTCTCAAGTGTGTAAATTAATTGTGCAATAAATATGCAAAATTTATTTAAAACAAATATTGACGCATGTAAAGCGTGTTATTAAGTAATGAATTATGTTAGTTTTAAAATTTTTAACTGCACTTTTGGAATAAAATTTTGTTGTGAAACATTGAAAAATGGGGAAAACATCATGGCGACTTTATGTACTTTTCTCAACACAAAGTGGTTTTTTAAGTTAGCACAACATAATCTATTTTAATAAAATCAGAGTTTTGTCTGTACATTACTTAGAACTTTAAATTTCATGCATAATTTTTCGTTTTGAGCATCAAGGATTGTAAATATACCAAAAAAAAATTTCGTGTCTGTATGTATGTATGTATGTTTGTCTGTATGTCACAAAACCTTTGTTCGCGCAGCACATAAAAACGGCTTAACCGCTTGAAACTAAATTTGTCAGAGTCTTAGGTCTTGACCTAAGTGAGGTTTATAAATTTACAGATTTAAAAAATATTGATAAGAACGGGAGATATACCATTTTTTTCAAAAACTGAAAATATCTAAAATTTTCAAATTTTACATATTTGTTGATGGACTGCTTTCAAACATTCAATTATTTTGGGACCAAATTTGGTAGAGTATTAGATCTTGACCCAAGTTAGGTTTATAAATTTATAGATTTTGGAAATATTAATAAGAACGGGAGATATACCATTTTTTTGAAAAATGGAAAAATCGAAAATTTTACATATTTTTTGATGGACTGCTTTCAAATATTCAATTATTTTGGGACCAAATTTGGCAGAGTATTAGATCTTGACCCAAGTTAGGTTTATAAATTTACAGATTTTAAAAATATTAATAACGGGAGATTTACGAGTTTTTCGAAAAATTAGCAAATTTAATATTTTCACATTTTACATTTTTTGATGGACTACTTTTAAACTTTCTATAATTAAGCATTACATGTTATTTCATTACATTTCAGCATAAGTTTGTGGAAAATATTGTCTTATTACCGAGATATATAAGTATGTATAAAATTGTTATATAAAAAAAAAAAAAATCGAAAAAATTATTATCTTAATTCAGTGATATCTATATTAATAAAATAAGAATTTTGTCTGTACATTGCTTAGAACTTTAAATTTCATGCATAATTTTTCGTTTTAAGCATCAAGGAATTCAGATATACCCATACAAAATTTCATGTCTGTATATATGTATGTATGTATGTCACAGAACCTTTGTTCGCGCATCACTTAGAAACAGCTGAACCGTTTGAAACCAAATTTGTCAGAGCGTTAGGTTTTGACCCAAGTTAGGTTTATAAACTTACATACTTAAAAAATATTGATAAGAAAGGAACATATACATTTTTTTTCAAAAAATTCAAAAAATCGAAAATTTTTAAATTATGCATTTTTTTATTAACTGCTGATAAACTTTTTATAATTAAGTATTACCTGTTATTTTGTCATATTTTAGAATAATTTGACAAAAATATCGTATAACTGAGATATATAAGTATAAAATTGGTTTCTGGATCAAAAAAATTTAAAAACCTACATTTTTTTTTATATTACTGACTTTGTGTTAGATGGCTTTTAATCTTTTTGAATTAATTTTGTTATGTTCCCTACAACACATTTTGGAATAAATTTAAAGAAATACATTAATAAAAATAATTTTAGATGACACAATGCAAAAAAAATGTTGAATCTGAATTTTTTGGGGTAAAAAAATAAAAACCAGAAAATCTAATAGATTAAATTTAAATCCTATTTAACCTAAATCCCATTTAACCTAAAAAGCATTCTGCCTAAAACCCATTAAACATAATAAATATTATTTAACCTAATTTTCATTTAGCCTAAATCCCATTAAACCTAAAATGCATTAAGCCTAAATCCCATTTAACCTAAATCTCATTCAACCTAAAATGCATTCAAACTATAACCCATTAAATCCAAAAAGGCATTCAGCCTAAAACTATTTGTCCTAAATCCCGTTTAGCCTAAATTTTACATTATAAATTCCGTTCAATGGGATTTAGGCCAAATTTTTTTAAGCCTAATGCATTTTAGGTAAAAAAGAATTTAGGCTGATTGCATTTTGGGTTAAATTGGATTTAGGCGGAATGCATTTTTGGTGAAATGGGATTTAGGCTTAATGCATTTTAGATTAAATGGGATGTAGGTTGAATGCATTTAAGGTTAAGTGGGATTTAAGTTTAATGGGATTAAGGTTAAATGGGATTTAGGATCAATGCATTTGAGGTTAAATAGAATTTGGGCTAAATGCATTTTAGGTTAAAAGGGTTTTAGAATAAAAGCAATTTTGTTTAGATGGGATTTAGGCTGATGCATTTTAGGTTAAATGGGGTTTATAATGGTTCCATGTTAGGTTAAATGAGATTGAGGATGAATGTCTATGAGGTTAAAAGGGATTTAGGTTAAATACAATTGAAGTTAAATAGGAATTAGTTTAAATAAGAGTTAGGTTAAATGGTATTCAGGTTAAATATGATTTAGGTTAAATGGGATTTATACTGAATTCATTTTAGGTTAAGGTATTTCTCTCGCAGTTATACTTGAAAAAATCGATTTTCTATGGATTTTCTCTAAATTATGAGAAAACGTTATTTAATATGTGCCTTGTGTCTGGTTAAAATTACAGGAACATTTACCGTCTAAATTTTGTGATATTCATATTCGAAATTTCTATTTTACATGCAAAATGATAAAAATTGAAATTTCGAATATTAATATTTCAAATTTTAGACGGTAAATATTCCTGAAATTTTAACCAGATACAAGGCACATATAAAATAACATTTTCTCACAATTTAAGGAAAATCCATAGAAAATCAATTTTTTCAAGTATAACTGCGAGAGAAATTCCTTAAATGAGATGTAGGATAAATGCTTCTGGGGATATGAGATTAAAGTCAAATGGGTTTTAGGCTTTATGCATTTTAGTTTAAGTGGGATTTAGGCTGAATGCATTTTAGGTTAAATGGGTTTCTTGCTAAATGTGTTTTAGATTAAAGGGGATTTAGGCTTAATACAATTTAGGGTAAATGGGATTTGGCTGAATGCATTTTCGGCAAGATGGTTTTAGGCTGAATGGGATTCAGGCTAATTTGGTTCTAGGTTTTTCTCGAAAAACACTTATTATGATGAAAAAAAATTTTACAACATGACATGCGTATTTTTATCAGATCAACAACTTGGCAAGGTTGAGGCAAAGTAAAAATGCCTTGCCTCAACCTTGCCAATATTGCTGGAACATCCGGTGCTGTTTGGGTATGTGCTAATGGGAAGTATATCTAATAAAATGTATTAGAATTTAATAATTTTTGGAAGAGAATTATGTTGCTTTTAGAAAATTCTTTTTTAAATAATTTCTGTCAGAAAATACTTATTGTCAAAAAATACTTTCTGTCAGAAAATCATTTTTGTCAAAAAATACTTTCTGTCAGAAAATCATTTTTGTCAAAAAATACTATCTGTAAGGAAATACCTTTTAACAAAAAATTCTTTCTGTCAAAAAATACTTTTTGTAAAAAAATACTGTTGATGGCACGCCACTAGATTTCGTGCCCGCCGAAGGCGGGCTCGAAAGCTAGTAGAATAATATAACAAATACTTAAGTTGAAATGGATATCTAAGAATAATTTTTAAAGAAGTTAGAGAACAATACGTTCTAAAATAGCAGAGTTATTTACGCGAAATGAAAGCTGAGAACTTACCAAAACTGTGCCCCTTTGGAAATAAGGAGAGCAATAACTTATATTTAAGTTATTAGATAATATTAATTGTAAATTTGACAGGGAGCAAGATTATGTCAGGACTGAGTTAAATATTGAGTTATAAGTAGGTATATGTAAAAATGTCAGAACTGTAACGGTCAGGACTGTAACGACTGATTTTTTATTTACTAAACTGCTAAGTTCACTCTGAACTTTAACCTGTTTTATTTGACACATTAAAAAAATAACAATGAGACTCTTAAAATACAAAAAAAAAACTGCAAAAATGAAACGAAATCAAAAAGCTGAGAAAATGAGAGAAAAAAGAAGAAAAGAAAAAAGGCCCAAAAATGCTGAAAATTATAGAAATCTACGCCAGCAAAAAAAAACTACAAAGGTTATCTTTAAAAAATATTTAATACTTCTGACATTTTAATTAAATCAAAATCACATACTGTTCAAAAATTGTATTATAATATTTATCGTTTAAATTAAATTATTCATTGATTCAAAAAAATTAATTTTTTAACTTTTTCTTGTAGTAAAAATGTATCGGATCTTATCTTTAATATTTAAAAAAAATGTATGTTATTGAATAATATTATGTTGAAAAATTGTCATTGATAATAATCTGGTTTAGATAATTTTGTTATATAAAATTAATTGTTTTAAGGTTTCCTATTTTTATAAATAAAATTGAGTTTTTAATATAAAATCTAAAAAGAAATATATTCATATAAAAAAGAGACGAACGTGAAATGGGAAACAATTGATTCTAACCTGCAAAAAATTATCTAATTAAAAACCTATAAAAATGTATAACACCACACAAATCTTAGAAGTTTAATTACCAAATCTAATTCTATATAAGCATCTTAACTTATCTACAAATTTTTATTGATGTGCTACTAAATTTAGTTATTTATGTTTTTTGAAGTTAAAAGTGAACACTACCGGAGATTTGCCCTTATACTTTTAAATCTCAGTTATACGATATTTTTTCCAAATTATTTTAAAATATGACGAAATAACAGGTAATACTCAATTATAGAAAGTTTTTCAGCAGTCCATCAAAAAATGTAAAATTTGTAAATTTTCTATTTTTTGAATTTTTTTAAAAAAAGGTATATCTCCCGTTCTTATTCATATTTTTCAAATCTGTAAATTTATAAACCTAACTTAAGTCAAGACCTAACACTCTGCCAAACTTGGTTTCAAACGGTTCAACCGTTTCTATTTGATGCGCGAACAAAGGTTCTGTGACATACATACATACATACATAAATACATACATACATACCTACATACAGACATGAAATTTTTTATTGGCATATTGGGAATCCTTGATGCTCAAAACGAAAAATTATGCGTGAAATTTAAAGTTCTAAGCAATGTACAGACAAAATTCTGATTTTATTAATATAGATAGATAGATAGATAGATAATTAAAAAAAATAATCTCTCCTTACTTTTTAGAAATATGATTATTTAGAAATAAGATTATTTTTTATATTACAGTGAATATTTCTTCATTTATAATATTATTATTATAAATTGAAGTCAATTATCAGAAAATATTTAATTTTATAATTTGTTTATTTTTAACATTTTTTGAAAAATTGATCAATCTTCCTTCACAATGAACATTTTTTAGCAAAGTAAATTTATAATTTAAATAAAAAAATCTAAATTGAAGACCTAAAAAATAAACCAGTATCAAACACCATTGATGTAGTAATTAGGGGAGGGTGGTACCATACCAACCCCTCGTACCATACCGACCCCCCTCTGTTTCTCAGAGATCGTGTTACTAGACAAATCGTGAATACCATCAAAAGAACACTTTCATAACTCAGACATTTTGACCATAGGTAATAATCTCTTGGTAATATTGTACCTCGGAATTTTACGTAAAATTAGTTTTTTGCAATAAAATTTTTTGTTTTGGACATATCTTGAATTTAAGTTAAAAGTGTTGAATTGAGTTCAGGAAAATTTAAGTATAAGTTTTTTTGGTTGCTTATTGCCTCTACTTTAATACACAATATTCAAATTCAAACGCTTTCATTGACATAAATGATCGGCAAGAGATTATGTAAAAATAGTGGGGGTGGTCCGAAACCGACCTCCCCCCCCCCCTTTTCTTGCATTGTAATTGTAACTAAATTATTTGTAATTACCAAATAATACCTACAAATTTATTTTAATAAAATAACAATAATTAAGCTAAGATAATAAAGCTTGTAATTAAGATCAGATTAAAAACACTAATTTTTTATTGTAGTGATAATTCTTTTACTCTTATTCTAAAAAAGGCCTTAACTAATGTTTTTAAATAAAGTAAAAGTAATTTAAGTTCATTCTAGTTTGTTGTTTTTTAATTCAAATTACAATACAAGTTCAAAATTTGGTTGGTTTTCGCTATTTTCTGAAATAAAAATAGGGGGTCGGTTTCAGACCACGCTTTTTGAGATTGTCGAAAACGTCAATTTTCGATTTTCTCTTTGTATCTTGCACTGAATGAGATCCAGAGCCTCGGCAACTAGTGGAAACATGGAAAAATTATTCCTTTACTGAAAAAAAATTTGACCTCAGCAATGAAACAAGTTTTTGGCACCTTTTTGGCTTTTGCCTTTTAGGGGGTCGGTTTGGGACCACCCCCCCCTTTGTTTTTGATTTTTTGATAATTTAATATTTTACTTAAATGGTTTGAATTTTTAATTCGAAATTTTTCTATTTGACGATAAAATCTTAATCAGAAACAATAAAAATGACCATTTAATAAGTTTAGGTCAAATTGATTAAAATATAGCAAAATATCAAAATTCTTGAATTTTTCAAAAAATGTCATAACTATCTAATATGGATAGAATTTTAAGTTAGGCTAATAGCTAAAAGACTGCTAAGTTTTACTTAAATCGGTCAATAAGTTTTTACGTGATGCCTGGTCGAAGTTTTTACGACAGACATACATACATATATACGTACATACATACATATATACGTACATACATACATATATACAGACATATTTTTGTCGATGGTATTTTCGGAAAATTTAACGTATAAAAAGAAAAAATATAACAGAAATTTTCAATTCTGTGCACTGTACAGACAAAAGTCTGATTTTATTTATAAGGATAAAAAAATAAGTAATTTTTCTATTTGATACTTTTAAAAAAAATCAATAGTTACAGCTGTAAAATGCGCCCAATAATAAATGTTGACGCATAAAAGCAAAAAAACTCTAAATCAACTATATTAAGGGAATAGGTTCGGTTGTAGGCACCCTTTTTGTTTTTGACCCATAACTTGTGCTCAATAAATATGACACGGTCATTAACATATGTATGGAAAGCTAGAGACCTTAGCTAACTTCTGGCAAAGAAACTCAATTAATTCCGTCGAAGAGAAAAATTATTTTTATAAATTTAATAAAGTGGTCATTTTTTGCAAAAATGAAATTTTGGTTCGGTTGTGGGCACTCTTAAAAAATTGGCTAAAAATGGGGAGAAATGAACTTAAACCACCTCAAATATGAAAAACTATCAATTTAATTATTAATTATACGAGTATACATGAAAATATTTAAATTATTTAAATTATTTTAGGTTTAATTTCAAAACTAAAACTTATTTATATTAAAGGCTTTCAGCGGCAAAGTTACCGAATAAGATAAAACTTTTCACAAATCACTTCAGTCCCCCTTCAATGTAATTCACTTCTACTCTACTTCCAATTTACTTCCATTTCACTTCCACTTCACACCCCCACAGCACCGAAAATTTCCTGAAAATTTATTAAAGATTTATTTGCAAACTTCGGAATATTTAGGTGCAAAGCTTAGCGAAAAATGTGTAAAGATTTAAATGTCCCGATTAAATAAATGTTTAGCGTAAAAGTTGACTGAACATTTAAATTTACATTTTCGTAAAATTTTCGTCGCGAAAGTTTCCTGAACATTTAAATTTACATTTTCGTGAAATTTTCGTCGCGAAAGTTTCCTGAACATTTAAATTTACATTTTCGTGAAATGTTCGTCGTGAAAGTTGACTGAAGATTTAAATTAAATTTTCGTGAAATGTTTGTCGCAAAAGTTGATTCAACATTTGAATTAAATTTTCGTGAAATTTTCGTAGTGAAATTTGACTGAACATTTAAACTGAATATTTGTGAAATGTTTGTCGCAAAAGTGGATTGAACATTTAAGTGAATATTTGCTAAATGTTGAGCGGAAAGTTGACCAAATAAAAAAAATTATATTAAATAGAACACACAGGAAATTGTAAGTTGAAAGATTGTATTAGATTAAGGATTTGTAAAACGTTACAGAATCTTCAAAATTTTATTCAATAAATGTGCTTATATTAATTTAATTACTGTTTAATTTACTTGTTCCCCTTCTATTTAATATAATTTTTTTATCCCGTCAACTTTCCGCTCAACACTTAGCAAATATTCACTTAAATGTTCAATCCACTTTTGCGACAAACATTTCACAAATATTCAGTTTAAATGTTCAGTCAAATTTCACTACGAAAATTTCACGAAAATTTAATTCAAATGTTGAATCAACTTTTGCGACAAACATTTCACGAAAATTTAATTTAAATCTTCAGTCAACTTTCACGACGAACATTTCACGAAAATGTAAATTTAAATGTTCAGGAAACTTTCGCGACGAAAATTTCACGAAAATGTAAATTTAAATGTTCAGGAAACTTTCGCGACGAAAATTTTACGAAAATGTAAATTTAAATGTTCAGTCAACTTTTACGCTAAACATTTATTTAATCGGGACATTTAAATCTTTACACATTTTTCGCTAAGCTTTGCACCTAAATATTCCGAAGTTTGCAAATAAATCTTTAATAAATTTTCAGGAAATTTTCGGTGCTGTTGGGGCATCCACTTTAATTCCGCTGTATATCCACTTTACTTCTACTTCCTTTTTAAGTTCACTTTAATTACACTTCACTTCCACTTCACTTCCACTTCATATCGATATACCGACTATCATTGTCTCTCTTTGTCTCCCTCTTTCACGCATCGAACCCAAAATGCACAACTATTGTCATTACACGACGGACGCTTAAGTCTCGTTATAAGAATTTTGTCCCTAGATCACTCCCAGAAACCCCTTAAAACCCTTAAAATTTGTGAAACACTATTAATAGTTGTGAGAAATTACTTATGATTTCATCTAACACGATATTTCGCGATTTATCTAAATAAATATTGGTGCCCATAACCGAACCAATTTGAGTGCCCACAACCGAACTTTGCAATCATGTTAAAACGTCATGAAAAAAATTTTGGTTGTAAACATTGCTGTGATACTCGGTATTATATTACAGAATATATATTATATTTACTGTGTAAATATGCATTAGCCATACATTTTTAATTGATTCGCTTTGAATTGTGCCACTTTTAAAAATATTTAAAAAAAACTTTTATTTTAATTTCAACGTGAAAAAAATTAATCTCTTTGCAGCAAAAAGTACAGGTGTCCGTTCAATTTTGTATTCTCGCAAAAACCTAAGCGCGGTCATACCACACACTTGACATTTGTCACATTTGACAAATATCTTTTCTGTCAAAAGTTTTGCATGGGTGCCCACAACCGAACTATGCCCACAACCGAACCTTTTCCCCTAAATTTTTGTTGCCAGCTTTAATAGAAATATTGTACACTAATATTGTGTAAATTTTGTATTAATTACTTAGCTTTAACAATAAAAAATGATATAATTAAAAATTACCGGGCAAGTGCGAGTCGGACTCGCGCACGAAGGGTTCCGTCCACAAACTTAAAAATGGATTGAAAACATTTTTTTAATTATTTAATTTTAATAATTCATTTCAATAATTCCTTAGTTGTATAAAGTTTATTCTCCCTTTTACGGGCTCGAAGGGCTCCCGTTCCCTTTACATAACCTTAACCTAATTACATTTTTACTTGACTAACTTACTCTATATCCTTACTCACTAACTAATATTACGCCATCTACTTAACTACCTCCAGTGCCAGGGCTTCCGTTTCCTAAACCTCTGCTCTTATTGTCGATCATACAAATCTACACTACATGACTCTATTTCCTTTCTTTGGCCAATCCCTATTCTCATTCTCTCCCTACGCTCCTCCAACTCTCTCATCCACCTCTCTCCTTTCCCATTCTCATCTAAAATCCAACACACACATTCTCCTACTCCCTTCTTTTCCTCATTTTCTCCCGTACACCTATCCAACACATACCCCCAGTCTTCCAATTCAAAATCACACACTCGGCACAACTTTTCCTGCTCATCCATCCAGTACATGCATTCTCTCATTCCCACCCCCATTCTGAACCTCAGCACCCTATTCCAATTTTTTTCCTTCTTAAGCTCACCTAAATATCTCGACAGTCCTTCCCTCTTACCATCCCATACCATCTGTTATACTTTGAATCCTTTATTTTAGCCCATCTTTCTGCTTTTTCTTTCATGTACTTTTCTATTTCTGTCCAACTCTCCACTCCTTTCCCTTTTTCCTCCTTCCTTACCATCCATCCTTCCTTCTCCCATCCAAACTTACTCTCTGTCCCATTTTTCTCTCTTTTCTTTACTGCTCTCCAACACATCTGTGCTAACTTGCTCCTTTTTTCTTGTCTCATCTTCTTTTCAAAGCCCCATACTCTTTTCCTCTGCCTTACTATCATCTTGTCCCTTTCCAACTCCTCTCTAATCATATACCCTGGACATTTTCCACTCACTCCCATCACCCATCTTATAAACCTTTCATGCACTCTCTCCACATCCTCTCTTTCCTTCCATCCCCACACTTCTACCCCATAACACAGCACCGACCATACCAACATATCAAACATCCACACTCTCCTTTTCCAATCATTCTTAAACCTTCTTTTTCCTATCCCCCACACTTGTCCCATTATCTTACTTGCTTTCTTTACCCTCTTCCTAACATTTAACTCACTCGTTCCATTCCTCGCAAACCAATAACCCAAGTAACAAAACTCATTCACTTCTTCCACCTCTTTCCCATTCAGTCTCATTATCTCTTGTACGCCATTCTTTCTTTTCCTAAACCTTACCACTTTCGTTTTATCCACATTCACTCTTAAATCTCTTTCCCTCACATATACTTCATACTCTCTCAATAACAATCTCATTCCACATTCTTTTTCCGCTATCAACACCAAATCATCCGCATATGCCAGGGAATAGATTCTAGTATTACCTAATACTACTACTCCCTTCACTTTCCGCCATAATCTTTCCTCCATATCCGCTATCAGCAGGTTAAAGAGCAACGGGCTGATCGGGCACCCCTGCATTAACCCTCTTCCTATCCAGAATTCTTTTCCCACTCTCCCCCCTACTCTTACTCTCACACTTGGTTCCTCATATATTTCCTTAATCCTTTCTATAATTCCTTCTTCCACTCCTTTCTCTTTCAATATCCTATATAGAATTCCCCTGTTTACCGATGGAAAGGCCGCCTTGAAATCTACGAATACTGACACTAGTTTCCCCTTCTTCTTTTCCAAATTTCCACTTACTAAATAATTTAGCACATATATATTATTCATCGTACCCATCCACTTCCTAAATCCAGTTTGATTATGTGGGATACAACCTATTTCTTCTACCTGCTTCTCTAATCTCCTTCGTATCACTTTCGCATATATTTTGTACCCTACTGGCATTAGAGTAATACCCCTATAGTCCTCTACCTGTTTCACATCCCCCTTTTTTAGTATAGGGACAATCACTCCTGTCTTCCACTCCTCCGGCCAACCTTCCCCTTTCCACACCCCATTCACTATTCTCCACAACTCCTCCCTAACCCTTTCTCCTCCATACTTTAGCTCTTTATTCTCCATCCCATCTAACCCTGCCGCTTTATTTCTCTTGAGTCTCTCTATTGCCTTATTCACCTCTTCCCTACTAACCCCCTCTTCTCCCACTACTTTTCCTTTTTCTTTCCTACTCTCTTCTTTTATTTTTCCCCCCACTCCACCATACATATCTTTAAAATATTCTGTCCACTCCTTTACTTCTATCTCCTGGTTTATTTCTTGTCTATTCTTCCTTTCCCTATTTATTACTTCCCATTCCTTCCCTTCTCTTATCGCCACTTCTATCTGCTCCATAAATCTCTTTCTGTTCAACTCCCTCTTCTGCTCCAACAGCCTTTCATGTATCCTATGTCTCCTATTGTACTCCCCTTTATCTAACCTTCTTTTTCTCTATTTCTTAATATCCTCTCTGAACCCCTGTTTACTACTTTCACATTCCTCATCCCACCATCCTCGATATCCCATATCTTCTTCATCACACTCCCTTCCAACCTCCTCTTTTACACTATCTACTCTTTCCTTTAAGCCTGTAATTCTTTCCTCTACTTTAACCTCTCCTGGTTTTCCTACTTCCCATGCATTCATCCTCCTGTCATACTCTCTTAAACTCTCCTCTTTCCATTTTACCATTTTCCTCACTCTCTTTACCCCTCTACTCTCCCTCATTTTTCCCTTTCCTCGTTTTTCTTCTCCTACCGTAATTTCAATGGGAAAGTGGTCCGACCCTATCTCCCTCCCCACCTTTAACATTCTTTTTAATGTCCTTTTTCATTTTCTCGTCTGCCATTATGTAATCTTTAACCGTATTCCCCTTTCCATGGAAAGTATATTCTCCCTCCTCATCGCCTTTCGTATTTCCATTCAGAATCGATCATCCTCTTTCCCTCAAAATCCATAATAGTTTCCGCCCCTTCTTTATCTATCTCCTTATGTCTCGATTTCCTTACGAAATCCTGACTTGTCTCTTCCCAACAAGCTCCTCCTCTTTCCCCTGTCCAAGCATTCAGATCCCCTCCGATTAGAACCTTTTTGTCTTTTCCGTCCTCCATCCATTCTTCTAAACTCTCCCATCCCTCCGCCTCCCCCCTTCTCCTATACAATCGCACTAGCGTTATCTCCTCTCTTCCTACTCTAATCTTTGTTGCCATACACCCATCTCTTTCACTGTTCATCTCCTCTTTGACTCTACTCTTCATTTTTCCCGAAACCCACTTTTAAACCTGTCTCCTACTAATTCCCTCCTCTTATTCTCCTTTCTTAACTCCATTATTTCTTCTCTTTCCTCTACCTGTCGTTTCTCTCCATTAATCCACATGCCTTCTCTTCCCAACCTTACAATATTCTGCTTTGCTCTTTCCTCCCACGCTTTCTGATTAATTATCTAACTCATCCTTCTCTCCCTCTGTGTCTTCTCTTCGTCTATTCTCTCATTCCTACTTCTTAATAGCTTTTTCTTTCCCATTACTTGCCACTTCTCTTCCTCACTTCCCAATTCCACTACCCATACCTTAGGGTTCTCTCTATCTTCCCCTCCTAATCCCATTACCTTTCTTACTTGTACCTCTACTCCTATCTCATTCAAAATCTTTTCCACTTCCTCTTTCTCCTTCCCTCTCTCCACCTTCATCCCTTTTATCACTATATTCGCCTTTCTCCTATCATTTTCCATTCTCTGTATTTTTTTCTTCAACTCCATCATCTTTTCCTCCATTTCCTCTCCCCGCATTGTTCTCTCTACCCCGTCATTACCCTCCACTCCATCACTTTTCCTCTCCTCTAACTGCTGCATCCTACTTTTCAATGCATTCTTCTCTATTTCTTCTTCCTCTCCTTTCTTTTCTAATCGTGTAATACTTTCCCACATCTTACCCTTTTCCTCCTTCCATTTTTCCTCCCACTCATTTAGCATCCCCTTAATTTTGCCTATCTCTTCCCACGCCTCCTTTAACCTTTGCTCCCTGCTCTCCTCTTTGTTTTTAAAACTTTCGACCTCGCCCCTACCTTTTTAAATTTCTCTCACGTACCTACCGCCAAATCCCTGAGAGCCGTCGTCACTTCATCTAGCCATTCCTCTATCTTTTCTTCCTCTCTTATCCTTTTCTTTCCCTTCTCTCCTATCCATTTCCTCATATCCCCCTCCGACCCTAAACTACCCGACCGTTGCACCCTTTTATAATTAGAGAGTCTACCCTTTCTTCCTCCTACAGTCTGTTTTGGCGTCACGAAAACCTCTTCCCCGCTCGGGTGGGTTCCCTCTTCCTCTTTTTTCTGCGACTCTACATTCACCTGTTCTGGGTCAGCCCTTTGGTCTCCCACCTGCTGCTGCCCTCTGTCTGTCTCCATCTCTACTTCGTTCATTCTCACTCACCTACCCAGCCTTTCACTCTCCTCTTACCTACCCACGCTTTCTCTCACCTGCCCAGCCTTTCTCTCTCCTCTCACCGCACACTTCCCGCGCAAACACACCTAACCTCAAATTCATCCTTACTTTCACCCTTATTTCACACACACTCTTTTCCCTTACACTTAAACCTCAATCACCCACGCAAAGTACACACACTCTCTTACCTTTTTAAACTTACACACGCTTTTATTTCCTAGCCACAAAACACCTTATCCACTGTACAAAACCACAACGTAAAAATTTCCCAATTACTACGAACGGTACCGGAAACGGAAGCCCCAATAATTCCTTAGTTACTTATTATTTGAATTCTTTGAATAATAATAAATTACAAACATAATTTTTTTACTTTTATTAAAATTTATAACTTTTATAAGATATTTATAAGATTTTTATAAAATTACAAACTTCCTGGCAAATAGACCGAGTTTTTATTTATATAATTTTAAATTTTCAGAAAATTTTTTTTTTTAAATTTAAACTTTTAAAGTAATTTAAACATAAAAATAAACATTTTGTACAAAAAAATAATCTGAAACTATGAAATATGGTAGCTGTTTAGAAGGAAAAATTTCAGTTTTTTGGAAAAAATGTTATGATAATAAATTTAAACTACAATTTTTATGGTTTCATAAAAATTTCTACATAAATTTACACATTTCTGCCAATTCCCAACTTTTCATGGTAAATAGACTTAGCTCTAGCATAGGTGTTTTTTGTCATTTTTCAATTTTTCATTAATAACTTTTGAAAGTTAAGTGCAGCAACGTTTGCTCTAGGTCAAACAGTTTGGGAGGTAAGGTGGAGGGGGTAAATTGGCATTTTAATGCATTTTTTGAAAAAAATCTTGTTATTTTCTTGACAACGCTATGAACATCACGTTTAATCATATTCGCTATATTTTTCCTGTAATCTACATGTGAAAATACATAAGTGTACCAAATTTTAACTCTCTATCTCAAATAGTTTGACCGTTAGGGGGGGGGGGGGGGTAATGATTTTGGGCGACGGACAAACGAGTCAAAACATAAGGGTTCCGTTTTGACACTTCGTGTCCGGAACCCTAAAAAGCTTTTTTAGCAGAACTTTTTTTTTATTTTTTACGTTCTCTCCAAAAAATGTTTTCTTTAAATATTTTTTTTATTGAAATATCATATAATAGTACCTTCAACGAATGCAATATTCTTTGTAATGAGGAAAGCTGTGCTAATTATTAAGATATACGAAAATGAAGTTCAACCCTTTAAAAATGGGAATATATGTAAGATTTGTTTAAAAAATACGATTTTGCTAACCAAGCAATGAATTTTCTTTACAACCTAATCTCAAAATGAGTAGCATACGATGCTCAATTTAAATTACATCAAAATGGAGCATCGTCGGCTCAAACTGAGCAGAGGCTAAAATGGAATAGCTGCACATGTTACCAACTTGAAAATCTAAAATACTTATATTGCTATTAACCTAGCATAACCTGACACTTTCTATTTTCACTTTCAGTCCGTATTTTTCAAAAAGGGATATTATTCCATATGCCTTAAAATATAGTTTAGCAGCTTTTATTTTTAAACCTACTCTGACAAAAGCTGTATTCACATTTGATGCAACTCATTTTGAGTGGGGTTTCAAATTACATTCTTTACAAAAAAAATTGCATTTGTTGAAGGTACTATTATATGATATTTCAATAAAAAAAAATATTTAAAGAAAACATTTTTCGGAGAAAACGTAAAAAATAAAAAAAAACGTTCTGCTAAAAAATAGTAGAGAAATTTATTTACTACAATTTTTATTCTTCTAATTTTTTTTGTACATTTGATAGTAAAAAAAATAATAATTTTAAAACATATAGATAGCTCAATTTTTTTCCTTTTTTAATAATATCATTTTTTATTGTTAAAGTTAAGTAATTAATACAAAATTTACACAACATTAGTGTACAATATTTCTATTAAAGCTGGCAACAAAAATGTAATATAGTTGATTTAGAGTTTTTTTTTGCTTTTATGCGTCAAAATTTATTATTGGGCGCATTTTACAGGTGTAACTATTGATTTTTTTTAAAAGTATCAAATAGAAAAATTACTTATTTTTTTATTCTCTATAAAAATTATTCACAACATTTTCATCTAAAGTATCACTGGAAGTGGTGAATTTTGTAAAACTGATTAAAATTCCCAATTTTTTTACGATAAATTATTATAACTCAAAAATGTGGGAAATAGAAAAAAAAATTCTATACAAAAGTAATAGAGAAACTTATTTTCTACAATTTTTGTTTTTACCATTTTTCTGGAAAATTGATATTTACTAACTTAATGACGTGGGTAGCGCTAGGGGGCTGCACATTTTCAGACTGCTGCCAGAACAAGTTTGTACCGGCTCAGGACTGCCAGACTGGCATTTTCACATTTGTATGAATGTAAACTTTGGTTTATATAAGGAGTTAACCGGTATGAAATGATATTGGAAAACCCGTTTTTTGGGGTACTTTACCCCCCTACTGCCACCCACTGTACCGCTAACTAGCTGCCCGACTTATGTTTCTGTTCTTTGCACATACTCAGTAAGCAGTTATCAAATTTTCAGCCGGTATGAAATGAGAAGGTCAAATTTGCCCGTGGCTTCCGGACTATAAGGAAACTATATTTATTGCTCTCATAGAATGTTAATAAATATCTAATATTGGACTCTTGTGTTTTAATTTGTTTATAGCAATCAGGGAAATGAACAAATTTTATGTATGACATACAACATTTTGATTTTTAGAAAGTAAAAATATTTATTTTATAGGATTTTGATAAAATGTCACTAGTAGATGTACTGTTACATCCGTAACCTTATTAGAGTTTACATTATTCTTGTGAGCTCGATGAATTAAACACCTGCTTTACATATTGATTGAATTTGATATTTAAGGTGGAATCGCTCGAAAATAAGAGTGGTCATTGACACGCGCTGGCCCTTTCACTTTTTAGACTCTGCGATGTGACTACTCATCAATGCGATGGTGGTCAGACTAGATTCCCTTTTTAACATATTACTCTTCTAAGCAGTTCGAGATTGGACGAAAGTAAGATTGCATGTCGACTTTGTAACTTTTTCGTGCCCAAAAGGTTAAAATAATGGCACGTGGTTCAATATCGATCCCACGTGTACCAATACATTTAAATATTTTATAAGTAATAAACTTACGCACACTAAGATGATATTTCGCGGACGCACCTTAAAAACATTTGTCACTCCCCTAAGGAGTAGGGAAAAACGAGCCTTAGAGCACGAATTCGTCTATTCAAGAAAAAGTACGCACTGAACCTCGCGAAAAGTATTAATTTGAATCGAACCTTATAAAAAGAGTAATTCGGAACCTCCCGTAATCCTCTTTGTTAATTTTGTCTTCGTAGAGAGTATTCGGAACCACCCGTAACCTTTCAATCTTCTTATAATGGCAAAAGAGGAATTCGGAACCTCCCGTAATCTCTTCCTTATTTTTATTGTGAAAGAGTAATTCGGATATATCCCGTAAACTCGTAAAAAATTTGTAATCGCGAAAGAGCAATCCGGAATTGTATCCTGTAAGTTCTCTATCAAATTGTACGCGTCGTTTCTTCATGTGAAAAACAGTGTAAAGTAACTAAGAAAAGAATTTCTCTCTACCAAATATTTTGAACCATTAACTTCGGAGTTGATATTTTCTTTTTCTTTAAATTATTATATACTCATTTTAACAAACTAAAGAGTGAAATCATCTACAACTTCAAGAACCTATTCGAAATCGACACTCAATGAGTAATTCCAGACCTAATTTAGAGAAAAGCAGCATTTCTTTACCAAAAATCAACCAAGGTCTAAAGCTTATTCTTGGAGGACTTTCTTTATTAAAACAGCAATTGAAAGTCAGATTTGAGCGGCTGTCTCTTCAAAGATTTCCTTATTTTAATAAAGGTAATTAATTCATTTTTCAAGTTTTCCTAAAGTTTTAAGTAAATATTTTGAGATTAACCTTAACTCTTTTTTAAGGAAGATGTCGCCAAGCGAATAGAAGTATAAGGGATAAGGACTGATTAGATAAGAGTAGGAATGACTCGTTATAAATTACGAGAAATTAAAGAGAGGTCAGTTCCCGACGAGAATTCGATAAATGTACACGATTTGTAATTATATTAGTTTGTGTTGACTTTACTCACAATTTGTGAATCGAACTGAGTTTGTGTGTTAAATAAATACCTTTTTATCTTTTAACTTTGTGAACAATTATTATTTATTGTGGAACACCCAGTCGCCAACAAAGTACAACGCTTTTTAAGACTTTTACGGCAGAACCTGGTCCTTCGAGCCGGATTTTAACGAATCTGGAAAAATTAAGACTGATCATTCAAAAGCAATTTAACTTGTTTGATCAGAGAAGCAGGCGTCGGGAACTCAACTAGACATTCTACAAAGTTGCTGAGAGGTCAAGCAGAAGAAACAACAATCTATTGTCATCAAGGTTACATCATTAGCGCAAGTACAACGAATTCTTTTGTAATTCTAATAAATTGTATATTTTAATTATGAACTAAACGATTTAAATCTATAGAGAATTTGGTAATTACATTACTTAGGAAATTTAAATAATAATTTAATTTAGAAATCTCATTTAGCTTGATTGTGAATTGCTATAAATTAGAAAAGAAATATGTCAAATGACGATGTTGAAAGTTTAAAACAAATAAAGAAAAATTGAAAATCGAGATTAACTAGATTTAAATCGTTTCTTGAAAAATATGACGAGCTTCAAAATAAAGACTCTGTACCTGTAGAAGAATTAAAATCGCGTATAGAAAAAGTCGAAGAAGCATGGAAAGAATTTGAGAAGGCACAATCCCCGTTAGAGTTGAAATTTCCTTAACAGAATTTTGAGGCTGAGAGCGCAGATTTTGAAGAAACGTATTTTAAATATATTTCACATGGAAATAAATTTATAAATCAGAGACAACCTCAAAGTTCTGTGGTTAATGTACAACAGACAGAAGCACAAAAAATGCGCATTGCTCAATTAGAATTAGAACTCAGCGGGAATCAGAAATTGGATCCTTAAGAGAAATGGCCTCGTCTCGCGGAACAATTAACGAACGTACTCAAACTTTATTCCCACTACCAAAATTAGATTTGCCCACTTTTTCCGGAGCGTATGACGAATGTCTTCTCTTTAGAGACGCTTTTACAGCTATTATCAATGATGACGAAACTATCCCAGATGTTCAAAAACTAAGATATTTAAGATCTTTTTTAAAGAATGACGCAGCGCGTATTATCTAAAATTTGGAGACCACTGCGAATAATTACGATATTGCTTGGAACTTATTGTTGAATAGATATTATATTAATCGGATTATCATTCAGAATCATATGCAGGCTCTTTTTGATCTACCGGGGGTCTCAAAAGATTCGGCAAAACATGAGAAAATTACTGGACGATGCCTTAAGACATATTCGCGCATTATGTGTTCTGGATCAACCTACTAATAAGTGGGATACTCCGTTGATATTCCTAGTGGCCTCCAAGTTGGATAGAGAAACCCGGAAGGAGTGGAAGAAATCGATATCGGGCTCGGAAATGCCAAAATTTGAACAATTAAGCAAATTTTTAAGTGACAAATGTCAAGTTTTAGAAACAATTAATTTCAATATAGATAAGAATAAATCAAATGATTTTAACTCAAGGTCGTCGGGTAGATACGTACATGCAAACAAACAATCATCAGCAAAATCATTACTAACTGAGGTGTCAAATGTAAAAAGTTATCATATTTATGACGCATCAAAAGTTTTGTTGTCCACGGCAGTCGTGGATTTTTTTGTTGACGATAATCGAAGGTATAGTTGCAGAGTACTAATAGATGGTGGTTCACAACCAAATATTATATCGCGTAGTTTGTCAAATAAATTAAATCTGAGACGTAAAAAATTAGATCTAGCTGTGGAGGGTATTAATAATATGGAAATGTCTTGTTCTGAATATGTTAATGTAAAATTAAAATCTAAATGTTCAAATTATTCAAATAGATTAAGTTTCTTGGTTCTGCCTCAAATCACTGGAAACATCCCTGCTGAAATTATCAGGCGCGATGATTTATCGATACCTGGTGACATCTGTCTGGCTGACACAGACTTTCATTATCCAAGGAAGATCGACGCATTAATTGGAGGTGAAATCTTCTATGATTTACTACTTGATGGACGGATGAAGCTGAAGCAACCGGGATTGGGCTTACAAAATACGAAGTTGAGATGGATAGTAGTAGGTAAAATTGGAGGTACATGGAATCAACAGAGGGTGAAATGCAATCTTGTTAGGAGTGATTTGAATGATAAACTGGAGAAATTCTGGACTCTGGAAGAAATAGACGGGAAACATCAGTTTTCAAAGGAAGAAGAGAAATGCGAAGAGCATTTTATCAATTATACTCAAAGAACGGACACTGAAAGATACATGGTCAGACTGCCATTTAACGAGAAGAAAGAAAATTTAGGCTTAAGTTATGAGACAGCTAGAAAAAGGTTTTCTATGCTGGAACGACGCTTAGAAAGGAATCCGGATCTCAAGGCAGAGTATCAAAATTTCATGAAGTCTTATTAGGATTTGAAGCATATGGAACTGTCACGAAGTGGAATGCAAGAAGGATACTACTTGCCACATCAGGCTGTAATAAAGGAGTTCAGTCTGACAACCAAAGTACGTGTGGTTTTCGACGCTTCAGCTAAATCAACAACTGCATTGTCTCTCAACGATACACTGATGGTCGGACCCAATATACAGGATGGAATTTTTCCATTGATGCTGAGATTTCGATGTCACGCTATAGTCATGCCCGGGGACATCGAGAAGATGTACAGACAATTCCTGGTACATCCACAGGACAGACTCTTTCAAAAAATATTGTAAAGGAATAATCCATCAGAGCCACTACAAACTTATCAATTGAACACCGTAACATACGGCACGGCTTCTGCGCCTCTTTTAGCAACGAGATGTCTCAAGCAGCTCGTCATTGATGAGAGTTCGTCCTTTCCACGTGCAGCTGAAGTAATAAGAAATGATATGTATGTGGACGATTTATTGACAGGTTCAGATAGTGTGGAAGAAGCGAAGGAGTTGCTGAATGATATTGTTACACTTACAAGCAGAGTTGGTTCGAATATGTGCAAGTGGGTATCTAATGATTCAATGGTTACCAGAGACCTTGAAGGTTCATTGGAATTCAACATGATCAACTTAGATCCAGAAAAGGTGACTAGAACCTTAGGAGTGAGTTGGAACGCTAGGGAAGATATTTTGACCTTTCAAGTAAACAACGAATCGATGAATGGTCAATTAACAAAACGGAAAATACTGTCTAGGATTGTGCAGTTATTTGACCCACTAGGATTGGTATCACTGGTTGTGGTCGCAGCTAAGATCACTCTTCAGGAACTTTGGAGATTAAATTTGGATTGGGATGATGAGGTTCCTGAAAATGTGAGAAGACTTTGGACGGAGTATCAATCACAACTACCTATGTTGAATGGCTGAAGTATTAAAAGACATTTATTGATACCTGGAACCACAAATATACAACTGCATGGATTCTCGGATGCAAGCATGAAAGCTTATGGAGCTTGCATTTATCTACTTGCAGTTTCTGGAAATCAAATAAAATCAACGCTCGCAAGACTTAACAAAATGGTGATAAATGCTCTGAAAATAAAAATTGACTCGTCACGATTCTGGTGTGACTCTACCATAGTTCTGGCTTGAATGCGATCAGCATCACAACGTAGAGATATATTTGTGGATAATCGAATATCGGAAATCCAGAACTTCACTAGAAGTGTTGATTAGTCTCATGTGCCAGCTAAACAAAATTCTGCTAATTTCGTTTCCAGGGGTCATCTACCATCTAAATTTCTGAATATCATCTTGTGGAAGGAAGGTCCAAACTGGTTGCTGAAAGAGAAGGATAGTTGGCTGAGTTGTTCTTTGGAAGAGAAGATGTTTACAAATTCAGACGAAAGAGTAACGAGTCTGGCTGTGAGGCTGAAGGAGACGTCTGATCTGTGGAACCGATTTTCTTCGATGATCAAACTTCAAAGATTTGTTGCTTATGGTTTACGCTGGAGGTATAATGTAAATAAATCTGAACGTCCGTCAGGACACCTTTCAGCAAGTGAACTCAGAGATGCAGAAACGCGAATAATTCAATTGGTGCAAGAAGAAGTGTTCAACGAAGAAATTAAAAGCTTAAGTGCAGGTAAAGAAATTTCAAGGACATCCAGATTGAGCAGATTGAGCCCGGGGTTTCAAGGGGGATTGTTGAAAGTGGGAGGCAGAATCCGAAATGCTAATATAGATAATGGTAGTAAGTTTGTAATTTTATTGCCGAAGAATCATCCTGTTACTACGCTTTTAATTAAAGAATATCATGCGAAAACTTTACATGCGGGAATTAATACAACTTTGTATGCAATTCGACGAAGATATTGGATTATAGATGGCAGGGTGATAGTTGGACAAATTTTGTACTCATGTTTGCGTTGCTTTAGAGCAAATCTAAGGGAAGTGTCTTATTTGATGGGCAATCTTCCAAAAATTCGTTTGACAGCGGCACGACCCTTCGAAAATACAGGGGTAGATTTTTGTGAACCGTTCTACATAAAAGAAAAGGCTTATAGAAATACAAAGAAAATTAAAATTTATATTGCGGTGTTTGTTTGCCTGTCTGTAAAAACAATACATTTGGAGCTGGTGGGCGATTTGACTTCCGAGTCCTTTATCGGGTGTTTGAGACGGTTTTTTGCTCGTAGAGGGTTGTCGAAGATAATATACTCCGACAATGGAACTAACTTTGTTGGAGCGAATAATCTTTTAAAAGATCTTTACAGTTTTCTTAATTCAAAAGAGGTAGTTGATGAAACGAGCACATTTGCTGCTGAAAAAAGCTTTTCTTTCTTTTTTTAAAATAAATATTCCAACTTCACGGTGAATTAGGTTATATTTATATGTGGGAACAAGAAAAAGTAATATCATACGCGAATCGAGTTAAAGAAATTGCGGATAAAATTTTTGATGCACACAAAGCATCAAATGAAGGAGTAGTAGAAGAGAATTTTCGAATAGGACTCCAAAAAGATTTGGCAGATTGTTTTTTGAAAGGATTAAAACCAGAACTAGAAGTTCGAATAAAAAGTGCCGAAACATTGCATGAAGTAACGAGTAATGCGCTTGATGCAGAAAGAAGATTAGCAGCTTCTTCTGCTTTAAGAAAAAGCAATTTAACAATAAATAATCAAGAAACCGTACCTTAAACATATAAAATAAATTTTGTAAATGAACAATTAGAAAACTGCCAAGTTTGAAGAGATAATGAAAATACAGCACTAGCGTGCTTTGCATTTAATCAAAGTCCACAAAATATTGGAAATTTCCAAAGACAAAATTTGCCTAAAAATAATTTCCAAAACTGAAATTTCAAAACTCTAAATTATAATCCTCAAAATTTTCAAAATTATAATTTTCAAAATCCAAATTATCAAAATCCAAATTTCCAAAACACAAACTTTAGAAATACGAATTTTAGAAACCAAGGATATCAAAACCCAAATTATCACAATATAAGACCACAAAATTCAAACTTTATTCTTCCAAAACCAATCTCAATTTATCGAAATCAAAATCCAAATTTTCAAAATTTTCGAAATCCTAATTACGGGAGTTATTTAAATTAGAATCCAAATTACCAAAACCCAAAATATCAAAGACTAAATTATCAAAATTCTTCTAGACGAAATTTTCAATACCAAAATTTCCAGTCTTTTAATCTAAATTTCCAAAGAAGAAATTCTCCTTTTCAAAGACCAAACTTTCAATATAACCAAGGGAAAATTTACAGAATTTACAAATTACAAAATTTTGTGAATCCAAACGAACAATTTTCGAACCAAAACTGCGATCAAAGTCGCGAAAATCAAAATGAACAAATTCAACAGAATACAACCTTGATATGCAACTATTGGAAAGAATAGGGCACATTTTAGACAATTGCACAATAAGACAAAGAACTAGCGCTAGCAAATTACATCAACCACAGTCGGGAAACGCGAGCAACCTTTACGTAGTGAGTGTGACGGAGGAGGTCACGAGCGAGGAAGAAATGCACCTGTAATACTGTTTTGAGCAATACCGGGAGAGAGGAAAAGGTCGAAATTTTGTGGTCACTGAGTTAAAGAAAAATAAAATGATAAAAAACCTTGATTATGAGATGTACCTTTTATTGTGAGATATTCCGTGGTCAGTAGATAAAAATTACACAAATACGTTGAAAAACACACACACGAGTGCACACAGTCCTTTTCTTTGGTTTTGATTGATGAGAGTTCAGTTGATTTGTCGAGAAGTTACTATCGTAATTTCCCGTGAGTCTGCACCACACAATACACTAATGCACCCTTGAGAACAATCCTGAATACAATGTAAAGACAACCTTTTGAGTTAAACATTGAAAAATGCCTTAAGAAAGATATTAAACGCTACATGTGTAAGACACAGATATCTTGTCGAGAGAAAATTTTACACACTTGAGAAAATGCCTTCAGAATGAGAAATGCCATTACATCGTTTGAGCATAACCTTATTGATAAATAAACACCTTGAGAACAACCGTGAGGAAAACCGAAAACGCTAAAAGCGTGATACAAAAGATTAAAAAATGGTGTTGTTAGATTCGGTTAGAGTTTTGCACTGATCACAACTGCTCTCGAGTCGTAAATTCGAGCCAGGCCCAATTCTGTGAGAGCAAACACTGAAGTCTGAACAAATACAAAATACTGAAATGTTAAAAACGAACGTAGAGACGGGCAATGACTTTATAAATACGAGTATGTGTAGTAGTATTTCATGCAAAATAATTAACGCCGCAGAGTTTCACAGTACAGTAAAAATAATGATAGATACGGGAGCAGGTCCAAATTTACTTAAAGAAAAAACCGTTACGCCAGGCACGTACATTAACATAGCAGAATGTTTACGATTAACAGGGATCAATGAACATCCACTCATTACCTTAGGTCAGGTAGAAATTAATATATTGAATCAACCTACAATATTTAACATAATTCCAAATGATGTACCAATCGTTCATGATGGCATTTTAGGTACTCAATTTTTTAATAAAAATAATGCAAAAATCAATTATAAAGAAAAACAAATTGAAATTAACGAAAAATGTTACCCTTTTTCAACTCAAGAATACATAACAGTACAAGCTAAAACAATTTCAATAATATTTGTCAAAATAATAAATCCAAAGAAAAAAGTAGGTTACATTCCTAAATTATCAATAGCAGAAGGAATTTATGCAGGTAATGCTTTAGTAACAAATCATAATCGGAAAGCTTATTTAAAAATCGCGAATACATGTATTGAAGCTATGAATATTCCAATATTAACTGTAGAACTATAAGATTTTTCAGAACATAAAAGAAATGTGCAAAATATTCAAACAAAAGATTAACAAATACATTTAGCGAAAAGTATCGTAAATACTCAAATTGATTCATCAGAAAAAATTTTACACAATTTTATTGACCATAATAATGAAAAATTAAAAAATTTATGTCAAATATTTGATATTATCGGAACAAATCGCGTACAAACGGTAAAAGAATTGCTTAGATTAGATCATTTAAACGAAGAAGAATTTTGCATGTTAAGAAATCATAACAAAAAACATTGATAGATTTCATATACCAGGTGAAAGTTTAGAAGCAACGAATGTGCAAGAACACATTATTCCGACCACAGATGACGAACCTATTTCCTCACGTCAATACCGGTTTCTACCTATTCATAAATATGAAATAAAAAGACAAATGACCTTTTAGAAAAAGGAATAATTAAACCATCCCAATATCCTTATAACACACCTGTATGGATCGTTCCAAAAAAACCAGATTCTCAAAGAAACAAACAATGGAGAATGGTTTTAGATTTCCGTAAATTAAATGATAAAACAATTAAAGATAATTTCCCTCTTCCTAACATAATAGGTATTCTTGATCAATTAGGACATGTACAATATTTCTCAGTTTTCGGTTTAGCGTAGGGTTTTCATAAAATAAAAATGAATTGTAAAGACTCGTATAAAACTGCATTTTCAACCCTCGACGGACATTACGAATTTGATAGAATGCCTTTCGGATTAAAAAACGCCCCTGCTTGTTATCAAAGATTAATGAATGCTTACTTAACAGGATTAATCAGCAAAAATTTGATAACCTAATGGAACGATTACGATCAGCTAATTTACAATTACAACCAGATAAATGTGAATTTTTAAGATCGGAAGTAAACTATTTAGGTCATATAATAGATAAAAATAGTGTACGATCAGACCCAAAAAAATTAATTGCGGTAAAACAATTTCCAGTACCAAAAAATCAGAAAAACATTAAACAATTTTTAGTACTAGCGGGATGTTATAGACGTTTCATAGAAGCTTTTTCTAAAATTGCAAATCCACTAAGTCAACTTTTAAAAAAAGATGAAGCATTCCTATGGACTGATAAACAAGAAACTGCATTTAATATAGGGAAGGGTGGTACCATACCGACCCCTCGTACCATACCGACCCCCCTCTGTTTCTCAGAGATCGTATTACTAGACAAATCGTGAATACCATCTAAAGAACACTTTCATAACTCTGACATTTTGATCAAAAAAATTAGTTTTTTGCAACAATATTTTTTGTTTTTGACCTATCTTGAATTTAAGTTAAAAGTGTTGAATTTAGTTCAGAAAAATTTAAGTATAAGTTTTTTTGGTTGCTTATGGCCTCAACTTTAATACACAATATTCAAATTCAAACGCTTTCATTGACATGAATGATCGGCAAGACATTATGTGAAAATAGTAAAGGTGGCCCGAAACCGACCCCTTTTCTTGCATTGTAATAGTAACTAAATTATTTGTAATTACCAAATAATACCCACAAATGTATTTTAATAAAATAACAATAATTAAGCTAAGATAATATAGCTTGTAATTAAGATCAAACTAAAAACACTCATTTTTTGTTGTAATGATAATTCTTTTACTCTTATTCTGAAAAAGGCCTTAAATAGTGTATTTAAATAAAGTAAAAGTAATTTAAGTTTATTCTATTTTGTTGTTTTTTAATTCAAATTAAAATACAAGTTCCAAATTTTGTTTGTTTTCGCTATTTTCTTCAATAAAAATAGGGGGTCGGTTTCATACCACCCTTTTTCAGATTGTCGAAAACGTCAGTTTTCGATTTTCTCTCTGTACCTCCCACTTAATGAGATCCAGAGCCTTGGCAACCAGTGGCAACATAGAAAAATGATTCCTTTACTGAAAAAAAATTTGACCTCAGCAATCAAACAAGTTTTTGGCACCTTTTTGGCTTTTGCCTTTTAGGGGGTCGGTTTGGGAAACAACAAAATAGATTTGTTGAATCTGACGAAAAATCTGACGAAGAAATAAATGAAGAAACGTATAATGAAGATTATTTTAATGACGATAATTTTTATTGCGATGAAGAAATAAATTACCCTCATATTGAAGAAACTAATAACGTAGAAATTTCTAATGGTTCTGTCAAATCTTCAACTTAACAATCAATAAAGATTTGTATCGAGAAAGACAATATCGATTTAACTAAAAATAATTATTTAACTAATGTTTTAGTGTTACATCATAGTAACTTAAATTTTTCTAAATTAAGGAATTAACTTTGCTCAATAAAGTATAATGTTGTGGTCTGCCCAGTATTGGAAAGTTACATTGCATATTTAAGATATTATAATAATTAGACCATTATAAACTGTTAATATAAAATATATTTATATTATCAATATAAAGAATATTATATTATATTTATATTAATTTAAAGAATATAAACTGTTAACTCAGGCTGAAAATACTGGCCTGACACTAAGATGAAAATATAAAATACAAATACTGGTGTAATACTTGGCCAGTACCAAGTTAGAATAAACAAAAGTCAAAGTGAGATCTAACACAACAATTGAATTACACTAATACTAAGTTTGGATATGTTAAAATGCATAATTCCAATGTGTTAGTTAATCTTATTTCTGCCTTAATATTGGGCCAGATATAGAATTAACGAAGATAAAACAATACACCAAGTAGCTTGAATCATTTTTGTAAATCAATGAATAATCAATAAGAATATTGATTATTCATTGGTTTAAAGACAGCATTTCTAAATTGGAATTTAATGCATTGTTATTGGCGATCACAAATTGGTACTAGAATATGCGATATCATGTGAAGCATAATAACGATATGTGACTTTTGTAAATTATCACAGATCGTATCAAATGTTGCGCTTCAATTGTGATTCCCGAGATTTCTCATAATTATATTATTAAGAATATTTGATTTCCAAGCATGAGATTCGCATTTTTCCATAAAGCGTGCTTTTCACAATTCTTCATAGGACGTGAGAATCACGTTTTGTCATAGTGCGTGCTTTTCACGTTTTTTCATGAGACGTGCAATTCACATTTTTTCATGAAACATGTCGTCCCTTCCCACGATTTTCCCCCAGATTATCCCCAACAATAGGCAAAATTGTCTTTAAGTACAAGCGACACCTAATGGAGGGGGTCGAATGCTCTGTGATCGTTTTGGGACCACATCGAGTGACCCTTCGGTCGTTAATACTTTTCAAGCCGTAAGACTTACGACTTTCAACAGAATGTCCTTGTAATACTGCCTGAATTGTAGACCGGTAGAAAGAAATGCTTTCTACACTAAGTCTGCAATTTCTAAAGGCGTACACATGGATGATCGCCGAAATCGTGAGCGGGTTTAAAAGGTGTTAACGTACCGTCGTAAAAGTCCGTTGGAAGTCGTAAAAGAGTGTTGTGAAGTGTTACCGAGTCAACTCATTCTATCACCTTTGTATCGATTGCCTGAGCGACTGCGGAACAACTTGCTATTTATTATCAATTGCTTAAACGATTGCGAAGCGGCTTGCTAGCGTCAATCATCGTTTTCTCCATTTTTATGTAAGTAAACTGAATTTGTAAAAGGAATTTGAGTATAGATATCAATTTGACTCCTGAAAATTTTAAACTTTTTATATAAGCGACTTGCTTGAAAACTGCTAAATTATATGGGGTTTTTTCGAAGTTATAATTTATAACTATTTGTAAACTTAAATCTTATCTGTTTGATCAATAAATTGATTATAATTGGATTCCCTCGTATCCATTTACTTAATTTCATTTTAATTAACTTTGGTCCAGTACTAGCGTGTTAATGGCATCCAGTACAGGTACCTAAATGGTTCTTTAAGCCTTGTTTACTGAATAAATTCAACAATAGTCGTATATAGCTTACAGGGATAGTATAAAATTTAATTATAGACAATAATAATTGTTATTATTATTAACAATAAAATCATCAATATCAGAATAATCGATCATGTTGTGTATTAAATATTATTCTGTATTTAAATAATAATTTGTCCTTTTAAGTATGATATTCATTCATTACTATATTACAATCAAATAAAAGGGAAATAATCTTTTATTTATTTAACGCAAATTCCGTAGATGTGTTAAAGTAAAACGACCTCTAAATAAAAATATAAAAGTAAGTCTTTGCTAACTGATTAGTATGTGCATCTCCTGTTAAATTTAGAGTTTCCTTTAAATTTCCTCGCCTTAGCTCGGATGTAACATTAGAAAACGTAAAAGATCTTCTGGAAACTATTAAAGAAACCGTATTTTAAAAGAAAACAACGAAACGTGTCATGCAGTGACAAGGAGCAAATTAAAAAAGAAAAATCGTGAAAATAATAAAAAGAATGAAATATTAAATGAGGAACCTAAAACAAAAAATCAACCTCATCAATTAGTAAAGGAAAATGAAAATCGCGTTTTAACTAAGGAAAACTCTTTCGATAATGAGAAACCTGTACCTCTTCTAGTTAGTGATGCATTCAAGCGAGAAAACCGAGAAACAATCGAGTTCAATAACGTATCTCAAAAGTCAAAAGTGAGAAGTTAACCGCTTCTTGACAATTGAGTCAATATAATCAATATTCAAGCCAGATCAAGCAATTTTCTTGATTATTGATTTCTTTCTTTGACACCTGAAGTGAAACATGTAATTTTTTATATTTGAAAGTTAGAGTTAGCAACGTTTTCGTACAACACTAGTATGCACGAAGGCGCTAAGTGTACTCCTTATGATCTCGTTTTTAGAAAATTAGCGCGTTTACCTTCAAGCGAACCTCCGCTTAAATACGAAAAATTAGAAACTTATGATGATTACATGAAAGATTTAATAACACGATTACTCGAATTATTGTTGGGGACATAGAAGAAAAAAGAGGTAGGCAGACTGAGGTAATAAAAGAGGAGATAGTCGGGATTAAAAGGAAGTTAAAAAAGTGGGAGGAAAATTGGAAAAAGGAAAAAGAAAATATGTGGAACAGAATGAACAGGTTAGAGAAAGAAATATCGGATTGGAGTGAGGAAGTTGGGAAAAATGAGAATGGTGGATTAGAGGCTATAGATATAGGGGAAAAGAAAAGAAGTAGAGAGAAGAATGGAGAAATTAGGGACGATAATTTGGAAAGGAAAATGAAAGAGTTAGCAAGCCAGGTTGAGATTCTGGAGAAGTAAAAAGAAAGAGGAACATCGTTATCAGAAGTTTGAATGTAGGATATAGGGAAATCAAAGAGGAAGTAGAAAAGTTTCTAGCAGGAATTGGGGAGAAGGTAACGATTAAAAAAGTTAAGGGAATTAGAGGAATAGATCAGGAGATGGCAAAATTATGGATAATAGGGTTAGAAGATGAGGAGGACAAATATGAAGTAATGAAATTAAGGGGAAGATTGAGAGGTAGTGGGAAGAGGATAGATGAAGATAGAACATGGAGAGAGAAAAGGATAAGGTGGTTTTTGGAAGAAAAGCGTGGGCAGAGGATGGGGAGAGATAGTGTCTGGGTGGACGGAATAAGATGGAAAGTGCAAGAAGAGACAGGAGAGGTTATAAAAGTATGATTGGATATAGGTGCATTGAGTGCATGGGTATGTCAATGAATTGAGGAATGGTGGGGGTAATTAACGAAATAGGAATAAATGGAGAGGTAAAAAAGAGAGGATAGTGAGTGATTGTGTAAAGAGTGATAAAAAAAAAGAGGATTTTAAAATGTAAGAGGGTGGTCGATAAAAGGGTATAAAGTCAGAATTGGTAAAAGGAACAAGAAATGGAAGCCCAGGCACTTGGCGGATAAATGGTTAAAATAGGTTAAGATGGCGTTTAGATTCAAAAAAGTATAAACCGGCCCTTTGAACTGTACGCATCGTACCTCGCGAAAAGTCTGTAACGCGAAAAAGTATTAATCTAAATCATCTCTTTTAAGAAGTACGCATTAAACCTCGCGAAAAGTATTAATCTGAATCAAATTTTATAAAAAGAGTAATTCGGAAACTCCCGTAATTCCTCTTTGTTAATTTTGTCTTCGTAGAGAGTATCTGGAACCACCCGTAACCTCTCAATCTTTTTATAATCGCAAAAGAGTAATTCGGAACCTCCCATAATCTCTTTCTTATTTTTATTGTGAAAGAAGAATTCAAATATATTCCGTAAAGTCGTAATAAATTTGTAATCGTGAAAGAGTAATCCGGAATTGTATACTGTAAATTCTCTATCAAATTGTACGCGTTGTTTCTTCATGTGAAAAACAGTGTAAAGTAACTAAGAAATACTATTGATAATATTTTAACAAACTAAAGAGTGAAATCATCTACAACTTCAAGAACCTCTTCGAAATCGACACTCAATCAGTAATTGAAGCGTTGGGTGCAATAAGGTCGTTAGACAGCTAACGCCCGTTTTGATATTACTAATCCCAAACGGTAACAATATACTCTAGTTTATATTTACAAAATTTTATTTCAATCTAAGGCTTCTTTTTGATGCTAAGAATAAATATCTGAAAGTATGTCACATAATTTTATTGCTTTGAAAATTTTGTGAATCAATTTTTATTAAAAAACAATTGACGATATACATTGCATGGCAGGCTCTTTATAGTTAAAAGGAGGTTACAAAATTTTAGATATACTGAATGCATAAATTTAAATAGTTTAAAAAATTGAAATGGTCCTAAATCTGACTTATAAAATAATAAAGAAAAAAATAAGAATATTTTTATACCAATCAACAATTATTATTCTAGCATTTAAAAAGTAACAAAAGGCTAATTCAAGGCTTAAAATTATGTTTTAAAGTTAAGAATTTATGAAAAATAACAGAATATAACGTAATATAACGAAATATTTCTTAAAATTAAAGTTATATAAAGTTTAAATTCAAAGTTTTACTAACGCCCAAAACATTTAGTGGTTGGGTGCAAAAAGGGCGTTAGTATTGGTTACGAAAAAAATGAGTTTTTAATAGTTAATCACAACTTTCAGTCAAGTAAACACATGAATTAAACAGTTTAATAAATGGTTAATCGAATTATAAAAAGTTTATTTAATTCGCATTTACATTTTTTAATCTATAAAAGTTTTAAAACTTTGAGTTAAAATATCTCCGATCCTCGTTTTATGTCTAAAGCCCTTATTGCACCCAACGCTTCAATTCCAGATCTAATTCGGAGAAAAGCAGCATTTCTTTACCAAAAATTAACCAAGGTCTAAAGCTTATTTTTGGAGGCCTTTCTTCATTAAAACTACCATTGGAAGTCAGATTTGCGCTGCTGCCTCTTTAAGGATTTCCTCATTTTAATAAAGGTAATTAATTCATTTTTCAAGTTTTCCTAAAGTTTTAAGTAAAGATTTTGAGATTAACCTTAACTCTTTTTTAAGGAGTATGATGAAATTGATTGTTGAGAAACTAATAAGAGGATACTAAAAGTTGACCCATAATAACAACAAGTCTCTTCAACTGGGATGATCTTTTTCTTGCAAGTTCATTGTTGGTTACTACCCGCACACCTTTCCCACACTGAAAGCCACTGATAATTCTTTAAAAATTATAATTAATAAATAAAGTGTGTTGCTCTATTATTTAGACGTAACAGTACATTAAACGAGTGGAATATAAAAATTTAATAATTTTATTCAATTATAAAATTTAACAAATATTTAAAATTTTTGTTTCAAAAATTGAATTCGATCAAGTTTTTAGAAATTTTTTAAACTTTAATTTAAGAAAAAACTTTAAATTTAGTTTAAAATTAAAGGCTCTAGATAGTTTTAAACAGTAAATTCCAGATTTATCCCACAAGCACTGTGGCGATCTCAATGGTTGTCGCGCGAACGTTCTATGGACGCACAGTGGGACCAAACTGGAATTTACTGTTCAATACCGTCTAGAGCCTACATTTTTTAACCAATTTTACTTTTTTTGGTCTTAAATGAAAGACTATTAAAATTGGAAGAGATTTGTCAAGACCAATTTTTAAATTTTGATTTGTTTATATGGAAAACGAATTTTTAAAAAATCAATCCAATTTGCGTAAAATTTGTTACTTGTTGGTTTTTGAGGTTGCTGATTACGAATCCGTTATCAGTTTTTCAAAATTCAAAATGGCGGATCCAATATTCCGTTATTAAACGGAAGAGCGACTTATAACGTAAAACGAGTGAAATTTTACTTATTCAGATTTAGAGAATAAAAAATTTGTTTAAAAAATTGATATTAACTTTGAATTGAACTTTCCTTTATCATTTACTAGAATAATATTTTTTTTAATTAGAATATCGTACTTTTTTCCATTCACAATGAAAAAAGTCTTGACTAACAAAATAAAAAACACACTTAATTTTGTTTCTACCTAAAACTTTTCCATAACAATTATTACCTACTATTAAGTATATTAAGTTTTAATTACTGGTAATTTTTTTTCTTCTTTTTAATATTTAACAAAGTATTCCCGCGCGTTCGCAAGTTAGGTGTTGCTTGCTCGCTGCGCGTCGGCAGAAAAATATGCTTAACTTCTGTAATATCGGAGGTTACTAAACTTTTTTTTTTAATTTACTCGTTAGAATATTTCGCGTCCAATTAGCATAGTTTAATGTTTATATGACATTGAGAACATGTTTTAAATTACAATTGTTTAATAAAATTGTTAATAACAATTATAAATTTTATTTTTACAACAATCATTTTAATTACAGTTTAAAGTATAAATTTTAATCTTTAATTAAAAAAAAAGAAAGCTCAATTATCTTTATCCGTTCCCAAATAATGATTGAAAGGAAAATTCATTACCTAAAACTTTAACCCCCGTTTATTTCAAATATAAATAAAATTTTTGAAAAATATTTTAGGGGGAAAAAATATGTTCATACATGTATCAATTAGCATAGATAACTTGAAAATCGGAAACAAAAATTTCTTAAGTGGCCCATTTCACTTATTTGACCCTATAATATAAAAATTTTTGGAAGAAAGTTATATTGTTTAAAATAGTTCATTTTGAATATTTTCTACACGAAAATATATTGTCAGAAAATACTTTTTGTCAAATGAAAACTTAAATGGAAATTGCTTTAACTAACAATGGAGAGAGAGAAATTCCTTAATACTGGGCACGAATTAGTTTCACAATAGGCCTAAATAATTCTTCAAATACGAGAAGAATCCGAGCTGGGACACTTTCATCATGCTTAGCATGCTATGGCCTTTTTTTTGTCTTTCGCATTACCCGGTAAGAAGGAGTTAATAATAATAATAATACGTTTGCTGAATTCAGTTCAATTTCTGGAATATAAAGACGTGTACAAGATTAATCAATTCTTGTGTAGTGGCAAATCTTTAAAGCATTTAATATCAATGAATTACATTTTAAGTAGAGGATAGATCAACTACTATGAATTATATTATTTTATATTGCTTTCATGTACATTTGGATATGGGCGATTCTTACGTAACTGCTCTACTTGGCGGCGTTAAAAAAATACACCTAAATTAAAAATATATTCTGAAGTGTATTAGTGAATTTTAAAGGTATATATGAGAGTAACTGAAAACCAAATAAACATAAATATATATATTATAACTTCTATTATATTGCACTATAACTGCTGAAATTTCAGCTCCGTGGCGTGCCCCTTTTGCAAAATGTTAACTTTAATTTAATAATTTTCGGTGAAAATATCATTATTATAACTACAAAATTTTAGAAACTTTATTTAGCAGTACACTAAGTTTTATCAAAATTTGTTTGATTAATCGATTTACGGTAGAACTTCCTTAAAAAAAAATTATTTTTGTGAAAATCGCATGCGCACAAAAAAAGCGTTCAGTTCCATGTCATTACTATTATATTACTGTAACAACTATTTGATAGTATTGTTACCATTTTCTTTAAGTTTTCATGTAAAAAAAACGATCTGCAGTAGGAATAGATTTATTTTGCAATATTGTAGAAGTGAGGTTAGAATAAATGTCAAATTTCAGCTCCATGGTATCACGTAAAATTTCAGCTCCATGGCCTATATGAAGTGTTCAGTGTGCTTCATGCAGAGAAACTTTTTTATCTTTGGTGGTTTTTTAAAATATTATTCTATAAAGTAGTTTAGCAATGCCGGATTACACTGCTCGAACTCGATTTCAAATTATCCAAAAAATAAAACGAAATATTCATTATTAAATATTGTATTTGCTGTTCTTTTATAAAATTTTATATATGGGCCTTTTCACGTCAGAAATATCAGAGTTGTCAAAGGGTTCATCGATTTTCTTGAAACTTCGTGGTATTATACTGCTATATGAGAAACTTTTTCCCTCCAAATGATTTTTAAAAAAATTCAAAATTTTAGAAGATACGCCATTTTGAATATCAACATTAATTTAATAAAATTGTTAATATCTCAAAGTATTATAAGGATATTTTGATGAAACTAACACATGGTTTAGTTAAAAATATGTACTTTTAAATGAATATAAAGTCAATGAAAAAAAAAATTTTTTCATGTAAAAAAATTAAAAAACCATTTTTAACTCAATTTTTTATTTACTTACTCCTCTCTGACAGAAATTTTATTAATATTTTTAAATTCCTTATGAATTTACCTTTAATTTAAAAAAAAATTGATGGAGACTTTATTAGGTCCCGAGATATTAGACTTTTTGTACTACCGCGCGAGGTTGCGACAGCAAAACGCGGCGTGGCGCGCAGCATTGCTAAGCTTCTACTCCGTCGTATGGCATTGCCACGGCCGCTGCAACTACGCGCGGTTGTACAAAAAATCTAATATCTCGGGACCTAATAAAGTCTCCATCAATTTTTTTTTTTAAATTAAAGGTAAATTTATAAGGAATTTAAAAATATTAATAAAATTTCTGTCAGAGAAGAGAAAGTGAATAAAAAATTGAATTAAAAATTGTTCTTTAATTTTTTTACATGAAAAAAATGTACAAAAAGTCTAATATCTCGACCTAATAAAGTCTCCATCTATTTTTTTTTAAATTAAAGGTAAATTCATAAGGAATTTAAAAATATTAATAAAATTTCTGTCAGAGAGGAGTAAGTAAATAAAAAATTGAATTAAAAATGGTTTTTTAATTTTTTTACCTGAAAAAATTTTTTTTTCGTTGACTTTATTTTCATTTAAAAGTACATATTTTTAACTAAAACATGTGTAAGTTTCATCAAAATATCTTTATAATACTTTAAGATATTAACAATTTTGTTAAATTAATGTTGATATTCAAAATGGCGTATCTTCTAAAATTTAAAATTTTTTTAAAAATCATTTGAAGGGAAAAAGTTTCTCATATAGCAGTATAATACCACGAAGTTTCAAGAAAATCGATGAACCCTTTTTACAACTCTGATATTTCTGACGTGAAAAGGCCCATATGTTAACTAATATCAAAAATACTGTTAGAATATTAAATAATTTATGAATTTATTATTTTATTTCGTTTTATCAATATATCACAAAGAAATTTTTATTTTGTACAATATATTTGCAATAAAAGGATGCGATTCAGCTTCACATGGCAGCCAATGAGGCGCATGAATTTTCCCTAAAACCCATTTAACCTAAATCCCATTAGGCCTAAAACCATTTAACCTAAATTCCAATTAAACAAAAATGTATTAATCATAAATCCCATTTTAACAAAAATGCATTAAGCCTAAATGCCATTTAACCTAAAAAGCACTCAGCCTAAATATCATTTAATCTAAATTCCATTAAACCTAAATCCCATTTAACCTAAATTCCATTCAACCTAAATTCTATTTAACCTAAAATGCATTTAGCCTAAATCCCATTTAACCTAATATTTATTCAGTCTAAATCTCATTTAACCTAAATCCCGTTTAACCTAAATTCCATTTATCCTAAATCTCATTTAACTTAAATCCCATTTATATCCAAAAATGCATTTAGCCTAAAGCCCATTTAACCTAAAATGCATTCAGCCTAAAATTCATTTAATCTAAATCTCATGTAACCTAAATCCCATATCCTATATAAGAAATCAGTTAGTGATAGCTATAGATATACTGCTGTAGAAATTCGCGTACGAAACAGAAAAGAGCTTTCTCAGTAGGCGGGGCATGACACGTCATCGGTAAAAGTGTACGAAACATAAAGGAGAGTTTACAATTTCTCCTATTTATGTATTTGAATTTAAAAATTTTGAAAATGAAGTAGGTGGGGCATGACACGTCATGCATAGGCAAAATTGTACGAAACATAAAGAAGAGTTCACAATTTCTCCTTTTTTTGTATTTCAATTTAAAAGTTTTGAAAATCAATAATTAGGAAAACGGATGTCCAGGTGACTTTTGGTCAACATCTTTGAGGAAGTTAACCTCAAAATTTGTAAATCCATAATCAGGAAAACCCTAAGTGGCGAATCGAGTTGCAGGTTACTTTTGGGTCTACTTATTGAAGACAGTAGATCTGAAAATTTAAAAATCTATAATTAGAAAAACAGGAAGTGCAGAAGTGATAGGAAGTTAATCTCATAATTTATTAATCAAATATGGGATAGATAAAGACAAGATAGAGTGAGAAACACAAGCAGAGTTCACAGTTGTGATTCTGAAAGCAAGAGAGGATAAGTTTACCTGGGATAGATAAAGACAAGACAGAGTGAGAAACGCAAGCATAGTTCACAGTTGTGGTTCTGAAAGCAAGAGAGAATAAGTTTACCTGGGAAAGATGAAGACAACAATAGCGTGCGCAACGCAAGGTGAGTTCACAGTTGTGGTTCTAGAAGCAAGAGAGAACAAGGTTACCTGGCATAGTTAAAGACAACAATAGCGTGTGCAACGCAAGGAGAGTTCACAGTTGTGCTTCTAGAATCAAGAGAGAAAAAGGCTACCTATGATAGATAAAGACAACAATGGCGTGCAAAATGTGAAATATTTTAAAAGCTTACAACTTTTTAATTAGCAAAAGGAAAAATAATGTAATTAATGTAATTTAATTGATTTAATTGAATCGATTGTTTAAACAATTAAAATGGTGTAAAATTAACTTTCGATAAAATTGAGCTAAAATTATGTGGTTTTATGTAATTTGTATAAAAGAATCATAAAAAAGTTATTTATTTAAAATTCGCAGTGTATATTCAAATGTTTAAAAAATTTTAATTTCTTTAAACAATTTAAGTTTCTTATGTTATCGAAATTAAACACTTATTTTTTTGTCCAGGGCACCTCCAATCAACTTCTTCAGGAAATTTAACCTCAAAATGTGAAAATCGACTTCTCTAAAGTACCCACGTACCCAACCGATAACTACATCATTTCCGGTCAACTTCTTTAGGGAAATTAACCTCAAAATATGAATATCGACTTCTCTGAAGATCCGAAGTTCTCAACTTGTCCGATGTCAAATGACCGATATGCAGGTCATTTCCGGACAACTTCCTCAGGGAAGTTAATCTCAAAATGTGAAAATCGACTTCTCTAAAGTACCCAAGTACCCAACCGATGTCTAGGTCATCTCCAGACAACTTCCTCAGGGAACTTAACATCAAAATAAAAAATTTTACTTATTAGAAGTACACTGGTTCCCAACTAATGTCCAGGTCACCTCCGGTCAACTTCTTCAGAAAAGTTAACTTCAAAATGTGAAAACTGACATCTCTAAAGTACCCAAGTACCCAAACGATGTCCACGTGATTTCCGGCCAACTTCTTCGGGGAAGTTAACCTCAAAATATGAAAATAAACTTCTCTGAAGTACCTAAGTACTCAAGAAATGTCCAGGTCATTTCCGGTCAACTTCCTCAGGGAAATTAACCTTAAAATGAAAAAAGTTCATTTTCAGAAGTACCCAAATACCCAACCGATGTCCACGTCATTTCCGGTCAACTTCTTCAGGGAAGTTAACCTCAAAATGTGAAAATCGACTTCTCTTAAGTACTCATGTACCCAACCGATGTCCATGTTATTTCTGATCAACTTTAACAGGGAAGTTAACCTCAAAACCTCGACTTCTCTGAAGTACAGAAGTACTCAACCGATGTCCAGGTCATTTAAGGACAACTTCCTCAGTAAAGTTAACCTCAAAATGAAGAAATTTACTTTTCAGAAGTACCCCACTACCTAACTGATGTGCTGGTCATTTCCGGCCAACTTTCTCAGGGAAGTTAACCCTAAAATGAAAAAATCGATTCTTCTAAAATATTAAAGTAGCTGTCCGATATCTGGGTCCTTTTCGGTCAAATTCTTTAGGAAAGCTCACCTCAAAATGTTTAAATCGACATGTTTGAAAGACCGAAGTACTCCATCGAAGTCCAGGTCATTTCCGGACAACTTACGCAGAGAAGTTAACCTCCAAATGTGAAAATCTACTTTTCTGAAGTACGCAAGTACCAGTCTGATATCTAGATCATTTCCAGTTGACTTGTACAGGGAAGATAACCTCAAAATTTATAAAATGACTTCTTAGAATTACCCCAGCACCCAACCGATGTTCATTTATTTCCGGTTATCTTTCTCAAGGAAGGTTACCTTATAGTGTGAAAATATACAACGCTGAATAAACTAACATACTGACAGTACAAAACCAAATGTCTTGTTTTGAGACTTTTAGTCCCTATATTTAAAACATTTAAACTTATGTTAGTTTATTTCAGAGCAAGTGCTATTATTTGTAACAATTCTTAAAATTTTATTTAATAGCAGCAAGAAAAAGAAAGTCATTCCGACAAAGTTGTTTAATGTTTAAAATTGGTTCTCAGACGTTTTAAAATCTATTTGAGTTCCTCTTTTAGGAGTCTAACAATAAAATAAAATAATAAAAATTATAATTATTTCATCTAAGAGAGACAAAAAATAATAATAATAACAAAAATACAAAAATTCTAGAGTTAGCCATTGTATGGAGTCAGAGAAACTAAAAAGAAATTAAAAATAAATAATATGAGGATTTTAAAAATTAGATAAGAAAACAGAAATTTATATATTTGTAAAATTAATTAAAAATAGTAATTATAAAAATACACATACAAAAAAATGAGTTTAATAAAACATAAAACACATAAAATAATAAAAGTTAATGGAATTAAAAATTAATAAATAAAATAATAAGTCACCAGAATTACAAATTATATAACAGTGTTCAATGACTTCATTATTTAAACTGATCTACAAACACCTTTACCTCATTAACAATAACATAAATTAAACAGACTAGAGGACATTAACAATAACAGTTAAAAGAGAAAACAGAAAAATGAGCAATATGAATATTGTCTATTTTAAATTAACAAAAATAAAATTCAACAATATTTCATAACATTTATAAAAATTATTTAAATCCCTGATTTTATTTAAACTATTGTTTCCCTCTTTTTTAATAAAAAAACATATGAAATCATTTAGATTTTAAAACTTTGTCTGAATGAATTTGTTTGTTCTTGCTCCTGTTTATGAAATTTATTATTATTAATTAGTTAATTAATACATTATATGTTGTAAAAAAACAATTTCTTTTCTATTTAATTATAACAAAACATACCTTACAAACCACAACAAAACAAACGTTTCGAGCTTACGCACATACACATAGAAACGTTCAACACAGTCACTGGAAAATACGCAGTTTCTCATTTTTCCCTCTAGGAAAAATGAGTTTACTTTCACAGCCTGTCTACTTTCACAGCCGTTCGTTCCCTAAAGTGGGGACATATTTTTAAGAGAATCCCTATAGAGTGAAGTCTCCTTATTATTACTTCGTGGTTGGGAACTTAGCTACTTTAGAGAAGTCCATTGTCCCAATTTGCAGTTAACTTCCCTAAAGAAGTTGACCGGAAGAGACCTGGACATTGGCTGGGTACTGGAGTACTTCTGAGAAGGAAATTTTTTTATTTTGAGGTTATCTTCCCTGAGGAAGTTGTCCGGAAATGGCCTGGACATCGGGTGGGTACTTAGGTACTTCAGAGAAGTCGATTATCACATTTTGAGGTTAACTTCCCTGAAGAAGTTGATCGGAAATAACCTGGACATCTGTTGGGTACATGGGTACTTTAGAGTAGTCGATCTTAACTTCCCTGAATATATTGACCGGAAAAATCCAGTTATGCTTTAGATACACTAAGCTCAGCCAGTTCCTTACTATTTTTGATGTTCTCATTTTGAAAAAAATTAGCCCTTCCAGCCCCTGACCAGACAGCAATTTCTGTTTTGGCTAACTAGGGCTACTTCTACATTGTAAACTGTCAAAGTAAAAAAATTTGTAAATTGAGAAATTGAAATTTTAACAAAATTTGAAAAACTCGCCAACTGGTAAACAGAGAAATTGGAGATTTTTGTATTAGGAAATTGACAAATTAAAGAAATTGGTAAGTATAAATTTGGACAATTAGATAAGAAAAAAACAAGAGCACAATTTTGCGCGCGTAGCGCGCTTTACAAGTTCTAGTAACCTAAAATGCATTTATTCTAAAATTCATCCAGCCTAAATCTCATTTAACCTAAATCCCATTTTACCTAAATTTAATTTAACCTGAATTCCATTTATCCTAAATGCTTTTAGCCTAAAACCCATTTAAACTAAAATGCATTTAACCTAAGTCCCACTTAACCTAAAATGCACTCAGCCTAAATCTCATTTAACCTAAATTCCATTTAGCCTAAATCCCATTTAACCTAAATTCCATTTAACCTAAATTCCATTTTACCTAAATTTCATTTAACCTGAATTCCATTTATCCTAAATGCATTCAGCCTAAATCTCATATAACCGAAATCCCATTTTACCTAAAATGCATTCAGCCTAAATCTCACTTCACCTAAATTCCTTTTAACCTAAATCTCATTCAACCTAAATTCCAATTAACCTAAATCTCATTTAACCTAAATCCCATTTAACCTATAACGCATTTAGCCTAAATCTCACTTCACCGAAATTCCATTAGACCTTAAACGCATTTAGCCTAAATTTCATTTAACCTAAAATGCATTCAACCTAAATACCATTTAACCGAAATCCCATTTTACCTAAATCCCATTTAACCTAAAATGCATTCAGCCTAAATCCCAGTTAACCTAAATTCCATTTAACCTAAATCTCATTTAACCTAAATTCCATTTAACCTAATTCCCATCTAACCTAAATTGCATTTACCCTAAATCCCATTTAACCTAAAACGCATTAAGCCTAAATCTCACTTCACCGAAATCCCATTGAACCTAAAATATTTTTTATGTACTTTTGACATGAGTTTCCCAACCCTGTATTAATAGAGAGTAGTTCTTACCTATCGATAATGCAGATTAGATGGCGTTTCAGACATCTTTGCGTTTGCGGGAATTTTTAAATGCTTTCTTTTATTTTTGTTTTGAATCATTCGTTTTCTTTAGTAGATCACTTAAAGAAGATATATATTGAAGTTGTAAATTAATAATAGTTGTTTGTTTTTTTTATCTTAGGTATGTTTTGTAATTTTATTCGTAAGAATGAAGGAGGTCTCTGTGAGTTGCTTGAGTATTATCTATCCAATGTCTAATTCTATTTACTGAACCAATTTTACTTTGCCGTTTCTCTTGTAATTCGCCGTTAAACGAAAGTTTTTACATACACTGACGTTTTATTAAATATAGTGTGGTTTTAAAACCCAAGATTTAACATAATTTTAACGAAGTTTCTTGTCGAAGGTACGTGATTGAGAACAAATTTTGTGCTGTGTGGGACTTTTTTCACTGCCATTCTTGTGAAATGCTGTGAAACCAAAATATATATATATATTTTTTTTTTTCTTTTTTATTACACGGTCATTTATTCCTAGTGCAATATTACTTTAAAGATCCCAAAGTGCATAAAGTTTTAAATTATATTAAAATAACTTAATATTATTATCATTAAATATTTGTATTTGAGGATAAACTGTATTGTGCTGTGTAAGTGCTTAAAAGTAGTCTCTGTGTACAATAACAAACGTGATTAAGAGAAATTTAATTGTGATTGATCACGGAAATATATACAAAAATGACGGAGACCATCACAAAGGACACTCTCAAGACAATGTTGGACGGGTTACAACTAAATATTAAAAAGGACACTGAAAAAATAGTTAAAGAACAACTGGACATTTTATCGACCTCAATCAATAAAAATTCCGAAGAAATAGAACTCGTTAAAAATGAATGTGCCCAACTTAAAAATCTTATAGTCAAACAAGATAGAATAATAGAAAACCTGAAGCGTAGAAATAATTTAATTATCTGCGGCATACCTGAAAATGCTGAGGAAACTCAGTCTACACTGTTCGAAAAAATTCGGACTACTTTACTTGAAAAAATGGGACTCGAATTGGAACTAAATATTATCAACCAATTAAGGAGACTTGGAGAACCAAAGAGTAATTATAATAGAAATGTTCTACTTTGCCTTACCTCGGGAATAACAAAACAGATTATTCTTGTTAATCGTGGCAAACTTAGAGGAACGGATATATATATTAACAATGACATGGATAAAGAAACTCAGCTTATATACAGTAAACACCGGCAAGACTTTAAAAAACTTAAAGAATTAGGAGCTAGAGTTCGAGTGAGAAACGGTTTAATCTGGATCAATAATAGAGAGTACTCTTCAAGAGATATCCAAGAGAAAAACGTAGAGGAACTTTTAGCGGCTAACTCGACCACAAATTTAGCCAAACCACAATTGACTAATCCACGTAAAAGAGGCCGCCCCCAAGGTACCACCTCTGCTAATAAATCGCATAAAATTATTAAGAAAGATAATGGCGCTATGGATATTTATATTAAAAAGAATCAATCTAAAGAAATAGAGAAAGAAGAACATTTTAAAGGGAACGAAGGAGAGAATGAATGACTCCTACCTACAACTCACTCAGAAATTGGAACTTCGGATGCACCTAGTAACCCCCATGCAGACCCAGGAAAGCCCTCCACAAGCGAAAACTCTACTGCTACGACTCGGAGGTATCAACGTGTTTCCTTTTGGAATGTCGGCGGCTTTGGTAATGTTTACAAAATAGATCAAGAAAAAATTGATAGTTTAACTAGTAATGTAATAATATGTTTAGCTGAGACATGGTTGTTGACAGATGCTATTAGCCTCCCATATTTTCTACGGGATTACGAGGTTTTTTCGGGTCGGGCGATTAGGGAGAAGAGTCATGGAAGGGGTAGCGGAGGTCTAATGACTTTGATTAAAAAGAACATTTTTCTGTCTGGTTCAGTTATAGATATTTCTAATCTTTGGCTGTTTGTGGAGTTAAAGCTTCCGGATAAAATAATTATAGTGGGTAATATATATTGGCCTCCCTCATCAAATATTGATTTTTGTGTAGAAAGCCTACAATATTTTTTAACTAATTTGACAGAGAATTGTTCAAATAATACTTTGTTTATAATAGCGGGGGACTTTAATGCGCGTGTACAAAACCTGAACTGTCTTGATAAAAATATATTTTATTCATCTGACTTAAATTTTAATAGACTGTCACTTGACAATACAATTAATAACCGAGGTAGACTATTGATAGATTCTATGGAATTGAATAATTTTATACTATGTAACGGACGTACTATGTCTGATTCTCCAGCAAACTATACTTATGTTTCTAAGCAGGGATGTAGTGTTATAGACTTTATTTGGATAAATGAAAAAGCATTGAACGAAGTTCATGACATGTTTACAAGCGTAGTTGCGGAGTGCTCTGGTCACTTGATGGTAACACTTGAAATAAAAATTAAAAAAGAGGAACAATCTGAGTTGCTCACAGGGCAAGGGAGATATATGGAAATCTTTAAATGGGATAATACTAAACTAAATGAATTTTATATACACTTTTCAATATCAAGAAACCTCTACTTTAACTCTTTAAATAGTAATGAACTTTATTGCAATTTTATTAGTTCAGTTCAAATTTCTGCTGAAAAAACTAATTACTTAACTAAAAAATTTATTCATACGGGGGGAAATACATATAACTCTAACTCTAAACCTTGGTACAACGAGGATTGTCGTAAACTGAAAATCGAAGCAAGAAAGCTTTATAGACAATATAAAAGAAGTAATAATAACAGACTTTTGCTCCTTTGCTATTTAAATACACGTGATAAATATAGATCGGCCATCAAGTCAGCCAGAGCACTATATTATAACGAAACTCTGAAAGCGCTATCAAATATTAGAAATAGCCAAGAATTTTGGAAAGTAATAAATAAGTTCAATAGAAAACCAGCTTACTGCAATGACCTTGGTGTCCAAGAGTGGGAACAATTTTACAGTGAAGTTTATCCCAGAAGAATGCTGTCGAACACTGAATTTTTTTTCTGTAACCCATCCGCATTTTGATAGAGACTTTTCGATTGAGGAATTAGAAAAACATTTAAAGAAATGTAAACTTAATAAAGCACCGGGTATTGATAGAGTCACTAACGAAATCTTACGAAATTTACCACTGAATTGGGAACATTATTTACTAAACTTATATAATGTTGTATTAGATACAGAAAACGTTCCAGAAGATTGGTCGCTTGCTATAATGCGGATGGTTTTTAAGAAGGGGGACAAGCTTAATCCATACAATTATAGAGGGATAGCTCTATTAAATTCAACTACTAAAGTGTTTACCTCTATGATTGCGAGTAGAATAATGGAATGGGCAGAAGTCAATAGTATCATACCAGAAGAACAGGCAGGTTTTAGGAGTAAGAGAAGCACAATCGATAACCTTTTTATTTTAGCTTCAGTAATAAATATTTATATAGGGTCAAATAAGAAACGCGGATATGTTATCTTTGTTGATTTTAGAAGAGCATTCGATTCAGTGAAACACAGTTTACTTTGGGATAAGCTCCATAATTTAGGAGTAAGCGGAAAATTAATAAGGATAATGCGAAAACTTTATGATAAAGCTAAGTTTACAGTAAAATGTGACAGTTATTCAAAACCCATGGATGTTACTGAGAGAGTTTTACAGGGGGATAGCCTAAGCCCTCTATTGTTCATTTTATTTTTACATGATATAAGTGAATTTTTTAAAGCGAACGGCATGGAGGGAATTTTTATATCTCGTACCGTGGACATATTGTTGCTTTTATTTGCAGATGACCTAGTAATTTTTGCAAACTCCTGGCATGATGCTCAGAATAAAATTAAAGTTTTAATGCAATATTGTATTATAAATGGTCTTCAACTAAATGTAGATAAAACAAAAATACTCCCCATTAGTAAAACGGGTCAATGTAAACGATTGAAAACATTGTATTGGGGCAAGGAAAGTTTAGAATATCAAAATTCATATCACTACTTAGGTGTACCGTTCTCTTTTTCGGGAAAATTTTATATAGCCTCTGAATATTTTGTATCCAAGGGAGTGTCCTCTGTATCAAGAGTGCAAAAAATTTTATTTTCCTGTAAAAATAAATCGTGGGACACGACTGTGAAACTGTTGAATTCTATTTGTAACGCTACCACTCTTTATGCTTCAGAAATCTGGGGTTTACGTTATATGCAACAAATCGAGTCTGTACAAGCTAAATTTTTTAAGAGTTATCTACATTGGCCCAATAATACGCCGCATCACTACATATGGCAAGAAACGGGAGTGTTACCGTTAAGATTGGCAATTATAAAGCGTGCGCTGAGCTGGTGGGAAAAAATATTGAAAATGCCGAACGATAGGCTCCCAAAAATCTGCTATAATAAACTTTTTGAATTGGATCAGAAAAATAAAATTAAGCCTTGTTATAATTGGGTTGCTCAAGTTAGAGAAATTGTAGAATCGGTAGGTAGCAATGAAATGTGGACACAGCAGATTATCTTAAGCAGCAAAGAAATTAGCAGAGGGTGCAAGTCTGTCATTCTTAATTGGGAAAACAATATAAAAAATAATATCTTGGAAAGAATTATTAACTCAAACTATAGTTATATTTATAGACACATTAGTAATTTAAAAGTAACAACCGAATTATATTTAAAAACTAATCTTCCACTATACAAACTTAGAATTTTCAGCCAACTAAGATTATCTCATCATTCATCGATAAAAATGAGTTATAATAGAATTGTTTATAAAATTGACACAAATCAGACTTGCACTATCTGTAACTTAGAGGTTCGGGAAGATTTGCAACATTTCTTGCTTGAATGTCCAATTTATACACCGATCAGAGAAAGATATCTAATGCGTCTAATAAATGGTAAAAACGAAAATGGAAACCATAACCTGGAAGCGATTAGGACGCTTCTGAATACGAGCGATCTGGTAACCATTAATAATGTAGTCAATTATACAATAAATGCGCTAAAAATTAGATCTTTCATAATTAATGAATAAATGAAAGTTTTACCTCGATAAACATAATAATTGTACAAACGATTGTAATAATAATTATATACAAATAAAGAAATTATCTATCTATCTATCTATCTAAGAATGAAGGATACGTATTTTTAATAACATTTGAAATATAAAAGTAAAGTTTTTTTAAACAGTGAATTTAATTTAATTTTCAGTAAAAATGGTTTACCCAAACATGCTATTTTGTGTCATATAGTTTTTATTTCTCTAATATTTAAGTTTTTAGAAATATAACCTACAAAAATTGTCTTCTTTTAATGTCAAAGTTTTTATGTAAACAATGGAATCTGTTGATGGATTAGACTATAAGACATTTTAATTAAAGTATTCAATAATTTTAAATACTGTGGTTTAATAATTAAATAATAATAATCTCCGTAAACTCCTGAAAATAGTTAGTATTTATATTTATTCATCTTTTTCTGTCCACGTTTTAAAGTCTGAAGTGAAGTTAGTTAGTATTAATATGTATTCATCTTTTTCTGTCCACGTTTTAAAAACTGAAGTGAAGTTAGTTCCTGTTATTTTATTGATTTTGACTCTCTTCAAAAATTTATCATGGTTTTTGAAGAAGTTTAAAATATATACACATGCAATTAATTTCCTAAATTTTTAGTTATTATTACAAATTTAGATTATTGTCATGAATTTTCCATTGTATAACGATTTTTTAATTATTTTCTTTTGCTTAAAAATAAATTCTGTAATTTTTCTTGATTTGCATTGTTATATTCATTATTTTGGCATTACTTTTAAAAAGGGGATTTTCTTTAATAAAAAGGGATTTTGAAAATTAAGAAAAAAGGGTTATATTAATAATTCAAGTTTTCTTTTACAAAATTTTATTGTTTCTTTTTTTCAAAACAGTTTTATTAATTAATTTAGTATTTTTTGTTCAATTTGTTTATGGAAATTTCAAAAGAAAGAGCACTTTCGGAAATACAAAAATTTATCTTTTACCAGGTTGTCTGTTCAATGACGAGAAGATGGTTGTTGCAATTAAATATTTTTAAAAATAATTTTTAACTTCAAATGATTTTTTAAATTATCTATTTAATAATTAGATTTTAAACAGGAAACATTAAAATCTGTGATGTAAAATGTTCTGATATACAGTCGAACCTGGATAAGTGGAACCTGAAGGGACCGAAATTTTTGTTCCACTTATAGAGGTATTCCACTTAACCAGTTTTCCACTTACCCAGGTTGTTTGAGACCACGTTTCACTTAAAGAGGGTTATTCATTTTATACTTTTTTACATATACATATGTATGTATTTAATTTCAATTTGTATATACAATGATAGCATTGAAACATCCAAAAGAAAATAGTTACTTATTAAAAAATTCGGTTAACGTAGTTTGTTTTAGATTATTTGTTTTGTATATGGATTTACAATACCTAAAAATAATTTACTTACAGGCATTTGTCCATGTAATCAATGAAATAAATAAAATAAAATAAATACCTAAGTCACTAGAAAATTTCTTTGCTTTTTCTTTAAGGGTATTGCCACATATTGGAACGTTTTTGTCACGACAATGTTTCATCCACTGAACCAAACATTCTTCCAAATTCGGATATTCAGGCTTTTTCGCTCTCTTTATTTTACCGTGTCCCGCAAAAGCAGCTTCTTTGATTGATTCACGGGATTTTAATATGCGTGAAAGAGTTGATTTTGGAATATTAAATTGATTTTGTATTTCCGTTTGTGATTTTCCACTTTCAAATAATTTAACAACTTTCAATTTTTCACTCACTTCGAGAGACTTAAGTTTTCGCTTTGACATTTTGAACTAATGGGTCGTGTACGACAATGACTAATTTACAAATGCGAGAACCAAAATCAATGATAAATACACAGATAGTAAATAAGAAATACAAGCCGAGGAAATTAACACAGATGAATCACGGTTTAATCGACATCAAAAGTTCCACTTATAGAGGGAGCGTTCCACTTATAGAGGGTACGTTCCACTTATAGAGGTAAATTTAAGAAAAAGTTCCACTTATAGAGGTCTTTTTTCAAAAAATCAGTTCCACTTATAGAGGTACTTTTCCCACTTATAGAGTTTTTTTTCAATATTTTGTATTAGTTGTGCAGGGACCGCAAAAAAAGTTCCACTTAAAGAGGTTTTCCACTTATCCAGGGCCCACTTATCCAGGTTCGACTGTAATATTAAAGAAATTAAATTAAAAATCTTTCAGCGAATTATAACAAAATCAATTTAAATTATTTTTATTAATCTCTTTTATTGTGTTTTTATATTTTCTAATTCAAAACAATTAATTTTTGTTTAAAATAATTACATATATTTCATAAACAATTTTTTTTTCATCCAATAAAATACATTTGATGTATTTCAGAAAGAATACATGGTTTTATTTTATGATGCAAAAGTAGTAATATTTGTTTAAAACAAGTAAAAAATATTTAATAAAAAATTTTTTTATCCAACAAATTAATTTGTTTCAATTAATTAAGCATACATGGTAATAAGAAAATTATATAACTTTTTAAAATAATTTTATTTTAATTATGTTTTTTTCATGTTTTCTGTTTAAAATCTAAATAAATTCAATAAATAATAATAATAATAATAAATGAACTAGTTTCCTCGCGCTAAAATCATTTTTAATTTTCTGCTATCGTTATAGGTGAAAAAGAGGAGAAACTGTGATTCCTGCAGTTATTTTCATCAATTTTAGTTATTTCTGCGATTTTTTAATTATTCTCTTTAATTACATTTTTTTAAGTGATTTCGTAATTATTTTTTTTTTTAAACATATATTCTATGATTTTTTCAGTTATTTCTCTCAAAATTTTATTGAATGTTTTCAATTTTTCACATTTAAATTATTTTCATCATAATTCAATTTTCTTTCTCAATCTTCAATTATATGTAATTTTTTTTTTCAATTTTGTAATTTATCATTTTTTAATTATTTTCCTCGATTGTTAATTATTATTCCCATTTTCTAAAATTATTTTCTAAGATTTTTAAGTATTTTTCAGAAAATTCAAATATTTTCTTCAATTTCTAATTATTTCATTTGTTATAAGAATTTCAATTTTTTTTTTATTAATTATCGTAAATTTCAATTATTTTTTCTTCCTTTAAACAAAATTCTGTAGTTTTTTCAATTATCAACATAAATGTCATTTATTTTTTACAACTTATCATTGTTTGTATCCTATTTTAATTATTTTCGTCAAGTTTTAAAAATTAAAAACATTTTTCAATTATTTTCCAAAATTTATTTTCTTCAGTTTTCAATTCTTTACATTTGTTTCATAATTTCAAAATTTTTTAATAATTATCTGACTTTTCAATTATTTCATTATTTTTTATATTATTTTCTTCAATTTTCAATTACTTTCGTTCTTGTTCATAATTGCCAAAAAGTTTTTACTTTCTCTTTATTTCTCTAAAACTTGTTCTGTTCAATTTTAAATTATGTTTATCTTTTTTCATTTATTTTCTCTAATTTCAAATTATTTTCTTTATTTTAATGAACTTCTGAAAGTTTTAAGTATTTTTCTTAAACTTTGTTTAACTTTCCTTTATTTAAAATATTTTATGTAATTTGTTTAATTGTTTGCTCAAATTTTAATTATCTTTTTTTAATTTTAATTTTTTTTTAATGTTAATTTATGTTACTCAATTTTTAATCGTGTTTTTTCAATTTTCCATTATTTTCTCTAATTTTTAATTATTTTCTTTTATTTCAATGAACTTCTGAAAGTTTTAAGTATTTTCTTAAATTTTGTTTAATTTTCCTTTAAAATATTTTATGTAATTTGTTTAATTATTTTCTCAAATTTTAATTATTTTTTTTAATCTTAATTTTTTTTTTAATTTTAATTTATTTATCTCAATTTTTAACCATGTTTTTTTAATTTTCAATTATTTTCTCTAATTTTTCATTATTCAATTTGGTTTTAATTTACCTACTTTTAAGATTCTCAAGTTATTTTCTTAAATTTAAATTATATTCTTTATGTTTAAAACATTTTTATGATTGTTTAAATTACTTTCCCCAATTTTTAATTGATTTCATTTTTTTTTTCAATTAAATTGCAAAATTTGCATTTATTTTATTTAACTTCAATTAGGGTTTATAAATAAACTAAATATAGTTTATATCCATGTATATTTCGTTACCCTTTTATGGTTCTTTATGGACTGCGGGGAATTATGTACTAAATAAATAAATAAATAAATAAATAAATAAATTATTTTTTGCAATTCTTTTTAATTCTAAAATATTATAAACTTTGTCCTAAATAAATATCTAGAAAAATTTGATTAGAAAATTATTATTAAACCACAATATTTAAAATTATGGAATATTTAATTAAAACGTCTTATAGTCTAATCCATCAACAGATTTTATTGTTTATATAAAAACTTTGACATTAAAAAAAAGACAATTTCTGTAGGTTATATTTCTAAAAACTTAAATATTAGAGAAATAAAAACTATATGACACAAAATAGCATGTTTGGTTAAACCATTTTTACTGAAAACCAAATTAAATTCACTGTTTAAAAAAACTTTACTTTTATATTTCAAATGTTATTCAAAATACGTATCCTTCATTCTTAGGAATAAAATTACAAAACTTACCTAAGATAAAAAACAAACAACTGTTATTAATTTACAACTTCAATATATATCTTCTTTAAGGGGGCTACCCTACTTATTTTTTTCAAAAACTCAATTCATTTTTTTTGTGCATTTTGTCAAAGTATATGATTTCAGCAATATATAAATATATTTTTAGGTTATTCAGTGAAAATTTAATACGATAGAAAGCATAAAAAAGAGCCTCGAAAGGTGTTTTAGAGTAAGACATCTGTTTCATAAGTCGGTGACCACTATTGATGAAAAACTACTGAACCGATTTTGTTCAAATTTTGTGGACTTCTTTAAAACATAAAAATCCAGTTTTTAATCGAAGGATTTGTTTTTAAATGCAAAACTTTCGTTTTTAGAGGTGTGAAATCATTTTTTTTTTTTAGTGAAAATCGAAAAGTAGAGTTTGAGCGGTTGCCATTTTGTCAAAAAATGATTTTTTTTAAATCCTTCGATTAAGCACTAGATTATCTTCTACTTTAACTAAATTCGTTGGAATTTTGTGTTACAAGTAAACCAACTCTTTATAATTGTGGTCACCGCAAACCATATTTTCTATGAAGACTTTAACAAGATCGAGCATTACACCTCCATTTTTAAATATTTTTCAACTTTTTTACCGGAATTCATACTTTAAATTCTGTATTTTTAGACAAAAAACCGTTTTATTTAAAATTGTTAGTAGTTTTTCTAAAAAAAATTCATGAAAATGATCAATTTTTTCACGCTTCAACTAGGGTTGCCCCCTTAAGTGATCTACTAAAGAAAACGAATGATTCAAAACAAAAATAAAAGAAAGCATTTGAAAATTCCCGCAAACGCAAAGATGTCTGAAACGCCATCTAATCTGCATTATCGATAGGTAAGAACTACTCTCTATTAATACAGGGTTGGGAAACTCATGTCAAAAGTACATAAAAAAAACATTTAGGTGAAATGGGATTTAGGGTAAATGCAATTTAGGTTAAATGGGAATTAGGTTAAATGGAATTTAGGTTAAATAAGATTTAGGTTAAATGGAATTTAGGTTAACTGAGATTTAGGCTGAATGCATTTTAGATGAAATGGAATTTTGGTAAAATGGGATTTCTGTTAAATGGTATTTAGGCTTAATGCATTTTAGGTTAAATGGAATTTAGGCTAAATGCGTTTTAGGTTAAATGGAATTTAGGTTAAGTGAGATTTAGGCTGAATGCATTTGAGGTTGTATGAGATTTAGGTAAAATGGGATTTCGGTTAAATGTTATTTAGGCTGAATGGATTTTAGGTTCAATGGGATTTCGGTGAAGTAAGATTTAGGCTAAATGCGTTTTAGGTTAAATGGGATTTAGGTTAAATGTTATTTAGGCTGAATGGATTTTAGGTTCAATGGGATTTCGGTGAAGTAAGATTTAGGCTAAATGCGTTTTAGGTTAAATGGGATTTAGGTTAAATGAAATTTAGGTTAAATGGAATTTAGGTTAAGTGAGATTTAAGCTGAATGCATTTTAGGTAAAATGGGATTTCGGTTAAATGAGATTTAGACTGAATGAATTTTAGGTTAAATCTGATTTAGGCTGAATGCATTTTAGGTTGAATGGAATTTAGGTGAAATGGGATTTAGGTTGAATGGAATTTAGGTTAAATGATATTTAGACTGAGTGCTTTTTAGGTTAAATGGCATTTAGGCTAAATGCATTTTAATTAAAATGGGATTTAGGCTTAATACATTTTAGGTTAATTGGGATTTAGGTTAAATAGAATTTCGGTTAAATGGGTTTTATGCTGAATGCAATTTAGGTTAATTGGTTTTAGGCCTATTGGGATTTAGGCTAAATGGGTTTTAGGGAATATTCATGCGCCTCCAGCCAATTTTCAAAAATTTGCTATTATTTTCGTATAAATATAGGTGTAGTAAAATCGTTTAAAATATATTTATAATACACCCTAATAAGAAAAATAAGTGCAGAGAAACATCTAATAAAAAATTTTTTTTTTTACCAAAACTTATCTTGAAATCGGGCAGTTACGGAAGAATCGACCATATAGCATGCTTCAGCATGCTTCTTATTTATTCTTATTCTTCCCTATTTATAGCATGCTTTAATAGCACAAAAAAAAATAGATCAGTGACATTGCATTATGTTTTTCGACATTGCTCTCATATGTATTTGTTTCCTTTTCAATTTCAGAACAGAAAGATATTTTGAATTCTACATTTTGATATTTCTTTCGAACGCATTTTTATTATTCTCAATGACAAAAATAATAATATGAAGTTGCAATATTTAAAAATAATATATCAAATTAACTACACTGAAAGACTTTAGTAAATCACTTTTAATTTTCAGGTTTGTAATCTGGGATAATCGTGCAAAACAAAAATGTTTACAAGTGAAAGTAGTAAATTTTAAATGCAAAATAAGAAAGATTTTTAAAAGAAATGTAAGTATAGTGGCAGTTCTACGTGGAATCGAATGGGGCGACCGCTCCACCCCCCCACCCCGAAAAAATTGCCTAAAATTGCCTCTGTGTAAGTATGGGGCAAAATTTTTGCACTGTATTACAGTCGAACCTGGTTAACTGGAACCTCTATAAGTGGTTTGTCATTAAGTGAAAAATTAAAAATAATTTGTGAATTTGAAAATGGCAAGTCTCGAGAAGTACTCTCAGAAGTATTTAAGGTGCCAAAATCCAAAGAACCAGAGGAAAAATAACAAAAAGTGAAGCCGAAAAAGCTTTAGAAACTTTACAGAGATATTTCGAGAGATCAGCTAAAGTAAATGATAAAATAATTGACAAAATTCATGATCTTAAAAATTGTATTAATTTTAACAATGTAAAAAAACAATAAAAAAATGACAACTTTTTTAAAGTAACTATTATTTGTTTTTTACATAAAGTATGCTTGAAAACAGACTAAACTGACTTTCGTGTAAAATAAAACTTCTGTTATAATTGCATATTTTATTTATTTTTATTTTTCATGCTGTCTAAACTTTATTTTATTACTATAGTGTAAATGTATATTACATTTTAAAATTACCTCTTTAAGTGAGACACATGTTTCTTGAGCCTGGATAAGTGGGAAACTGGATAAGAAAGAAACCTTTTTAATTGGGAATATTTTATCGGTCCCTTGAGTTCTTACTTATCCAGGTTCGACTGTATTTTACACTGTTAGTGGAAGTGTAAATATCAAATATTTTTAAATTTCATGAAATAGTTTTTTAGTTACACAAATTTAAATATTTTAATTTTTTGCTTTCTCATAGAGGAAGCTTTGTGATCTTCAAGATTTTTAATTTTCCAGAAATAGTCTAAATCGACTCATTTTCATTTAAAAAGCGTAATTTTTCATTTTTAAGGAAATGTCCAGATGTATGTGTGTGTGGGTGTATAGCGTTTTTTGTGTTCAGGATATCTCGAGAATGATTCAACGGATTTCAGCAAAATTTGGATGACTTATTAAGCTCATGAATATGTAAATTTAGACACAGGCATTTTTAATAATACACAATCAAATTTTTTTGAGCACCTTTTTTATAAAAAAAAAATCGTTTTTTGACAAAAAATTATTTATCTTCAAATTTAATTATTTTTTTCTGCTTTCAAATATTTTTATAATTTTTTTTAAATATTCTCTTCAATTAAAGTTATTTAAATTCATTTCTTAATTATTTTCTTTTTTCTAATTTATATATCGTTTTTTTAAAATAATTTCTCTCAAATTTAATTAATATTTTTCAATAAGTCATTGTTTTTATAATTTTTTTTGAAATGTAGTTTTTCGAATTTATTATATTTCTAAGTGGATTGCATAAAAGTTAACATATATATATATATAGCATATATATATATAGCATTCAATTTTGGAAGAATTTAAAGGAATCGTTTCTAAATACTCTGTATAAAATTATTAAAAAGATAGCTACACTTGATTTTTTTCCTGATTTGCAGACAATGTTTATTTATTATCCCTGGCAGTTTTTAAGTTTTTAGTAACGATCTTTCATTTTTACATATGTACTAAAAAATTGTGTGAAAAATAAATATTTTCAATTTCCAATCATTGATTTTTTTATAAATCTTAAAAATGTAATTTATTATTTTATGTAGCATAAATAAAAAGTAGGAAAAATAAAATTTTTTAAATTTAAATAGATAAAAAAAAATCTCTAGAAGAAATGTAAAAAATTTTCAACAATAAAGAAATGTAGGAAAATCCATCCTGGAAGGTTAGCAAGAGCGTGATCCACTTACTCGAGACGTTTTCCATGTTTCCTGCACTGTTGTTCTCGCCCATAGCCGCCGATGTTCTTAAGCGGTGGTCGAGAACGTTGTTGGATGCTTTTTTAGAGCTACCGAATAAGATGTTAAAGTGAACAGTGCTGCCGAACCAGATTGAGAGAGTTCAGAAGGACTTCCTTCTGCATGCGAACCGCCAATGCATCTACCTGGCGCTCGCAGCCAGGAATCTTTTTTAATTGTCTCACAAATGAAGCTTTAATCCCTCCCAAACAACCGATTAAAAGAACATTTAATCGGACCTTATAACCTGGGTGCATTCGACTCAATTCGAAAATGAGCTTTTGATACTTGGTCCGCTTCTCATCCTCCTTACGATTGATGTAGTTCTCAGCTGAGGCCGAGAACTCAATTACACAAATGATCTTACTTTTATGATCCTGGAGAACTATATCAGCGTTATTGGCACTGATACGATGAGTGGTGGAAAAAGAGAAGTTCCAGTAGATCTTACACTGGTCATTTTCTACTACGGACTCCTGATCCCCTTGGGCATACGGCAAGATGATCTTTATCTATAGCATATTGGTGTCGAAGGTGATAATACAACACCTTAAGCGCAGCATTGTGTCTTTCCACATACCTGTAACACGCGTATTTCGGACACGCACTTAGAATATGACTTAGTGTCTTCGCATATTGTTTACATGCACGACAGATGTCATTGTCGACAGGTATATGCATCACACGACTGCGGTACACCAAATTATTAATTACACCATCCTGACAGGCGAATAGAAATCCTTCAGTCTCCGATCTTAAACCAGCAGATTTAAGGAACGAAAAGGTCAAACCAACTGACAATCCTACTTCATTTATGCGATTGTAGAATTGTCCTTGAACAGATTTGCTCTTATGTTCGTGTAATAGAAGCGCATGTTCTGTTTCCTTGACACGGCCCTTAAGCATCAATGGTGGTAACGATGCTAATCCATGTTGCACATTACTAGTGTCAAATGGGAGACAAAGTTCATTCGCAGCTCTTTCTGCCGCATGATATAAGAATGCCCCACAATTCGTAATTTCATGATGGTGAACAAATTGTAAAAGAGGATCTCAACTATTCATAACTGAGCATGTAGCAGCCAAAACGATTCTACGATGAAGACACTCCAAGTTCAGTAGAACTCTTCCTCCCCGATCTCGCGATGGTAAATTCGAGGCACGGAAGACTTTGGATGATAACTTTGATGGATTGTCATCATCTTGCGAGTCTCTCTGTCTAGCATCTTCAGCTCATTCACATTCCACTTAACTGCTCCAAAGGTATAGAGAAGCAAAGGAATGGCTAATGTATTTGTGGCTTGTATCTTATTCTTCCCAGATAATTCGGACGACCAAATTTTTCTGAGTATACCACGATATTTTGTTTGGAGATGATCTTTAAGCTGACGCACATCTTGAGTCTCCGGTTGTGGAATTCCAAGATATGCGTATGTTTCTCCTTGACCAAGATGATGAATAGCGTTGCCACCAATGAGCTGAAGATCCTCAGAGTCGCTTGGTGTTTCAGATGTTTCACGTCTTCCCTTACTTAAGTGGAAAACGGCACATTTATCCAATCCAAATTCCATTCCAATTGCTCTGGAATACTTGGCTACTGCAAACACTAGATTCTTAAGTTCAGCTTTACTAGATCCATAGAGCTTAAGATCGTCCATATAAAACAGATGGTTGATCTTATGGACTCTATTTCTTGGTTTGCCACACATGTATACAGAGCGATTTTTTCGAAACACAATAGACAGAGGCAAAAGAGAGATACAGAAAAGTAGAGGACTAAGAGAGTCAACTTGGAAAACTCCTTTCCTAAAAGAGATGATGTTAGTTATCATCTGCTCTTTGTTGAATGTTATAACAAACCTTGTCCTCCACGTGAGCATCAGCTCTTTCAAGCATCTCACAATGTTTGGATGTACCTGTAAGCAATCAAGGAGGTTGATGATCAGCTCATAACTCGTAGAGTCGAATGCTTTACGGTAATCAATCCAAGCTATCGACTTATTGTACTTCAAACTGGCTCTATAGATGTTAATATCCTTTCTTTTAGGATGCCAGTAAATAGCTTGTAACAGGTGTTAAGACAAGCCATCGGTCTATAATTTTTTGGATTAGACAAATCTCCTGATTTCAGTAAGAGTACCGTTCGACCTTCCACTAATCACTATGGTACGGGATGTTCTCCGCAAAGAAAGGTTGAGAAAATGCGGGCCAAATGTCGGTGAGTTGAAGTAAACCTCTTCGACCATAGATTATTAATCTTATTTGGCCCTGGTGCTGAAAAGTTCTTAGTTTTAGCAACTATATTTCTAACCTCTTCCTCAGTAATTGTCGGACATGCCTTACTAGGATGGTCAAGCCCCTGTTCAAGACAGAAGCTTCTAAAGAGTGGTAAAGACGCATCCTCATCGTTGACTGTATGGGATGTCCCATAGATGTTTTTCCAGAAAGTTTCAACCTCTTCACGACATGGGGGGTGAACAACGACTGATGTTGGTGGACTGAACAGGCGGGAGGGATTAGTAGCAAAGATATTTTGCTTAATCCAGTCAATCCGCCGTTCTCAATGTTCTCTTATGACTACAAGAGAACGTATCTTCTCAATCCAATGTTGCTTGATGGTCTGCAATTTTGATTTTTTTAAAGTGTGATGCAATCTTTTTAGAGTTTTGACAATTTCCAAAACTTTTGGTGTGGAACTTTTATTCAATTCTAGATACGCTATCACACTCTGTAATTGAAAAGCATGTCGTCGAGCCACCTCTATCTTGAACTGTACTTGTTTGATTCGTTTGCAGGTCTTGTCCACTCGTTCTAAAACAGATTTCCTGTTACTTTCACGAAGCAAGGACACAGCTTTATCATACACAGCACAGTTCAATGTCCAGAGATCTACATTTTCAGGGAGTAATGAGAGTTCTTGATTTCCCTCAGCCATTTTGTCTATTGTAATGGAAACCTTAAGATGAATTTTGGTTTCCTTTGATTTCATGTTCTCATCTTCGGTCGTTCGCGTTTGTGTGTCGAGAACTTGTATGTTCTCTAAGAAATGGTCTTCTTCCCGAAGAAAAGCCTTATGTCCCCTTTTCCTCAGAAAGGATACCTGGTCTCTTAGATACTGAGGCGTCACTTCTGCGTATTGGGGGTACATTTCGACCCATCGCATATACAGCCTTACCATATATCCTTTTCTGCCTAGAGAACTGTTTTGGCAACATAACAAGAAGTCCTTCCGAAGTTGGTCGGTCCATTTGAAACGCTCTCGAGTTTGTCCCGGGTAATTGCCTGTGCATCGCCTGGGATCTATCCTATTGCCACTCTCAACTGAACCCAGATTTCCATCCGAGAGAGATCTATTGTGGGTGGCACTACGCGTTATAGTCGTCGTAACCGCATCTTTTCTGTGTAGGTGGTTAACCTACACTGAGTGGACAATTGTTTCGGGTGCCCACCCCTATCTGACATTGGTCCGACCCGGGTATTGGAAGTGCCCGGTTCCCCCCATATCTGGGAGGATTTCCCCTATCCACCACCTGGGGAGGTGCTTGATTGGGATGTCAGAAACCCCACCTTAGGTGCCACTCAAACACTTGACCAAGTGGACCAAGTATGTCCTTGGTGTTCGGAAGAGGGCATCTAACCTGACCCAGTCGGGCAGGCAATTCTGTGATATTTGGTAACGGATGTACCATTTACCACAGAGGTTTATTATTATTGTTGTTATTGTTATAACAATAATTATTAATATTATTATTATTATTATTGAAGTGTTTAGTGTAATCTTTAGTGTAATTATGCATATATAAAAGAAAGGGTGTAGACAGGGTTGTGTAATAACCGGAGAAAAGGAGGATACCTAAACGCTCTTCGTCGCGTTTTCTTCTCTCTTCTTCGTCTGTTACTTACGCGGTCAGGTACATCGAGTATAGCGGTGCGAGTGCACTACGCAGTACGCATACAAGCATGAATTTCCCATAAAAACCTCAATGTAGTTAGCTTCTGCATTGTGGAGTGTCTCTTTTCAATAATCGCTTTTTTTGATATCCTTGTATTCCTAAGCGTGAGCTGAGATGATTACAGAGTCATTGTCATTATTTATTAATTATTTACAATATAGGGGAGAGTCGCTAGTTGTGAGACGGGTTTTATTTTTGACCTATAAATTGAAAATAGGTAAACGAAATCGTAAATAAAATACACCGTTCAAAAAGTAACTTAAATACGCAACTTTTATTCATAGAAACTGTAGTGTTCAGATGAACTCGAAAAATTTTATGATCAATTTTCCGAGCACATCTTTTTAGTCAAAAAAAAAGGTGTCCAGTTGTGAGACACTTATAAAAAAATGCTAAAATTTAAAAAATTTGGCATGAAACATTATGTTTAATATAAATAACTAAATATATTGATAATACATATTATTATATACTAAATAAAAATATTTCTTCTTTAAAATATGAGTATCAGTTTTCTTAATCGAAATCGCTGTCGCAATGTAGGCAAATGAAATAACTTGTGCGCATGTTCCCACACTTTAAATAATTGTTGTGTTATCAAATGTACATAACGAACTAAACTGAACAGAGCGCTTTATGCTGCATAACGAAAAATATAAGCTATTCCAGATGGGCGGCGCCACCGTCTCACAACTGGTGACTTGCTGTGTCTCACAACCGGAAATTGGCGCTATTTTGAAAAAGGAAAAAAAAAATTTCCAACTGTAGATTGAAACAATGCAATATTGCATTACAAAATAGAAGGAAAATACTAAATAAAAATGCATAACATTTAGCTTTTCCAATAAATTAACTTAAGAAAAAAGTACTTTGCACATATTGAAAAAAAGTTTTTTAGTCGATTTTCACACACAGTGTTGGCATCTAACACAAACAATACATACATCCGCTTCGGTGTACACGCAAAAGTTGGCTCGTATAAAAAGAAATGTTTTTATGTATACCAATCAGCCTTTTTATATTTCTTGTTAAAAAAAATGGACTGTCTCACAACTGGAGCCGTCTCACAACTGGCGACTCTCTCCTACAGAATTAAAAATTTGAAAATATCACTCACGTTTTTTTTTGTAATTTTTGCTTTACTATTAATTACAGCGATTTATTTTTACTAATTTTCATCTAATTTCTATTTTTTATAACAATTTATTTAAATACATTATTTTTTATACAATTTTTAAAATAAAAAATCATTATTTGGTTCATGGTCATCATTCTAGAATTCAATTATTTAATATCTCAATCTCCCTAAGAATGGGCGATAATGGGCTAAGCTATATAGTTTATTTATAATTTCTTATTACAATCCGCGATACCATGGTGGTTAGCCTACTAGATAGAGACACATATCTAAAAACAATGGATTGATAATAACGACTTTCTTTTTCGCGCAAAACTGATAGATCCAAAAAAACCTTCATTCCCAAGACGTAACTCCTTCCTGGATATGTGTATATTAGACCAAAACCTTCCTATTAAAAACCTTGCAAATAACAATAAATTAAAAGTTCACCCTTATGATAGCGACCACAAACCTGTAGAAATTACAATAGATTTATCGGATAATCGCAATTTTCAAATATTTGAACAAGAAGAACGTAAAATGTACAATTATAATAAGGCAAATTGGGATAAATTTTAAAGCAATTCTGCAGGAAGATGACATCTGTATCCTTACAAATGTTAACCTCCAAAATAAAGAAATTGATGCATATTTATGTAGCATAGATTCTAAAATCACAGCAGCGATTGAGTTATCAGTACCAAAAAATAAATCCTTTAATTCCTCTGACGTGTATATAACCCCAAAAATTAGAAAGCTTTTTAGGAGAAAAAGTTTTCTCTTATCCACTATACACCGACTACAAAAGAAAAAAGACCGAGACAAATATGAAATTGAAATGTTTTTTTATTTACTTCATGAATTGCGAAAAGAAATAAACGTTGAAATAAAAAAATCCTATAACGCGTTTTGGAATAATAAAATACAAAATATTAAAATAAATAGTAAAGAAATGTTTCCTGAAATTAACAGAATTTTTCGTAAAAAATCTTCCTCCGAAATTAGTAATCTCCGAATTAGCTTAGACAAAAGACAGCTTATTGACGACGCACAAATAGACATAACAAACATGACGGTAATGAAAACAACAAAATTATTATTACAAACGAGACACAAAAATTAAATATATTAGGAGCACACTTTTCTGCAGTCAACGTTCAAAATATTGATTTAGAAAAACCCAGGCTTAAGGAATTAATTTTTAATAAAATATAACCCTTTAAAAATGGATTAAATAACGATAATAAAAATAACAAAACAATAACAGATTTCTCAGAAAATAATAAATCATCTTGGCCAAATTAGGAAGAAGATCCTGAATTCTTTTGCACCCCACACTGAGAAAATGGGAAATGACTGAGTACTGTCCGGACAGGAATGGTTCCTGTCCAAATAAAACATTTTAATTAGACAGCACTCATTGCTTTCTAGACATGAACCATTCCTGTCTGGAAAGGACTCAGTAATGTATTGGACATTAATGAAATGGACAGTAGTGAACCCTGTCCAGACAGGAGTGGTTCATGTCCAGACCTGAATGATAACGCTCCGATAGTGAAATTAAAAGAAGGTTAATTTGTAAAATGTAATAGACGTCATTCAAAATAATTGTTTATAAGTAGCATAATAGAAGGTTTTAATAGTGTCAATAGAAAGAGATATTCAAGACTAGATACAACAAAGTAAAAAACAGTCGTGTAAATCTTTTTTTATATCCGGAAAAACTGTTTACATGTTCTTTTATTTATATTACAAAGTAAGGTTTTTTTAAAAAAAACATTCATTTTTAAAATAAAAGTTTACAACATGTCTTTGGACACACTAAGGGACTGAAGATTTTAATGTTTATAAAAATCTTTGAAATTTTAATGCGTAAAGTTACAGGTTAGGGGAAAACGCAGTTTTTCCTAATATTTCATATGCTTCATATGAATTTTCTAAATATCACATTGAACGCTCGAAAGGTTATATTGATGTCTGAAATGTTGTTTACGATTTTTAGTATGTTTCTTAGGAAAGTTATTAAAAGAGATTGCTCACAAAAAATAGTATTTGAAGGTTTATTATTTTTGTAAATTTTGAATAAAACATTTGAAATATTTAGAAAAGTACGTTTTTCCCTAACCTGTAATTAATAAAATTTCCACTTTGATTTTATAAAGATTCAAATCTTCAATCCCTCAGTGGAGTTTTGTCCAAATATAAAAAAAAAGTTGTACGTGTGTTCTTTATCTTTTTGTGTGTATTCTCAAATATCTTTAAAGATTAAAAGGATGAAAGAAATCACATTTGAATTTCTATGTGAATTGTTTCATTACTCCATTCGGATTTCATCTTAAATCATTTTGATGGTAAGATTACTAACATTCTATTAATTTCACTGTACTTTCTATTGACATCTATTGACAACTTTTTATTATGCTACTTATATACAATTATTTTGAATGACGTCTATCACATTTTACAAATTAACCTTCTTTTAATTTCACCATCGGAGCGTTATCATTCAGGTCTGGACATGAACCACTCCTGTCTGGACAGGGTTCACTACTGTCCATTTCATTAATGTCCAAGACATTACTGAGTCCTTTCCAGACAGGAATGGTTCATGTCTAGAAAGCAATGAGTGCTGTCTAATTAAAATTTTTTATTTGGACAGGAACCATTCCTGTCCGGACAGTACTCAGTCATTTCTCATTTTCTCAGTGCAGATCTTCTTGAAAAAACGCTGAAAACACTTAACAATAAAAGATCCGCGGGCATTGATAAGATACCGAACATTGCGCTCAAACATCTTCCTAGAAAAATTATATGGAATTATAATATACTATTTAATAATATGATTAACAATTCGTACTTTCCGGAAATACGGAGAAAAGCAAAAATTGTCCCAATAAGAAAAAAAGATAAAGACGGATCCCTTCGTTCCAGCTACCGTCCGATCTCACTGCTGCCAAACATTAGTAAAGTGTTCGAAATGATTATTAACAAGCAAATCACGAAATTTTGTAATGAAAACCATGTAATACCGGAACAGCAATTTGGATTCAGGTTTAGACTTTTAACAGCCCATGCTGTTGGACTTCTAACGTCGGATATAAATAGTGCTATTAACGATAATACATTTGTTGGTGCAGTGCTGATCGATATCGAAAAAGCTTTCGATGCGGTGTGGAGGGATGGGCTTCTATTTAAACTGATGCAAGCAAAATTCCCGAAACACCTAATAAGGTTAATATGAATATCGCTTCAGGGCAAGAGATTTGTGGTTTGTCATGACAGTTCAGAATCCGAAATAGTGTTTTCCCTTCTGGAAGGTTTACAGCAGGGAGCTGTCAACTCACCTATTTTATATAACATTTTTATGGCATCCATGCTTATACTTTTTAAAATAAATTGCTCAAAATTAATTAGAGGAATAGCGTTTGCGGACGATTTCATAATATATGTTACTCACAGAGGTCTTGACGAAGTTAAAAAAATACTTCAAGATGTTTTTAACGCGTACAGTCTATTCCACTCTAGGAACTTAGACCAAAAAGTAAAGTTCATTAAATGTCCCTCTTTCATTATCTAAAGTCAAAAAACATTTTCATTGAATATTTTTCACGTATTTAAGACTTAAGCATCAGCGATTTGTATAGAATCCAATGACGCGCGCGCCGCTTCTTGTTACTCTCCTGTAAAATTGCCGTTTGGCTTCTTAGGTGCTTTTCTTCGCGACGCGTAACACATGTTATATGTTATTAATCAGACCGATTGTAACTTATTTATGCCAGATTTGGTTTAATATCGAGCCATCGGTGATGGAAACAATAAGGGTTTTCGAGAGAAACTGCTTGAGGGCGTGCACAAGGTTGTACCGAACCAAGGAGTCAAACTTTCTTAAATGTTTCTCAAATAAAGTGTTGTACGATACAGCAAACATCAATCGAATTGATAACTTTATCATAAAATTGACAAGAGATCATGTGTCGAGATCAGTAAACATTAAAAACAATAGTCTCATATTCAGTCAATACTACCCAAATAACGTTTATTATGAACATATAAGAAAAATAGGTAGAATCAGTTAGGAAATGTTTCCGTACCTGGACAATCTTAGTCTTATCCAAGATAAAAACAACGTCCCAATCCTTTACCACATTAAACGTCATGCTTTTAATGAACAAATACAACATGAACCGAACATTGACACAAAAAACACAGACGCGATTCTAAGATATTCCATGACTATTCCCAAAAAATACATCGAAGATAAGCATAGAAAAAATACAAAAAGATATTGGTGGCTCGATAAAAGTTATGCCATAGAGCACTACGAAGATATTCTCCTAGCTTCGTTGCGTTGCAGCAAGCAAAAAGCGCAAATAGACTAAATAGTGTATTTAAAATTATATTGTATTTGATCTTATAGATTTATATTTATATCCAGGAATAATTATTATTATACTTTTCTTTTATCTTTACTATAATTTTCATTGATTAAACTAATTATATTCAAGCATGTTAAAACGCACATTCTTTAGATACAAAATATTTATAATTAAAGGTAAATGTAAATAATTTTATAATTTAAGTGTAAATAATGGCGAGAAGGAAAAATTATCTGAGGCAAAAAATATTGTAAGCCATTCTTGTCGCAAAAAAGTTTTTTTTTTCTTTATCCCGGACATAAAATTGTTTATGTTCGTAAAAAAGCAAGTATTAGTTTTACTGCGAAATCGGGCAGCTTTCTAAAACTTAAACAAAGAACAAAAATGGCTCTTCACTTTCCTAAATGTAAGATGCGTATTCATAAAGACTGTCAATTATTAATAAATATAAGACGAGATATTTATGAGAGCCAACTGTGGACACGTGGATTGTACGCTATAGAAATAGAAAACGGTTTTATATTAACAAATGTTTCTCCGAACTTACTGTAAATATCTTGCTCATATTGTTTAATAAACTTTGTTTACAAAAAAAAAAAAAATAGCCTACTGGATTGTTAGCTGGAGGACCAGGGTTCGAATCTTCGCGAGTACAAAGGTTTTTCTGTTTCAGGTTCTGATTAACTTTTAGTATATGTAATTTAAACTCCTAATATTTACGTAATTCAGTTTATAAACTGAATTATGTTACTGTTTGTACTTTAATTAATGATAAAATTTAGATAAAGTGTAGTAGTCAACTTCTATAGTTGGGGTCGACTTTGGGTTCATTGGTCTGACCGAAAATCAGTACCATTGGTCGTCCGACCTTTATATTTATTTTAATATTTATTTTATTATTTATTTTATTATTTTCCGTTTGTATATATTTTGGATATTTTAATTACCTTCAATTCCTTTGCGCTCCGTTTATTCAATTATGGACAATTTATTGTCTGCTCGTCTACATTTTGGATATATCTTAATTACCTTCAATACCTTTAAGCTCAGTTTAATCAATTATGCAAAACGAATTTAAATTTATTTTTGGTTCGTCTACATTTTGAATATTTTAATTATCTTCAATTATATCCTGCTTATTTTTCAGGGGCAATTGAAGTGAAAAGAATCTTATGTTTTTTTAAATTAAATAGGAGAAAAGAGCTTAACATTCAAATTAAGCATTCAAGCGAATTGGAAATTTTAATTACATTCTATAAACTCCTTCTTACCGGGTAGCTTTTTAAAGGGCACTTTTAAAGCTCAAGTACGTCAGGTTAATGAGAAACAATCTTAAAAACCTCCAAGAACACGTTTTTTGGCTCTTTACCCCAACTTTACCCCTAACATTTCTGGGACCCGGGATCATGTTTAGAGAACAAAAATACATAGGAAACCACTCAAATATCAAAAATAAAAAAACATGCATGCCTGTGTAATTAATACAGTTACAGAATAGATCAAAATAAAATGTTATTACTTGTGATAAAGGATGATATGTATATTATTACAAACAGCATCTGAAGGGAAATGTTGTTTTAGGTACTGTACAGACTCTGATATTTGAAGTAACTGAATGCGGCACCAGTTTGAATTCTTTTTCAGTTCTTTACTCAAAATTCCTTCTGGCATTGGAAATTCATTTTTTAAGTACTTTTCCATAATAAGTGAATTTGTAGAGTCAATTCCATTTGCCATGACTCTAAATAGATAAAAACAAAATAACTTACTGATTAATAAATGTTGAATAATATTAGTGCAAAATAAAATTTATAATTACTTGGCAAGTTGTTTTGGTGGTGCGATGAGAGTATTAAAACTTATTGTGATGTTCTTTGCAAGTAAGAATGATATTCGTTCTTTAAGGTCGTGTTTAACATATAAGAAATATAAGAACCTTGGGTGATCTCGAAAAAGTATGAGAGTCTGATTATTTAATATATTATTGATGCTCTCTTTTAATACGGCGTGATTTAATGTCAGAATTTTTAAACAATTTAGTATCAATGATTCTTGTAGTTGATTTTGAGAAAAATAGGTCAAAATTTCTGTAATATTATCTGTAGATTGAAGTAATATTTTCGGATGTTTTTGAAGAATTTCCTTGATATTCATTTGACCAATACTTTTTATTTCACTATTAAACTTTTTTACATTATTTATATCGCAATATATTGCACATTCATGGTTTTTTACCTGGAAAAAATATAAAAATGATGTATTATATCTAATTACCAATTATTATTGCTAGCACTGAAAATGTGATGTTGTGGAGTTTATCTAGTCTGCTTAAAAAGACGGATATAAAACGAAAACAAAAGTCGCATTACTTTCGTTCCATTTTTAATCTTTCCAGTGTAATTTAAATTTAAAATAAAATTATCTCTAGAAACGGGATTCATACTGTTTCATACGAAGTCTATATGCCACAAAATAAAAAAATTACTGGAGCAATATTTATAATTTTTATACACTATTTATACGGTCATATCCCTCAATGTTACATAATTGTAACTAGCACTAACAATGGCGCGCTATGCGCGCCCTTTTCTTTTACGTATGGGACAAAATTCCTGAACTGTCCAGGTCAAAAAATAAAATTTATTCAAACTTTGCTAAAGTGTTTCCATTGTTTGTGTGTTATGTTCGGAAAATTTATTTATATAAATTTTTATCCCCACCTTGAATCGTCTTTGTCTTAAAAAAAAAATTCGGCGCGATAATAATTTCTAAAATAATAGTTTGTTACGCTCTTCGGAGTCACGTAGTCACAGTAATGAACTGTGTTTATTTTTATGTGGTTTTCGTGTTACTCTATCTAACTGTTAGTATTAATTGCTCAAGAAATAAAAGAGAATATATTTTTGGTAGCTGGGATTCTTTGGAATACTAGGAAATAATTTAATTAAACCCTTTTATACCTTATAATCTTGTAATATATTCTATAAACCCCCTGTTTTCCCTTTTACAAACTTTCTTTTTATATTAATTTTTAACAAATGTGAATGTTGGAACGATACTTGTGATATTCTTAGTACTTACTCGCAACTTAATCCTACCGCTCCAGAAAAGAATTGGAAATTCTCTTTAACTCTCCAGCGGGCTCAACCAAAATCCAAAATTCCTAATGGAAAGTTTTATTGTTTGTGCAGAATTTCACACACACTGAAACTGTTTATTGTGCTGAAAGTCACTAATTTTTGAGTTTCTGAAATTATTTATGGCACTGTAAATTAATCTCTTCTTCCTCTGCTATTAAGTGTTCTGACCGTCAAAAGGGACCACTAAGTCGCAATCACTTTTGTAAATTCTTTTTTTTTTGAAAAGCTTTTATAAAAGTTCGAGAGAAATTTTTTTATTCTACAGATATCCGCACATAAAAAATTTTATCCAAGTTTTATTTCTAATTTTTACTAAAAAATATTTTTAACGTCTGCAAGACCGGACGGAAAATTTTTACATTAATTTGGCCAATTTAAACGAAATTGTTGTCCCAATTTCTGCCCATTTAAGTGACCGCACCCCAAGTCGAATTGTCGCTAGACGGGCGAGAGTACCTGTCGAGCTAAGTTCGCGTCGATTCAAGAACAAAATTTAGTGCGAAAAATTGATTTTATCATTTCACCCAAGCTTTCAAAACTGGGCGGAGATAGGCAGGAAGTGTGGACAACTTTAATTGGTTCAAAAGAAATCGGAAGATTTTAAGACGGGGAAGGAGGATTTGATAGGAAATGCAATCTGGCTATTTTATGTTGCCGAGCGGATGCAAAAATGCTACATCGGCAACATTTTGGATCTTCAGCCTAACTTAGTAAATTTATTCCAACTAACCTTTAAGTTAATTGAATTATTGATATTCTCTGTACTTAATTAATCAATTTTTAATTAATTAATTATTTATTTTTAATAATTTAATAATGGTATATGGAATCCAAACAATTTATAATCAGTTTTAGTGAATTACCGATTGTTAAACAGTTCACAGAGAATATTTGTCGAAAGGTCGACTTGAGTTTTAATTTCTCACTAGGTTGGCTTAGATTTGTTGAGGTAGGCCACGTGCTTGGTATCAACAAACGCACGAGGTCCAGCACAGCATTGCACCCATAGGTAAGACGGAGAAAGAAAAAAGGATTCATGATGGCTGGCGAGATGAGCCATGGCTAGCGCGTATAGCGGTGCATGTGTAGGTGTACTCTCACGCGTCCAGCCGCCACTCGACATATGTGTGCGCACAGGAACGTCCAGCCTGCTCTTGTCATTACGAACAGCGCGAGGAAGAAGAATCAGAAAGAATTATGTACTAGGTTTCTCTTGATTCAGAAATAAATCAGTTTAGATTTCCTTTCTTTTTCCATAATGTTTCTTATTTGAAGGAAATAATGATTTTTGGCTGTCCTGTTTCTTTAGACTTGTTCGGATTTTTCTCTAGATCATTTTCCTTGGAAAATGATTTCCATTTCTTTTCTTTCCAACCTAAGATAGATCGTTGGATCATTAAAGATGATTTATATTGTTGTAAACACAATTAAAATTTAATGAAAATTAATAGTTAATAATTAATAATTAATGTATAATTTACCATTATTGTTCATACAATTATATCTTTAAAATTTTCCTAATTATTATTACTTAATTATGGGAAATTATTTCTCAAGTGTCACAGGTCCGAAAAGCAAGTTTATTCTATCGCGCTGAAACTTGGACAAAATGTTGTCCTATTGAATAGTAATGAATTTAATTAATTAATTAATTAGTTTTACAAAAGAAACGAAGTCTAAGGTAGGAAAAGTTTGGAAGTTATTTATTTGTTAACTAAGGTTGTTTAAACAAATTAAAAATTGTTGTGTTATAACTGGAACCATTTAAAAATATTTTAGACAAAATTTGTGTGTAAAATATATAAGTTTATATAGTTTCTTGCATCAAAGTATCTGGAAATCACTTTCTCAAATATCAATTTTATACTTTTTAAAAGTTATTAACATTTATTTTAGTTTATAAAAAAAATCTTGATTTGGTAGCAGTTAAGCGTTATAGTACAAACATTCTTGAGTATTTAAAAAAAATAATTAAAATCGGTTCATTTTTGAGTTGTCGGCTGATTTTTATCAAAAATAGTGCTTTTGGCCACAGTGTGTGCTAGTGGCAGCGAGCGTCATAGGCGTTAGGTTCTATTCAACATTTATTTTCTATGATTAGGAGTTCTCATCCAACATTTTACTCCAAAGATTTTTTATAGGAAAAAAGTAGGGCTTTCATTTAAAAAAAAAAAAAAAAATTAAAAATTGTCCTTTTTGAAGAAAAAGTCATTTTTATTTTTATTTTCCATTTTTAGGGATCAAAAAATTTTTTCTCGTAAAAAACAATATGACCAATCGAAAGAGCGTGAAAAAATCTATCGAAACTGGTATTACAAGAATTTTTTCAATTTCAATTATAAGAACAAAAATTTTATCAAAGTAAACAGTTTTTTAAAAAAACCAAAAATTTCATCCCCTCCCCCAATCTTAATATTTCTTCTATAGTCAAGATTTTTTTTTATTCATTACTATTCAATAGGACAACATTTTGTTCAAGTTTCAGCGCGATAGAATAAACTTCCTTTTCGGACCTGTGACACTTGAGAAATAATCCCCCACATGTAAAGAACTTAATTATTAAAAAACGAGTATAAAATTAGAATAAATAATACCTATAAATAATTGAAAAATTAATTGTAAAAAATCATTTCATTTTATGGGAGGGTAAAAGCATCATAAAATTCTTCAGGGTTTAAAAGTCCATAAAGTAACCCTAATAAAGACCCAAACTGTTAGGTATTTTCTAGGTACGAAATCATTCAAATCGTACCTCAAAAGTGACTGAACCCATCTAGGTATTTTAGCCAGTCATTTTTAAGGTATTTTGTATCACCAGGGGTGTTAGAGGGAGAATGACCTTACGAGAATGTATGATAGGAAATTCCTAATAGGATCTATCATTATTTTCCTATAATTTTTTTCCTATTATTTTTTCGCGATGACAGAAAAATGATAGAAATAATGATAGAGAAAAGTTTATAAATAATTATAGGGAAAAGGGAGCGTTCACATATGACGTCACGCTGTAAGGGGGAGGGGGGAGTCTTGATCAAACGTGACAAAACGTGACATAGGGATGAAGGGGTCGTCCTAAACGTGACGTCATGAAAATTTTTTTTAATTTAAAAATTAATTCAAACTGCCTACCATTTAAATTTTGTAAGCATCAAATAATTTATAGCAGTATTCTCTTATTTATTTATATGAATTGTTTAATACTTAAAGTTCAAATTAATTGAAGTAAAATGGTCTTTAATGTATTTATTGATGGAAAAATAAGAAAATTCTGTAATCACACTAAAATAAGCTATATTAACGAAATATCAGGAATGAAAACGAAAGAGTGCAAATTTAAAATATACGGAGAAAATGTTTGTGGTGATTTTACTTTATTTATGATAGACCACGGATTAAACGTAGTCAGTTCAGGGGGAGGGGGGTCCAGCCAAAGTCTACGATTGTCTACGCAGGGGGTGGGGAGGGTTCAAGCTATGGCTTCGTAGTTTTATCATATTATACTCAGTATAGCAATATTATTCTCGTTATTTTTTAATTATTTCTCTTAATTATCAATTATTTTATTCCTTTTGTAATTTTTAGGGTTCCGTACACCACAAGTGTACGCACGGAACCCTATTGGAAAGACTTTGTCGAAAATCGTATCCCCCCCCCCCCTAGCGCCAAACTACTTGACTTAGAAAGTTCAAATTTGGCCCACATATGTATTTTCACGTGTAGATGAAAGGAAAATTATAGAGAACATGATTCTAGGGGTTGATTATAGCGTTGTCAAGAAAATAACAAGATTTTTAAGAAATTTTGATATTTTTTGGCTGACAACTTTTGCCATTTCTTTGACAGCGCTATCACCACAACAATCTCTATAATTTTTCTGTAAAGAGAGGGGAATACGGTCATTTTTTCGAAAAAATGCGTTTAATTTGTACCATTGCTGCCCTTTATCTGACAAATTATTGTACTTAGAGTGCTGAAATTTGGTACACATATGTAGTTTGACGTGTAGATTACAGAAAAACTATAGAAAACCTTGTTTCAGGCTATTATCATAGCGTTTTTCAGCAAAAAAAAAAACGATTTTTTTTTAAAAATGCTAAAAAATGTTCGTATCCCCCCCCTCCCCTGAACTTCCAAACTATTAGACTTAAAGAACTCAAATTTGGTACACAAATGTATTTTCACGTATAGATTACAGGAAAATTATAGAGAACATTATTGTATGTGTTGAACATAGCGTTGTCAAGGAAATAACAATATTTTTGAGCATTTTTTAACATATCGGCCATAGTTTAGTGTTATAACTTTGACAGCGCTATAATCATTACTTTCTCTATAATTTTCCTGTAATCTACACGTAAATCTACATACGTGTACCAAATTTCAGCATCCTAAGTCAATTGGTTTGGAACATAAGGGGGGGGGGGGATACGGTCATTTTTTAGCAAAAATGCACTAAAAGTGTACAATGCCACCTCCATATCTGCCAAACTATTGTACTTAGAGTGCTGAAATTTGGTATACATATGTAGTTTGCCATATAGATTACAGAAAAACTGTAGAGTACTTTGTTGCAGATCGTTATCATAGTGTTTTTAAGCAAAAACCAACGATTTAAAAAAAATGCTAAAAAATGACCGTATCCCCTCTCCCATAACTTCTAAACAATTTGACTTAGAGAGTTCAAATTTGGTACACAAATGTATTTTCACGTGTAGATTACAGAAAAATGGTAAAGAACATGATAGTAGAAGTTGATCATAGCGTTGTTAAGGAAATAAAATGATTTTTGAGTATTTTTTATGGTTATTTGCTAAAATCTCTGGATTTTTCGTTGACAGCGCAATCACCATCACGTTCTCTGTAATTTTTATGTAATTTACACCTGAAAATACATTCCTGTACAAAATTTGAACTCTCTAAGTAAAATATTTTGGAAGATAGGGGTGGGGGGGGGTGGTCCATTTTGTATAAAAAATTCATTATATATTATATTTTATATATTATATTATATATAATATGTATAATATATTTATATATTTAATAGTATCAAATATATTAAAAATTATTTTGTTTCGTGTACGGAACCCTCGATTTTAGTGCGAGTGTAACTCGAACTTGCCCGATTTTATTTTCAATTATCAATTACTTTTCTTTAATTTTTTATTATTTTCTTCAATTTTCAGATATTTCCAACTATTCTTCCGATCACTTTCTTAATTTTTCAATTTTTTTCAATTTAGTGAAATATATAAATTCTGAGTGATAAATTTATTTTATTTATTTAATAGTTCTATATAACTGTGGGTTTTGAAAATAAAAAAAAATCGGGCAAGTTCGAGTTACACTCGCACTAAAACCGAGGGTTCCGTACACAAAACAAAAAAAATTTTGATATATTCGATACTATTCAATATATAATATATAAATATATTATACATATTATATATAATATATAAATATATTATACATATTATATATAATATATAATATATAAAATATAATATATAATGCATTTTTTATAAAAAATGGACCACACCCCCTCCTATCTTCTAAAATATTTTACTTAAGTAGTTCAAATTTTGTACAGGAATGTATTGTCAGGTGTAAATTACATAAAAATAATAGAGAACGTGATGGTGATAGCGCCATCGACGAAAAATCCAAAGATTTTTGCCAATATCCATAAAAAATACTCAAAAATCATTTTATTTCCTTAACAACGCTATGATCAACTTCTACAATCATGTTCTCCACATTTTTTCTGTAATCTACACGTGAAAATACATTTGTGTACCAAATTTGAACCCTCTAAGTAAAATGGTTTGGAAGTTATGGGAGGGGGGGATACGGTCATTTTTTAGCATTTTTTTTAAATCGTTGGTTTTTGCTTAAAAACACTATTATAACGATCTGCAACAAAGTTCTGTATAGTTTTTCTGTAATTTATACGTCAAACTACATATGTGTACCAAATTTCAATACTCTAAGTACAATAGTTTGGCAGATATATGTCATGAATTGTACATTTTTAATGCATTTTTGCTAAAAAAAAATGACCTTATCCCTCCCCCTTATCTGCCAAACTATTTGACTTAGAGAGCTGAAATTTTAGACACAAATATATTTTTGTGTGTAGATTACAGGAAAATTATAGAGAAAGTGATTATCATAGAGCTGTCAAAGTTATAACACTAAATTTAAGCCAATATGTTAAAAAAATGCTCAAAAATATTTTTATTTCCTTGACAACGCTATGTTCAACACATACAATCATGTCCTCTATAATTTTCCTGTAATCTATACGTGAAAATACATTTGTGTACTAAATTTGAACTCTCTAAGTCCAATAGTGTAGAAGTTAAGGGGGGGGGGGATACGATCATTTTTTAGTATTTTAAAAAAAATCGTTTTTTTTTTGCTCGAAAACGCTATGATAACAGCCTGCAACAAGGTTTTCTATAGTTTTTCTGTAATCAACACGTCAAACTACATATTTGTACCAAATTTCAGCACTCTAAGTACAATAGTTTGGCAGATAGAGGGCAGGAATGGTACTAATTAAACGCATTTTTTCTAAAAAATGAACGTATTCCCCTCTTATCTGCCAAAATATTTGACTTAGAAAGTTCAAATTTGGTACACACATGTATTGTCATGTGTAGTTTACAAAAAAAGTATAGAGATTGTGATGGTGATAGAGCTGTAAAAGAAATGACAAGAGTTTTTAGACTAAAAATATCAAAATTTCTCAAAAATCTTGTTATTTTCTTGACAAAGCTATGATCAACTCTTAGAATTATGTTCTCTATAATTTTCCTTTCATCTACATGTGAAAATACATATGTGGGCCAAATTTGAACTTTAAAGTCAAATAGTTTGGCGGCGCGGGGGGGGGGGGATACGATTTTCGACAAAGTCTTTCCAATAGGGTTCCGTGCGTATACTTGTGGTGTACAGAACCCTATAAATAATAAAAATATATTCCTCTCTTTACGTACAAAAACATAAATATTTAAAGTGTAACAGGATTTATATTGGCAGATATGACTTTTGCTATATGCAAAAAATAAAAATCATTACAGATTATTCAATTGACTTGTTTTTATTGACACTTTTTATTGATATTGTAATAAAAATGCAATTTGACATTAATAAAAAAAACTACGTTCTACAGGGTAAGGGGGTGGGGTATTTGAAAAAATCTACTGTAGTCAAATTTAGGACTACGTAGTTTATGGACGGCCCCAAAGTCACAAATACAGAACTTCCATTTTTTCCCTAGGAAAAAAATGAACATCTGATCCATGCATTTTTTTCACCACGGGGTAAAAATGGCAGCCATTTTCATACGGTCAAACAAGTGAATGCATTTAAACCCTAACCTACAAACATTTAAAAGCACCAAGTTTGTGCCTTTGGAATAAAAAGTATCGTAAGCAACACGGATTTAAAGGTTTATCAAAAATATGCTAAAAGTTACATAAAACATTTTTTCTGTTTAATAAACCGATTGACAATTGTTACTTTAGAATTTTTTAATTTAAGTGAAAAAAAATTAATATAAAAATAGGGGGGGGGGGGGGTCAAGAAACGTGAAGTACATTTTATAGGGTTTTTAGGTGTTTTCTCTTACATGACAAGACGTGACATGAGGTGGGGAGGGGTCAAAAAGTTGAAAAAAAATGCGTGACGTCCTATGTGAACGCTCCCTAAATGATAGAAATAATGCTAGGAAAAATAATAGAAATAATGATAAAAAAATGATAGAAAATAAGGTTTAAAAAATGGACTTCATTATTAATAGTGGAGAGAATAAAGGAACAGGGCCCCTAAGGTCAATATTTGACCCATTTGACAAAGAACAAATATATTTTTGACGATTTTTGATGAGAGGAAGTGTTTTGATTATATTAACCCTTTGATTTTTTTTAAAGTGTTAAATAAAAGTACACAAATATTTTCTAATTGTTAAACAATTGGCATGAAAGTAGTTACTCAGAGGTTTTCGGGGTCGCTGATTACGAGTTTAATGTCAGATTCGAAATCAGTGACCCCAAAAATCCTCAAGTAACAAATTTCAGACAAATTGATTTAAAATTGAAAAATATTTGTTTACCTTTTTTTGGACAATTTTTTTGAAAAAAAACCCCCAAAACCTAAACCCCTAAAGGGTTAATAAGATCAAAACACCCTATTTTCATCTAAAATCGTCAAAAATATATTTGTTTTTTGTTAAAAAATATATTTCAATTATTTAAATTAAAATTCCAAAACAAATATAGGCTTTAGGGACCCTCCTCCTTCATTCTCTCTATTATTAATTAATTCCTTTTTTAAACCTTATTTTTTATCATTTTTCTTATCATTATTTCTATTATTTTCCCTAGCATTATTTCTATCATTTTCCCTATCATTATTTCTAAAATTTTCTCTGTCATTATTTCTATCATCTTTCTATCATTTTTCTATCGTCGCGAAAAATTGATAGGAAAATAATGATAGATCCTATTAGAAGTTTCCTATCATACATTCTCGTAAGGCGGTTACAATACATGCATGAATACATACATACATACATACATACTAGGGTGACCGTTATTTTGCGAAAGTTGGAATCTCTCAGTCGCCAAGCCGAATTTGCTCTAGCATGTGAAAAAAATTAGCTGTGCACAAGGACAGCCCAATCAATTAATATTAACCCGTACCACCGAAGGGTTAAAGTTTATATAGGGTTTTACATTGGATAAGTACACTTTTGTACATTTTCTATAATAACTTTTTCTTATTAATATTTTTCTTTGACGAAATGTATATTTATTTATTTTAAAGACGACAGTTTTGTGGAATTTTACAATAATTTATTCTTATAATGTAATTTAAGAACACTAAGGTCAATCAAAAATAGCTATATGTCACATTGACAGTTGACAGCTGTCAATTAAGCTTTTAAACTTTTAAAAACGAGAGTTTTTGATTGTCTTTACATTTAATTACTCACATATGCATATAAAATTACTTTAGCAACACAGAAATAAACATAAATAAAAATATATAATATTGACAGCTGTCAACTGTCAATTAAGTTGTCAAAGTTTTGTGGAAGGAGACTTTTTACATTAAATTACTCATATCCAAGTGTTTTTAAGAACACTCCCAACTATAAAAACGTGCGTGAGATCTATCATAAGGGAGCGTTCACATATGATGTCACGCATTTTTTCCAACTTTTTGACCCCTCCCCCCCTCCTGTCACGTCTTGTCACGTAAGAGTAAACACCTACCCCTAAATGGACGTCACGTTTCTTGACCCCCCCCCCCTCCTATTTTTGTATTAATTTTTTTAACTTTAATAATAAAAATTCTAAACTAACAATTGTCAATCGGTTTATTACGAAAATAAAAAATATTTAAAAATTTTGTGGGTAACTTTTACCATATTTTTGATTAACCTCGGATTAAAGTCTCAAGTGAAAAATTGTACTCTAGTTTTTAGAAACTTATTTTTATGTTTCTGATAATTTTGCTCAAATTTACCAGAAATATGGAAATAATTTTTTTAAAATATGAGTTTAATTCTGTATTTGCGACTTTAATCTGAGGTCTATCATAAATAAAGTAAAAGTCACCCGAAACATTTTTTCCGTATTTTTTTAAATTTGCACTCATTCATTTTCATTCCTGATATTTCGTTAATATAAATTATTACATTGTGATTACAGAATTTTCTTATTTTTCCAACAATAAATACATTAAGGACCAGTTCACATCATATACTTTGAACTTTAAGTATTAAACAATTCATATAAAAAAATAGGAGAATACTGCGATAAATTATTTGATGCGCTTACCATATTTAAATGGTACTTTAAATTAATTTTCGATAATTAAAAAAAATTTTCGTGACGTCACGTTTAGGACAACCCCCCCCCATCCCCATGTCACGTTTTGTCACGTTTGATCAAGACCCCCCCTACCCCTTATAGCGTGACGTCATATGTGAACGCTCCCTAAGAAGGTAGGTATGTACTTACGTGTGAACTCATATAAGATCTTAGGTAACACAGCCGAGATCTCGTATAAGATCTTATGTGAGATCATACGTACGAACGCATGTAAGTTCTTTTAATAAGTTTATTCATGCGTCGCGTATAATGTTACTCAATATGATATTGAAACAGCGTTCTTATATGAGTTCGTATGTGAGTTGTGCGAACGTACATGAGAACTCATGTAAGAAAGTATATACGACTAAGCGAGATCAATATACGAGAAACGATTCTAAAAATCAATTCACCACACACGTGAAAACTCATGTGAGAACACACGTACGAACTCATGTGCGTACACACGTACGAACTTACCTGCGAACACACCAAATTACATTATTGAAATTAAATAAATTATTAAAAAAAAAAAAAAGCGGGATTCGCGCCCATCAAACCTGAGTCTAAGAAATTGTAAGTCTAAGTTGTTTTTGTTTTTAAATTCTCTTTATTATATAACAGATAAGATACAAAATACAAATTTAAAATTATAATTATAAATATGTACATATATGAAATCTAGTTTTTTCTAAGTTCCTACACTAAATGTGCTTAACTAACAATATTATCGCTGTTGTGCTTAAACATAGTGCACTTTGGTTTGCAGTTAAGGGTTTTATTCAAGTGTGGTTTCGAAGATAATAATTATTAGCATATGGGAAAATAAAATGTCAAAAACCCATCTTTATTTTCAATTTTCCATATAAAAATAAATTTTTACATGACTGTTTCAATTAATGTTGAATTATAGTTAGAGGAAAGTTTAAATGTTTTGAAACTATTATTACAAGTCAAAAAATATCTGTAACTTTTGGTACGGAAGTCTATGTTTAAATGTGAATGGAATGTTAGAATATGTTATATCTAATATATTATCAAGCAATGGATTTTTATTATTTAGTTGATATCTATAGAAATTTTCGGCTAGATTATTTACATGGTTTACAACGTAGTCTATTTCACAATTTTCATGAAGGTCAATTATTTTAGTATACTTATTTACTGAGAGAATCAGTCTTATACATTTGTTTTGCATAGTTTGTAAATATTTGATATTGGTGGTCGACGCCCCGCACCAGACCGGCGCTGCGTACATCATAATTGACCTGAGGATCATTTTATAAATTAATTTTTTATTGGTAATAGATAGTAGTGAGTCATATACCATCAAAGGGTAAAGTTTTCTCAAAACCGCATGTACTTTACTAATAGATTTTTTGATGTGATGTTGGAATGTGAGTCTTGAATCTAGATGAACCCCAAGGTATTTGACAACTTTAGATTGAGTATTCTTGAATTCGTATACAGTGATCGGTTCTTTTATTGTACTGTTTTTCTTCTTTTTTCATAGAAAAGACTATGACTTCAGTTTTTGCTACATTTATTTTTATTTTCCAGCGGATATATTAAGGCTCTAGTAGTCTCAAGTGAAATTGTATCTGCTTGGCTGCTATTAATGCGTTGTAACTATGAGCGTATACTGATGTTATCATCTGCAAAAAGTGACATTGTAGTTCTATGAAATTTTGGCACATCATTTAAGTAGACATTGAAGAGTTTAGGGCCCAGGACTGAGCCTTGGGGTACTTCTGCATGATCTTTCTTTTCGAGGATTTAGTTTCGTTTACGGTGACTCTAAGATGTCTGTTATTTAAGTAAGATGAGATTAGGTAAATTAAAGAGTCAGGGTAGCCATTGTTAATGAGTTTATAGAGAAGTCCATCGATCCAGACTCGGTCAAAAGCTTTCTCTATATCAAGTAAAAGCATAGCCGTTACCATATTCTTATTATAATTTAAGCTCATGTCCTTGACAATTCTAACAACTTGTTGAACTTTATTGTGGTTTTTTCGGAAACCAAATTGTTCATTTATAACAATATTATTGTCTTCTTCGAATTTACTTAATTTTGTATGGATAACTTTTTCGACAAGTTTACTCATTGTTGACAGTTTACTGATTGGTCTGTAACTACTAGCTTCTGACGAGTTTTTACCTGGTTTGTGAATCGGGCTTATATACCTTGTTTTCCAATGAGAAAGGAAGTGGGAAGATTTAATTATTGCGTTTGTTATGTAGGTAAGTTGAACTAATGGCTTTTTCGGTAGATTTTTCAGTAAAATATTTTGTATTTCATCAGCACCCGGAGCTCTTTTATTTAAGAGCGACGTAATTATTTTCTTTATTTCTCTAGGACTAGTGCAGAATTTTATCCAGTCTTGATTATTATATTTTTCAAAGAATTCCTTTACTGTTTTAGAGATTTTGGCTTGTTCTGGACTGTTATTTATTAGATCAATGTTATGGACCTGCTCATATTGTGTTGCTAACATTTCAGCTTTCTCTTTGTCCGTAAAAGCCTCTTCGTTGTGTCTGGTTAATGTTGGTATTGTCGTGTATTCTTTTTTAAAGATTTTGGTCATTTTCCAAAGTGACTGATCGTTTACTGATAACTTTGATAATTTTTTCTGCCATTCCTGATTATTGAACACATTGATTTTTCTTCTTATTTCTCTTGTTTCTTGATACATTTTATCTTTGTAGCAAGTATTCCTAGTTCTTTGCCATAATTTTCTAGTTGAGTTTCTGTTTTTAATATGTAAGATGATTTCCATAGGTAGTCCCCCTGAATGGTGTTTAAATTCCTTTATGGGGATTGTTTTATCGCGAGCATACTGAATATTACTTGTTAAAATTTGAACTTCGGAATCTATCATGTTGACAGTACAGATGTTTGTATTTAATATAGTTCTCTCTTGAAGTATCTTGCGAAACTCATTCCAATCTGCGTTTTTATAATCAAACATTAGTTTAGGAGGGTGGATTTCATTGGAACTGCCTATTGTAAGGAAAATTGGATTATGATCTAAGGACAATTCATGCATAACCTTAATATTAGAGAGGAAACTGATGTTTTTAACTATAGCTACGTCAATGGTTGATGGGGAACTTCCATTAGTAGGATAATGAGTTGGTTCATTTGGATACAGTAAGGTACAGTTATTATTTAGTAAGTAATTAAATAATATTATTCCGTTGCTATTTGGGTTAATATTTCCCCACGCCGGGTGCCTGACGTTGAGATCGCCCACCAACATCAGCTTGCTACCTATACTCATAAGTAAATCTAATTCGTTTGTTTTAAAATGATTATTTGGTTTATTATATGCCGCTATTATGTACAACTTTTCAGCTAATCTTAACCCTAGACAGTCTATTGTAACTTGTTCATTAATTTTAATTTTTTTGTGTGGTATTTTATTTTTAATAAGAACTACAATACCCCCTGTTGAATTGTCTACTAAATCTTTTCTAAGGCAAGTGTAGTTGTTTACTCGAAACTTATTATTACTATGAAATCTAGTATCTAAGATTATAAATATGTCAAGATTCAAACGATTTATAAATTCTTTAACTTCATCCTGTTTGCCGCAAAGACCATTTGCGTTCCAACTACAGATTTTAATACCCATTCTGATTTTCTAATTTATTACAAAAGTTAACAAATACTTCAAATTGATCTACTTTTGATTTACAGTTTACTAGTTCACATTTTAGTTCTCTTACATACCTTAACATTTCATGAATATTGCAAATTTCGTTGATTTGTTGGATTTCTCTGGCTAGTGTGCTCACGTCACTTACGCTTGCTGCTTGCTTGAAGGCACTCGTACTTTCGACGTTTCTGATATAGTTGTGGTCGTCTATCTGGATGGAAGCGTTGACAATATTCCGGGAATTATCTGCATCCATGCGCCTTCTTTGTGGTTCAGTAATCATGAGTTTTGGAAATTGTTTTCCATCGTTGAGGTTATGTTTTGCAGTATTAACTTCCTTGTCCTTGACTTTCGTTAGAGTAGACGTCCGTTTTTTGCTGTTTAGCCAGGTAAGCCTTTCTTTGTAAGATTTACAAATAGTTGCGTTGGCAGGATGATCACCTTCGCAATTTATACATTTGGCTGGTAACTCTTTGGATTTTTCGCAGTCTTTGGTTAAATGATTTTCAGCACATTTAAGACATGCGGGTTCTGCATGACAGTTCAATGTAGCATGACCCCATTCCTGACACCTGTGGCACTGAGTGACCCTTCTTTTAGTGACATAATCTTCCCAGGTAACTTTGGTGTAGCATATAATACCTGCCTTGAGTTTTAAGTGACCCAATTTAGTTGTAGCTGGAAAAGCCACCATAAAAAGCGGCGTAGATGTCCCTTTCATTGCATTCACATTAGAGGGTTTGAGTCCTAATTCCGTGAGTTCATTTAAGATTTCTGCAGTTTCTATCTTCGCATGTAAGCCTTTAATGACAAAGGTTTTTTTTCTCTCGTGATTTAGTGTGTAGGTATGAAATTGGATGTTATTACTCTCATACACACCTTTTAAGAGCATGAAATCTTCTTTTGTTGTTGTAAAAATTTGTGTCTTGTCTGTAAGGTATTTTACATAAAATTTTTCCTTGAGTGTATCTTTCAGTGAGTTTAGGAGATCGATGTGTTTTTCAGTTGTGCCATGTATCACAATGGGTGGCAATTTCTTACGGTTTTTATTATTAGTAATATCATCAGTCTTTGATTTTTGTTTGTTATTATCAGCACCTGGTGTGTCTTCTACTTCGCCGTCACTCATATTGACATCGTCTAATTCGTTGGAAAGAACTTGGAATCTATCTTGTGTTGTGACTGGAGCATCAATGAAGTGCTTTCTTTTGACAGTTTTTGATCCTCTGTTTGCTGAATTTTCCATTTTTCTCTTATTAATGCTTACGAATAAGCCACTTAATAAAGTTTTCCCTTTGTCATTCCCTTTTGTGAGTTTCCCGCCTGGGATACTTTTGAGATTAGAATCCCCGTCACTTTGCACTTTTTACTATTTTATAGAATATTTGGTAGCTTTTAATGTAAGTAAATGAATAATTAAGAGCCGTAGATGGTTTTAACCTTTTGAGCAAATTATCAACTTCACTGAAGTATTATTATGCTTGAATTTTACTGCATATTCTATGCGCAAAATTTTTTTTTGAGAAATTTCTGTATTAAACATGATTAAGATTTTGTAAAGTTCTTTTTATACGTATGGTGGCCGAGGGGTTTAAGTTCTTCAACTTAGAAGTTCTTAGAGTCAGGTTTGATGGGGTCGAATCCCGTTGTCAAGAATTTTTTTTTAATAATTTATTTAATTTCAATAATGTACTTTGGTGTGATCGCACGTGAGTTATTACGTGTGTACGCACATGAGTTCGTACGTCTGTACTCACACGACTCCGTACGAGTGTACGCACATAAGTTCGTACGTGTGTTCTCACATGAGTTTTCACGTGTGTGGTGAATAGAATCGTTTCTCGTATACTGATCTCGCTTAGTCGTATATATTTTTTTACATAAGTTCTCTCGTGCGTTCGCACAACTCACATACGAACTCATATAAGAACGCTGTTTCAATATCATATTGAGTAACATTATACGCGACGCATGACCGAACTTATTATAAGAACTTACATGCGTTCGTACCTATGTTCTGACATAAGATCTTATACGAGATCTCGGCTGTGTCACCTGAGATCTTATATGAGTACACACGTAAGTACATACCTACCTTCCTATGACAGATCTCACGCACGTTTTTACAGTAGGGCTATGAATATATCATATCATGTATATGAGACAGTATATCATGTCGTATATTATGTCGTATATCATGACAGCTGTCAATTAAGCTGTCAAATTTTTAAAAACAAGAGTTTTTGACAGTTTTTACATTAAATTAGCCTTATACGCATAAAATTATTTTAAGAAAACTGAGATTAACCTAAATAAAAATATGTAATATTGACAGTTGACAAGTGCCAATTAAGCTATCAAACTTTCGAGAAAAAGACTCTTTACTTTAAATTACTCATATATACATATGTTTTTAAGAACACTAAGATTAATTGTAATAGGAATTTTTTACTCTAAAAAATACGTACCGTCAACCCAGTCTGCTTTATGCAAAATCTTTATAATTATTAAGGTCAGAATTCCTGAAAAAGGGCCCCCTAATTTTTGTTGAGTCTAGGGATTTTTTTTGTTCATGTATGTTTTGATAGTCCATGATGATACTAGAAAAACCTATAAAGGGTTCTTCAAAATTTGAATATTTTCCAAAGTTATAAAAGATCAAAGTTTTTTGCATGGTTTCAGAAAATAGACATTTTGTTGCGTTTGGTAGTAGGTTCAAACCACTGAATTTCGACCAAAGGTGGTCGCTGACATATTTTAATAGTATATTATGCATCAAGGGAGGGAAGTCCGTGTTTTTTTGTCAAGCACAAATGTTCGAAGAATGAGTGTAGCACGAGCGTAGCGAGTGCGAAACGAGTTCGGAGAACATTGTGCGAGACAAAAAATCGGCCTCCCGAGGTGCATATGCTATTTTCTATCACATATGTACGAAAATCTCGTGTTTCGTTCGCGTTAGCGGGTCAGCACTCGCAGTCTTTAGGTTAGTGACGTTAGAGATAACGTCTCTAACGTTCACTGACCTAAAAACTGTGAGTTCTGCCCCGCTTAAGGCGAACGAAAACACGAGGTTTTCGTGCATGTGTGGTAGAAAATATATTAAAACCTATATTATTTATTATATATGTATTATTGAAGTATCTAAATTCAACTTCTGAAGTTGTTTTAGTTAAATTTTTTATTGTTCAGACGTAAATTGTATTTAAGGAGCAAGTGTCAAAAAAAATGGCGTCTTTCATGTATGTTTTACACGCTTTTAATTTAAAAAAAACATTTAATTCCTGTGCTAGAAAGAATAGTATATTATGCATCAAGGGAGGGACTTCCCTCCCTTGATGCATAATATACTATTAATCAGTATCCAAATATTTATTTTCATTAATATAATTTTATGTAAAATTAAAAATAATAGTACCTAATAAAATTAACTTTAAGTTGATAAAAAATCTGTCAATTTTTGTCACTTTCAAAGTCTATTTGTTAGAAATCCACTTAACAAATATTAACAAAAATTACAATAATAATAATTTATTTGTGCACTTTAATAATGTTTTCACTAGGAGAGATTCTATATGAAGTGATCAAGATAAAAAAATGTTGTTAGCCAATCATGCTTAAACTCGAGGTATTTATAGTGCATATAGGTGGTAATTTTTGCTAAAAATATATTTTCGTTTTGTCCAATATTTTCTGAGTGTGAGGGTGGAAATCTTTCTGGGTTTTACGATACAACGCAAATTTAAGTAATTTTTGTCTATATTTAACAATAAATTAAAAAATTTTCGCTACTGTCAGATTCGATAGAGTTTTTTATGGCCTTTCGATTTATGATATGTATTTAAAAAAATAAAATTTTATTGACCAAAAAACATGAAAGTCAAAAATAAATTTTAGTTTTTTTTTGTGAAGAACACGATTTTTTTTTAATCGAAGGCTGAGGTTTTTTCCTATAAGGGTATGTAGATGAAAAAATAGGCCTAGATAATGTTTAAGCCATGGAAATTAGAGTTTTAAAGCGCTGATGCCTCTAGGTCGCGCTGAGTCTGCAGCGCTCCGCTCTAAAACAGCTCTATCATAGCTTAAACATTCTAGGCCTACTTTTTCGTCTAAATACCCTTATAGTACCGTAAAACCCAAAAAGATTCCCCCCTTCACACTCGGAAAATTATGATCAGAACGAAAATATATTTTTACCAAAAAACCAAATTCCTGAAGTGTAATAGACAATTTTCAAATTTATTGTATTTATTTGGCTTTATGAAAAATCTAAACGTCATTATAAACTTATTAAATGGTCCAAAGGATTTTTCAAAAAAATTAAATTTACCTTAGTTATAAACAATTGAAGTTTTTTATAGTGCTTAATTGAAAAATTAATATCTCAAGATATAATGATCGGATTTTAATGAAATTTGATATAAGTGTAGAGTAAGTATTGTAAAATAATGTAAAATTAACAATGTTCTCAAAGTCTTAGAAGGTTCGTTCAAATTTCATTGGATATGATATTTTCTGTCGATTCAATACCTCTTTTAAAATTTCGTCGCTCGCAATTAGAAGCGAATCATATTTTTCTTCAAAAATGTCCAAAAAATGACACCTGATGCTTTATTTATTATTAATTTACTTTAACTATTTTTCATAACGCCCAAAAAAAAAATTTGTAATAAATAAATTTTTTTAATATCATCTTGATACTTATGTTTGTTTTAAATGCTTTTAATAATAATAAATATTATTATTTTATTAGGTATTAGGTATTATATTATACCTAGCATACAATCAAGACTACTATTTGCCGATTTGTTATTCTTTTTTAAGATTATTCATGGTTATATAAATTCACCTACTTTATTACAATCTATTAATTTTAATGCACCTCAAAGATCCCTGCGCAGCGTCCTCCCATTCCGCGAATCATTCCATAAAACGAACTTCATCAGAAATTCTACGATGAATAGGTTAGTGCATCGTGCAAATGTCCTCCGTGATGACACTGACTTTTTTAATAATAATTTGACCACATTTATAACTTCGTTGCGAAGGATTGTTTTTCATACTGGCGGTGCAACTTGAATTTATTATTATACTGTAAAAATTATAATTGGTCTACTTTCTATCTACTTATGTAATGGATGTATCATCCGTATATTGATTGAAATAAATAAATAAATAAATAAATAAATATATTACTGTATTATTTTTTAATTTTCTTTAAATTGATTAAACTATTTATTGTTATTATTTATTAACAATTTTTAATTCTTTTCTAAAGAATTGTAGTTTTTTCTCCATAGTTTAAAACTTTAGGTATACATTTATTCGAATACCTAAAAAAAAAAAATTTATTAGTATATTATTATATTAGATATTGTTAAACAAATTATTGCTATTATTTTATATCTTTTTTTCTTTTTAATTTGGAATTTTGTGAATTATTAAACAAACAATCAAAAAATTTAATTAGTACATGTACCTACATTAAATATTGTTTTAACAAATTATGGTTATTATTATTTCATTTTTTCACAACTAAAAATTTAATTTTTTTTAGTATTCCTTAGGCACTCTGTACATAAATTTAAAAAAAAATATTATTGGATTGATTCATTTTTACAAATATTTTAAAATAATAACAATAATTTGTTTAAACATTTTTTAACGTAGTTACTAATAAATCTTTTTTTTTCAATAATATACCAAAAACTACAAACTAGGAAAAAAAGTACAACTGTCAATATAAGATTAAAAAAATATTATTAATTAACAAAATAAAATTGTTTATATAATTGTTAAAATATAAATTAAGAAATGTTTTATAACATATGATTATGCTCCAGAAAGAAAGTTGCAAAATTCAAAATTCCTATTCTCTAAGGAAGAACTAAAAATTGTTAATAATAATTAATTGTAATAATTGATAAATAATTTAAACAATTTAAAAAATATTTAAAAATAACACAGAAATATATTTTTTGTTATTAAAAATATTAAAAACAAACAGAACTAGATGATAGAGAAAAAAATAATTATTACTAATTTTTTTTAGGGGGAAGGGGTTTAGGACGTTATTAAAAATATAATTTAAGTAATTTATTAATAAATAAAGTATCGGATTTCATTTTCTGGACATTTTTATATATTTATTTATTTGTTTTAAGACACTTGTCTATACAAAGGAATTGCGTTAGATATTACAAACAATTATATTCACACTTCTTCGTTATCAATTATAGAATTTAAATACATGTACAACTTATTAACTGAGTCATTACAAGGATTATTCAATATATCGATCACTTCTTCCTTTACCATACTCTCATTCTCCGTGTCACGTATGAATTCCCTTCTTTTTTGTTCAAAGTATAAGCATTCTACTAATAAATGGTATACTTTATCATCAATTTGTAACCCACATACATTACAGATTCCCAAATCGTGCAATTTACAACTTTTTCCGCCAATGATTAAAATATTCTGATGCTCATTAAAAAGTCTTATTTGTGATATCATTCTAATAAATTTCAATGGTAGTTTTAGATTTAAATAATTTTGTGGGTCACGGGTAATAGTCAAGTATGGTAATATCCGCAGTGACTGACTTTCATTAAGGCTCCTCATATCTTCCGCATATAAGTGATTTTCATAATCTGTTATCCAGGATAGCTTATCTCTCTGCAAATTTTCTAGATTTAGGTTTTGCCATTCATATTCTTTTCCTATAGATTTGAAAAACTTACTTACTTGTGAGTACCAGTTGTACCTACACTGACCGTCTTCATTCCTTACGGATAGGGTTTTAAGTTTTAAAAAACATATCTTTGGATAACGATAGTCGTCCATTGCCATTATTTTTTCTATATAATTTAACGTAAGTCTAAAAACAGTCACTGCAAGTTTACAAGATCCGGTCTCTAATCTGATAGCATATCCTGGCGTGTTTTTTGGCAATCGTAGAATTCTTTTATAAAAATTATTTTGGATTTGTTCGATTTCATCGACATACCTCTTACTCCATATTTGTGCTCCATACAACAACACACTTACAACTAGATTATTAAAGAGTTTCTTAACAGAAGTCCATGAATTTAGTTTTAATTTTTCAATCAAAGTGATTGTAGTATTTAGCGCCAATTTAGTTTTAGTCGAAGCGTATTTGAAGGCCTTTAAAAAAACTGCTGAGTTTGAAAAAGGAATACCCAAATAAATATATTCTGAAACTATATCTATTGTACGCGTTTCGTTATAGAAAAAAGGGGATATGCTTCTATTGTGCCCATGACCGCCCTTTCTAAAGATAACAATTTTTGTTTTATTTACATTAATATTTAATTTATTTAATTGGCAGTATTTAAGTAGAGCTCTTAATATTTTCCTCATATCCACCACAGAATCCGCAAATAAAACAATATCATCTGCATACGCAAGTAAAAGGATTTCGATCAGATGATTCAAGGAAACCCCTCTAATGCCTTCTTTTCTTAAAAAATCTTCGATATCTGCAATGAATAGGCAAAATAGGATTGGGCTCATCACCTCACCCTGCAAAACCCCTCTCGTTAATTGAACCGATTCCGATATTCCTGTTAATCCCTTGACAGCTATGGAGGCTTCAGAGTATAAACTCTTTAAAATTCCAATAATTTTTTTTCCTAGACCCAACTTATAAAGTTTTTCCCAAAGCAAACCATGGGGAACCGAGGGAAAGGCACTACTAAAATCCACGAAAAGAGTGAATAACTTTCCTCGAGTCATATTTAGCCGGGACTGTATAATAGAATTAAGAGTAAAAACATGGTCAATACAACTTCGATTTTTTCTAAATCCAGCCTGATGTTCTGGTAAGAGACTATTTATTTCAACCCATTCGTTCAATCTTCCTGTTAAAACTTGAGTAAATACCTTTGTGATACAATTCATTAACGCTATAGGACGATAATTGGTAGGATCTTTTATCTCCCCTTTTTTATAGATCATTCTTAGTATTACTCTAGACCAGGAAGAAGGAACTTCTTCATATATTAAAATTTTATTAAATAAGAAAGTCAAATAATCAATGCAGTTTTCAGGAAGATTTTTCAAAAACTCGAAGGAAATATTATCAATACCAGGAGTTTTATTGTTTTTACATTTTCTGAGGCTACTTATAATTTCATTTTTTGTTATTTCAGACTCAAGGAAAGAGTTGCCAATTTCCTGTCCGAAAGGATCCTCAAAAGTTAATGCTATTTTTCTGTTAAAAGTTGGGAATTCATTTTGAAAAAACTCATGCCATGTATTTAGGTCTATTTGTTCTTCCATGGGAGGTCGAAATCTATTTCTATTTACAATCTTCCAGAAAGAGGTAGAATCTTTTATTGTCGATAATTGAGTTCATGTTAAATTATTATATTCTTCTTTCTTTTTTTTGGTGAAATTTTTGTATTCCTTTTTCATCTCAAAATATAACTCTACATCCCTCATTACCGTAAATTTATTAAGCTTACATAGATTCAAAATTTCCTTTAAAGATTTTTTTACTTTAATACATTCCTGATCGTACCACGGTTTCGAGGTATTCCCGAATTTATGCAGATTTTTTTTCATTCCTATTTTATTAGCATTTTCGGTAATACTATTAATTATTTTACTCTCTAATGTATCAATAGTATCGTTTTCATTAAAATTGAATTCACAAGTCTGCATAATCTCGGTATACTCTTCATTTAAATTATTTTTCCACTTTAAACCTGGATTTGGTTTTTGAAAATTCACAGATTTATCTATAGTACAGACAACAGAAAAATGATCTGATTTCGTAACAATGTAATTCACGCAAAGATCTGAGAGAAATTCAATTCCCGAAAAATTTGACCACATCAAATCTATTACCGATTTTCCTATTTTATTTACAAAAGTAAAATTAGCAGGGTTATCGTTCCTAGATCTACCATTAATTAAAATGAGACCATTATTCTCCATACAACAGGCAAGTTTTTCACCTCTACAATCATTTTTTTCATCCAGAGTACCCCTCTCATGATATACAGAGAAGCAATTTTTTGGTAGGATTTCTTTTGATAATTGGTTTAAATACCCCATTCTAGCGTTAAAATCCCCCCCTATGTACAATGGTAAATCAGGGTATCTAGACATGATTATTTCTACTTGGTGATCAAGAGTATTTAAAATATTTTTTACTCTTCCCTTTACAGCTGTTTTTGTTGCCAAACTATAGATGACTTCATATCCCTTAAAGTAAGTTGTTGTGAATGTAGTTGGGTCACTGGTAGTCCAAGTTTCATTAATACACAGGATATCAGCATTTCTCATTATCGGCAGTATATTAGGTAGATTTCGGATTCCCTTGACATTCCATACTATAATCCTCGTTTGATTTGTAAATAGTTATGACGAATCAATTTCTTTCTTGTTTTCATTTTGGCTTGCCGTATTAAAATAATTGCTAATCGTTTCCTTTTGATTTACAGTTGTGAGACCTCCTAGTTTTGTTTTCTTCATATTTGTTTGCAGACCAGGTTTCCTTCCTCTTTTTTTGCTTATTTTAGAAGTGACAATTGTATTATACTCATCACTTTCACTAGGAAGATTTTCATCGTCAATCAGAGGTTTCTCTTTGCAGGGTTGTAAAAGTTTCTGAATTGTATCTAGATCGTAAGATTTATTTTCCATTATAATGAATTTGCCTTTGATGTCCACTGCTTTCCCTTGATTTTGAAGAAGTTGTTTGCATTCTAGAAGTTTTTTATGTTGATCATAATTCCTTCTCCTAGTTTCCTTCGATAAATCATTTGAGAAACTGATGTTGAGTTGACTAAAATTCTTGGCTTTTTGGAAAATATAACTTTTACATTCCTGATTACTAAAACATACCAAAATTGGTCTAGAACCCACCGTGTTGCCCAATCTTTTAACAAAAATTATATCTTTGTCTACTATTGGTACTTCCACAGCACGAAAGGTTTCCTTTACAGTTTCGTGTAGATTTTCATTTTCGACATCCTTAATTTTGAATAGAATAATATTTTTAGCTCTATCTTTATTCAGTAGGAATTCTATTTTAGATCCATAGCTTAATACTTTATTTTCCAATTCTTTATTTTTTTTTTCTAGATTTTCTATTTTTTCCATCATGGATGAGAATTCCTTCGATCGTTTGGAATTTTCGTTCACCAATGTTTTAATTTCATTCTCCACAGTTTCCAGTTTTTGGGTGGATTCCTTTGTGTTTTTTTCGATGTTAACTAAAAGTGTCTTTAAATCTTCATTTGTTTGCAGATTAAATAATATCAACTTTTATAGATTTTTTTTATAAAATTTACGAAAAAATGCATTTTTTCATAAGAATTCAATGTTAATTTTCAAGACTTCAGCAGCAGTTGTAAATATTACATAAAAAATATAAAAAAATAAGTGAATAATTTCATCGCTGCTGATTTTACGTCAAAAAGAATCACAAATGTACTCTCCAATTAGAGAATTAATTTCAGTCACCGAATCCTCTCTGACACACTTCACATTTTTGTAAACTGAATTATGTTTTTCTTTTAATAATGGATAAGATCACTTATTTACAAAAGACACTTTTAATAAATAAAAGATTATTAATTAACATAGCAAAAATTATTTATATAAAATGACAGTACTGTTTCTACAATAATCAACTCACGATTAAAGTGAATGTTTTACGTGTTTAACGCATTGCACGTAGATGTGCCGCGTGGAGAGGTAGAGATACGCGCCTCTTGTCACAAAAAACGCAATAACTTCGCTTCTAATTGCGAGCGACGAAATTTTAAAAAAGGTATTGAATCGACATAAAATATCTTATCCAATCAAATTTGAACGAACCTTCTAAGACTTTAAGAACATTGTTAATTTTACAATTAAACAATTAATTTTGCAATTACAATGATTAAATATTAACAAATAAAAATGTTTATTATTTAAATTTAAACTAGAATATTTACTCTACACTCATATCAAATTTCATTAAAATCCGAACATTATATCCTGAGATATTAATTTTTCAATTAAGCACTATAGAAAACTTCAATTGTTTATAACTAAGATAAATTTAATTTTTTCGAAAAATCCATTGGACCATTTAATAAGTTCATAATAACAATCGATTATTGATTTAAAATTCAAAATTATTATTTATATTTTGTCAGAATATAACGATTAACAATAGGTAATTATAATAAATCATTGAAAAGCAGATGTATTTTTTTTTGTTAATTGTATTTTAGTTTCTAATAATTAGTAAAATAAATCTCAACAACTAATGATAAGAAACATTTTCAATTTAAAATGATAATTTGTTAAAATAATTAGGAAAAATATTGTATGTATTTTTATTTTTAATTCTATATTTTTCTCTGTTAATTAATAATTTAATAAACCTTAACAATTATTAATGAAAATAATTATGAATTTAAATAAAATCATAAATAAAATACAAAATTTTAAATATGTACTATATATGTATTATTATATAAATTATAAGTAATAAATAATTAGAACTGTTTTGAGAAATACTGGGAGAGAGGAAAAGGTCGAAATTTGACTCACTCAACTAAAAAGAAATAAAATGATAAAAAACCTCTAATTGTGAGAAAATCCTTTAATGGAGAGAATCCGTGGTTAGTAGATAAAATGATAGAAACACGTTGAAAAACACATACACGCGTGCACACAGTTCTTTTGTTGGTTTTAATCAAAGAGAGTTCTGATATTAAACACTACCTGCGTGAAAGACACAGAAATTTTGTCGAGAGACAATTTTACACTGAGCACATGGCGAGAGACGCGTGGTGAGCAGCTAAGAAATTGGCCCTTGGGAGCTGTTGTCACCACGCGCTCGATAAACACACCACTGCATTTTTCCCGTGATATTTGAATTGGCAACTGGTCTCGAGTCGTAAATTCGAAACAGAACCAATTCTGTGATAGCAAACACTGAGTTGTAGAAGTACCCGTATGGACAAAATAGGAGATGATTTGGTACCGTAAGTAACTGTGGTAAGTTGATAAGGCGTCTCGATTTGAGTAAAATCCAGCCAAAGGATTCGCTGTAGATCTCAATTCTTGGGGTGTACCTTTATCTGACGGAATATGTTTGTGATGTCTGTTGAGAAGATAAACCGATGACGTTATACCCAGAGTAATACATCTGCGATGTATTTCTAAAGCTTTGCCCCTGTGTGGAGCAAGTCGTTGAGAGATGTACCTGATGATGTAGAGCTGGAACCGTTTAACACAACTCTGAGTTTACTGGTGGTACTCTGCTCCTTGAGTACTCCGTGATGGGGAAGGTAGTCGTAAGTCTACTATCCTTAGACGGAGCTGGGACCATGTGCCCCATACTCCGTGAGAAAAGCAGAGTACAATTCCTTTTACGACTCGTGAGTAGAAATCCTTTTGATCAGCCTCTGAAGGCACTGATGAGCAGTGAGGTACGAGTCGCCAAGTTGACTCGGAGAAGAGATCAGAGGAAGTCGAACTATGTATCGACCTTCCTGGTCCCTGGAGTGAGTGCGTTGAAAATGCTCCTCACCTTCTCGCTCTTGAGTAGAGAGTGAATCCGTTTCCTTAGGTGGCACTTTCTCTTGTATCCAAAACCTTGTGAGCAGATCTTGCAAATTCGTCAAACTCTGATCGACATCCAGATGATGAGATGAGCAGATATTGATTGAGAAATCCTTGGTTGGTCCCAAAATTATCTAGCGAAAAATAGTGAACTGAGCTATTGGTAAAGAAAGGGGTCCTATGATCAGATTTGGCTGAATGATCTGTCCGTAGTGATCAGCTCCAATAATGAGATCAACCTGAATAAATGGCATCAAACCCTGTGATTGATATAGTAGAGCGTAGCCTTTGAAAATTGAGTTGGTGCACCATGCTCTCGGAAATAAATGGGATCTAAGATCCTGGTGCAATGAACATGCGTACCGTGTGAGAGATTCCTTGAGGTGAGATGAGTAGAGCCCGAGAAGTAGCTAATAGGACCACTGACATTGACTAATGTGGGCTATTGTGATATGAAAGCCCTAATGGTCAATCTGTATTGGATGAATGAGCAGCGGATTGAGAGGCTCCTTGAGCTCCTAATGATCTTTGAGGGTGAGACGCTTTGAGATGACGAGTTCTCTGCGCGCCCTCGGAGCCATGCTTCTGAATTTATCACAAAAGACAATATAATGATTGTCCCCGCACCAGGAGCAATTGTGCGCAGAGTCTGAGGACTGAGTTGCCCCTGAGTACACCCTTGGTTCACTCTTGAGTTGGCCCTTAGTTTGAGCTGGCTGAGATCGTGCCGTCTGAGAGTAGGAGAAGATGCTTTCCATGGCCCTAACCCTTCCCGTGAGAAAATCCTTGAGTTGAGAGAAAGTGAGGGGGTCCGTCCTGGATCCCAATTTATTTTCCCACTCTTCTCTTGTGTAAGAGTCCAGCCGTCGAGTGACATGATGCACCAACACCATATCCCATTGATAGATGAGATCTCTAAGAACCTTGAAGGCGTTGAGAGCTTCCGTTGTTTCACTGAGGAGAGAGTTCAGCCCTTCTGAGTTCCGAGATAAGATAACGGTAGTAGAGAAAAGTCGGTCCAATTCAGATGAGATTAAGAGCTTTTTATTCTCATACCGGCTCACGATGGTTTTCCATGCTGCAGCGAATGCATCCCGGGAGAGGGAGATGTTAGAGATGAGCCTTGCTGCCTCTCCCGTGAGACTTGTCCTTAAATATTGCATTCGCTCGACGTTAGATATCTCCATATTGTCAATAACTATTGATGAAAAGAGGTCTCTAAATGAGAGCCACTCTTGATAATCTCCAGAGAAAGTGGGGAGAGAATTGTCCGGTAGGGTCCACCTTGATTGACCCTGAGCAGTGGGAAAAGGTGGAGAGCGCACTGCTTCCTTGGCCTTGTGTTGCAATTGCAGCACTAGGGTCTTTGCATCGATATATGCATTAAAGCCCCTGTCATAAACTTCCTCTAGCACGTAGGGGTGATTAAGGACCTTAGCTGAACAACCGTCTCTCAGCTGATCGTGAGCGCGCGAGAACTGTGTCCAGTGTTCTTGAAAAGCGTCGGCTGTGATTTGCAGAAACATTGGATCCTTGGGCATGTGCCCCCCCCTTGCTTCCTTGAGAGTATTCGAGAAAAAACGCAAGCGAGTTGTCGAATTCGACCGAGAGGAAACCTTTAGGCTCTGTTCTGCCTTGTCCTCCTTGTCTTCTGCTCAATTAAAGGGGTTGTCCTTATCCAGGTTTTCCGTAGCCGGTTTTTCCTTTGACTCCGATTCATTAAGTTCCGGAACATTCTTGAATTTTTCGTCGTCGCTTCCCAAGTGATCACCTGCGGTACACATCAATCAGCTGTTACTTTACACGGGAAAAGAGAAATGAGAAAGAAGCGTAACGAGCTCCTGTGGAGGTAAAACAATACTTTCTCTATGAGAAAGCAATATCAAAAAATTACCAACAAAATTTAAACATAAAAAAATAAACCAAAGAACTATAGTGCAGGCACTTTTAATTGTTTTCATGTTAGTCTCAGCACTGTAAAATACAGAGAAAAGTTCAATTAAGAGTTAGAATAATTAAATATCCACGTAATGATGCAAACAGCGCACAGCAACAAGCGGGCGGTAGAGTAAGACTTCGCCTTGACGTGGCGCGCTAACTTCAACATTAAATTTCTCAAAAAACAAAAAAAACGGTTTTTTGAAAATTACATACTTTGTAGAAAAAAATCTCAGCTTTCTTTAAAAAAAATAAAAATAAAAATAAAACGAGCCCAAAGACGAAAAAAAGTGAAATTTATTTTTAAATTTTAAAAATTTTTATCAAAATAAAAAAAAAATTTTAAATAAACCATGCCAATCGAAAGCTGATGAAAAAATCTAGAAAAATCATGTACCAAAAAATTTTTTTATTATTTTTTTTAAGCTCAATAAATAAACAAATGAGAGCGTCTTAACAAAAAGTTCAAAACTTTAACCCCCTCCCTCTCGGGAAATTTTTTATATAATCCAAAAATATTTGGCTGACAAATTACTTACCTATAAGACAACTCATAACAAAAATTGGGAAATGATTAAACAAAATTTTTTTTTTGGCTGGACAGTTGACGTGAAATCTACCTTCTGTGAGAGCAAACACTGAAGTCTGAACAAAAAAATTTAACCATAATTTTAAAAGATCTTTATTGTTTTCCGATAATTCCTTGAAAGGTTAAAAAAGGTTGTTTTCTTTTCTCACAATTCTCATTGCTTAAAATACTGACAGAACAACGCATCTCAACGAATTATGTATTTAAAAGTAAGTTAATTAATGTTTTGATAAATAAGTTAAGGGGAAATTCCAATGATTTTTTTTTTTTAATTTGAAATTGTTTTTTTTTCATTTTTGGTTATTGAAATTATCTAAAAAGACGAGAAAAATAGTCCGAAGTAAAAAAAACCTCAAAAATTTGTATTTTTTATTAATTAACTAAATGTAGTTTGTTTATTTTTAAATTTACAGTTTTGTCTGGTGCACCGCTCAAAAGAGCAGTTCTTAAACTATAATAAATGTATATTGTTACATAAGAAGGGTTATATAAATATAACTATTAATACACATTTTTCTTATTGTGCTTTACTATTTAAAAATATTGCCGAACTTTAAGTTAAATTTTTGTACATTTGGTCCTTCAAACTTTAAACGCGTTTTTCTCGAAACTGTATATCTTCAACTTTGTCAGACTTTTATTTTAATACTATTTAACCAATTAACTTCAAATTTGGATAGCATGTTCCTAGAATGTGTAGTTTTCGTGTGAACTAGGATTTTTTAAATCCATTAATATTTTCAAAAGTTATAAACAATTTAAGTTTCCAAATTATGGTAAAAAAATTAAAAAGTCTGACATTTCTTTCTTTTTCAATAAATATTTCTGAATCTAGTGAATACGATAGTGAAAATGGTACAGATTGAGAAACTTTTTAGTTTTTCATTTTAGATTAACCGTTGAAGAGAAAAAGTGTGACAAACTTTTAGAGAGGACAACTTTCGGCAGCTATTTTTCGATACATCATTTAAGAGAGAGAAAAACAAATTCAATTATTTTTAGAGATGTACCATCAAGTGGGGCTATTTTGTGCACAAAACCGCTTTTTTTCCACTCTATGCTTTATTAAAATTCAGAATCTAAAAAAATAAAGAATTTATCTATTCAGTTATGTTGTAGACATCCTTCTAAAGGTGTTCTATGAGTTAGCCGACAAGAAAAAATTTTTTGTCTGAGTTATAGAAACTCAAAATTGTGCTCAAAATAAACCCCATGGTGGGGCTATTTTGTGCATCAAAGTTTGCTTATTTAAAAAGTTGTGTAATAGTTATTTTCGTATCGAGGGCGCAAAACATGTGATTGCAGCGAAGGCGAGATTAGGAAAACCAAGGGGATCTGAAGCGCCCGAGGCGAAGCCGAGGTCGCGGGAGGATCGCCGAGAGCACAAGCGGCAAAACCTTCAGTTAATTAACAATTAATGAACGTATTGTGTAAATACCATAAGAATGTGTGTGTCGTAGAATACTACTGCGCATGTGTAACTGTCATAGAAAACTATTTCGTATGTATAAATATCGTTAAATGCTACTGCGCATGTGTAACTGTTATAGAAAACTACTACATATGTATAAATATTATAAAAAGACACTACGCAAGTGCAACTATCATAGAAAACTACAGCGCATGTAATACTAGCATAAAAATTACTGCGCTTGTGTTCATAATCGCTTCAATGACGTCAGCGGGCGGAAAAGTATTTTGCGCCCGCTTCTATGACGTCAGCGGGCGGGAATGTATTTTGCGCCCGCTTCGGTGACGTCAGCAGGCGGGAAAGTATTTTGCGCCCGCTTACCATACACTGGGCGGGAATGACTCACTTTGCGCCCGCATTAAGTGCCCGAAATGACATACTTTCCATGCATGTAGGACAAAAAACATTTTTTTAACGTTTTTGCTGTATGAAATATTATTTCTAGATATTTTAGAGTACAATAAAGAAAAATAAAGCCAGAAATATTTTTATTGTAGGAATTGTTTAACTAATTTGAAAGTAAAACACTAAAATTTCACAAAAAAATAGATTTACAAAGAAAGTAATTTCTTTAAGAAAATTTTATTTAAAATAACATCTATTTTACTTCTTGAGTTATTTTAAGAGAAAAAGTTTCAAAATTAACTTGAAAAGCATGTTAATATTAATATTACTTTTTTGAGGTTTTTAAGGCACCATATGTAAAACTGAAATTTTAAGCTTATTTCTTGTCTTTTATAACAAAAATAAGACAAAAATGTTTTAAAATGAAATTCAAAAGTAATTTTTACTAACTACAAAACAAATTATTGAAAAAAACGTGATTTTAAAGAATGCACAAAATAACCCACCAAATCCTGGTTTTTCAGTTTTTTTACACTTTTTTCTTAAAATATGCAATAAAAAGTTAGCGCATTACGTATACATTATCACAACTAAATGGTCAACAAGTATTATTAATACCTTTATAAACACTTTAAAACTTCCGGAGATCTGAACAGACTTTTGAAATTTTTCTGCTTGATTTTCACGATTTTACGATTTTTGTCTGATTTTTGAAAAAGAATTAAGTAAATTCATTTAGAAATCTCTGTAGTCTAGATATCAGAAAATATTTATACCAAGTAGCAAACTTAAGCAACTGAGTATAAAGATTTTATTAATAAAAAACCTCGCGTGCACAAAATAGCCCCAAGGCGCACAAAATAGCCCCACTTGACGGTATTTAATTATAAAAAAAATTTAAGTAATAAATATTTTTTTTACTATAAAAAAATCACTGAAAAAAATCCCCCATCAGTGGAATCTCCCCTTAAATTAATCGTTATAAACGGACAAAATATAAATAATAATTTTAAATTTAAAGTCAATAATCGATTGTCAAACTTCAGAGTATATAAAATATAAAAAATAACATTTTTTTCATTAAATTTTAAACTTAAATAAATCATAAACTGAACAACTTACCTTCGCGAAAATTTAATATTTTGTAGATTTTATGAAAACTTAGATATGTGTAAAGTGTTGATTTTTTAGATCCATCAAGAAAAAAGATATGTAAGTTCAAAAATGTGTGTTTTGTGGTTAAATTTGAAATTTCAAAATGAAATTATTCAATAACAAAATAAATAATCGTCTTTTTTCTAGTGAAAACATTAATAAGGAGGTTCTATTGTAAAAAGAATTAGCATTACCATTTTAATCAAATTTGGTCCACTGTTAGATAATAGTTTAATAATGATGCAGTTAAATTTTTAAATTCTGAAGGTACTTGTGAAAAGAGTTATAAGGGTTATCGTTTTTTGAACATTTTACATTGAGTTTTATGGCTATTAAGTCGTTCGATATATATATCCATATTTTCACATATATTTTCAAAAGTACCTTCAGCTCTCAAAAATTTAACTACATTAATATAAAACCATTATCTATTAGTGGACCAAATGTGATTAAAATGGTAATGTTAATTCTTTTTACGATGGAACCTCCTTAAAGTGCACAAATAAATAATTATGGTAATTTTCGTTAATAGTTGTTAAGTCGATTTCTCAAAAATAGCCCAAGTGCGAAATGCCAAAACTAACAACAAGAGCCAATCTTGGCCCAGTAACGGTAGCCGAAATTCAGTAAACAATACAAAATTTTTATATTAACTGGTGCAGCCGGGCACCTTTATTTTCCCATGTAAAATTGATGGGAAAATTTTCAATTTTCGTAAAAACAAAATTATTCTCAAGGATTTGACAAAAGTTAACATTAAGTTACTGTATCTTAAAGTAAACTCTCTGACGATTAATTTGACCTGTATAACTTTTAATTTTGATAAACCTGACCAGGTATCCAACTACCCCAAAGTTGACCCCTTTTTTAAGTTCCGTTCCACAAAACGGAACCATATTAAAATCACTATCTGTGTCCGTTTTCGCACCCCCTCTAACTTCTAAATTATATGAGCTAGAGTCTTCAAATTTGTACACATATGTAATTTCACCTTGGATTTACAAACATGATATGAAAAATGCGATTCGAGCTCATGAAAATACCGAAATCCAGCAAAAACCACTTCTTTTGCTCTAAAAAGCAAAAAAATGTCCATGCCCTCCTCCCTAAACTTCCAAACTATTTAACTTAGGATACTGAAATTTGGGACACATATGTAGATTCACGTGTAGATTACAGGAAACTTATAGAAAACTTTCGTAGAGGCGGTCTTCATTGTGTTTACTAGCCAATAAGAACGATTCTTCTGAACAAGTTTAAAAAAATGACTATGTCCCCCCCCCCCCCCTAATCTTCCAAACTATTTAAATTAGGATAATTAAATTTAGTAAACGTATGTAGATGAACGTGCAGATTACACCTAAATTATAGAGAATTTCCGTAATGACGGTCTTCATAGTATTTACTAGCCAAAAAGTATAATTTAAAAAAAAAATTTTTAAAAATGACCATGTCCCCCACCCCTACTCTTCCGAACTTTTTGACATAGGAAGCTGAAACTTGGTACACGTATTTAGATTCACGTGCAGATTACAGGCAAATTATAGAGAACTTTGGTAAAAACGGTCTTCATAGTTTTTTCTAGCCGACAAGTACGTTCTTAAAAAAAAATTTAAAAAATGACCATGTCCCCCTCTAACTAATATTCCAAACTATTTGATCTAGGTTGCTGAAATTAGATACACGTAAGTTGATTTACGTGTAGATTACAGGAAAATTATAGAGAACTTTCATAAAGGGGGTCTTCATAGTGTCTACTAGCCAAGAAGTACAATTTATGAAAAAAAAAAATTCGAAAAAATGACCATGTCCCCCCCCCCCTAATCTTCTAAACTGTTTGACTTAAGATACTGAAATTTGTTACACGTATATAGATTTAGATGTAGATTACAGAAAAATTATAGAGAACTTTCGCAAAGGCGGCAAGTTTTTACTAGCCAAAAAGTACGATTATTTAAAAAAAATCGATAAAATGACCTTGCCCTCCCCCCCTGAACTTTTAAACTAATTGTATTAGGATGCGGATATTTTGTAAACGTATGTAGATTTACGTGTAGATTATAGGAAAATTATAGAGAACTTTCGTAAAGACTGTCTTTATAATGTTTACTAGCCTCAAACGGAAAAGTTTAGGCTTATAGTGCTAAAAATTTGTAGGGGAGGGTGGTCCCAAACCGACCCCCTAAAAGGCAAAAGCCAAAAAGGTGCCAAAAACTTGTTTGATTGCTGAGGTCAAATTTTTTTTCAGTAAAGGAATCATTTTTCTATGTTTCCACTGGTTGCCGAGGCTCTGGATCTCATTAAGTGGGAGGTACAGAGAGAAAATCGAAAACTGACGTTTTCGATAATCTCAAAATGGGTGGTATGAAACCGACCTCCTATTTTCATTGCAGGAAATAGCGAAAACAAACAAAGTTTTGAACTTGTATTGTAATTTGAATTAAAAAACAACAAACTAGAATAAACTTTAATTACTTTTACTTTATTTAATTATTGTTATTTTATTAAAATACATTTGTAGGTATTATTTGGTAATTACAAATAATTTAGTTACTATTACAATGCAAGAAAAAGGGGGGGGGGCGTCGGTTTCGGACCACCCTCACTATTTTCACATAATGTCTTGCCGATCATTCATGTCAATGAAAGCGTTTGAATTTGAATATTGTGTATTAAAGTTGAGGCCATAAGCAACCAGAAAAATTTATACTTAAATTTTTCTAAACTCAATTCAACACTTTTAACTTAAATTCAAGATAGGTCAAAAACAAAAAATATTTTTGCAAAAAACTAATTTTACGTAAAATTCCGAGGTACAATATTACCAAGAGATTATTACCTATGGTCAAAATGTCAAAGTTATGAAAGTGTTCTTTTTATGGTATTCACGATTTGTCTAGTAACACGATCTCTTAGAAACAGAGGGGGGTCGGTATGGTACGAGGGGTCGGTATGGTACCACCCTCCCCTACCTATAAAATTTCATTTAGTGTATAATAAAAAATATTTTTAAAAATGGTTTTCTTTTAGAAAATGTTTAATCTCTACCTCATATAATTGAAAGAAATTAGAGCGGTACAGAACCCTTAGACTTGGTACGAGTGTAAGTCGTACTTGCCGGATTTTTAAATTTTTGCACCTCTACGCACTTTGCCCAAGTAAAATTCATATTTGACACCTTTATCAATAGAAATAGCTATTATTTATCGCAAGTGTTAATTAGTGTTTAATTAACTGTTTTTACTAATGTTTTTAACTTTTTGACAATTGTTTACACAAATTAATTTGTTTAAACAATTAATTTTTCCTAAAAAACTATACAAATGGCTTTTTTATGTATATCACGGTTGGTCTAAACCAAATTTTAATCGGCACTTTAGTAACTCTAAATATTTTTGTGGATTCTGAATCTATATTTGTTCAAATTTATTTTAAAATAAAAAAGAAAATCATCGGCGGAGGGCCTTTCGAAAAAAATCAATTTCTTTTCTTTAATTTATTAAAAATCGAGATTTGCAGTTATGTAGCCCTGCTGAGGCTCATTTTCTTCCTGTTTTATGCACTTTCTTAACAATGGAGTATAGTATAAGAGTTTTCTAAGGAGCCAGTAGGATTTAATAGCTGTAAAAGGTATTTAATTTGTCAAACAGTGTACCGTTGATAAAAAAATATTTTATCGAACTAAATATTTGACCTGTAATTTGTAATAAATCTGTATTAAATATTAAAATATTTTTTAAATAAATTTGAATGACTTATAAATTATGTTAAATTATAAAAATGTTTATGCAAAATATAAAAATATGTAGCTTCCGACATGTGTACTCTACTGACACACTGCACATTAAAGTGTTTTAGAATAATCCGGACGATTAGGATTTTTTAGTGAACAAGCTATGGAATCTGTTCACTTTGATTTCCAATCTACTTGAGCAATTAATAAGGTTTCTGCAAATCATCCGGATTATTCTAAAACACTTTAACGTGCAGTGTGTCAGTATAATAGTTCACATGTCTGAAGCTACATGTTTATATATTTTGTTTTGTTTATATATAAACACTGTTTGACAAATTAAATACCTTTTACAGCTATTAAATCCTACTGGCTCCTTAAAAAACTCTTATACTATACTCCATTGTTAAAAAAGTGCATAAAACAGGAAGAAAATGAGCCTCATCAGGGGTACATAACTGCAAATCTCGATTTTTAATAAATTAAAAAAAAGAATTTGATTTTTTTCGAAAAGCCCTCCGCCGATGATTTTCTTTTATTTTAAAATAAATTTGAACAAATATAGATTCAGAATCCACAAAAATATTTAGAGTTACTGAAATGTTGATTAAAATTTGGTTCAGGCCAACCGTGATATATTTTTTTGTTCAAACAAATTAATTTGTTTAAACAATTAAATTTTTTTAAATATCATACAAATGACTTTTTTATGTTTATTTGTAATGTTTTCGTTAAAATTTTCTATAAAAATTTTTGAAATTGAAATTTACATGAATGTAAAACATTACAAAAAAACAAAAAAACAAAGTCATTTGTAGGATTTTTTTAGAAAAAATTGTTTAAACTAATTAACGTTTTTAAACATAAAATACATAAAAATGTATACAAAAAAAATCATTTGCATGGTTTTTTAGAAAAAATTAATTGTTTAAACAAATTGATACCGCGTTAGGGTTATCAAAATTAAAAGTTATACAAGTCAAATTAATCGTCAGAGAGTCTACTTTAAGATACTGTAACTTAATATTAACTTTTGTCAAACCATTGCGAATAATTTTGATTTTACGAAAATTGAAATTTTTTCCATCCATTTTACATGGGAAAATTGAGGCGCCCGGTGCGGCGGCACCAGTTAATATAAAAATTTGGAAAAACAAAAAAATACGCATTTACTTTTTTTAGCATTGGAACAAATTCCGGGGGTGTCATGCCCTTTTCCACGAAAAAAGTTATTTGGGACATCCTTGTGACGGCCCGATAATTCAACAACGTTCTTGACCACCGCTTAAGTTACCTACAATAATTTTATTTACATAGTTGGGCAGATTACAGTGATTTTTTTTAAAAAATCGTAATTTTTTTTCCATTTTTGGTTAGTACCTATAATTATCTAAAAAGACGGGAAAAATAGTCTGAAGTAAAAAAAACCTCAAAAAATTTTTTTTTTTATTAATTAACTAAGTGTAGTACGTTTATTTTTAAATTTACAGTTTTTCTGGTGCACCGCTTCACAGTGGGACGAAACGCTAATTTTTCGTTCAAAAATTTTAGAATTTTTTTTTTTAAATTAAAGAGTATAAAATTCTTAAGAGGATCTTGTCCGTGATTTTTGTTGAAAAAATTTTTTTTATTGTTTAATAACAATTCTTTAATAACTATGAACAATTGTTGTAAACAAATTCGTTGAATATATAGTGCAAATTATTACATTCAATTTGTTTTTCATGAAATTTCTTACTCGGGTGCTTTTTGGGTAGCTGATAACAAATCTGACATCAGTTTTTAAAAATCCAAAATGGCTGATCCAATATGGAGCACAGTGGGACGAAACGCTAATTTTTCGTTCAAAATAGTCTAGAGCCCACAAATCTTGAGCGATTTTAGAATTTTTTCTTTAAATTAAAGGGTATAAAATTCTTAAGAGGACCTTGTCCGTGATTTCTGTTAAACAACATTTTTTATTGTTTATATTCTTCTGCAATTGACTAATTGTTATTAATTGTTACTAATTGTTATTAAACAATAAAAAAAAATTTTCAACAAAAATCACGGACAAGGTCCTCTTAAGATTTTATACTCTTTAATTTAAAAAAAAAAAATTCTAAAATCGGTCAAGGTTTGTGGGCTCTAGACTTTTTTGAACGAAAAATTTTTGTTTATAAGCAGTTTTTTGGGGTACAAATAAATATTTCAAGTATTAATTTAAAAATTGTTATTATTATTCAAGATATTTGCATTACAAATTTGTTGGTACGTTTTTTTCAATGTGTTATATCTTCGTTAATTTTCAAAATTACGAAAAAAAGTCAAGAATCCTTTTTTGAGTAAAAAATACTGAATTTTAATAAAAAAAATTGAAAATTGAAAAATATTAATTTTTTTAATTATTTATTTAAAAATAAATGTTTATTTATTTTTTTAAACAAAGGCGCAATCACTTTTTTCACTAAAAAAATTTTTTTCATAAACTTTGGGATGTCTTTTATAAACACACCAATTTTCAAGATGGCATCTTTTTTTGTTTTCAAATAATAAATCTTCAAAATTTCTACTTCTTAGTTGTCGCGTCAGAAAGAATTAAACTATGTTCAGCGCAGCGCGGTATGTATGCGTGGCACGCATTCGACATTAACAAATTTTGTTTAACAAAAAGAAACACTATTTTTTAAAAGTAGAATATCACTACACACGTGTAATATTGAATGTTTCTCAATGTGATTTAAATATCGAAAAAATCTTCCTGAATTTACGAACTAAGAGTCGATATAGTAGGTTCCTTGAAGGCACGAATTGTGTAAGAGCTTACTTATGATTGGCGAATTTGGTTCTACATCAAAATTTTGGGAAAATTTGAATTATTGAATGTTTTAGTTTGTAATTTATATACTTCATGAATTTTACTGAAACTTTTTATTTCTGAAGTGTAATTCCTCGAAGTGTATAAGTTACTTTGTTAATAATTATGTTGAAAGTTTTAATAACTAAAAAAATTAAAAATCAGCGACCTGAATCATGGCATAAACCACTAATTAAGTGTCGATTAAACATGAATATTTGCTAATTTTCTATGCATATGTGATAAAGTGCACTTTAATAAGAATTTTATGAATCCTAATGATCATTAATTTGGGGGATTCATTTCAATGTATTTTGTCTAAACACATTAAACACATTAAATCCGTCATATGTAAATATGGAAACAACTTTTTCAACTTTACTTTGTCTTAAACTTTCATTTAGTGCACATTAGCATAATTTTTCCTTTTACTAAAGAAAAATTGTAAATTGTTTTAAAAATGTTTAATTTTTAGTTTTTGAATGATCCATATTTTATTGCCAAATTACAAAATGTTGAAATTCATTTCATATTATGATATTAAGTAAATTGTTCAATATTTGTTGTTTCTACCTTATAATACTTCACAGATAAATTGATTTCTTTTTTTATTAGAATATTATTTATTTGTTTTGCACAGAGAGGTAATTGAGCTGCGTGTAAATGTCTTATTAAGTTAATTTCATTTTATTTAATAAGTAATTTAATGGAACTATTGGCAGTACCTCACAGAAGAGAACGTAGGGAGGGGCTCTCTTCACTTAAAAAAAAATATAATTACAAACTAAACCATTCAATATTACACGTATGTAGTGATATTCTACTTTTAAAAAATTGTATTTCTATTTGTTAAACAAAATTTGTTAATGTCGAATGCGTGCCACGCATACATACCGCGCTGCGCTGAACATAGTTTAATTCTTTCTGACGCGACAACTAAGAAGTAGAAATTTTGAAGATTTATTATTTGAAAACAAAAACAGATGTCATCTTAAAAATTGGTGTGTTTATAAAAGACATCCCAAAGTTTATGAAAAAAAATTTTTTAGTGAAAAAAGTGATTGCGCCTTTCACGGTGGTCTTGAAGCCGGAAAGTTCCGACCTAAAATGACGAGAAAATCGGCTAATGAGGAAGTGTTCTGTTTGATGTGAATATCACAAATCCGTTGGATTTGAAATCCTAGCTGATCTTTTAAGCAAGATATTGCAAAATGAATTAAAAATATACGATTTTTCAATTTTATTTTCCAGAAAAATTCAATTTTTCTTATATATATATGTATATGTAATTTTTTATGTAAATGAATATACATATATATACCTATATATAGGGTGTCCCAAAGTTTTGAAACGGACATGAATCTCAAAAAATCTAAATTGCATAATTCTAGATCCCAGTGTATTCAAAATTTTGAACTCTTACCTTATTTTTATGTTGTGTATCCTTAATTGTAGTAAGTTTTTTTGAAATGCCCAACCCAAAGTGTATGAATACTTGTTACAGTTACTTTGTAAATTCAACTTGTATGCTATGCAAATTAAGAAAAAATTATATTAAAAAGTTACAAGGGAAATGAGTTTAGATTAAACTTGAACTGCTAAATGCGTTATTTATTAAAAATGATATAATTTATCTTAAAAGATTTATTAAATAAATATTATTACAGAAATGTATGCATATAGTATATGTATATATCCTCAAAGATATAAAAAACAATTTTTAAATTAAAAAATACTAATAAAAATCTTTAACTTGGAAACAAAATGCTCATTTACAAAAATATCTAATTATTTAATTAACTTTTTCAGTTCATGATTTCATATTTTTAATAAAAAAATTGTTTTTATCACACTTACATCAAAAGTTAGATTTTACGGCTTGTTTGGGAACCTGTAAGGGCTCATTTCACGGCCTAGGCCGTGAAGTAAATGAACTCGCAATCTAATTGGCTGTTGCTGGTCAGCTGACCTTTACTTTATGGTACAGCTGCCCAAACTGGACCAAACGTCACGGCTGTACACGGTTTTGCCGCCCTCCGGGGGCATTTCTAAGTCTGTCGACCTACTCCCACCTAGAAATGCCCCCGGAGGCCCTTTTTTACGATAACCACCTCTCCCTAGGTTCGAATTTTTAGTTTTTTGTGTGATAAAAAATGTTATATGACACTTGGACTCTCTCGGCACTTAAGTTCTCGTGTATCGTACAATTCGCCAAAGCCATATCAGAGCCTCGTCTACTTTTCGGTGGAGCCTCGGCTTCATATCTTCACTTCACCTCGGCTTCGCCTCGGCTACGTTCGATGAAGCCTCGTCACCACCTCTAATTCGCCTCGGCTAAGATTGGACTTAGGCTCGTATTGCGATACATACTCGTACTATAAAGTGCCATTTAGGGTCCTTGTGTCATAAATAACTATTTTTATATCTTTGAGGATATATACATATACTATATGAATACATTTCTGTAATAATATCCATTTAATAAATCTTTCAAGATAAATTATACCATATTGAATAAATAACGCATTTAGCAGTTCAAGTTTAATCTAAACTCATTTCCGTTGTAACTTTTTAATATTTAGATTTTTTGAGATTCATGTCCGTTTCCAAACTTTGGGACACCCTATATATAAGTATATATATGTATATTCATTTACATACAAAATTACATATACATATATATATAAGAAAAATTGAATTTTTCTGGAAAATAAAATTGAAAAATCGTATATTTTTAATTCATTTTGCAATATCTTGCTTAAAAGATCAGCTAGGATTTCAAATCCAACGGATTTGTGATATTCACATCAAACAGAACACTTCCTCATTAGCCGATTTTCTCGTCATTTTAGGTCGGAACTTTCCGGCTTCAAGACCACCGTGCTTTGTTTAAAAAAAAAATAAACATTAATTTTTAAATAAATAATTGAAAAAATTAATATTTTTCAATTTTTTGAATTAAAATTTAGTATTTTTTACTCAAAAAAGGATTCTTGACTTTTTTTCGTAATTTTAAAAATTAACGAAGATATAACTCATTGAAAAAAAGTACCAACAAATTTGTAATGCAAATATCTTGAATAATAATAACAATTTTTAAATTAATAATTGAAATATTTATTTGTATCCCAAAAAACTGCTTATAAACAAAAATTAAGAAATATCTGAGATATCGACCTTAACTTTCCTCCGAAATGACCCATAAGAAGAGTAATATGTATATAACTATTAATATAAATTTTTCTTATTGTGCTTTACTATTTAAAAATATTGACGAACTTCAAGTTAAATTTTTTTAAATTTTGTCCTTCAAATTTTAAACGCGTTTTTCTCGAAACTGCATATTTTTAACTTGTTTACACTCTTATTTTTACACTATTTAACAAAATAACTTGAAATTTGGACAGCATGTTCCTTGAATGTGTGGTTTTCGTGTAAACTAGGATTTTTAAGATCCATTAATATTTAAAAAGTTATTAACAATTTAAGTTGCAAAATTATGGTTGAAAAATTAAAAAGTCTGTTATTCGGTTATTTTTTAATAAATATTTTTTATCCTATTTTTCACGATAGCTAAAATGGTACAGATGAAGAACCTATTTAATTTTTTTATTTCACATTAACCGTTGCAGAGAACAAGTGTAAACAACTTTATGAGAGAACCACTTTCAGCAGCCATTTTCTAAGACTTTATTAAAAAAAAATGTTTTTAATTACTTTAAGAGTTTTATTTTATTGTAAAAAAATGTATGTAATAAATATTTTTTTTACTATAAAAAAAATCTTTGAAAAAAACCTTAAAATCACTGGAATCTCCCCTTAAAAGATTTTTTTATTTTTTTTTATTTAAAAAGGTTTTTAATTAAGTCTGAATATTTAAACTGGACAGTAACTTTACACTTGAAAGACAAGTTTGCGCCAAGTCATGGCCAACACTGGCTGACAAATCTTGGCCAAATTTAAGCTGCTAAGTGATGCCCGTAGTTAACAAAACGACACTGCGCCAATATTGGTGGGTCGCCCTCATTTTCTCCAAAACTCAATTGTCAGAATATTCATTTGACCGAATTTTATTTATCCAAAATTGCATTTATCAGAAATCTCATTTATCCAAATACGCATTTCTCGAAAATCTCATTTGGCCGAAATTGCATTGATCAAAAATCTAATTTGTCAGTAATTTGAATTATCTAAAATCTTCTTTATCAAAAATTGCATTTATCAGAAATCTAATGTTTCAGAGATTGCATTTCTCAGAAATAGCATCTATCCGAAATTGCATTTATCAGAAATTTAATGCTTACGAAATTGAATTTCTCAGAAATCGCATCTATTAAAAAGTGTATTTATCAGAAATCTTATTTGTGGGCAATGTCATTTACTAAAAATCTTACTTAACAGAAATTTTAATTATCAGAAATGTCACTCATACAAAAACGTATTTATCGAAAATCTTATTTGTTCGAAATAGTATTTAATAGAAATCTCGTTCATCAAAAAATTAAATTATTACGAATTTCATTTATCAAAAATTGTATTTATCAGAAATCTCATTAGTCCGAAATTGCATTTGGCAGGAACCTAATTTATTAGACAAAGCATTTAACAGAAATCTCATCTGTCCGAAATAGCATTTATAAGAAATCTAGTTTTCCCAACATTGTAATTATCAAAAAACCCATTTATCCAAAAGTGCATTTCACAGAAATCTCATTTATCAGAAATTTCATTTGTCAAAAATGTCAATTATCAGTAATTTTATTGATCGAAAATTGCATTGATCAGAAATCTCATTTCTCAGAATTTCCAATTATCAAAAATCTAATTCGTCCAAAATTGTATTTATCAGAAATCTTATTTGTCAGAACTTGCATTTATCAGAAATCGTATTTGTTCGAAATCGCACTTATCGGAAGTCTCATTTATCCAATAGATTATTCTTCATAACCTTCAATTGTGCAAAAGTCCATGTATCTTTGATAAATTAGATTTTTGACCAATTAAAATTTGGATAAATGAGGTTTTTGAAAATTGATTTTTTTGACAAATGAGATTTCTGATAAATGCACTATCAGACAAATGAGACTTCTTATAATAACAATTGTTGAGAAATGCGATTTCTGCTAAATGCAATTTTTGACAAATAAGATTACTGATAATTAACATTTATGACAAAAGAGATTTCTGAAAAATAATATCGTATCGGACAAATGAGATTTCTGATAAATACAATTTTTGATAAATGAAATTCGTAGGGGAGGCTGGTCCCAAACCGACCCCCTAAAAGGCAAAAGCCAAAAAGGTGCCAAAAACTTGTTTGATTGCTGAGGTCAAATTTTTTTTCAGTAAAGGAATCATTTTTCTATGTTTCCACTGGTTGCCGAGGCTCTGGATCTTATTAAGTGGGAGGTACAGAGAGAAAATCGAAAACTGACGTTTTCGACAATCTGAAAAAGGATGGTATGAAACCGACCCCCTATTTTTATTGCAGGAAATAGCGAAAACAAACAAAGTTTTGAACTTTGTATTGTAATTTGAATTAAAAAACAACAAACTAGAATAAACTTTAATTACTTTTACTTTATTTAAATACATTATTTAAGGCCTTTTTCAGAATAAGAGTAAAAGAATTATCATTACAATAAAAAATGAGTGTTTTTAGTTTGATCTTAATTACAAGCTATATTATCTTAGCTTAATTATTGTTATTTTATTAAAATACATTTGTAGGTATTATTTGGTAATTACAAATAATTTAGTTACTATTACAATGCAAGAAAAAGGGGGGGGGGGTCGGTTTCGGACCACCCTCACTATTTTCACATAATGTCTTGCCGATCATTCATGTCAATGAAAGCGTTTGAATTTAAATATTGTGTATTAAAGTTGAGGCCATAAGCAACCAGAAAAACTTATACTTAAATTTTTCTAAACTCAATTCAACACTTTTAACTTAAATTCAAGATAGGTCAAAAACAAAAAATATTATTGCAAAAAACTAATTTTACGTAAAATTCCGAGGTACAATATTACCAAGAGATTATTACCTATGGTCAAAATGTCAGAGTTATGAAAGTGTTCTTTTGATGGTATTCACGATTTGTCTAGTAACACGATCTCTGAGAAACAGAGGGGGGTCGGTATGGTACGAGGGGTCGGTATGGTACCACTCTCCCCTATAGGTTTTAATATTTTTTAAAATATGTCAGCGACCACCTTTGGTCGAAAGTCAGTGGTTTGACCCAGTACCGATTTTGATAAATTTTGTAAGAGAACAGTTTTTTTAACAGTTTTGTGTACTTAAATTTCGTTTTCTTTTGTGAATTGAATTATTATTAGCCTAAAGTTGATATGCAGTTTAGGATGTTTACTAACAATTACACTGGTTGACAAAAAAAGGATTCTTTTTTGACACAAGAGTAAACGATAGTGATTCTTATAGGATTTTTCCCGTATATTACGAATCTGTAAGTGAAATTTATCCATCACGTCTTAATTTTGAGAAAAAACGAGGTTAAAGTGTCAAAAAATAAAAGTTTTGGCAGTTTTCAAACAGCTGTAAAAAATTAACCTGACGTGATGAAAATCTCAAATAAGGCTTGAATGAGAGAACAAACCTTCCACATTAATCTTCAAAAGCAAAAACCTATGTGGCTATAACAGGAAATTGCGGGTAACAGCTTTTTCCCCCGTGCGCGCAGCAGTTTTCATATGATCCCGTGATTTTAAGCAATGTTTTATATTCAGTTCAATTTTTTAAAAGCCTTACAGCTATATAACAAAATTTTCACTAGTCTGGTTAGTTTTCGGGGTCGCTGATCACTAATCTGAAGTCAGTTTGTGGAAATCCAAAATGGCGGATCCAATATGACGAACCAATTTTTGAAAAATTAATGGTTTTTCGTAAACTTTTGCATCTTTGGGTTTTTGAGGCCGCAGATTACGAATCTGAAGTCACTTTGTGAAAATTCAAAATGGCGGACCGAATATGACGAAACAATTTTTGAAAAATTAATGGTTTTTCGTAGAATTTTCTTCCTGGGGGTTTTTGAGGTCGCAAATTACGAATCTAAAGTCAGTTTATAAACATTCAAAATGGCGGATACAATATGGCAAACCAATTTTTGAGTAGTTAATGGTTTTTCGTAAAATTTTGTATTTAAAGGTTTTTGAGACCGCAGATTACGAATCTGAAGTCAGTTTATAAAAATTCAAACTGGTGGATCTAATATGAAAAATCAAAGTTTGAAAAATTAATGGTTTCTCGTAAAATTTTGTATCTAGGGGTTTTTGTGTTCGCAAATTACAAATCTGAAGCCAGGTTTGCTTAATTAAAAATGCCAGAACTAATATTGTTTTTACAGATATGATAAATCCTAACTGGTTCTTTATAATACTCAATATCCTGTAATACTTTTTTCGTACTGTCATGAATATCATTTATTTTAGTAACAGTTATTTAAGGGAAAAAAATCAATTTTTTTGTAGCTTTAAAAATGTTATTAAAAAATGATTTAAAACTTAACTGTGCAAAAACATATTGTGCATAAGCTTTCTCTGCTTACTTACATTTAAACCTAATTTGTAGTTATATACTTTATTTACTCTCCCTTTAACGGGTTCGAGGGCTCCACTTCCTTTACATTTTTATTACAATATATTTCTTATAAATACCTTTTTACAATCTTCATCTACTTAAATCTAAACGCCATCTTAACTTATTTTAACTTATTATTCGCCATGTGCCTGGGCTTCCATTTCCCGTTCCTTTCGACAAATCTGTCTTTATCCCTTTTATCGAACACCCTTTTACCTTTTACTATACTCTTTCACTCACTCCTTACTGTCCACTCTTTTTCTCTCTTCTCCATTTATTCCACTTTCGTCATTTACCCTCACACTTTCTTCCATTCCTAACATATCCATGCACTCCATACCTACACACAATCACACTTTTATAACCTCTCCTGTCTCTTCCCTCACTTTCCATCTTATTCCATCCACCCAGACACAATCTCTCCCCATCCTTACCTCACCCCCTTTTCTTCTTTCTGTCCACGCTTTCTATTCCAAGAACCACCTTATCCTTTTCTCTCTTCATGTTCTATCTTCATCTATACTCTTCCCACTCCCTCTCAACCTTCCCCTTAATTTCATGACTTCATATTTGTCCTCCTCATCTTCCAACTCCACTATCCACAATTTTATTGTCCCCTGATCTACTTCTCTAATTCCCGTAACCTTTTTAATTTTTACCTTGGCTTCAATTCCTGTAAGTAATCTTTCTACTTCCTCTTTTCCATCCCTATACCCTACTTCCAAACCTCTAATCACGATGTTCCGCTTTCTTTTTTCCCTCTCGAGCAACTCAACATGACTCTCTAACTCTTTCATTTTCCTTTTCAGATTATCATCCCTTACTTCTCCATTCTCTCTACTTCCTTCCTTTTCCCCTATCTCTACAATCTCCAATCCACCTTTCTCATTCTTCCCATCTCCCTCACTCCAATCCGATATTTCTTTCTCTAACTTGTTCATTCTCTTCCACATATTTTCTTTTTCCATTTTCCAATTTTCCTCCCACATTTTTAAATTCCTTTCCATCCCTTCTATCTCCTTTTTTATAACCTCCGCCTGCTTATCTCTTTTTTCTTCTATGTCCCTATCAATCTCTATTCTGTCCCACACCTCTATCCATTCTTTATCGAACCTTTTTACCAACAACTTGACAAACTCAAGTAAGTCGATGCAGTCCTGACACTTCATTATTTCCCCGTCTTTTCCCTTTCTTATTTCGTCTATAATATTTCGTATCTCCGATATTTTCCCGCTTATACTACTTGAGTCAAATTTCGCCATTCTAGATCCCTACCTTACCTACAGTTCATTCGCTCTCCTCGTCATTCACTCTACCTCTCGCACTCACACCCCACTCTTTCCACCTAACCTTACAATTCACGCTTTCCTTTTACCTTCTTTATCTTTCCCATTCACACTATTTTCTACTTACATTCTTTTTCAACCATTCACCTTACTTTGCACATCACTTTTCACTCACACCACTACCCACCCTTAACTAATAATAACCAAATTTTCCAAAAAACAATTTACCCTTCACAAACGCGTGCACTACTGTACGGTACCGGAAGCGGAAGCCACCTAATTTGTAGTTAATATTATTTAAAAATGAATTTTTATGTGTTTTTAGGCTATTTAGTAGACATTTTACAAGAATTTCGCCAAATTCTTAGTTAAAAAAAAAGCGTATAAATTGAAAATTTCTAATATCCATATTGGATCCGCCATTTTGAATTTTCACAAACTGACTTTAGATTCGTAATCTGCGGCCTCAACAACCCCCAAACACAAAATTTTACGAAAGACTATTAATTTTTCAAAAATTAGTTCGCCATATTGGATCTGCCATTTTGAATTTTTACAAACTGGCTTCAGATTCGTAATCTGCGTCCTTAAAAACCCCCAGATGGGTAAAAATTTCTCAAAAAAATCAATGTTGGTTTCGGGTTTTTCGATTTTTATGAAACTTGGTAAAAATGTAGTATTATATGACAGAAGTTTTGCCCAAAAATATTTTTTTTTAATTTTCAAAATTGTAGTTTTTACAGTGTGTCAAAATTTTAAGTATCGTTTTTTTCAAAAACGAATATCTTTGTGGCATTTCAACAAATTTCGTTCATATTTCTAGTGTTCATAAATAATATACCATCACTTTGAACGTAATATAAGACCAAAAATTTTTTTAAAATTTGCCCCGAAAAAAGTCAAAAAAATTTTAATTTCATTTCTTCGATCAAAACCACCCCTACAATTTCTTTTTAATAACGATATTTCGTTTCCTCATTTTTTCCTGAGTTGATTAAAAAAAAAGTTCTGGAGACATTAAAAACAACCGAGATATTGATCGATTTTCTTGAAACTTCGTGGTATTATACTGCTATATGAGAAACTTTTTCCCTCCACATGATTTTTAAAAACATTCAAAATTTTAGAAGATACGCCATTTTGAATATCAACATTAATTCAACAGAATTGTTAATATCTCAAAATATTATAAAGATATTTTGATGAAACTTACACATGTTTTAGTTAAAAATATGTACTTTTAAATGAAAATAAAGTCAATGAAAAAAAAAATTTTTTTCATGTAAAAGAATTAAAAAACAATTTTTAATTCATTTTTTTATTTACTTACTCCTCTCGGACAGAAATATTATTAATATTTTTAAATTCCTTATGAATTTACCTTTAATTTAAAAAAAAATTCAGGCAAGTACAAGTTACAATCGTACCAAGTCGAAGGGTTCCGTATCGCTCTAATTTTTTTCAATTATATGAGGTACAGATTAAAAACTTTCCACCAGGAAACCATTTTTAAGAATATTTTTTATTATTCACTAAATAAAACTTTATTGGTACAAATTTTTAGCACTATAAGCCAAAAATTTTGCAGCTGAAGAGTCAGGGCCGTTTTTAGGGTTTCGTAGTTCGGGACCGAAACCCTTATAGTGAGATTTTGTCGTCCGTCCGTCCGTCGTTCACAGCCAATAGCTGTCAATTTGAGGTTGTGTGCAAGAGAGAGGTAGATAGTGAAAGACAGAGACAGAAACATCCGAATGGTTCCGGAAACATCCAAATGATTCCGGAAACATCCGAATGATTCCGGAAACACCCGAATGGTTACGGAAAAACCCAAATGGTTTCGGTAACACCCGAATGGTTACGGAAACACCCGAATGGTTACGAAAACATTTGAATGCTTACGGAAACACCTGAATGGTTCCGGTAACATAATATATTATACAAGAATAACAGAATTAAAGACTGAGAAAGAAAGGAGACTAGTTTTTTACAATTTTTCTGGTTGTTTGTAAGATAGTTTAAAATAGTTTAAAAGATTAGGGGGGGGGGACATGGTCATTTTTTCGAATTTTTTTTAAAAAATCGTACGTTTTGGCTGGTTAACACTATGAAGACCGCCTTTTCGAAAGTTCTCTACAATTTTCCTGTAATCTACACCAAATTGCAGCATCCTAAGTCAAATTGTTTGAAAGATTAGGGGGAGGGGGGTGACATGGTCATTTTTTCGAATTTTTTTTAAAAAATCGTACTTTTTGGCTAGTAAACACTATAAAGAACGCCTTTTCGAAAGTTCTCCATAATTTTCCTGTAATCTACATGTAAATCTGCATATGTGTACCAAATTGCAGGATCCCATGTCAAATAGTTTGGAAGATTAGGGGGGGGGACATGATCATTTTTTCGAATTTTTTTTAAAAAATCGCACTTTTTGGTTAGTAAACACTATGAAGACCGCCTTTACGAAAGTTCTCTATAATTTTCCTGTAATCTACACGTAATTCTGCATATGTGTACCAAATTGCAGCATTTTAGGTCAAATAGTTTGGAAGATTAAGGGGGGGGGGGCATGGTCATTTTTTCGAATTTTTTTCAAAAAATCGCACTTTTTGGTTAGTAAACACTATAAAGACCGCATTTTCGAAATTTTTTCGAATTTTTTTTAAAAAATCATATTTTTTGGCTAGTAAACACTATAAAGAGAAAATAAATAAGAAAATGGAATAATTTTAATTATACCTATTAATAAGCAATTTATTTAAACGATTTTTTATTTTTTAAAAAAACTATTCATTAAATAGTCCTAGAATCATTTAGTTTATTGCATTATTAATTAATAAACTACAACAGAATTGAAATTTTTATAGGTAATCAATTACTTAGTTGCTTTTCTTAAAGCTATTTTCATTTGCTCAACCATAATTTTTTTTTGGAAACTATTGCTTACAATTTTTTTTTTTTAGAAACATAGTGTTAAATAGTAATAGAAAAAATTAAAGTGTCAATTTAATTTAGTAACGATTTGTTTAATCAAATTTATTTACTACTATTTGAATAATTATTTGCTTATAAAATAACTTTACAAAAATTCCGGATTAATTTATTACAGAAAAATGAGAGAAATTATATAATTCTAGACATATTCAGTGAAAAGTTATTTTTAATAAATCAGAAATTGTTTAAACAAATATATAACATACGTTTTTCCTATAGGAATGTTCCCACATAGGAATCTACATAGGATCTTACAAGAATCTACGTCGAAATCTTCTAGGATTCCTAGTAGGAACCTACATAGGATTTTCCAGTAGGGTGTAATGGTGTTCCCACATTAGGGATCTATGAACGTCGACGTTGATGCCACAGCGTCGATGTCGACACTTTGGTTGATGGTTCTCAACTATTTGGGAAAACGTTGCAATTGGCTTATGTTTCATGTTCCACCGTTTCGACAGTTAACTGATCGCAGCTGACAACATGACTTTCCCCCAATAGTTGAGAATCACCAACCAAAGCATCGACATCGACGCTTTGCCATCAACGTCGACGTTCACAGATCTCTATTGTGGAGTCACCATAACAGTCCTAATAGTTTTGCACTTGCTTTTATGGACAGCAACCTTATCACTTTTGGGCAGTAACGCTCCCACATTTTTAGTTCAACACCCATAAAGGTCTTTCAATGTATAAAATAAATAAAGAACTTTAACAAAAGTAAAGTATTAAAAAAAATGTGTTCAAAATTTGTTAAAATTGTTTTTTCTACTCAAAAAAACGCCTACAGTTTAAAACTTTATACCAAAATATCCGCTTAATAAACTAATAATATCCTAGTCAGGGTGAAGTATTAAGTCCGATTGGGGAATTTTTTACCTAAACTAGATGAGTATGTGATACAATTAAAACGATTGAGATTTATTCGTTTAACTAAAACGAATTGTGCATCTTCTCAATGTTGAATTTATTGAAATAAATAAAATAATCTCAACTCTCCGTGCTGAACCCAAAGTTAGAAAACCAAAAAGGAGATTCCGCCGAGACACGCACCGTGATGCCGACGTCGAGACAAACGAAGAAAAATCTTGCGTCGAAAATTTGTATATTTCGGACTTACCAATTCTTCTAAGAATTATTTGAGAACGATCAAATCACACTCGGGACTCCTAGGACTTCCTAAAAAATTATCCAATAAACACCCTGTGTTAAGTAACAACTCTTTATTTCACTTCTTCAAATTAACACTGGAGTAGACTATTTAAACCAAATAATTCACATTCGCAATTTGAAAACCAGCTCTCTTCAAAAAGGTGGAAACAAGAATGACCGAGCGCCTCGTGGTAATCGACCGACGAACGGATTTTCCTTTGCGAATCCTCCCCTCTCCAGACGTCTTCCTTCCTCGTTCTCTCTCTCTCGATCGGCCGCCACGAACACCTCGGACCCTCGCAGTCAGACCCATGGAAAGGCGTCACCTGAAATAAAGATTCGAGCCTTTCCGCTGACCTTCGCGCACCTTTGTGAACCTGACCTACACCAATCAGAATCGACGGCCAGACAAAGATAACGATAGAGAAACGTTGACTAAAAGAAAGACAATTACACTCCCATTCCGTTTCACGAACAAAAATCAATAATCGGCCTCAGGCCCGTATGAATACATTCACACTATTTAATTTCAATAATTTAATTTAACAAAACTCTCTAAAGGATTCTTTCCTAAGGGAAGGCAAACTAAAATATAACTGTTGACGATTTACATCGTCACAAACCCCTCCCCTAGGTCGATGTATCACACAGAAACATCGCCGATCTTTTAAACTCAAATTTATTTATCAAAAAATACAAAAATAGAAAAGATAAGGTACATTAATAATTAAATAAAGGGAGGAAACTATTGACGTCTCTGCTGACGCTCTCGTAAGAACGCTGCTTTCGTCTCCCGGATAATCTCTGGAGACAACCCCTCCAAACGTTGATCTAACTCCCGCAAATCGTTCAAGACATCAGAAGCGATAGAGTTCACGCTGACATTTAAGGCTTCCGCTGATCGAAAAGGGTTGGGAGCATATGGATCCTCGTTAAAATTATCCAAATGAGCACGACGATAGTAATCCTCTCTACGCTCTCGGTGTTCAAGGTAGGATTGCTCTCCAAAACGTCGTTCCATCGCCTCCCGGTGAACACGGGCACATCGAGGGCATTGCGTCAGAATGACATTTCTACGACCGCAATTTTTACAGAACCGATTAGGTTCTCTTGGACACTCCCTCAATTTGTGCACCATGCTCCAACAATTAAAGCAGGCACCAAATGGTGGATCAAGGTCGGGATCCGTAGGGATAGAATCCAGGTTACCAAACATTCGCCCAAACCGAATGACATCCAACACTGGAGGAAGAACTTGATCGGGAACTGGTTCTGGTGAAATTGGACGATTTATGGGCCGAATGACATGTGTCGGACTTCTGGGGCTCACAAAATCCGCAGAATTAAAGGAATGACAACGGATTTTCTCCATTGCCCACCGCTGCCTTTTCTTCAATCCCTCCAATTTCCTTTCAGCCGCCGACCTCTCCTGCACCACAAACTCCAAGTCTGCCACAGCTCTCCGACTTTCAAAAGACTCTTCACTCTCGTCCTCTCCTCTCTCGAGAGGAAGGGCTTCCGCTCCCACTTCCAAATCACTTTCCTCTTCCTCGAACTCCATATTTATACCATCGTCCGCTCCAGGATTTTCTCTCTCAGTTAATTCCACCATTTTCACCTCTGATAATTCACTCCCTTCTCCCTTTTCCTCGCAATTTGGTGGCACCTCCATTTGCGGTAAATACTCCCTACGTTGAGCCTGGAAACTTCGTTTCTTCTCCGCCCCAGGGACAGGAAATTCGACATAATCCCTCCACTGATCATTGCGTCCTCTCCACATCCTCCTACGCACCAAACCAGATCTCCACATTTTTGAATTCAAGGCCTGACGTAGTTTTCTCTCACTCGACAACCGACGATTCCGTTGATCAAAAAGAGGAATACGACGTTGATCCAGTTTAACCTGAAACACAGAAAACGTTAACAACATCTACAAAGGAATTATCTATTTCGAGGTGGCAAATATCGTTTTAAATCAGAGACATGTACTTTAACGACCCGACGTGAATTCTCCACCTTTAATTCGTATACCGACGGAGATAATTGTTTAACAATCTCAAACGGTCCTTCAAACTTCGGAGCTAATTTTGCCGAAAATCGTTGATCTGCATTTGATAATTTATGTGTTCTCCACAGTACCTTATCCCCAACATTAAAAATTGCCTCTCGTTTATTTCGATTATAATACCTAGTTTGTTTTTCCTGTTCCTGATCTATGAATCTAGCTACTAAATCGCGAAGCGCATCCAATCGTTTCATTCGATCAATCCATACTTCAGGATCGATTCTCTCTACCGATTTCTTAACCTCAACTTCACGACGTAAACTTTTCACGGGCCGGGGCTGGCGGCCATAATTCAAGAACGCAGGTGACACCTTCGTAGTTGCTTGAACTGCCGTATTCACTGCATGCCTAAATTCGTGCACGTGTTTATCCCAATCCCGGTGATCCGAACCAATAAAAGTAGCTATCATCGTCTTTAAAATTCTGTTACTTCGCTCAACCGGATTGGCCTGTGGATGATATGGCGGAGTTGTCAAATGCTGAACCCCATATTCTTCCAGAGTCGCTTTCAAGTATTTATTATCAAACTCCTTGCCATTATCACTTAAAAGAAAATCGGGAGTTTCCCAACGAAACAAAATTAACTCCTCGAAAGCTCTGGCAATAGTTTTTCCATCCGCCGATCTAATAGGTTTAACCTCGATCCAACGGGAAAATAAATCTTGAAAAACGACGAGATATTTACATTGACTCTTACTCCGCGGAAATTCCATACAATCCACCGCTACCACAGACCAAGGACGCTCTACAATTCGCTGACCCATAAGACCTTGTGGTCCTTCCTGAGATACTTTATACAACTGACACTCAGGACATTCTCTCACGAAATTGTGAACATCGTGCCACACACCTGGCCAATAATACTCTTTAGCAACACGATAATACGTTTTCTCAATTCCTAAATGGCCAGTTGATACCTCATTGTGCGCATCTCTTAACACCCTTTCTCGACATTCGCTGGGCACTACCAATTTCCACCCATCTTCATCCCCCGTTATTGGCAACAAGAGAGGATCGATGCGATGTCGATACAAACGCTGATCCTCCACTTTCCAACCCGGAAATCTATTCGGATGGCGCTCCACTAACTCTCGTCTTTTAATGTACCACATATCAATGATTGTTTCGAAGGCCGCTACTTCGTTTTCATCTTCGAACATTCTGGATAATGCATCCGGGACATAATGTTGTGCACCTGGTTTGTGAACAATGTCAAAGTCCCATTGTTGCATTTCCAACGCCCATCTCGCCAATCGTCCGGTGGGGTCTTTGAGATTTTTCAACCATTTAAGAGCGCTGTGATCGGTTATGGCTTTAAACTTATATCCTTCAATATAAGGACGAAGTTTTTTAATGGCCCATAACACGGCCAAACACTCTTTTTCGGTAACGCTATAATTTCGCTCTGCCGCTGATAATACCTTACTCACGTAAACAATTGGGTGTTCACCGTCATCGGATTCTTGAGTCAATACTGCCCCAATAGCAGCATTGCTCGCATCGCCTTGAATCGCGAACTGTTTGGTAAAATCAGGTCTGGCTAGTACTGGTGCAGACACCAGTTTCCTTTTGAGAGCCTGAAACGCTTCTTCTTGCTCCTCTCCCCACTCCCACCTTCTACCCTTCTGAAGTAGTCTCAAAAGTGGTATTTTCAACTCACTGTCGTTATCAATAAATCTGGAATACCAACCAACCATTCCAAGAAAACGACGGAGTTGCTTTAAATTTTGTGGAGCTGGATAATTTAACACAGGAGCTATTTTCTCAGGATCAGGCCGTAAACCTTCCTTGTCCAATACATATCCGAGATACGTTACTCTTGAACATCCAAATTCACATTTCTCAGCGTTCACCGTTAACCCTGCCTCCGCTAATCTATCTAAGACGATTTTTAACCATTTCACGTGATCCTCAAAGTTATCGGTAACGATAATAATATCATCCAGATATCCAAATACAAATGGTTCAAACTCCGGACCGAACAAGGAATCAATCAAGCGTTGGAACGTCATCGGGGCGTTCGTCAAACCAAATGGCATGCGCTTAAATTGATATAGCCCTGAACCAGGAATAGCAAAAGCCGTATATTTCTTGCTTTCCGCTGACATGGGTATCTGATGATAAGCTTGTTTCAGATCGATTTTTGAAATGTACCGAGCTTTTCTCAGTTTGTCCAAAATCGAATCCAGACTAGAGATGGGATACGCGTCTCTTAGAGTTACTTTATTTAAATCCCGATAATCCACACAGAATCGAAGTGACTCATTCCCTTTCTTAACAATCACCGGTGCGCTATTCCATTCACTCGCAGATCTCTCCACAATTCCCTCATTCAGCATTTTCTGTACCTCTTGATTTGCCCACTCTAAAATCATTGGAGACATTCTTCTTGACCTATGTCTAATAGGAGTAGGATCAGATACCCTTATGAAATGTTCCGTTAAAGAAGTCTTTCCATGTTCTCCCGATTTAGGCACAATCAATTTATCCACTACTCGCTGAATTCGTTCACGCTGTGGATCCGAGAGTTCTGAAATCCCAGCACATTCCGCAAAAATACAATTATCTGACCGTTGATCTAAATTATCTTCAAATTTATGCAATCACGGCCCTTCACTCTCCACATACCTTTCCCTAATTGAACATCCATGTCCAATGCCCTACAAATATCCATACCGATTAGCAAATCCTGTTTTAAAGATTTAAGAGCTTTTAACTGGAAAGGCTGTGAAATCCCATCTATCGTCAACCACAAATTTAATTTTCCCATACAATTTGATGATCCACCGATAATGCTTTGGATAGCTGAAGTGGTCGACACTTACCTATCCTTAAATCTCTCTATCAAATTTGGGCCCATAACTGAAACCATTCCTCCCGGATCAAAGAGAGCAGTGTATGGTTGACCCGCTAAAATCACTTTAAAATAGTACCTATTTTCTTCACACGAACCGTCCACCTGTTCTACATCTACAGTTACATCCTCTGTAACTTCTCCCCTCCCCTGGACTATGCGTACTGGATCCACCACAGTACGCTCTGTCCCACATTCAATATTTTGTGTACCGACACCGGGACACTCACTCCCTACACCCAGACCTACGACAATATCATTTTAACACGATGTTCCCACACTGGGACACGGTGCAATGGTAATGGGACACCCTGTCTCAGCAGTAAGAAACTCTCTTTCGTTGCTGGGACACTCTGTGTCACCAATGGAACAACTTATTGTTTTACTGGGACACTCTGTCTCAGTTACTAACCTGTTGTCCCGCCCACTCTCTAAAATATTCTCGCTCACTATTTGATTCCCCCTTTTATTCGAAACCATTACCCTAATCGGAGAGTTTCCTGTCCCACCAGTAACTGTCCACGCGACATCTGGACTGGGACACGAATAATTGTCCGATCGATCAGTATGGTTTAAATTTTCTCTCACACAATTTGGATGGTCCCGCTGATCTGTTTCCAGATTCAAAACCTGATCTACAACTGGTACTGTCCCAGTTGAATTATCCGGACCATCAAAATTAACACAAGTTCGCATAGGTACTCTTTCATCAGCATCAATGGAATATTCCATCCGCTGAACTCTTAAAAATATCTCTGACTCTTGTAGTGGTACATTTACTGTCCCACTGGCGGTTGCTGTTGGTGTTGGGGGGGAAGGTTGCTTGGTCCCCCCCCCTTGCGCGTTTCCCAAAATTTCTCTCGCTTGTACACAATTGGTACAGTTGCTAAACACTGTCCCCCCCGTACCACAAATCTGACACGATATCAAACTTGTTTGTTGTCTCTTTTTGGGACACTCTGACGAATAGTGGCCCTGTCCGTGGCAAAAGAAACACACTCTAAACTGGCATTCAGAGGCGCGGTGTCCCACTACTTGACAGTGGTAACAAGCCCCGAGAAATTTTCGTTGATCACTTTCCCCATTACTTTGGGACGGTCGTAGTCCACTTAACGGAGGTCTCGGTCCAATTGGATGGCGCAATGCTGGACCTGAACCAACATTTCGGGAAAAATTCCGCGAGAAATTTTGTGGGACAGCCTGGGACATCACTTGTGCATAAGTAACAGGAATATTAAATCCCTGTGGAACTTGTACTGGCACTTGGGATGGAAAAGGGACTTGTCCCCCTGGTGTCCCAGTTGTCGAATTCGTTGTCACCCCAATCGCATCGACTTTGACCTCAACCTTCTTGGCTGCTGGTCCTTTTTCTTGCGATTAAATTTACCCTTTTTCTCATTACCCAACGATTTTGTCCCATTTGTCCCATCACTTGAGTCCGATGAACAATCATCCAGGAACGCGTCCACTTTTACCCCTTTGCTCGTTACCGGTACCGCGGCAGCAGGAAAACGCATTTTATCTTTGGTTGGCGGTGGGACATAACGTTTATCTATCTCTTTTAATTTTTCAAATCTTCTCAACACCCGTTCAAAATCGCTGATCGAATTGACGTCGAAACTACTCAGATATCGACGGTATTCTGGCGTTAAACCTCGATGAGCGATTTTTAAAAATTGATTTGACGAAATGGGACATCGTAAATGTCCCTCGATGACACGAAGACTCAACAAATAAGAAGAAATTTTCTCTCCTCTTGCTTGAGTACGAGATTTCATCTCTTCAATTATGTCATCGTCCTCCACCGAAACCGAATATTCTCGAAGGAAAAGTTTTCTAAATTTTTTCCACGATCGTATGTCCTGCTTAACCGTTCTGTACCAAGTACTGGCCGATAACCTCAACGCACTGGGAAGAGCTTTTAGAATCTCTCGGTCGCTGATCTCATTACATTCCTTACAATCTTGTAAGCGATCTAAGAAATCGTCCGCGTCCTCTTTTCCCGTAAATTTTATTTCCCAGTCTCTCAAAATTCTTGCCACCACATAGCAGCTATCTTTGTGAGGATTATTTCGGCATTTTTGTCTTGCTGGAATCGGGCTACGATTACCCACGGATTCTGACTCACTCGATGACGAAAATAAAAATGATCTGTCCGGAGTTCGTGATGAATTATCACTACTTTCGGATTCTAAGACACTCTGCTCATTATCACTCATTTTCGCCTCTTGTGGTTTCGGACTAGCCCCCTTTTTACTCGGAGTTTTAATTCCCTTACTGCGATCTAACCATTCTACACTTTCCGGAGGTTTTAACACTTTCTTTGACTTTGTTTTCGCGGAAGAAGCGACCTTTTTCCGTTGATCGACCAATTTAGGGCTAACCGAGGGTAATTTCAAATTAGGGTCCACCATTTCCGGTCGCGAACCTCTATTTTTCGGTGACGTTGTCCCACTCGCGGGTGGCTGCAATGGCGCCGGCGGCGGCAACCAATCCATCCCCACATTAGCATTCTGCGCAAAAAATGTCTGTAACGCTGGACTCACGTGCATTTGAGTCCTCAGTTGACTCAGACTCCACGCACTGGGAGCAAAAGTTGAAGAAGGAATACTTCCTCCGATTCCCGTCCACGTCAAATGAGAATTCGTACTCAACGCTGATCCCGAAATCGTAGTGGTTACCGTAGTAGTACACCCAGTACTCGGTGGTAAAACTGATACTGACCCCGTGGTGGTCACTCTTTGACTGCCACTTCCACTAGGAACTTCGGTATCATTACTGGGATTTTTATTGTTTTGCGCGGATCCGTCCTCTGAAAATCCCGCTAAAAATTCCGTATCCGATGTAATATCCCCACCCGAACCCTCAACAACTTTAGTTTTTGGTTTGCGTCCCCTTTTTTTGGTCGTCTGCGAACTGCTTTCATCCCCTTCATCTTGGGAAACAAAAGCCTCCAACACGAAAATCGAATCAGATCCCGCGGAATCATATTTTTCGTTCCATGGAACCGACATTTGTTCCCCAAATTTAAGTTTTAATTCCAGCCGGTATAACCTTTCACGTACCACTTGCATGGAACCCAAAGTGCTGCAACCTTGTCCATTTAAATTCCGAATAACCTCCTCAATTGTTAATTTCCTAATTTCGCGCCATAATACCCTCGCGTCCCGATTCTCTAATGTTCCCAATAACTGGCTTTGGTAAACCGCCATTATTTACGGTAATTCACACCAATATTTCAAAATTTAGCTTAATTTCATCCGTTGATCGGTCAAATTATAAAATAACACATAAACAAATTAATTATCAACAAATAAAATAATAAATAATTACAATTATAAATTATAACACACAACACATCAAATGTCAATAATAAAATAATCAAGTCTCAACAATTTGTTGAATAATAACATATAAACAAATAATTTCAATCAACAACAACTGAAAGAAAACATTCAAATTTTAATTAAATAATCAATTTCAATTGTTTGGTTCGAATTAACAAACCATCAATAACCGATCAGTACATTGGTAACCACGCTGTCCAAAATGTCTGAACATTGACTATTCGCAATAATCAATAAAGTTCAAGAACCGAAATTTGAAAATAAAAACAAATTTTCAGTAATTTATTCAACCGTCGCGGCACCAAGAATAAAATTTCCAAAAGGTTAATTGAAAACAATACCACGTATTTTTAATTTGTCTGAAATCACCACCGGAACTCGTTTGAAAAATATAAATTTTCACTCTCGAAATTTTTCCATGGAGAAGTAAAATTTAAAATTTTATAAAATTTCAGAAACCGAGCAAAACATCACAAAATTGAATAAAACTTTTAACGATTTTATCCTCGCTAATCTGCACGATTAAATTCCATCACCGCTGAAAAATCGAGAAAAACGTCACTTCCGGTCATAAGTTTCAAAAATCCTAAAAATTTTCAAATCAAGTCCGTTTAAAATTTCACTTACAAAATTTTCACTTAATTTTGATCGATCACTGAATTTAATTTTAGAAGTTTGATTTTAAAAATTTTCAACACTATCACAATTCGTAGAAAACTCTTGTGAGCTTTCTTAAATTTAATTCACTTAAAATTTTATCAAAAATTCACAAGCGCCAATGTTCTCACAAATTGAAAATAAATCTTTTCAACACTTACACGGGTTTTACTCACGAATCCAAAAATAAATAATTTTATTAATTTAAAAATCAATTTATAATTTTCTCTTAGTCTTCGTGAATTTTCGCGATTCCGTTGATCAAACAAATTTTCCAAAATGTCCACGAAATCGTTACCGAACACGTGTTGAATAATACTTCGAGGTATTATCCAAAATTTAAATTTCAACCTTGAACCGAGAATGTTTAATCACCTTTTAAAATTTTGCAAAATTTATTAAAATTTTACAGTGACACATCGAACACTTGTTCACAAAAAAAAATTTCGAATAGAGAGAATATTTCGCAAATTGACTAAAACAACGAAAAAAAAAAAATGAAACCTTCAGCACGATTTTCTACACAACTAACAAATTTGTCACAGTTTAAAATTTATTCATTTTATAATAAACAGAGAAATTAAATATCAGAAAAATTTTCTATTCCGAAAATGCGCCAACCATTTACCGCCAAATTTCGTTCGCTGCCAGAATTTTCTACCGCTGATCTGAAATGAAAATTCCGCGAAAATCCATTTATCGATCAGGCAGTAAGAAAGAATTAAAAATTAATTAATTAAATTAAATATTCAATTATTTCCCTCTTTAAATTTTCAGGCACATAAAATCAACCGAATTTTCTCGGTCGGTGAACCGCCAAAATTTTCCCGCCCTCGTGACGTCCTTCCGTGCACGTGGCGAAAAATTCATCAAATTTTCAAGAAAAATTTTCACGATAATTGTTATCTCAAAATGCACGCTAATCCCCAAAATTCTCTCTCACAAACTCAAAAGATCTTTTCAAATTACGCGCGATTGTTCTTTCACTTTTCACGTCCCGAAAATGTCCCGAATTTAATATGTCCGCGGATTTTTCCACAATATTTACACCTCGTTGATCACCAATATTTTACTCTCGTTTGTCTCAAGGTCTCAGCAAATATTCCCCACAAGTGATGCCAATTAAAACGATTGAGATTTATTCGTTTAACTAAAACGAATTGTGCACCTTCTCAATGTTGAATTTATTGAAATAAATAAAATAATCTCAACTCTCCGTGCTGAACCCAAAGTTAGAAAACCAAAAAGGAGATTCCGCTGAGACACGCACCGTGATGCCGACGTCGAGACAAACGAAGAAAAATCTTGCGTCGAAAATTTGTATATTTCGGACTTACCAATTCTTCTAAGAATTATTTGAGAACGATCAAATCACACTCGGGACTCCTAGGACTTCCTCAAAAATTATCCAATAAACACCCTGTGTTAAGTAACAACTCTTTATTTCACTTCTTCAAATTAACACTGGAGTAGACTATTTAAACCAACTAATTCACATTCGCAATTTGAAAACCAGCTCTCTTCGAAAAGGTGGAAACAAGAATGACCGAGCGCCTCGTGGTAATCGACCGACGAACGGATTTTCCTTTGCGAATCCTCCCCTCTCCAGACGTCTTCCTTCCTCGTTCTCTCTCTCTCGATCGGCCGCCACGAACACCTCGGACCCTCGCAGTCAGACCCATGGAAAGGCGTCACCTGAAATAAAGATTCGAGCCTTTCCGCTGACCTTCGCGCACCTTTGTGAACCTGACCTACACCAATCAGAATCGACGGCCAGACAAAGATAACGATAGAGAAACGCTGACCAAAAGAAAGACAATTACACTCCCATTCCGTTTCACGAACAAATATCAATAATCGGCCTCAGGCCCGTATGAATACATTCACACTATTTAATTTCAATAATTTAATTTAACAAAACTCTCTAAAGGATTCTTTCCTAAGGGAAGGCAAACTAAAATATAACTGTTGACGATTTACCTCGTCACACAATAACTCTCAACGTGAGAATTTCAACCTCGCACTACACAATAAAACAAAGACTTATCATATTACCGAGTTTCTGTTAAAATCAACTTACTGTATTAACTTCAAATCCTAGATTTTTTTCCAAATATTCGACCGAAGAGTTAATTAAAATCCAACTTTTAAATAATAAGGTTTTCCAGAATTTTTGTCTTTTTCGCACTACATCTTCAGAAATACCAAATCTCCATGAAATATAATGTGGTAAGAATAAAGAGCGAAGTTCCAAAACTGTCAAATCATTATTAACCACAGTCATAATTGAAGGTTTATAAGACTTTGGAAATATATTTTCATAAAATTGATGTATAATATTCATTTCTTCTGGAATTTTAACGGCTTCCTTAAATGAATTTATATTTAGCTGCATCAGTGAATTCAACCTGTTAAACAGAAATTTTATTTCAAAAGTTGCAATTAAAAAATATTTACATAATATTTGAAGGATTTCATTGAAAAGAAATAAAATTTTTCGAAAATTTGATTTGAGAGTTTCCATACCAAAAAGATCAAAGTTGCAAGTCAAGTTTTTGATTTTGATCAAAGTTGGTCAATTTGTAGTATTTAGGGGTATTAATAACTTAGTCAAGTATTTTTAAAAAATTTCCAAAATTTTAGGAATTACGTCACTTTGAATTTTTTACCCTTTATTTTTTCAAATTCTTGTAATTTAAAGAGTTTTTAACCGATTTCAATGAAATTTATAGGGTGTATGTGAAAAACTATAAAGTTTTAAATAAATTTGAAGTAGATTTAAAAACTTCAAAAATTCATGTAGAAAAATACAAAAAAAAATTTTAACATTTTTTTCTATGTGTGCTAATTCATATTTTTTATTTTCGTCACAATATAATGAAAGCTTTTTATTTTACCTTTATTTTAAAAAAAAAAATTGATGGAGGGTCTCTTAGTTCTCGAGATATCGGCAAAAGAGTATTACGCTGCACGTCTTCTATCCTATGAGCATAACGATTTTTGAGTTTTATTTGTTTTTAAAAATATTGTAAATGAACAAACTACATTGATTTATTCCTGACTACTATCTATGAATATTATAAGAAATAAATAAATATTTATGAATTAATAACCAATGGTAGTGTCAAAAAGTTTAAAAGTAGTTTTCATTCAATTAATTTTACCGCAAGTAAGACAGAAATTTAAATGCAATTGAAGGTAATAAATTTGCCGATCTGAATTAATAGTCTAACAATTGTGAAACAATGAATAATATATTATACAAATTTTTCTTTGTTGACAGTAACAGGTACGTAGCTAGGGAGGGCCCCCCCGAAAATTTTTTTACTCGTTGAAATTTTTTTTTTCTGAGAAAAACTTTTTTGCTGCGGGTGCTACGGGCATGGAATTTTGGCCTTCCACCCCCGACAAAAATTTCTGGCTACGGGCCTGGACAGTAACTCAAAAAACTGTAAGGTATAAAAAAGCGTTGCAGATTAATTTAATCTTACTTTACTACTAAACTCCAACCATTGGTTTTTTGTGACTTACACTTTAAGCCTAGTAGTTATTTCTATTAATTTATTTTTAAAAATTGAAAAAGTGAAAAGAAAAAACTGAAACAATTTTCTGGTTTCGCTATTGTTGAAGCTCATTAATACTACGTAAATTATTGTTAAAAATAGACCAAAACGTATTTACAACTATACATATATATACATATTTACAAGATTATTCGACTTCATGTGGTTCATGTGGTTCATGTGATGTTATTTCATCGTTTTGCTTTTCGAGTAAACTTCTTTTATAGAGCAGATTTCTGTATATCTACAGTGTTTGTGTCAATGAAAGCAGAAAATCGTTTGCAGAGAATCTTCAAAATCGTTTGCAGAGTATCTTGGAAAATTTTTTGCAATTAATTTTCTGCTTCCATTGATTCAAAAACTGTAGATATCCAGAAATCTGCTCTAAAAAAGAAGGTTGCTTAAAAAGCAAAACGTTAAAATGGTTAAAATGGACGTTAAAATGGTTATTAATTCATTAATATTTATTTATTTCTTATAATATTCATAGATAGTAGTCAGGAATAAATCATTGTAGTTTGTTCATTTACAATATTTTTAAAAACAAATAAAACTCAAAAATCGTTATGCTCATAGGATAGAAGACGTGAAGCGTAATACTCTTTTGCCGATATCTCGAGAACTAAGAGAGCCTCCATCAATTTTTTTTTAAAATTAAAGGTAAAATAAAAAGTTTTCATTATATTGTGATGAAAATAAAAAATATGAATTAGCACACATAGAAAAAAAGGTTTAAAATTTTTTTTGTGTTTTTCAACATGAATTTTTGAAGTTTTTAAATCTACTTCAAATTTATTTAAAACCTTATAGTTTTTTACATACACCCTATAAATTTCATTGAAATCGGTTAAAAACTCTTTAAATGACAAGAATTTGAAAAAATAAAGTGTAAAAAATTCAAAATGACGTAATTCATAAAATTTTGGAAATTTTTCAAAAATACTTGACTAAGTTATTACTACCCCTAAATACTACAAATTGACCAACTTTGATCAAAATCAAAAACTTGACTTGCAACTTTGATCTTTTTGGTATGGAAAGTCTCATTTAACATTGTGATGAATTGATATTTTCTGGTCAGTGTCGCGTAGAAAGTTATTTATTTATTTATAAAGTTGTGTTAACCCTCTGCCTACTCAAATGACCGTTATCGTCTAAAATTGTCTATTTGTACGCCTGGTGGGGACTATAGGAAGCTCGTTGTGAAGCGCTAGACTATGGAGAAGTTAGCGTAGGCATAGGGTTAAAAAGTAATTTGATTGTTTTTAATTATAATAGTAGGTATATTGTGCATAGGAACGCAAAACGCACGTTTCTTGTCCGAGCTTTGTTTGCGGTACGAAGCGAAGCCGAGTAGTGTAAAAAAGCGTCTATTTGTACGTCTGGTAGAGACTATAGGAAACTCGTTGCGAAGCGCTACGGTATTGAGAAGTTAGGGTAGGCATAGGGTTCAAAAGTAATTTGATTATTTTTAATACCTATATAATAGTAGGTACATTGTGCATAGGGACGAGAAATGCGTTTTGATCCGAGGTGCATACGATGTTTTACGTAAGTGGAGTATGTTTTTTTCGGTATTTTGGCGTGATTTTGAGACAAAAGCGGACCGTTACGTCAGGTAGTAGGTTTTCAGGCATAGACTAGGGATGTGCAATAATAATTGAAAATCGATTAACGATTAATCGATCGATTATTTTAATGTAAAAATCGATTAAAATCGAATAATAATCGAATAATATTTGAATTTTGTACACATAATCCAATGTCGATTACGATTAATCGATTAATCGGAGGCAATATTCAATTTTCGATTAGAATCCAATACCATTTGCACATTCCTAGCATAGACAGGCAAAGGAAACTTTGGAGTTCAAGGCGCATACTTTAGCATGCCCGGCTTTGTTGTCCGACTTTTCCTGTTTATGCCTACAAATCTACTACCTGACGTAAAGGTCCAAGCGCTACAAGAAACCGATCAAAACATGCTCCGCTTACATAAAATATTTTCTGTAGATATTCTAAAGTATAATAAAGATTTTAAGAAACTGAAAAGCCAATATTTTTTTACACTAGTTATTCAGGAAATTCGAAAGTAAAGCACTTAAATTAAGATGCAGGAATGTCCCCAAATCCCATTTGATACAATTCACATTTAATAAAATTCTTATTTGACATTACTTTATGGTTATCAGACGCAGTTTTCCAAAAGTAGAATAAGGTAAATGCGTCAGTGATCGCCCCTGCTTTAGTAATTAACACCTAATATACCTATTATATTGCAGGAAATAAGGTTTTAAAAAGTTTTTATGTACAGTGCTGTCCAGCAGGATTTGCCTACCCATCAGAATTTGGGTATTTACAAAAAGTTTTATATTTTGTTAACTAACAAAGATAAAACAATAAATGAGGACTTTTTTTAAAGCTTATGTGCTCTCTTTTTAGGATACCTAATGAGCGAAAGAAAAAGAATTTCTCATTACTTAATTAATATTAACAAGAGTCAAAACATTCCATTTTTTTTTGGTAAAAAGAATCGGGGAAAAAAATATTAAGATTTTAAAAAAAAATTTACCACATTTTAAGTTTTTAATATGGTAAAATTTTTTTTTAATTCTAAATGTTTTTTCCGATTTTACACATAAGAAGGCACGTTTTTGTTCTTAATAATTTTTTTCTAAAATCAACCGTACTGGACTTATGCATAATTTAAATGCATTATCTGCTAATAAAATGTGATTGTCTGTTTAAAAAATAGATCAGTTTGACCACGTATATGATGCAAGGGATCGATTATCGATCTTAATATTGCATCCTTTGGTGTCTCATCCCAGATAAGAAATTGGAAAGTGGAAGAGAACTTTACGGCTAGTGATCACCAATTTATTACATTCACTATTGGAGAGAAAGAATCTGCCATAGGTCGTAACACAGGTAAATCACAAAAAACCGGATGGAATATCTCCAAGTTCAACAAAGAGACGTTTATTACGACGGTCGGACTTGGAGGAGAACTACTTGTAGCGGCACCTATTCCATTCCATAAAGTTTCATGCATAGATGTAGAAGACCTTGTGGCGAAGACCACCAAGCTTCTTGTATCAGGCTGTGATGCGTCTATGCCAAAACGCTCAAAACGGTTCCACAGGGCTCCAGCATATTGGTGGACCGCGGAAATTGGCGAACTAAGGAAAGTTTGCCTTAAATGTAGACGGAGATGTCAAAGGTCGCGCAGAAAATATTCCTCAGAAATGGATGAAGAATCTGCGATCTATAACTTGCCAAGGCAGAAGCTTAGCACAGCGATAAAAGCTAGCAAACGTCAATGTTAGCGAAATCTCTGTCATGAGGTGGATGAGGACATCTGGGGTCGCGGATATCAAATTGTTACCGGGAAATTTAACAGATTCTCGTCAGTTGGGAGTTTAGATCCAGAAACGATGGGAAATATTGTAGACACATTATTCCCACAACACGAAGAGAGAGCAAAGGAGAATTTCATAGAGGATTTAAGTAGCCCACCATTCAGTGTTACCGAATTGCGAGCTGTCCTTGGAACTTTCCATGGCCGAAAAGCTCCGGGGCCTAATAGTATTCCAATGGAGGTTTATAAAGTAGTAGCAGAGATATATCCACATATTCTCCTGAATGTGTTCAATCTTTCTTTACGGGCAGGTGTATTCAGCGAGAGTTGGAAAGTTCAGAAGTTGGTACTTATTGACAAAGGTAAAGGCCCACCTGTAACTGCTTCATCGTATCGACCTCTTTGTATGCTCGACAACGTAGGCAAAATCTTTGAGAAGTTAATAAGAAGTTGTTTAAGAGCAGCTATTGAAGAAGCAGGAAGACTTTCTGGAAACCAATACGGCTTTCGCCCCGGTCGTTCAACAATCGATGCTATCGGTAAGGTCGTCAACACCACCAAGGAAGCATGGACAGGAAGTCATAAGACATGAGACGTATGCTCACTGGTGCTACTCGATGTACGAAACGCTTTTAATTCGATACGCTGGGCTGACATCATGTCATCACTTGAACGGTTTACAGTACCATTGTACATCCAAAGAGTAATTGCAGACTATCTCAGAAATAGTTCATTAATTTACGATACATCTGAGGGTCCTCGATATAAAAAAATTACTTCCGGTGTAGCGCAAGGCTCGGCTTTAGGTCCAGATCTTTGGAATATTGTGTACGATGACGTTCTAACAACGCGAATACCAGACAAAATAAAGATCGAAGGTAAAGCAGATGATATGGCTGCCACAATTAGGGCTCGAAATGTAGAAGATGCAAATCTGAGAATTGCGCAAATGAATTGGCGTATAGAGAACCGCCTTAAAGCACATGGCTTAGAATTAGCTACACAAAAAACCGAAATAGTCATCCTAACAAGGCAGCGCACAGGCCCGACTTAACCAGAGTGCTTAGGTAGGCTAAAGCCCAGGGCCTCGCTCCTGAGCAGGCTTCATTTTTTGCAGGACTTGTCATAAAATTTTGTTTTTAAATATGTAGGGGAGGGTGGTCCCATACCGACCGCCTAAAATGCAGAGGCAATAAATGCATAAAAAATTTAATTTTTTTTCGAGTTCAAAATTGTGCTGTGTAGAGGGATCATTTACCTATATTTTTCGATGGTTGTTGACGTTTTTGGGTGTAATTAAGAAGGCGATAAAAAAGCAAAAACAAAAGTCTACGTTTTCGACATACTCAAAAATGGTGTCCTGAAACCGACCCCCCCATGGTCCGAAACTGACCTCCTAAATTTTTTGCAAAAAGCCGATATATTTCAAGTTTGAAAACTTTTCTGACAGTCAGATACTCGTTCAAAGATACATTCGATAGTTATACATACTTAAAAAAATATTATTTTATTAATTTAAAAGCAAAAAGCCCGTTACTAATATTCGAGTAGTAAAAATCTCTACTACTTCAAATTTAGAGAATCTTTAGAGTTGTTTTTACTTTAGAAAATAAAAGTTTGCAATAAAGATTTAAAGTTTTTAAATTTTGAATTCAAGATATCAATCCAAAATTTTAAATATTATTGAATTAGGCTGGAACTGTTTATTTGATGGTTATTCAAGTTGCTGATTTGAAATACAATTTTTATTTTTTGTGGCAAACGGATACTTCATACATCATTAAATATAAGTTAAAGAGCATACTTAGTGATTTTTGGGGTCGCAAAAAGTTTAATTGTTATTACATTTATAAAATCTAACATCATACAATGAAAAATCGTAAACTTATGAGTACATGTGTGTAAGTAAATTTTTTTGATAAAATAAATGTTAATCGTGTATTTGTTTAAATGTTACCTATTTATTTGTTTAAATGTTTAAAACAGAAAACAGTATTTCTGAGGTCTAGAAGAAAGAAAATAAACAATTCCAATGCAAAAAATGGGGGTCAGTTTCAGACCATCCCTTGGGGGTCGGTTTCGGACCACCCCCACTTTTTTCATATAATATGTCGCTGTTACTATTGTCAAAACAACTGATCTAATTTCAATAGTGCGTTTTGAAGTTGAGGTCATGAGCAATTTAAATAAATTACCTTTTAATTTTTCTACAAACAAATAAGTACTTTTATCGCAAATTCCGTATAGCTCGAAAATTAATTTTGCTGGAGTCAAAACACAATATGGCTTGAAAACAATAGAATAAAAAAGAAGTTAATATATTAACAGAAGACTAAACTGTCAGTGTTATGACAGCTTTTTACTGACAATTTGTCAGGTAGCATTATCTCTGAGAAACTAAAGGGGGTCGGTATGGTACGACCGAGCGGGATGGGACCACCCTCCTCTAATACTGTTTTTACCCTATTGTAAATTTTTATATGAATAATTATACAGAAATTTATATAGAAATCTATATGAAAAAGAACATGATAAATAAGGTCCAAAAATATATCAAAATTCATTTAAAAAATTGTAAAACGAAATGATGTCAAAATTGATATAATAACCTATGTCAAAAATGTAATAAAACTTATTTTAAACAGTTTTATTTTTATTACCCGTCTAGCATTGCTGGTGAGGTTATTGTGTGATAAAAAATTGAATTTTCTTCCTTACAGTCTCCAGAACTCTCAAATCAGTGTTTTTAGTAGAGTTCTTAATTCAAGATATTATGTAAAATTATGTGTGGAACACGGCGCATCTAGGGGAATCTCAAATCGTGTGATAGCTGCATTCGATTCGCTAGTGTGTCAAACTTCACGAGTCTCGATTCCTCTGCAATTGAGCCCTTCTTACACAAATAGCTATTTTATTATTGTTTCATAGTGACTTCAATAGATTTTAAAAATAAGAATAAAACTGTTTAAATTAAGTTTCATGACATTTTTGACATGGTTTTTCATATCAATTTTAACACCATTTCGTTATATAATTTTTTATATGAATTTTGATATTCTTTTGGACATCATTTATTATGTCCATTTTCATATGGATTTCTATATGAATCTTTGTATGATTTTTTGTCATATACAAGTTTTTAATATAGTAAGTCTCGAGAGGCTATTCGCTCTGAATCAGTTGAGATCGCATCACGCAATATTTGGCAGTAGTTCGAGTAGAATCATCTGATTCCCTTTTAGACTTCACTAAATGACACTAACCGGCAGTAATTCGCATTAAGAATACTAATTCATTCCTTAGCTCAATTTCTCGAAAATTAGTAATTTAACTTCTTAAAATTCAAATATTTGAGAAAAATTGTATATGCTTTTTATTGTCAGAAAACACAGATTTTGAATTTCACAATAATAAATTGTTTACACAAAAATTTAAACAACAATATTTGTTGTTAAATAATTCATTAAATCTACATTAAGCAAACAATGGGTTGCGCTACCTGAAGGATAAGAAGTCATTAGGTTAGTAATTAAGGACCTCGTATGACCGCCGGACGGAGTTCGAGTAGAATCGTCTGATTCCCTTTTCGACTACACTAAATGAACAGTAATGCGCATTAAACATAGTGACTTGCTTCTTAAGTGTACTGATTCGTTTCTTAGGTGTCTTAACTCCCTCCTTAAACGTCTTGATTCGCTTCTTAAATATACTAAGTCTTTCTTAACACGCTGATTTGCTCTTAAGCTCCTGACTTCAAAAATCTGAACATGATTACAATTCTCTGCATTTTGATTTCAAGCAGTAAAAGTCATTGATTCGCGAGTGAATAGCCCCTCGGTAAGTCTATTTATTCATTTTCTTTGATAACTCTATTTTCATGTGTTTACTAAATTCCCTCCCCCCTATTCGATTTATTCATAAAAGGGATTTGGATAAAGTAATAGCCCTGGGCCTCAAGAATACTAAAGACGGTCCTGGCAGCGCAAGTTTCCAGAAAAGTATACTGCTAAAATCAATTGAGTCGAAATTCAGGCAGTGACATCGGTAAAATACCTTGGCCTGACGCTAGACTCGAAACTGATGTATGGATTGCACATACAGAAGGCCGCTGATAAAGCTACCAAGCTGGTTGCAAGCCTCTCCCGATTGATGCCTAATATATCTGGAGCACGTAGCAGTAAGAGAAGAGTGCTAATGAGTGTTATACACTCTATCTTACTTTACGGACCAGAAATTTCGGCTGAGGCTCTCAATATAAAAGCTTACAGACGAAGGATAGCATCGGTTCAGCGAAGAGGCGCTCTTCGCATATCAAGTGCATATAGCACGGTCTCGGAAGCAGCAGTTCTAGTGGTGTCTGGAGTCATACCCATAGATCTTTTGGCAACGGAGAGACAAAATGTCTATAGGAGAAAATCAGAAGGCTCGCGGGAAATAGTCAGGTCCCAGGATAGACAAATGACCTTGCAGAAATGGCAAAATCGTCGGAACGAAGCTATGGAGGGTAGGTGGACCAATTGTCTCATTGGCGTTATTAACCCCTGGATTGACAGACCACACGGTGAGGTAAATTTCTATTTGACCCAGTTCTTAATTGGACATGGAATGTTCAAGTTCTACCTACATAAGTATGGTTTAAAGGAGAACTCAAATTGTGACTATTGCTTATATGAGAGAGATGATGTATTTCACACCTTTTTTAAGTGTATCAGATGGCAATCTCTCAGAAAAGATCTTGAGGAAAAACTCGGTGATAGCATTTCACCAGAAAATATAATAGCACACATGTTAAGATCCCAAAAGAACTGGGAATATGTATCCAATTACGTAGAAAATGTTTTAAAAACAAAAGAAACTTAAGCAATAATACGCTTGCTCTCATTTGGTAGTCATCGACGGAAAAAAAACAAAGATACAAATATATATACCAATCAGGTTTAGAAAAAAGTCAAAGCGCGGCTAAAACAAGGGAATCCATGTTGGATGAAGGGTGGGGGCTGAAGCACGGCCAATAAGCGCCAATAACGATTTCTCCTTGCAGTAATGCGAAAACGGTGCCCAAGGAACTTCGTTGGCGCGGATCGAGGAAGGTTTAGTGGGTATGACTCAGTGCATACTGAGGCCGGAGAATCCGGGTTCGAGTCCCACAGTATTCGGACTATATCTTGGCATTTTTATCATTTTCATGACATAAATTCTGGGTTATGGACCGTTTTTGCGTAAATGCATTTTCCAAAAACCTCAATTAAAAAAAAAAAAAAAAAGTCATATATCCGCATTATGTAAATAGTGAATTTCCAATCAAAAAAATCTGACTGCGCGATTCACTAGTGGGGCTCGCTAGCTTCAGCGCGCCTCGGAGCGAGCAAAGGGTGTCGTCGCGCTTCGCGCTCCGTAATTAACATGTTCTTAATGCTTTGTATTCAGGCCCCTACTAATTAGCTTTTAATTTAATTTTAGCTTTTCATTCATTTTTTTGTAATTTTAACTATACACGTAAAGCATGCTGTACGTTATTGAAATCATATACTTTTCTTACGACATATAAACCAATTTAATCTTTAGCGCATTTCTAAATTGTGTTTTCACTGGAACGATAAGACTTTTTTTCGCCTTAAAGTTTTACACCATTTAGAAATACATTCTCATCACGATTTTCGCGCTCGATACTAATATTTTCGGATGTAAGCGACATGTCGGTGCGAAAAGAAAAATTTCAGTTACTCAAATCCTATAAAGAAAAGATTGTTGACCCTAACTGTCATTAAAAAGTCACTAAAATTTCTATTTAAACTTATTGATATTAGTTGCCTCCCGCCTCGACATAATTCCATGGATGAGTAAGACTAGTCATCGAATCAACATGGTATTGAGGGGGAATATCACCTTGTAACATTGTACCTTGTCGGAAATGGTTTGTTTCAAATTTTTCAAATTTTTTTTCAATGTCAAGAAATATCTTTAAAAGTTTTGTAAAATTTGTGTCCTCTTGTGCGTTAAAACATTAAACGCGTCTTTCTCGAAACCATGTTTTTCAAGACGGGCGTACCTCTAGCGCCTACAATTTTTATCCGATTGACTTCAAGTTTTAACTGTAGCTTCACAACATGATTTTCTAGTGCACATCGAGGGTTTTTTTCGAAAAATTAAAATTTGTCGATTCTACATCTAATTTTCAAGCAAACTTTATCAAAATAAATACCAAAAAAATTCAAATTGACGACATTTCGATTAAAAATTTTTTTTGACAAAAACCCTCGATGTGCACTAGTTTTTCAGCTCAATTTTAAGAAAAAAAATTTGATTTTTGTTCTAAGTGCGAAATCGCCAACTCCATCAGTACGACAGATGTGGTGACCGGGAAATAAATCACCCTACTAAAACAGCTGATACGCCGACATTTTGTTTAAAATTTTTTTTTTAATTTTTTAGTACACTTTTAAGTATGTACTTTTACGTATACGAACCCGTTTTTTAATAAATATTTTCATTCTCTTATAAATAATTCCGAAAAATGACCCCATTTTTTCGGCACACAAGGTGATATTTCCCTTTAAATTGAAACTTAGAATATGTTTAAGAGCAATGCCCAACCAACAGATATTGCACATTAACACCATACATCAGTGAGTATTAAAACTTTAAACGCGCTTTTTCTTCTGAAAATAATACTATTTATTTTATTTTCAACTTTTTATTCTTTTCCCAATTTTACAACGTTTCAAGCTGAATGATAACAATCACTAACAATAAACTAAAATAACAACTCTACTAATTGTTTAATTTCAATTCTTACAGAGTTGCAAATTTTTCTCTATTTTGAAACTTTTTCAGATATTAATTACTGACAACAAATTAAAACTAAAAATTTTACGAATAGTCTAAACAAACTATTTTTGTTTAATTTCACCTTTTTAACAAATTGAGTCTCTGCGTTACAACTTTTTCTTAATTTTAAAACTTTTTTAGATAGCAATCACTAACAACAAACTAAAAATAAAAATTCTACAACTTGTTTCAACAAATTATTTTTGTTCAATTTTAATTTTTTATCAAATTAAGCCATAGAGTTACAATTTTTTTTTCAAATGCTCTGTTGTGGTTCTAGTATATATGTGACCTGGACAGTGAAAAGGAGGCTTCGTGTCAAAAAATCGTTTTTCACTTTTTTACCGATTTTGATAGAATCCGATAAGTTTTTTCTATCCGCCATATTGGATCCGCTATTTTGAATTTTAAAACCCTGATGCAAGAAGCGTAATCAGCAACCCCGATTAGCCAGTTTAAGCGAATCCGATAAGTTCTTTTTGTCTGACATATTGGATCAGCCATTTTGAATTTTCAAAAACTAATACCGGATTCGTAATCAGCGACCCCAAAAACCTCCGAGAAAAGTGTTTGAAGCCATTAAAGCGTAAAGAAGTATCAATATTAACATTGTTAACAAGATCGTTTTTCTCCAAATCTTGTTTTAGCATGTAAGCCCCATTTTCACTGTCGAGATCACATATAACAATAATATTAATTCTACGTAGTACCGGGGGGTAAGAGAATCTAAGATAACGACTTATTCGAGTCGTTCGCCACTTTCCTCGTTTCTTCAATTTCTTTTCTGTTCAGAGCGGGATTCAGTGTCCTTAGTAGATGGTCATCACGGACTGAAACTAATATAAGTTCTAAAGCATAAGGCTTGTGTTGACCATCCTTCTTTTGAATCCAGTGTACGCCCGGAAATATAACTTCTAAGACTTGGTAAGGGCCAGTCGACCGTTGTAGCGTTGGGCAGCATTGCAGAGACGTGTGTTTTTGGAATAGACCATATCTTCTACCTAAAACGGCTGCAATAACCTTGTTAATTTCCCAAGTAGATTGAAAATCAAAGTGAACAGATTCCATAGCTTGCTGAGTTTAAACTTCTATTCCAAAAAACTTTTACGTGCAGTGTGTCAGTATAACAGTTCATATATGTAGTAGTTTATGCATTTCTCAAAAATATATTTGTGTTACTTAAAGTTTAAAATCATTCGCGAATTATGAAAATTTACTGAAAAGAGTATTTAAATATTTATTACAGTGTTAAAATACCAGGTTCTTTAATAAAATATTTTATTTACCACTGGCACATATTTATCAAATTAAGAAAGGTTTAACAGCTATTAAATCCTACTCGCTCTTTAGAAAACCTATATTATATATTCCATTGTTAAAAAAGTGCATAAAATAGGAATAAAATGAGCCTAACTAGAAGTGTATTAGGGTGTTTTAAGAAAGAAAATTTTTAAAAATCATTTAAAGTCTCAGGGAAATCGACTACAAATGAAAAAAAAATTACTCTATTTTTTTTTGATCTGACAGTATTATGGGATGCCGCTTGCACCCCCTATTTTCCCATTAGAAATACATGGGAAAAGTGTAATTTTTTAAAAAAGTGCGAAAATTTGTTCATAAATTTTATGAGACCTCGATAAATGTCCAAAGTTCAAGAAAGTGTAGATTATTATTATTTTTTAGGAAACTGACCCTCTCCAGGAATGCGTTAAATAACCACCCTTAAACATGAATTCAGCAATTATAAGTAAATAGGTCTAAAATATTATTTTTTTACATCGCTTTATTAAATAAATCTTTTACAGTGGCGTACCGAGAATTGTTGGCGCCTGGGGCAAAAGGTATTTTTTGCCGCCCCTTATTAAAAATTATTTCATCGATTTGCCGCCCCCAAATGCATTGGGCTCGAAGTTGGTGCCCGGGGCGACTGCACCCTCTGCCCCCCTCTAGATACGCTACTGAATCTTTATACTGAACAAAATACAAAGGCTCGCTGCATTATTAAATTGATTTTTCATTGTTTAAACAATTTGTTTCATATTTTTTGTTTTAGTTAAATATCTTAAAAGCTTACAACTTTTTAAATAGCTAAGAGAAAAACAATTAAATTGATATATTTTAATTTATTTAATTTAATTGATGGTTTAAACAATAAAAATGGTTTAAAATCAACTTTTCATTAAACTCACCTAGAATCATGTGGTTTTTTGAAATTTTCATTGAAGAACTATAAAGAAGTTATTTATACACAACTCGCAATATACATTCAACTGTTTAAACAATTTTAATCTGTTAAAACAATTTAATTTTCTTATATTTTTTAATTTAAGGGATTACATATGGGTTTCAAAGGCCAACAACAAGTATTTTTTAAATAATTTTTTTTAATGTAATAAACGAATTAATTTATTAATCCCTTTTATTGAGGGCTGACGTTTCAACACCAAAAAAAAAGAAAACCATGAGAAAAAAATGTTCTTGCGGTGGTCATAGACTTACTTTTGTAGTAAGAACATAATAGTTTAAACGCAAAGACGTTATAGGCCAAAAGCAAGAAACATCGTTATAGTGCAATCGCAAACAGTATAACAGGATTAGACTGTTCTTCCGATGCAACGAGGTATTAGCCCCCGCCTACTTACCCTCTTCAACCGTGTGACGTATGTCTGATTTTGTGAAAAAGCCGGCAGTGGTTGTTTTAATGTTTGAATATTATTGTGATTTTCTCGTTTGATTTTAACGAAATATATTTCGATTTGAACAATTATCTTTGGTAAGTATGCGTTTAATTATTACTTTTGTAAATTGTTTTCAATGAATTATTTAAACAATATATACGCTTATGACGTTTTAGAAATGTTATTTTAAACTATTATACAAGCAATTTTAACTAATTTAAAAAGAATTAAGTTAGGCTGTTTAACTTCAGTTAGTCTTTGATATGTTTTTAAACAAACTAGAACAAAGAAGGACGCGCGCTGCGCGCCTCTGTACTATATTTCATTAGAGAGATTTGAAATCTAATACACCTAGTGGGAAAGTAACGATAGGCCAAGACTTTGCTCAATATTGGTTGACAAGGCTTCCAATATATCATGCAATTTTGGTCCAATATTAATTCACTGATTACCTTTTAATACTGTGATTTGCAATTTAAGAAAATTCGTAACTGACATTATCGTTAAATTCGATAGTTTCCAACATTTTTTAAGATTAAGTGGAATACCACGTCGTTATTCTGGTTATCAACATAGTTACGTATTATGAAATACTATTTCTTTAATAGGATTAATTATTTCAATTCTAAGAATTAATTTATTAATTTCTTAGGGTTCCGTACACAACAAGTGTACGCACGGAACCCTATTGAAAAGATCTTGTCGATTTTCGACAAAAAGAAGAAGAAGAAGAAGAAGAAGAAGAACTTCTAAGCCCCTGAATTTGCATTTTTCGAACTTTGGAATCACCGAACTTACATTCGCCCGAATTTTGAAACTGAATTTGCATTTTTCTGAATTTTTAAATCATCGAACTTACGTTTGGCCGAACTCTTAAGATTCGGAACTTGCATTTTGACGAACTTATAAATCACCGAAGTTGCATTTCTCAAAACGTTCAACTCTCCGAACTGTCATTTGTTAAACTCCTTAACTCACCGACTACGCAGGTCACTGAATTTGTATTTGCCCGACTTTCTGAAGTAGGCTTTTTGAACGAGTCTTCTGATTGGCTGGTAATGTTACTGGGAAATCTTCCAGCCAATTAGACATTCATTTAGAAAGCCTACTTTTCGAGGGTCAGGCAAATGTAAAGTCAGTGACTTGTGTAGTTAGTGAGTTCAAAAGTATCACAAATGACATTTTGGGGAGTTAAATGTTTTGGCAAACCCGAGTTCTGTGATTAAAAAGTTCGGCCAAATGCAAGTTCGGGGATTTAGAAGTTTGGATATATACGAGTTCGAGGAATTAAAAATTTTAACAAATGAAATTTCGTAGATTTAAATATTTTGGCAAATGTGAGTTGAGTGATTTTAAAGTTATGACAGATGCAAAATCGTGAAATTAAAAGTTTGGACAAATGTAAATTAGGGGATTTACAAATTCTGACAAATGTAAGTTCGGAGAATTATAAATTCGGACAATTAAATTTCAGGCAATTGCAAGCCCGGTCAATTGGTTTTTGGAGGAAATGCATGCGACCCATGCCTATGCGGTACAGTATGGATTGTTCTCGTTTGGACCTTTTAGGGACTCAGCTAATTTTGAAGGTTTAAATTTAAAAATTGTCTTCGCTCAACTAAGACTTTTAAATGTACACAGCAATATAATCCCAAGCAGCACGTAATATTACATGAATATCACAGTGACACCATATTGTAATATTCGTAATATTACGGGCTGATATTACAGTGATATTGACGTGATATTGAAATGTCCGCCTCAAGGTAATATTACAAGTAATATTACGGTAATATTACAAAGATTTATTTATTTCAATTTTTATTTAACATTAAATAAAATATTCAAAAAAAATTTGGCTCACGCGGGTTTTGAACACGCAACGTTCGACACGACGTGAATACGCCTTGTACCTCTCGGCCATCTAGCTCTTGGAATATATTTCAGAATGTGTTCTTCATGTAGCACCTTAAATTCTCTTTGGTACAATATGCAGAACACTTTCTAAACGATGTCCCAAGAGCTAGATGGCCGTGAGGTACAAGGCGTATTCACGTCGTGTCGAACGTTGCGTGTTCGAACCCCGTGTGAGCCGGATTTTTTTAAAATATTTTATTTAATGTAAAATAAATATTGAAATAAATAAATATTTGTAATATTACCTTGAGGCGGACATTTCAATATTACGTCAATATCACTATAATATCACCCCGTAATATTACGAATATTACAATATGATGTCACTGTGATATTCATGTAATATTACGTGCTGCTTGGGATTGCTATCAATAAAATTAAATTTCGGTTACCAAAACAGGAAAGGTGTATGTTTTGCGATACACGGAGGGAGGACTTTTACAAAGTTTTGGTAGGCTGTCCACATTTCAATACATTGAGATATTTTTATTTCCTCAGCATCTGACATGCTCCGATCATAAATCCTTTTGAAAAAATACTTTATCACGTTTATCCGATTCATCGGACAATCATTTTGTTAAATTTGTTTTGCAAATGTTTTCAGAACGTGCAACCAGATGCGGCTAATTATTTGTAAGTTAATTGCATCTATTTTCGGGGTACTCGAATTTTATATTCTTCCGTAATCTTTTGCTCATGTCTGTAAAATATAAACTTTGTATATACAGTCGAACCTGGATAAGTGAAAACTGGATAAGTGAAAAACCTCTATAAGTGACTGGCTATCGCCAGGTCCCTTCAATTTCTCATGTAAAAACCTCTATAAGTGAGTAATCTGTAAGTGACCGGTCATTTTTTTCGGCAAGACCTCTATAACTGAATGAAACGTCTCTCGAACCTCTGTAAGTGAATATCCTTTCCTTCATTTTTCTCATCTAGACCTCTATAAGTGAAAGAAACGTCTCTCGAACCTCTATAAGTGGAAATTTCTTCTGTATTTAATTTTTCTAAAGGGCAGTAGTAAATAACACAAATAACAGTGATGATGATAATGATAACGACGAAAAAGTAAACGAAAATTTGACTATTAAATAGGTTTCAATCCCTAAACATCAAGAAGCTTTAGCTGCTCTAAAAACAGTTCATAGATTTTTTGAATTTTCGACGAAAATTGATAAATCCGTTTTTGACAAAATTTATGAACTTGAGAAGCATGTGAATAATAGTAAAGTCCAAAAACAAACAAAACTGACAGACTTTTTCCAATCAATTAATTAATATTCATGTAAATTGGCGAATTACTTTTTGATAAAATTTTCTTTAAATAAATTATTCAAATAATTAAATTTCGTATTCCTTGTAGATTAACAAAACCTCTATAAGTGACAGAGGCCGCTCTTCGACCTCCATAAGTGAAAACCTCTATAAGTGAAAAACCTCTATAAGTGACAAAAAATTCTCGGTCCCTTGGAATGTCACTTATCCAGGTTCGACTGTATATAAATTAATCAGTTTATATCCGAATCTAGAAGTGGATGTAACGTGAAGAAAATTCTTTCCGAATCATTCCAAACTAATCCGATGCATTCCGAAGCTAAATTTTTGTCCCTTTGAATTTTTTTATTTTAATCAAAATCAATCCGTTTCAAATTGAAACAAACCCTATTAGAATTGAGATGGAATGACTCGGATTGAAATAACAGGATTCACACAAACTAAAATTTAGCTTCTTAATGAAACGGATAATTTTAGAATGATTCTGAAACAATTTTTCGTCAAGTTACATCTATTTTTAGATTCGGATAAAATCTGATTGGCTCTGAAACGAATGTCGGATCGCCTCGGAAAAATACTGATTAAAACTTATTCAAACAGAATAAAAGTCATCCCATACTTTCATCAGGGTAGTTAAGCTATATTTCTGTCTATTGTTATTATTATAAGTAATAATTAATAGTTTTTCAAATATTGACAAAAATATTTGTAATTTGAACTATATTAATATAATTTTGTAACTTTTATATTACAATGGTTAAAACGCTTTAATGTCCGAGGTTTGGTTAAATTTTAAAAATTTCTAATGACACTTTCGGACAAGTCGGTTATTAAATATGTATTTTTATTAATCAGATCAAAACACTACATTAGTCCGACGTTTCGAGAATAAACCATTCTCATTTTCAAGGACAATATTTTCACAACAAGATAAATTGGATCACAAATCAAAAATGAGTCAAAAATATGTCATTTTACAATAATTTTTTTTTTTTTTTTTTAAAGAACTTTTTTCTTTTTTGTCAAGAAAAATTAACATTTTAGAAATGAGAATGGTTTATTCTCGAAACGTCGGACTAATGTAGTGTTTTTATCTGATTAATAAAAATACATATTTAATAACCGACTTGTCCGAAAGTGTCATTAGAAATTTTTAAAATATATTACAATGAAATGTTAATTAAATAAATATGAAAGGTTAGTTTCGAAAACATTATAAAACAGGCAATGTGAATATTATTTGTTAATTTAATTTTTCAATTTTTGTACATTTATGTAGTTATACATTTTTCATACAAATAATGTATCGGGTGACTTTTAAGCGTTAATCGGCTCAACTTATCACTTATTATCAAGGTCAGTTCACCACCAAATATTTTTCTACTTATTAGAAACCCTTAAAAAATTCATAGACTTTACAAAATATAATAATATGTTTTGTGATTAAAAATCTAAATCTAGAGTGAGTATTCAGAATTGATCGGATCACGTCATCACTTCATATCAAAGTCAGTTGACCATTTAATAATTTTTAATTCATTAGAAACCCTTAAAAAATTTTAAGACTTAACAACAGTCAATTAAAGGCTCTGGGGTTGAAAATCTAAATATAGAGTGTGTTTTAAGGGTTGATCGGCTCAGGTTATCACTTTTTGCATTCAGTGGCGGATCCAGAAAAGGTTTTTGGAGGGGGTATTGCATGAGAGAGAAAGAGATAGTGCTATCTCTCTCACTCTCATTGTTAAATATGAGGCTTTGGGGGGGGGGGGGCAAGAACCCGTGGCCCCCCTGGATCCGCCAATGATTGCATCATATCAGTCAGTTCACCACCAAATGTGTCGATTCAGGGTGAAAGGAACCTTAGCTGCAAAACATTCAATTTCTAATTTTTATTATGAATCAATAGAATTTGAGTTGCTTTTTCACACACAGTAATCAAAACTAGTTTATGTTTATTAGTTTTTCTGTTATTCGCGATGAAACATAGACATAACCTAACAATAACATAGGCAGGCACAAGTTCAAACGCCCATACGCGTAAAACTCAGTTCTGCAGCTAAGGTCCCTTTCACCCTGAATCGACACAAATAATTTCCACTTTAATAGAAACCCTGAAAAACCCCAAAAAAACCCTGCGTAACAAGTTGGAAGCCAATCTAATCAAAATGTAAAAATGGTGTTTTGGATCCATTATTTTGAGTTTTCAAAAAGTGATTTCAGATTCGTAACCCTGTGCAAGTTCAAAAAATGAAAAAAGATGGGACCTAGTGGGTATACCTAATTTGGGTATGCCAAAATTGCTAGCCGATTTTCCAAATTGGCTCCAGTTTTCAAAATATTTGAATTTAAAATTTTTGGTTTTTGCCCCAAAAAAGTAGTTTTACAACTAAAACTTGATTCATTATTTAATTGGGAGCACTAATTTTAAGCAACCTGACTAAAACTGATCACAAACAATGTCAAAGAATTAAGATAATCGGGTTTCATTCCTTAATATCAACAACAACCCCAAACTTACCCCTTAAAAATTGTTTTTTTTTTTGAATGCAAAAAAAATGTAAAATTTTTTATCAGATTAATTATAAAAATAATAGTGGATAGAACTAATACCTACTTCCACTCAAAATTTGCAACCCCTATGATTTTTATTTACTTCGAGAAGACATTACATTTTTTAAAGCTTTATTGTGAGTTAAAATCTATTTGTGGAACATCTAGTGATGACATGTGATTAGCTAACATGTTCAACCCTTAAAACCTACTCTCACTCAAGATTTGCAACCCCTAAACTTTTTATTTACTTAAAGAACATATTAATTTTTTTAAAGCTTCATTGTAAGTTAAAATTTATTTGTGGGACATCTAGTAATGATGACATTTGACTAGCTAACATGATCAACCATTAACACCTACTGTAACTTAAGAACTGCAACCACTATAACTTTTAAGATCCAAGAACATATTGATTTTTTTAAGGTTCCTTTTAAGTTGAAATCCATTTGTAAGGTATTTAAAAATGATGGCATCCCAGTAAAAAGGGGGTTATTGAGCAAGCGTTTTGGCCAGTTGAGCAAGCCGTCTGCTCAATTGTCCAAGCAGCATTTGGACAATCGGGATGATTGCTTGATCATCCAATGCATTATGCCCAATCATCCAAAAGGTATTTCGAACTTAAAACTGGAGAAAAGCAACTTAATTTTTGAGAAAACATTAAGAAACGTTAAATTATAGATAAATGCAAAAAACTGTACAATAAAAATACATATATTAAGAATGAATAAAATTTCAGAAAAGTTGTGATTTATTGACACACAGGGAGCAGAACACCTGACTAGCAGAATAGACGTAACCAATAAAAATCTTTCTACCGCGAGAGAATAAAATGTGATTGGCTACGTCTATTCTGCTAGTCAGGTATTCTTCTCCCTGTGTGTCAATAAATCACGACTTTTCTGAAATGTTATTTATTCTTAAAACGTATTTTTATTGTACAGTATTTTGCATTTATCCATAATTAAAGGTTTCTTAATGTTTTCTCAAAAGTTAAGTTGCTTTTCTCCAGTTTTAAGCTCGAAATATATTTAGGATGATTGGGCATAATGCATTGGATGATCGAGCAACCACCCCGATTGTCCAAATGCCGTTTGGACAATTAAGCGGATGGCTTGCTCAACTAGCCAAAACGCCTGCTCAATAACCCCCTTTTTACTGGGATGTGATAACCTATCATGATTAAACCCCAAAACCAACCCTTACTCAATATTTGCAACCCCTAAAATCTTTATTTACATCTTGAACATATTGCTTTTTTTAAAGCTTTATAATAATTTGGAATGTATTTGTGGGGGATCTAATAATGATGTCATGTGACTAGCTAACATTATCAACCCTTAAAAACAACTCTAATCCATAACTTGCAACACCTATAATTTTTATTTACTTCTAGAAGATATTAAATTTTTTAAAGCTTCATTATAAGTTGGAATCTACTTGTGGGACATCTAAGAATGATGACATGTGATAAGCTAACATGGGACATTTAAGAATGATGACATGTGATAAGCTAACATGGGACATTTAAGAATGATGACATGTGATAAGCTAACATGAGCATCCCCTAAAACCTACTTTTACTCATAGTTTGCAACCCCTATACTTTTTTTACATCTAGAAGATATTAAATTTTTTAAAGCTTCATTACAAGTTTGAATCTATGTGTGGGACATTTTAAACTGATGACATATGATTAGCTAACATAAACAACCCCTAAAACCTACTCTCACTTAAGATTTGCAACCCCTAAAATTTTTATTTACTTCTAGAAGATATTAAATTTTTTAAAGCTTCATTATAAGTTGAAATTCATTTTTGGGATATTTAGTAATGATGACATGTGATTAGCTAAATTGATTAACCCTTAAAACCCATATTAACCCATAATTTGCAACTCCTATAATTTTTATTTACTTCTAGAAGATATTAAATTTTTTAAAGCTTTATTATAAGTTGGAATCTATTTGTGGGACATCTAAGAATGATCACATGTGATAACCTAACATGAGCATCCCCTAAAACCTACTTTTACTCATAGTTTGCAACCCCTATACTTTTTATTTACATCTAGAAGATATTACATCTACTTGTGGGACATATAAAAATGGTGACTGTGATTAACTAACATGAGCAACCCCTAAAACCTTTTAATATACTATGGAAAAAATTAGGGGTATTGGGCACTTTGACAATATAAGGGTTGCTGTTTGGGGTAGATTGCAATCATAATCACAATAAACAACTCAAAAATACGTTTCTTAAATAAATTTAGATTTAATAAAGTTCTAGAAATAAAATATGAAAAGGCATAAAAATGTTTGTAACTTTCTTTTTTTATTTTTTAAATCATTTTTAATTAGAGAAGTAAAGGTAATAGTGGTAGCTTTTAGTTTGCGTTTTTTACTTAATTGAAAACATTGTATGGTTATATATTTTTTCCCTTATTCTAGAAAACTACCTTGCTTTTTATGTTTTATAGAAGTTCATTTTGAAATTTAGAATAGGGGATGTTTTTAGGGTAAATTTTTGAGTTTTAAGGTCATATATTATTGTGTATGTTTAAATTAAATTAAATGTAATTAAATATATTTGATAAAAAATTTCACATTTTTTTGCACTTTTTTTTTAAAAAAAAAAACATTTTTTAAGGGGTTAGTGGTTGGGCTTGTTTTGGACATAAAGGGACGAGACCTGAAAATTTAATTCACTGACATTTTTTATGATCAGTTTTAGTCAGTTTGTTTTAATTTAGTGCTCTCAATTGAATAATGGATCAAGTTTTAGTGGTAAAACTTGTAGGATTCGTGTTCAATAAAATATTAAAAGTGGCCTCCCACTAGCCAAAAGAGCTTATAATTGAAAACATAATAAACACACATGTCACTATATAAAACTGAGTATTTATTTAATCATTTAAATTTCACTATTGCTACCGGGACTTACAACACGTCCGACTATCACAAGTTTCCGAACAAATCTGATTTTACGGAATCTTTCTCCGGCAGAGAAGCTGCTGCCGGAAGCACGTTTTATAATACGCGTGCGCATACTACATTAAGCACGAGTTGCGCTCGCAAGAGAAAACTAAAGGCAAGTTCCCCACAAACTACGTTTTTGGGTCAAAAACCAAAAATTATACATTCAAATATTTTGAAAACTAGAGCTAATTTAAAAAATCGGCTAGCGCCATTAATTTCTGCATACCCGAATTAGCTAAACCTACTAGGTCTCATTTTTGTTAAAAAAAAAAGTTCAAAATTCATGCACAGTGTAATCAGCGACCCCAAAATCCCCCGTGTAAGGGGGTATATATACATGGAGATGGTACAAGAAGACAAAATGAGATATTTAATGGTCCTCGAACAACAAACATATATCTTCATGGTATACATACAGTACCGTCGGAATTTGTCAGTCCACCTACTTTTTAAAGTTTGAAAAACGTCTTTAAACGTACCAAGTATAATTATTAAAATTTTCTGTGATTATTTCCTCAAAGTAGATAGAGTTTTGAGCAAAGTAAGACCCGAGTGAAGTGATTTAGTCAATTTTTCATTGAAATATGTTAAAAATGTGGATTTTTTAATGTTTTACAAATATTGAAATTACTCTCGAAATAATGCAGGTTTTTTGAAGTTCTTATGTTTGCTTTGAACAAAATTTTCTGGAGCATAAAACTACTATTTAAGTATTAAAGTGCAATTTTTTCCTAGCATATGATGCATTTCACGTCAACTGTCCAGCCAAAAAAAAAATTTTGTTTAATCCTTTCCCAATTTTTGTTATAAGTTGTCTTATAGGTAAGTAATTTGTCAGCCAAATATTTTTGGATTATAAAAAAAATTGCCCGAGAGGGAGGCGGTTAAAGTTTTGAACTTTTTGTTAAGACGCTCTCATTTGTTTATTTATTGAGTTTAAAAAAAATGATAAAAAAATTTTTTGGTACATGATTTTTCTAGATTTTTTCATCAGTTTTCGATTGCCATGGTCTATTAAAAATTTTTTTTTATTTTGACCAAAATTTTTGAAAATTAAAAATAAATTTGACTTTTTTTCGTCTTTGGGCTCGTTTTATTTTTTTTATTTTATTTTTAAAAAAAAGCTGAGATTTTTTCCGACAAAATATGTAATTTTCAAAAAACCTTTTTTTTTTTTGTTTTTGAGAAATTTAATGTTGAAGTTAGCGAGCCACGTCAAGGCGAAGTCTCACTCTACCGCCCCGCTTGTTGCTGTGCGCTGTTTGCATCATTAAGTGGATATTTAATTATTCTAACCCCTAATTGAACTTTTCTCTGTATTTTACAGTGCTGAGACTGACATGAAAACATTTAAAAGTGCCTGCACTATAGTTCTTTTGTTTATTTTTTTAAGTTTAAATTTTGTTAATAATTTTCTGATATTGCTTTCTCATAGAGAAAATATTGTTTTACCTCCACAGGATCGATTGAGATTTTCTGAAATATCTTGACATATTTTGAACTCAGGATGTCAAAAATGATGTTTTTAAAAAATGTCTTGCTTATGTGTGTATGTAGTTATGTATGTTAAGATTATGTTAGGCTCTATATTTCGAAAACAATAATAGTTAAAACAATGTTTTTTTTTGCGAAATTATAGGTCTTTAAGGGGGACAAGTTATGTATACCAATCGATGTGGTTTTAAACTCTCCGCAAAATAGGTGTATATAATTTCTTATAAAATGTGAACAAGATTCCGTAAGTAACGAAACTTAATTTTTTTTTTAAACAATGATAACTCTGAATAACATTACATTAGACCGTTCGCAAAGAGCTCATTTGATTAATTTTTAGTTACCTGCCAGTAGTGAGAAATATATTAAAAAAGCAACAAAATATAAAAATAAAATTGTTGAAGAACATAATTTTCAATATTTTTTGTTTATAGAATATTAACCCATTAACGCCCAAGAGGACACAAATTTTACCAAATTTTCAAGACTATTCCTTAGCAATGAAAAAAAAATTGAAAAATTTGAAACGAGCCATTTCCGACGTAACATTTATCGCTCTTTCAGATTCTGTTATCAAAATTTGTTTATAATAAACAAGCAAAAAGTTATAAACAATTGTTTAAAAAAAAAACACGATTTTTTGCATAAGAAACATTTTTCAATCAATATTTTCATGCAGAACAAGAAACGAGATTGGGTCAAAGCCTCAAAATATCGTGTCTTTAAGTTCTCAGCCGTAAATATTCGGAAAAACATATACAAAAATACAAGATGGCGGCTCCGATATGGCGACTCAACTGACTTTTTTTTACAAAATATGAGCTTAGTGTACCAAACCTTTAAAAATTGTCCGAATTCGATGAAACTTGGTACCCTTATGTTTTTGGGGACCCTGAATACGAATCTGAAGTCATTTTTCAAAAATTCAAAATGGCGGATCCAATATTGCGGACAAGATTATAAAATTTCAATTTAATTTCATGAAACTTGGTATATGGGGGTTTTTGGGGTCTCTGATTACGAATCTGAAGTCATTTTTCAAAAATTCAAAATGGCGGATCCAATATGGCGGACAAAATTAAAAAATTTCAATTTAATTTCATGAAACTTGGTATATGGGGGTTTTTGGGGTCTCTGATTACGAATCTGAAGTCATTTTTTAAAAATTTAAAATGTCGGATCTAATATGGCGTTCGAAAATGAAAAATTTCAATTTAATTTTATGAAGCTTGGTATGCATGGTTTTATTGGGTTCTCTGATTACAAATCAAAATATTTTATAATGTATTTTGTCCGTTAGCCGTCAATACTACTGTATTGTCGTTTCCCAGCTCTTACCACGAGGAGGTGGACGTTCATAAGAGCTTTTTTTTTGTTTTTTTTTGTTTTTTGTTTTTTTTTGTGTTTTTTTTGTGTTTTTATGATTTTTTTGTTTTTAATAAATTATACACACATTTATAAACATATAAATAGATATATTATAGTTTAGTAGTAGATTTGTCCCAGTTTCTACTGTTTTCTTTTATGAAAAGTAGTGTTTATACAGCCTAACTGTGCACAGCCTTAAAACATGTGGAACATTGAAAGACATTACATTTAACGCACATGTTTTCAGTTCTCTTACTACATTTTGCGTAGTAGTGGCAATATTTTTTAGTGCCTGCAGCCTTCAATTGATGAAGCTGCAAACAGTAGTTTAAATTTTATTACTGTTCTTGACTCCAAAATAGTGTCTTTACTCAGTACAGCTACTGGTACTACACCAGTGTTGTCTGTACAAAGGTAGAGCAAAGAAGTAAGAGGTAAAAAATGCATACCTTTTCCAAAAGCTTTTATGATTTACAATAAATTTATGGGTGGTGTAGATCTCCATGATTCACATTGTAGTAATTTTATGCTACACTGATAAAAAAGAAATTTCAATTACATATGATGTATTGTCAAACTAATAATTAATTGTCTGGGGTTTCTTTGTGTTTGAATAAATTACAACAAAAGATAAAAAAATAAAATAAACTGATTTTACTGTTTTTAAAAAATATGGACATTTTCGAAAAAAAATTTTTCAAAATGTTTAAATTTCAAAAAAGTGTAGTTAGAAGTGATAGATCAGACTCAAAAGTAGGGCATAATTTGTCCTCCTTAAAGACCTATAATCTCTCAAAAAAAACATTGTTTTAAATTATTGTTTTCGAAATATAGAGCCTAACATAATCTTAACATACATAACTAGAGACACACATAAGCAAGACATTTTTTAAAAACATCATTTGAAAATAAACAAAAGAACTATAGTGCAGGCACTTTTAAATGTTTTCATGTCAGTCTCAGCACTGTAAAATACAGAGAAAAGTTCAATTAGGGGTTAAAATAATTAAATATCCACTTAATGATGCAAACAGCGCACAGCAACAAGCGGGGCGGTAGAGTGAGACTTCGCCTTGACGTGGCGCGCTAACTTCAACATTAAATTTCTCAAAAACAAAAACAAACGGTTTTTTGAAAATTACATATTTGGTAGGAAAAAATCTCAGCTTTCTTTAAAAAATAAAATAAAAAAAATAAAACGAGCCCAAAGACGAAAAAAGTGAAATTTATTTTTAACTTTCAAAAATTTTGGTCAAAATAAAAAAAAAATTTAAAATAGACCACGCCAATCGAAAGCTAATGAAAAAATCTAGAAAAATCATGTACCAAAAAATTTTTTGATTATTTTTTTTAAGCTCAATAAATAAACAAATGAGAGCGTCTTAACAAAACGTTCAAAACTTTAACCCCCTCCCTATCGGGCAATTTTTTATATAATTCAAAAATATTTGGCTGATAAATTACTTACCTATAAGACAACTCATAACAAAAACTGGGAAAGGATTAAACAAAATTTTTTTTTTTGGCTGGACAGATGACGTGAAATCCACCATATGCAGGACTCAAAATTTGAACCAAAAAATTTATAAAATTTTGAAGACATTACTTTGACATGAAAATAATTTTTAAAATTTAAAAAAATATATTATTATACATTTTTTTCGAAAGTTATTGACAATTATAACGATGATATATTTTATATAGTTGTATTTGATATCAAGATATAAACCATAATTTTTCTACCTTTTTTGGTGCAACTTCCGACCCTTGCAAATTTTAAGAAAAAACTTACACCTGAATGCTTATACATTATTCTTATTCTTCAGAAAATGACCTTTAAAACAAGCATATGAACTTTAAAAAACCATCATTATTCAAGAGTAATTAACATTTTTGTCAAACTTTAAAAATTTCACTTTTTTTTAACATATTTTATTAAAAAATTAGCTATATCACTTCACTCACATCTTATTATTCTTTAAATTCCATCTACCTTAAAAAAATAAAGACAGAAAAATTTTAGTAATTTTAGTTGGCGCGTTTAAAGACGTTCTACAAACTATAAAAACTGAGTAGACTGACAAATTCCGACGGTACAGTATATATTGATATATAAAAAGAAAAAACTCACCTCAAAATTAAACCTCTTTAGCACAAACCGAAACACGATTTCTGAATTAGAAAAATTAGAAAAAACACGAAATTTATAAATAATAAACCACTTGTCAATGACAAATGTACGCACCACATTATTTCTCTTGAAACGTTTAAGCCTCTCAAAATTGTTGAGTTTTCAACCAATAACAAGCGCCTTGCTTATAAATTCCAGCCAGTAGCGAGCGCCTCGCTCAAAAATTCCAACTAGTAGCGAGCGCATCGCTAAAAAAATTCAAGCACTCGCAAGCGTCTCGCTTCTAAATTCCAACCAATAGCAAGCGCCTCGTTTCTTATGTAGCATATTCCATGAGATTTCTTATATAGGGATTATGCGTAGTGAATACAGTTGAGGCTTTGGATCAAAGAACCAGCTCTTGGCGTTAGAGGGGAGTCCCCTAGTATGGCGCGTACGCGCCGATCCAGGGGACTTCGGTCCGAGAGGAGAGCTGGTTCTTTGATCCAAAGCCTCAGTTGTATTAATTTTTTAAAAGAATTGTTCGAGGTAATAAAGTTCTACACTGAAAAAATTTTAAGAATGTTGCTGCATTTACACAAGTAGTGCAGTCTTCCTTTTGTTAAAAACAACTGCTATGTCATTTACAGGTTAGTCGCTGGACGTTAGAGGCGCAACTGTTTAATTGAAGTGTGGGACAGTTGCTGCTCCTTTCACCAGAAAGCAATAGTCCCAAGTAAATAACAAAATGTATTTATGAAGAAACTTTACTAAAATGACATCTTTTCTGAATAATATTGATTAGAAATTTTGCACTTGACAAAAGACTTTAATATTCCTTCCCGAAAGGAAGGACCTTCAATGTCCTTCCTATGGCCAGAACCTTGACGTGGTGGGAAGGCTTATGCGTTTAAGTGATGTCTCGAGTGAAAGGCGTGAATCCTGGGCGCGCTATAAACGCGTTGTCCCAATGCTTGGAAAAGGAGAGCCAGAACCAAAGAGTTCGGCATGCAAGGAGTATGAAAGAAAAAGGTAAAGCCTATAAACGGCTCCCTTCCCGGCTGGATGGCCTCCTTTATATTTATATTTTTTATATTTTTTTAAGGGAAAGCCAAAAATGGGATTGGTTCAGAGAATAAGTGCGGAATAAGAGTAGCCTATAAACGGCCTATTCCTTGTACGGGTAGTCTCCTTCTCACAGGATTACTGCAGCTCACCGTGGAAGGCGAGCCGAAAACTCGATTGCACGTGCCGAGGAAGTACCGGGAAAAGCGAGCCAAAAAACTCGTTTTCCCGAGTGTGTAGCTTTCTTGGGGAAAGGGTGACTAGTATAAATGTGGAAGTGCAGACTATAAACGTCTCCTTCCCTGATTGGATAGCTTACTCTTTCTAAGTGTAACGCTATGAATGAGGTACGAGAGAGGAACCTTTAGGAAGGTTTATTCTCCTGTATGAATGTGGGGCACGTCCCCTTGAAAGGAAGGATTGATTGATCCAGAGAGACCAGTGTGAATGACGGAAAATAGAACTTGAGTGTAAGGGTATTTATGAATAGTGAATGAGGATCTCAATGAGAGCATCATATACTCACGCGGAACAAATACTTGCGATCGGCGACGTATTGCAGGGCACTGGGAGTGACGTGTCCCTATATGGTTTTTTCCAGGCCATATGGGGGTCCCGTCTGATGTGAGCTTGCTCTGCCGAGGTGTTTCTGTAATACGAAGTCAGGAGCCAGCCCCTACGGGAACTTGATCAAATAGTGTGCAGTGGGTACAGGTGTCGGAGCCTGTACTGCTACGGTGGAGTCTGTTCCGTCCGTGTTGTACCGGGAATGGCTAAGCGAAAGGGTTGGGCCTCAGGGAACTGGGGTAGGACCGTCGTGTCCGAGGGTACAAACGAATGGAAAGCTTAATGGAAAAATTAAATGAGAAAATGGAGACGAACGAGAGTTCAGATGCGCCGGAACCTTCCACATCGGCAGGTACAGCTACTTTTGCTGCCCGTGCAACGGAGACTCCGAGTAAAGGGGAGAGGGCTGCTCCTCCGAGAGCCGACAGATGGGAAGGCATCATTCGGCTTTTGAAACAGCAAGTGGTCGTCACCCAGGAACTCACGAATGCGCTGTTGTACGTGCAGTCAAATCGGCTGGAAAACAACGCAAAGCCGGTTAAGAAATCGATTAACACGGCAGTGGAATATAGCAAATGCTTCGAACAAGTGGCTAAAGACTTGAAAGAAACAAAAGGGAAAGGCAAAGATTCCCCTTTGCCCAAAACCAATGAGTTGGAGACACCAACATCTAAGGGTAATGGAGAAAAAAGAGGTGAAAAGCGAGAAGCTTCGAGGACCCCCGAAGAGAGGTTCTCGAAAAAAGGGAAGAAGCCCGAAGGACCCCAGGCCGGGATCAATAGATCCTTTTCTGCGACAACCCGAGGACTAATCGACCCAATGGTGGAAAAAGAGTGTCAGGAAGATCCAGCCACTCAAAGGAAAAAGAAAAAAAAAGAAAAGAAGAAAAAGAAAAGAAGGCCTCTCAGCACGGTAAGGAAAAGAGAAACGATGCTATCAGGGTGTCACTAAAGGATAACGTTTCCTTCGCTTACGCCTTGAAGCATATGAAGTCGGTAGTCAACCCTGCTGACTCTCAAACGGAGGTCCTGTCGATCCGGAAGACGTTGAAGAACGACATGCTTCTCGTCCTCAAGGGAAGAGAGGATCGCTCAGGAATCAGTAGGGCACTGACTGCTGCCTTTCAGGAAAAAGGAGAAGTCGCTACTGTGGTCACAAAAAGGTCCGTGGAAATCAGGGACCTGGATGAGTCCACAGAGGTGGACGAAGTGGTGGAGGCAGTGAAAAAGACACTGAACAGGACCGACCTGCAGGTGTCTTGCCGCCTTTTCTCCCTTAGTGCCGGAAGCAAAATAGCGGTGCTTCAATTTCATGAAGCATCTGCTAGAGCATTGCTAAAGGTAGGTAGGGTGAAAGTAGGATGGATAAACTGCAGAGTCCGGGCCAGGCTGGAAGTTGAGAGGTGCCATAAGTGCCTCGGATATGGACACCTGACCAAGAACTGCAGTGGCCCTGATAGGAGCAACGCTTGTTGGCGGTGCGGAGAACCAGACCATCAGAGCAAGGGGTGTAATGCGGAGTTCCACTGCACCACCTGCTCGGATAAAGGAATGACGGATTTCAAACACCGTCCAGGAAGTGGGTCCTGCCCTGTCTACAGTGCAGAACTAAAGAAGTTAAAAGGAAGGAGCTAAGGTGTCTTCAGATAAACCTTAACAAGGGAAAGCTCGCAAAAGATCTCATGTTTTTAACGGCCATTCAGAGGGGGGTTGATATACTGTTTTTCAGTGAACAGTGTAAGAAACCGGACCACTCTGTCTGGTACCAGGACAAAACATGTAGATCTGGGATTCAAGTGTGCAACCCGGATCTGAGCGTCAGCGATTTTCTGGAGACCGATAAGGGGTTCGTTTGGATAGAGGTGTCGGGTATACGTATGTATAGCTGCTACTTCTCTCCGAACGATCGCTTTAAAAATTTCGAGGCCGAAGTGCAATCTCTTGAAGAAAGCATAAAAGCTGTCGGCAGGAGGACCTTCATAACGGGATACTTTAATGGTAAGTGTCCCGAATGGGGTGAATTCCGTTTAGACAAGAGGGGCACTCTGATAAGCGAAATGGTGGCCAGAAATGACCTGGTCGTAGTGAACCGGGTCCAGGAGTTTACATTTCGGCGAGGTGAATCGGGATCGATGTTGGATCTAACAATAGCCTCGCCAGATTTGGCACGGAAGATTAGGGACTGGGAAGAGCTCGATGAAACAAACTTGAGCGATCACCAGTATATTGAGTTCGTTATCTCGATGGAAGAGCTTGTGAGGGGCAAAAGACCCGGTAATCTTAGTAAGAACCCCTCATGGAACACCAGTAAGCTCGATCGAGATAAGGCAAGAAAGTACCTGGAAGAAGCCAAGCTGATCTCCGAACTTGGCTGGATAAGGGAACCGGAAACGGTTGAGGAGAGGGTGCGTGCCGCGAGGCGTGAGGTGACTGAAGCGTGCAATCACTCTATGCCCCGACGTAGACGCGATTGCTCTAGGAAGAAGTCAACATACTGGTGGAACGAGGAATTGGCCACTCTGAAAAATGAGTGCAATAAAGCGAGACGGAGATATACCCGTTCAAAAGGGGACATCTCGCTTGAGCAGGAATGGCATAAAGCAAAAAAGGCTTTTAAGCAGGGAATAAGGCGTAGTCAACGGAAATGCTGGAAAGACTTAATCAGCGACGTCGAAAACGACCCATGGGGACTGGCGTTTAAGATTGTGACCAAGAAATTGGTTATTAAACAACAGATCCCCGGTCTAGACAAACCTGATAGGGTCCGACAGATCATAAGAGCCTTATTCCCATATGTGGAACCATGGTCTCGAGAGGACTATTCCTCTTGCTTAATACGGAGCGAAGATCTTTTCACGCTTGAGGAGCTAAGAACTGCGGGAAAAGGGTTAAAATCTGGCAAGGCGCCAGGAAGGGATGGAATTCCCAACGAGATCCTGAAATTGGTGATCGATGTGTACCCCGAACTTCTCCTTAACCCTTTGAACGACTGTCTCAGGGCTGAAAGGTTCTTTATGGACTGGAAAAAGTAAAAGTTAGTTCTTCTCAGAAAAGGAGACAAGCCTCTGGATAAGACGTCATCCTATAGACCCATATGTCTTTTGGACACAATGGGTAAACTTCTAGAGGGTATGGTTTTCGCAAAGACCGATTTACTGTCGACGCTATTTCGGCAGTAGTGGAAGAAGCAAAGAAGGCCAGAGAAGGCACGGGGAAGAAGAAAGGATTTTGCGCATTAATAGCAATAGACTTACGTAATGCGTTCAATTCCGCGCGATGGAACATCTGCATCGAGTCGATGAGGAGGAAAGGGATACCGACCTACCTATTGCGAATGATGGACAACTATCTTAGTGATCGGTGGATCGAGTATGAGGGCAAAACATTTCAGATTCGCGAGAAGATGACTTGTGGAGCCCCCCAAGGGTCAAATCATTCGGCTTCGCGGACGACAAAATTATCGTATGCGGTGCGCAAACTACAGAAATCCTTGGCATAAGGATCAATGAAACTCTGCGACATGTCAAACGCTGGATGGACGCCAATGGCCTGGAAATGGCCTTGGAAAAAACCGAAGCACTGCTCGTCACAGACCGGAGATCCTTTGTGGCCCCACCCATTCAGATTGATGGGACTGAAGTAAAATGGAGACAGACCATAAAGTACCTGGGCGTCGAGTTGGATAAAGCCCAAAGCACAATGAATACGGTTACGGGAACAGGACATGAGATAAAAAAGGACAGAGACTATTTCTGTCCTTTTCTGTCTCATGCTTTGGTCCCGTACGCGTATTCCATCTGCTTTTGCTTTATGAAGCTTAGCTTCAACCAACATTTAACATCTGCGACGATTAAAGCCATCCAATGTGCAGGAAATATTTCTCGGCTTATGCCAAACATTGATGGTCCCAGGGAAGCGAAAAGAAGATTAGTAGCGAGCGTGGTAAACTCGAGACTGCTTTATGCAGCTCCAGTGTGGGCATCAGCCATAGAAAAAAACGCCATCTCTATGAGACTACTTTCAGCTCAAAGAATAGTACTGCTGAGAATAGTCTCAGCCTACCGGACTATACCTACTAGCGCTGTGCAAGTCCTAGCGAGCGTTCCACCGATAGATCTTTTGGCTAAAGAGAGACAATCCGTCTACTCTGTCACTAAAGATCGGGCAAGCTCGCTCTCCGAGGAGGACAGACGGCGACTAAAGGCCCAGATTCGCAGAGTCGCGAGGAGTAGATTAGTTGCGGAGTGGCAGGTGAGATGTAATGGGGAATCTACCGGAAGGTGGACTTACCGCCTTATTCCCCACCTCGCTAAATGGCTAGAAAGAGGGCACGGAGAAGTTAGCTATTACCTTACACAGGCGCTAACAGGTCACGGTTGTTTCAATGAGTACTTGAAACGCTTTAAATTAAGAAGAGAGGGATCGTGCTCCTATTGCGACGCCCCCGTGGACACCGCGGAGCACACCCTCTTTGTTTGTAAACATTGGGAGGAGAAAAGGCAAGATATGCTTCGGGTGGTGGGCACTGAAGTCACCCCCGAAAACATGATTGACCTTATGCTGAGAAGTGTGGACTCGTGGCAGCACATTGAATCCTTCATTACCCAGGTAATGAAAATCAAGGATTTCGATGGACGCAGGAAAAGGAATCAGGGTTGATCTGAAGACATTGGAAGGTAAGAAGATCATAGAAGAAATCCGTATAGAATCCTCCACCTGACATCACTTCGAAATCAGCCGTTGATCGGAGGGGGTCCTTACCCCCCTCGATTCGTCGGCTGATCAACATCTGATGTTGGGCTGAGGAATCTATGGGTATGGGTGGAGTTAGCCCCCGGCGATGTTGGTTGCTTAGCTCAATCGTCCCGCTGAGGGTTAAATACTCCTGGGTCAAACCATGCCTAAAATATCAAAGTTGTCCCCTAGGTCTTCGATTTTGATGAAACTTGGTAAAAGTGTATAGAAATATATGCAAACGAAAATTTTTGGAATTACATGTGTTTAAAAATTTTTTTGGAAATTTTCGAAACGTCATAACTCTTACAATAATTATTCGATTTAATTAATTTTTTCAGAGATTATTTATTATTTGCTAACATTTGAAAAAAAATTATGCCCAAAAAATTTTTTTTATTTAACATAAAAAAAATTTAAATAAAATTTTCGTTGAAAAGCGTTTTTTTTTTTCTAATATCGATTTTTAAATTTCTTATGATTTCAAGAGTATTTAAAAAAAAATTGATGTAGGGTCTGAAACTTTCGGAGATATTGCATTTATTGTCTGTGCGGACCGCTGCGCTGAGTGCGGCTCAGCGCGTAGGCCCAAGCGCGCTATACGTGCAAACTACAGTAATCCCTCGATAGTCGTGACACTCGATAGTCGTGACACTCGATAGTCGTGACCCTCGATAGTCGTACGCTTTGTAGGCGGGCACCTACCGCGATAGTTGTACGCTTTCCAGCGTGCGCGCATCACTAGTCAGTGCAGGAGAATAATCTATATTTATGAAAATTAAATACAATAAATATTTGTTTTAAAAAAAGTTAATTATCTGTTTACACAAATTAAAAGGTACATTAAGGTATTTATAACTCAGAAAATAAAATTAAATAAATGTAAGTGAACTTCAAAGGGACTTTACGATTTACAAATTCAATATCCTCAAACGTCAAATAAGTAACATAATTACAATAATATTTAAGAACTTAATACATTCGTTAGCAAAACTAATTTCTAAAAATGAAGAGTTTAAATTATATTTTTTGAAAAAGAGACAGTGAACCAAAACACAATATTTAAGATATTTACTGTGAACAACCAGAAAGTATTATTTATTGAATTCAGATATTTAGTAAAATGTTTGAATTTTAAGAACAAATTTTATTTAATTGAATCAGATTTCAAACTATTCGAATTTAAATTGATCCACAGTTTTTAATAAATCTGGATTTTTAAACTCTTTAAAATTTTCTTAATTTTAATTGCATTCAAATTTTATACACAGAAGCTCTAATTTACTTAAATGTTTATATCTATTTAATAATTATACTAATTATTATTAATACTATAATATCAATTCTTAAAAAATAATTTTATAATTGTCGTCTGTCTCCGGGAGAAATCTATGAAGCATACGTTCCTGAAATCGTCAAAGAGGCGTAACTTCCGCGGCGTACGACTATCGAGGTTGAAGGGTGGGAAAATTTCATAGGTTGTCACGACTATCGAGGGATTACTGTATTCAGAAGCACTTACAGCCCGTAAATTTCAATTGAATTAAAATCTTCTTTTTGTCAAATATTCAGTGATAAACTAAAATATAATTTTTTATCTTGATTTTATAATTGTTAATTAATTAATTAAACTTTTATAAATAAACAAATAGCCTGCAACACAGAGGTTTCTATAATATACGGGACGTTCTTTTTCAACCGGACTCTTCCACCTCCCTATTTTTGGTTTGATATAACAAAATGTAATCTTATTGAAAAAATTAGCTTAGATAGTCTACTTTTCGATCCCGTTAGGCGTTTTATAAAATTCAGAATGGCGACTTAAATATGGCGTCTAAAGCACGTGAAAAACTAGAAAAATGCGTTAATATGATCTAAAAGTGCTCTAAAGCTTCACATATTACTTTAAAAACAACTATAAAATGGATAATGTAGGATCTGATAACAAATCTAAACCCGAAATATAAAAATTCAAAATGTCGGAGTCGAAATGTCGGATCAAAAATTTAAAAAATTGATCTCAACTTAAGAAAATGTCTACTTGGATGTTTTTGGGGTCTCTGATTACGAACTGAATTTTATTTTTTAAACATTCAAAATGGCGGACTAAAAATGGCGAAACAAAAATTTAAAAAATTGATCTCAACTTAAGAAAATGTCTACTTGGATGGTTTTGGAGTCTCTGTTTACGAACTGAATTTCATTTTTTAAGCATCCAAAATGGTGGACATTTTCAAGAGCTTACCTTACTTCTTTGATTTTTCTATTCGCCATTTTGGGTCCGCCATTTAAAATTTTTAATACTAACATCGGACTTGTAATGAGTCAAGAAAGTGAGGTAAGCTCTTGAGAACGTCCACCATTTTGGATGTTTAAAAAATGAAATTCAGTTTGTAATCAGAGACCCCAAAAACATCCAAGTAGACATTTTCTTAAGTTGAGATCAATTTTTTAAATTTTTGATCCGCCATTTTGACTCCGCCATTTTGGATGTTTGAAAAATGAAATTCAGTTCGTAATCACAGACCCCAAAAACATCCAAGTAGACATTTTCTTAAGTTAAGATCAATTTTTTAAATTTTTGATCCGATATTTTGACTCCGACATTTTTGATTTTTTATATTTCGGGTTAAGATTTGTTATCGGATCGTACATTATCCCTTTTATAGTTGTTTTTAAAGTAATATGTGAAGCTTTAGAGCACTTTTAGATCACATTAACGCATTTTTCTAGTTTTTCACGTGCTTTAGACGCCATATTTAAGTCGCCATTCTGAATTTTATAAAACGCCTAACGGGATCGAAAAGTAGACTATCTAAGCTAAAAAACACATGTAATTCCAAAAATTTTCAAAAATTTTGAAAATCGTTTTCAAAATTTTCGTTTGCATGTATTTCTATACACTTTTACCAAGTTTCATCAAAATCGAAGACCTAGGGGACAACTTTGATATTTTAGGCATGGTTTGACCCTCCTGTAAAGCGAGGAAGGTTTAGTGGGTATTACCCACTAAACCGTCAGTTTACCGTCAGTTTGTATTAGACAAACTGACGGGGGAATATTTATATTCCCAAGTAAACTATTCTCTGGACTCGAGTCCCACACACGGGAGGCGACCTCTTTAAATGATGCCTGCATCATTCATTGTAAGGTGCTTCTTATGGTGCGTAAATGCATTTTCCAAACCTCGTAAGAAAAAAAAAAAAAAAAAAAAAGACTTTAATATTTATAATGATATTAATTTATTTTTGTTTTTATAATAAAAACTGTTTTACACTTAAAAAGGAAAATCCAAAAAAGTAATATACATCTACTTTTTTTTTAATTACGAAATAATAAAATTGAAATTAATATATAATTTAAATAAATTTAATATGTAGTCGAAAAATTGGATTATTAAAAAATGGGAAACCAATTTAAATAAATAAAATAGTAAATGAAATATTCATAAATGTTACTTACTATAAAAAAAAATTAATACAAATAATATTTATAATGTTACTAATTATTTATATAAATCTAGAATAAGAGAAAATGAAGTAGGTACAAAGAAATGAATTTATAATTAGAGCAATTTAAACAAATATAATAAAGAGAATCAATAAATAAAAAATTGTTATTGAATTGTAAATAAAAATTCTTAAAATAGGAAAAAATTAAGATACATATGTTTAAGCAATTATAAAACTATTATAAATTAAATTCATAAATTAAATAAATAAATTTTTAGATAATACTAAGAAAAACGTAAACCGTTTTTAAATAAAAAAGATAAATTAAAGAATTAAGAATAAGCAAAGAATAATTAAAAAAATAAATTAAAACATTTTTAATTAATTTTTGTTTATTGTCAAATTTACAACATTAATTTTATTTTTCAACATTAAATATAAACATTGAGTTTTCTTTATAATTAAAAGTCTTTTAAAATTAATAAAATATTAATATTTAAGGTCTAATAACTACAAATTAATTATAATTTGTATTGTGCAGCTATATAATGAACATTGTTTTTTTTAACTGACAAACATGGAGTAAAATTTATTAAACTACTTTGAAACACGCATTCCATTTTATTGGTTGATTTGACAATATAAGCATGTACGTGCCTGTCAAAAGAGACTTCTTCGAAAAATTTTAAGTGAAAAATCGCTTCGTCTTTAACATTTGTTATTTTTTCAATTTTACTAAACTCAATTTCATGTATATTTGAAACTACAAATGTTCCAATACTATAAACTGTATTGCATATTTGTACGTAATTGTAGAATCTATCTTTATTCTGGGATCCGAATTTTACCTTACTAATATCTTCTAATGAATGTATCATATGGCACATCATAAAAACTAGTTTTGTCGCAATTGTTTTTATAAGATTTTTTTACAGCTCGAAACTTCTGAAACTAGTTTAACCCTTTTATGAAACGCTTCGAAACGCATGCTCCAAAAATGTATGAACGGTCCAATTTCTAACAAAAGTCGCAGATAGTGTATTAATATGTGGAATTTAGGTTTTAATGTTCCAAATAGCTCAAAATGCAAGGAGTTGTGTTTTTGTATTAATTTTTCAAGATATTTAGCGTCCTGTGGTATTATTCGAGGCGAAGTAACTATATCGATAATTTGACGTAAATATAAATATAATTTCCAAAATTTATCATTTTCAGGAACTTTGTCTCCTGTAATTAGACCAAAATAACGAACGAAAGTCAGCATTTCGGCCGCTGACATTTTCATGTTCATCCTATTTTTTAATCTATTTTCGGAAATTGCTGGAGGCTTGTTTGTTACGCAAGAACCATATACAAAATTTTCTATTTGATGGTTTAATACTTGTAAGGGAAAATATGTTTTTATAACAGTAAATGAATATATCGCGGACTGCATTACATAAACACAAACCCCTTCAAGGAGATCATGCATTAGATCTACTGAGATATTTTCAGCAACATGAAAATCATCGATATCATTAAAAGCGCACTTTTCTTTCACGACAGTTTCCGAAACGTTTAAAGTTAGAGCATCTTTTTCGTAGTTTTCGTATGTTTGTAAAAGAGATTTGTCTTCTTTAGCGAGTGTTTGAGAAGATTCTAATGAAATTTTACAAATGCGACAAAAAAAGTTAGCTTGAAAAGATTCAGTGAACCCGAGAATGCCATTAAGGCCTAAATTGTCACCTAATGGTAAAACCAATTGAAATTTAATTGACCTTCTAACACTGTTAGTTTCAACAGATATTCCTTATCTTTGAAGAAAATTTATTTCTTCGATCAATTTTGAGAAAATTCTTTTATTGCTGATTTTTTTCTTATTTTCTGCATATATTACACTTGTAAAAAGAATACTATTCAAATGCGATGCGATATGAGGCGGAAGACAAGCTATTAATGCATAAGTTGCTCCAAATTTATCAACACCTGCATGGCTGCCCAATGCGTTTCCAACTTCTAATTCATCGTAAAATATTAAAATTGGTAAAACGATATAATTCTCAAACTTTTTAAGATATTTTTTCATCCATAAATTTTCTTTGAAGAATGTTTGTTTTAGTGTAAGATTCTTTAGATAATTTTTTTAAATAATTCAAAATTTGATGAAGCATTCCTGGTATTTCTAAAAACGATTTTAAAGTTTTACGCAATGGGACGTAAATGCCAAACAAAAATTCTGGACCAAGGCGTGTTTCATTTTGAATAGTTGTCTTTACAAAATTCTCACCGACTACGAATTCTTCAGGTTCAAAATAACCTTTCCTCTTTAGTAAACTTAATCTTTTGAATTCAGTTGAAAGCGGTTGGAATCTTTTGCCATATTTTCTGAAGCATTCTTCAACTTCATTATTAATGACGCCATCTTTATTTTTTTTTCTTTAAAATAACAATAATTTCATCTTTTAGAGATGGCAGTAATAAATTAGAAATAAAATCTTCAACGAAATCAACAACAGTTTGAACAATTTTTTTTTGATAGACAGGATCGCCGTATAATTCAAAAAGAAAAATTAAAACTGTGTTAACGAAAAAAAGCATATCCATTTTTGCAATTAATAAATTTGAATAAAAATCAAAATAACTTTTAATTCTCAAAAGAAATTTTCAATTGATTAAATTGTAAATCAGTCTTCAATCTTGAATCAATATTCAGTCTTAAATAAATCTTTAATGTTAAATCAATAATAAATTAATGTCAAATGATTAATATCTACTTTTTAGTGGAAGTAGCATCTCACATAGAAAGACTGTTTAAATATCGCCTTTTACTTTTTTCTCTTTAACTGCTTCGTTTCTGTTTTACTTTTTAAATTCACTTTGTTTATTTCAACAGCAAATTTTGTGACTACTGAGAAAGATTTAGGAAACTGTCGGTAGTATACTAATCGATCAATTAAGGCCCAAACGTAATCACAAAAACGTGGCCATGATTGAAGCGCCATTAAACATTTGTAGCAAGATTCTGTTGCTTTTGTCAGATCTGTAAATTCATACTTTTCAGAATTTACAATTAGGTAAATTTTTAAAATATTATCAACTGTTCCGCATAAAATCATGTCAGGATGTATCTGTTGACCACAATGTTTAAGCCATTTTTCCAATTATTCTATTACATCATCCACTTTATCAACATCCTGAAAATATGTATATGCAAATAAATAAAATTAGGTTCTTAAAATATAAAATTTAATTTAACATTTTAATGTTCCTAAGGGATTTAATGTATACCTTTACTTGAGATATAAAAGTTTTCGAAATCTCACTCTTAGAAACACTGACAGATTCTAAATTGTCATCTTTCACACTTTTTGGGACAGTTACAGATAGTGGAGGAAGAAGCAAAGCTAATGTACTTAAAGAAGACTCTAAAAATACAAAAATTTAAAAATTAGTTTAAACATATATACATTAGTATATATAAAAAATCTTTTTTTTTCGTCTTTAAAAAAACACTCACATAAAATGTAAAAGGAATTAATTAAATGATCCTACTGTTCCGAACTTTCAAGCGCACCAAATTTTAATTTTATTTTGATCTAAATTCAATTTTATTTAAAACTAGCTTTCAAGTGGCGTACCATCAACAGTATTTTTTTACAAAAAGTATTTTCTGACATAAAGAATTTTTTTACAGATAGTATTTTTTGACAAAAATGATTTTCTGACAGAAAGTATTTTTTGCCAATAAGTATTTTCTGACAGAAATTATTTAAAAAAGAATTTTCTAAAAGCAACATAGTTCTCTTCCAAAAATTATTAAATTCTAATATATTTTATTAGATATACTTCCAATTAGCACATACCCGAACAAAACCGGATGTTCCAGCAAGATTGGCAAGGTTGAGGCAAGGCATTTTTACTTTGCCTCAATCTTGCCAAGTTGTTGATCTGAAAAAATACGCATGTCATGTCAAATTTTTTTTCATCAAAATAAATATTTTTTGAGAAAAACCTAGAACCAAATTAGCCTGAATCCCAGTCAGCCTAAAACCATCTTACCGAAAATGCATTCAGCCTAATCCCATTTACACTAAATTCTATTAAGCCTACATCCTCTTTAACCTAAAACGCATTTAGCAAGAAACCCATTTAACCTAAAATGCATTCAGCCTAAATCCCTCTTAAACTAAAATGCATTTAGCCTAAAACCCATTTAACTGTAATCCCATTAAACCTAAAATGCATACATCCTAAATCCCATTTAACCTAAAATGCATTCACAGATTAAAACCCATTTATCCTAAAATGCATTTGGCCTAAATCCCATGTATCCCCAAAAGCATTTATCCTACATCTCATTTAACCTAAAATGGATTCAGTATATATCCCATTTAACCTAAATCTTATTTAACCTGAATACCATTTAACCTAACTCTGATTTAAACTAATTCCTATTTAACTTCAATTGTATTCAACCTAAATCCCTATTAACCTCATATGCATTCATTCTCAATCTCATTTAACCTAACATGCAACCATCATAAACCCCATTTAATCTAAAATGCATTCAGCCTAAATCCCATTTCACCAAAAATGCATTCCGCCCAAATCCAATTTAACCTAAAATGCAATCAGCCTAAATTCTGTTTTACCTAAAATACATATATCTTAAAGAAAATTTGGCCTAAATTCCATGGAACGAAATTTATAATGTAAAATTTAGGCTAAACGGGATTTAGGACAAATAGTTTTAGGCTGAATGCCTTTTTGGATTTAATGGGTCATGGTCTGAATGCATTTTAGGTTAAATGAGATTTAGTTTAAATGGGATTTAGGCTTAATGCATTTTAGGTTTAATGGGATTTAGGCTTAATAAAAATTAGGTTAAATAAGATTTATTATGCTTAATGGGTTTTAGGCAGAATGTTTTTTAATTTAAATGGGATTTAGGTTAAAATAGGTTTTAGGTTAAATGTGTTTTAGACTGAATGCATTTTAGTTTAAATGAAATTTTGGTTAAATGTAATGTAGGTTAAATCAGATTTATTATGTTTAATGGGTTTTAGGCAGAATGCTTTTTAGGTTAAATGAGATTTAGGTTAAATAGGATTTAAATTTAATCTGTTAGATTTTCTGGTTTTTATTTTTTTGACCCAAAAAATTCAGATTCAACATTTTTTTTGCATTGTGTCATCTAAAATTATTTTTATTGATGTATTTCATTAAATTTATTGCAAAATGTGTTGTAAGGAACATAACAAAATTAATGCAAAAAGATTAAAAGCCATCTAACACAAATTCAGTAATATAAAAAAAAATGTAGGTTTTTCAATTTTTTTGATCCAGAAACCAATTTTATACTTATATATCTCAGTTATAAGATATTTTTTGTCAAATTATTCTTAAGTATGACGAAATAACACGTAATACTCAATTATAGAAAGTTTATCAGCAGTTCATAAAAAAATGCATAATTTAAAAATTTTCGATTTTTTGAATTTTTTGAAAAAAATGTATATCTTCCTTTCATATCAATATTTTTTAAGTCTGTAAGTTTGTAAACCTAACTTAGGTCAAGACCTAACACTCTGACAAATTTGGTTTCAAACGGTTCGGATGTTTCTAAGTGATGCGCGATCAAAGGTTCTGTGACATACATACATACATAGGTACATACATCCATATTAATAAAATCTGAGTTTTGATATATTAATAAAATCAGAGTTTTGTCGGTACATTGCTTAGAACTTTAAATTTCATGCATAATTTTTCGTTTTAAGCATCAAGGAATTCAAATATATCCATAAAAAATTTCATGTATGTATGTATGTATGTATGTATGTCACAGAATCTTTGTTCGCGCATCTCTTAGAAACAGCTGAACCGTTGAAACCAAATTTGGCAGAGTGTTAGGTCTTGACCCAAGTTAGGTTTATAAACTTACAGACTTAAAAAATATTGATAAGAAAGGAAGATATACATTTTTTTCAAAAAATTCAAAAAATCGAAAATATTTAAATTATGCATTTTTTTTATGACCTGCTGATAAACTTTCTATAATTGATTATTACCTATTATTTCGATCATATTTTAGAATAATTTGACAAAAAATATCGTATAACTGAAATATATAAGTATAAAATTGGTTTCTGGATCAAAAAAATTGAAAAACCTACATTTTTTTTATATTACTGACTTTGTGTTAGATGGCTTTTAATCTTTTTGCATTAATTTTGTTATGTTCCTTACAACACATTTTGCAATAAATTTAAAGAAATACATTAATAAAAATAATTTTAGATGACACATGCAAAAAAAATGTTGAATCTGAATTTTTTGGGTTAAAAAATAAAAACCAGAAAATCTAATAGATTAAATTTAAATCCTATTTAACCTAAATCCCATTTAACCTAAAAATCATTCTGCTTAAAACCCATTAAACATAATAAATCTTATTTAACCTAAATTACATTTAACCAAAATCCTATTTAAACTAAAATGCATTCAGTCTAAAACACATTAAACCTAAAACTTATTTAACCTAAATCCCATTTAAACTAAAAAGCATTCTGCCTAAAACCCATTAAACATAATAAATCTTATTTAACCTAATTTTTATTAGGCCTAAATCCCATTAAACCTAAAATGCATTAAGCGTAAATCCCATTTAACCGAAATCTCATTGAACCTAAAATGCATTTAGACTACGACCCATTAAATCTAAAAAGGCATTTAGCCTAAAACTATTTGTCCTAAATCCCGTTTAGCCTAAATTTTACATTATAAATTTCGTTCAATGGGATTTAGGCCAAAATTTTTTAAGCTATATGCATTTTTGGTAAAACAGAATTTAGGCTGATTGCATTTTAGGTTAAATTGGATTTAGGCGGAATGCATTTTTGGTGAAATGGGATTTAGGCTGAATGCATTTAAGGTTAAATGGGATGTAGGTTGAATGCATTAAACGTTAAATGGGATTAAGGATGAATGCATTTAAGATTAAATAGAATTTGGGCTAAATGCATTTTAGGTTAAAAGGGTTTTAGAATAAAATCATTTTTGTTTAGATGGGATTTAGGCTGATTTCATTTTAGGTTAAATGGGGTTTATGATGGTTCCATGTTAGGTTAAATGAGATTGAGGATGAATGCATATGAGGTTAAAAGGGATTTAGGTTGAATACAATTGAAGTTAAATAGGAATTAGTTTAAATAAGAGTTAGGTTAAATGGTATTCAGGTTAAATAAGATTTAGGTTAAATGGGATTTATACTGAATCCATTTTAGGTTAAATGAGATGTAGGATAAATGCTTTTGGGGATACATGGGATTTAGGCCAAATGCATTTTAGGATAAATGGGTTTTAATCTGTGAATGCATTTTAGGTTAAATGGGATTAAGGATGTATGCATTTTAGGTTTAATGAAATTAAAGTTAAATGGGTTTTAGGCTGAATGCATTTTAGTTTAAGTGTTTACATCAGATTCGGGTTGATATAGTATACCCGCATCCCTTAGTCTTTTTCTGTTATATTTATAACAATTATAAAGACAGCCGCGTGCTTCTATTCCTTCTCCATCTGCGTTTCTGTAGGCTGGTATGTAAAATAAATCTGCATCTTCTATAGGGAACAGTTTAATGATTTCATCTCTAATCCTAAAAAATTCAGAATTTTCTAATCTTTAAAAAAATGTTATTTAAGATTTATTTAAAATTGAAAATCCTTTTATCTTTAAAAAAAATTAAATTTAAATCTTCCGTATAAAAATAAACAGTGAAACAATGCAATGGATAGAATTTTCATTATCTAAATTAATTCTTAAAATGGTCAAACGGCTCTTAAGTTTATTTTGAAATATTTTTATTAAGAAAATTTAATTTAATTTCAATTAATAAGTGAAAACATTTTACATAACAAATATACAATTAAGTTTCATACGAAATGAACCAAAAAGTAAACTTAAAAAACAAATCTTGTTTTTAAATTTGTTTAATTTAAATTTGGTTTGAAAATTATTCAAGGTTTTTTTAATTTATAGAGAAAATAAATTTTTAGGTTATTTTACCTTCCACCAAAAAACATTTTTTAAATCATTATAAAGAAGATTGCTTATAAATTACTTTAATTTTCAACTAGTTAAAATTATATTTTAATTAAAAATATCAGTAAACACACTTATAATTTATAGGATCTTCTTTGAGTTAATCAAATAAAATTAATTCTTTTAAATGCGCGTAGCCCAATTTTTTCGTTAATTTATATAATTCGAGAATAATCCGTTCCTCTAAATTTTCCCTTGCATTCAGAAAACGGAATAATTGGTTGTCTTTGTAAAATGTCTCATCTAAAACAATTAAAAAATGTTAACAATAAATTTAATTACAGTAAGGTCACGGTAAGTGTCCGTTTCAGTAACTGTCTATTTCAGCAAGTGTCCCGGAGCATGTTTCAGAAAGTGTCCCTCCCTCTACTACTACCGTCAGTGCTGTCTATTTCGCTGCGGCACGAGGCTTTTGAACAATTTCAAAACCCACCTGCTCGAACGCAGATTACGCTCCTGCTTTAACCCCCGAAAAGATTCTGGGGCGTGGCTTAAGGAATGGACAGTTAATATACTGGAAATTTTTTTCAATTCAATAGTTTCAGAAGGAAACAAGGATTCAGCGGTTTCAGTTACATTGGATTCACAATCCATAACCACATCGTTATCTTGAAGCTCACAATACATTTTAAAATTGTCTCAATCTACATTAAACATTTAGTATAAATAGAAATGGTATTTAAGATCCACATCAATAAAAAAATTAATATTATTATTGAAAATGCATAAAATTGTATCAACTAGATAAACAAATACAAACGTAACCTTTATCTCATAAATGTCGAATTCAATTCTTAAACAAAATTAGCCTGTTACGAATAATTTAAATTAGACTTACTTATTCACCGCTTAAAATTTGAGACCAATTAAAGTATGCCACAATAATTTCCCTTGAAATACTTTTGGGTATCGCACGATCAAGACAACAGTTTTGGTTATCTTTAAAAAAAGAAAACTGTCAACCCTCACCAAAGATCAGCAACTGACCCGCGCTTTAAATAAGCAGTTGCACATCTAACGTCAAACGACGAACCCATAAATAACTCAGCAATTGTTTTTAACAGTAGGAGCACATCGGTACTAGTGTGAATGCAGCAACATTCTTAAAAAAATTTCAGTGTATGAATTGATTTTTATAACGAATGTAACTAAACTAAATGTAAATCAGAGAGCTGATGCACACATAACCTCAAAACTATTTCAATTTTCAAATTGAACATTTATTTCAATTTTTTAAGTTTAAATGTGTTTTCAATTTATTTTTTCGTTTTTAACTAAAAAATCTCTTTTCCTAATTTCAGAAATTAAATATTTTTTAAATTAGTTTAAAAAAAGTATTTAAAAAAAAACCAAAATTACCGTCAAGTGGGGCTTTTTGTGCGCCTTGGGTCTATTTTGTGCACGCGAGGTTTTTAATTAATAAAATTTTTATATTCAGTTGCTTGAGTTTGCTACTTGGTATAAATATTTTCTGATATCTAGACTACAGAAAGTACTAAATGAATTTACTCAATTCTTTATCAGAAATCAGAAAAAAATCGTAAAATCGTGAAAATCAAGCAGAAAAATTTCAAAGTTCTCAAAATTCTGTTCAGATCTCCGGAAGTTTAAAAGTGTTTTTAAAGGTATTATTAATACTTATTGACCATTTAGTTGTGATGATATATACATGGTGAGATAACTTTATTGCATATTTTAAGAAAAAGTGTAAAAAACTGAAAAACCACGATTTGGTAGGTTATTTTGTGCATTTTTTAAAATCAAGTTTTTTTCAATAATTTGTTTTGTAGTTAGTAAAAATTACTTTAGAATTTTGTTTTAAAACATTTTTGTCTTATTTTTGTTATAAAAGACAAGAAATAAGCATAAAATTTCAGTTTTACAGGTGGTGCCATAAAAACTTCAAAAAAGTAACATTAATAATTATATGCTTTTCAAGTGAATTTTGAAACTTTTTTTCTTAAAATAACTCAAGAAGTGTAATATTCAATTCAATTCAATTTATTATAATGTAACATAGATACAATAGATCTTTTTACATGAGGTTATGCTTGTCATTCATTCAAACAAAATGATCTTAATTTAACTAATTCGCTTACAAAATATAATAACTTTTTTAAATCTTTAACATTGTCTATTCTTTATACTTCTATAAAAGTTTTTTCTCTTATTTCACTTGCTCTACTACACTCGTTGTAAAGTGGGCAATCCATTATTACAAGCTTCAAATTTTCTGTTCTTCCCATGTTGCACATTAACCCATTAAGGACCAAATGTACAAAATTTGTCAATTAAGTTTGACACGTTATCTAGAAAGTAAAACGTAGAGAGAAAAACTTGTCAATAGTTATTTTTTATAGTTTAAGAACCGCTCTTTCAAAATCCGTATTAAAAATTAACATATAATTATAAATAAACAAATGACAGGCAGTTTTTCAATAAAAAACACGATTTTTTGTGTTTTTTTCTTCAATTATGAATTTTTTTTTATCCTTTATCGTAGAGAAAGATCTTTAAGTGCTACATATATCGTGACAAAAATGTCCAAGCTATATGATAGAGGTATTGACGAATTTAAATTTCAAGATGGCTGACCCAAAATGGCGACTGCATTAGATTTTTCTTTACGAATTCATGGTAGGTTGTACGAAATCCTGGAATTGTTAAGGCTTTTCATAACATTGACTATATAAGGGTTTTCAAGGTTCATGATAACAAATGTGAAATCGAATTTCAAAATTTCAAAATGGCGGATCCAATATGGCGGATGATTTTTTTAAAAAATGATCTAATTGGCTTGAAAGTTGTTACTCAGGGGTTTTTGGGATCGCTGATTATAAATCTGATATCAATTTTTCAAAATTCAAAATGGCGGATCAAAGATGGCGGACTATTTTTTTTAAATGATCATATTGGCTTGAAACTTGTTACTCAGGGGTTTTTGGGGTCGCTGATTACGAATCTGATATTAATTTTTCAAAATTAAAAATGTCAGATCCAATATGGCGGACGATTTTTTTTAAGAATGATCCAATTGGCTTGAAAGTTGTTACTCAGGGGTTTTTGGGGTCGTTGATTATGAATCTGATATTAATTTTCAAAATTCAAAATGGCGGATCGAATATGGCAAACGATTTTTTTGTAAATTATCATATTGGCTTGAAACTTGTTACTTAAAGGTTTTTGGGGTCGCAAATTGCGAATCTATAGTCGAATTTCTGAAATTCAAAATAGTGGGTCCAATATGGCGGACGATTTTTAAAAAAATGATCCAACTTGCTTGAAACTTGTTACTCAGAGGTTTTTTTTTGAGTAAGACATGTTTTAAAATTCGAAATAGCTTATTTATTATAATTCAAAAACACATTGGCCATTGCGATAACTTCTTCCCTTTGTTTCTCCTTCGGGTATCGTTTTGAATATACTCCAGCACATGTAAAAAGTAAGGTCTCCTTTCGAATTGAGAAGGATTATTATGGAATTTATGCCAATATTCTTTGTGTTTCACTTTAAATGTTGTCCTAGTAGCATTTACTTCTAAAATAATTTTTTCTTTTACGCGGTCTTTTCTCACGACGCTAATTACTTTCAGGCCAATTTTCATCAAGTGAACAAGCCAGTTGAACTTGTAAAATAGTTATCAAAATATACAAATGTCACTTTTTTGGTACAAATGGATTTAGCTTTATTTTAGTTGTAGGAAAGTAATTTTTCTGTCAAATTAAAAAGTACGCGGATTTTCAAAGGACATTTATTATTTATACCTTATTTATTATAAATTTTGTCTAACTGCTTTATTACGAATACATGTTTTAAAGCATAATCAGCTCTTTTGAGTTCTAAAAAACAAGCTGTTGACATTAATTATCTGACAACTGGAGTTCTAAAATTCATTCATTTTTTCACATGTACGGCTATTGAATGGGGTGAGAATTATTATGCCGATAAACATATTAAGCGGAAGTAATGAGATTTGTAAGTTAATTTCAGATTATGCATCTACAATATACTGTTTCATTGAATAATGAAAACATTTCAAAAATTTCAAGATTGTCAGAGTGTACTAGTTTAGTTTTTGTATTCGTTATTTATATATTAAGCGACCCCAAAAACCTTTAAGTAACAAGTTTCAAGCCAATATGATAATTTTAAAAAAATCATCCGCCATATTGGGTCCGCCATTTTGAATTTTGAAAAATTGATAATAGATTCATTATCCAGCGACCCCAAAAATCCCAGAGTAACAAGTTTCAAGCCAATATGATCATTTTAAAAAAAATAGTCTGCTATATTGGATCCACCATTTTGAATTTTGAAAAATTGATATCAGATTCATAATCAACGACCCCAAAAAACCTTCAAGTAACAAGTTTCAAGCCAATATGATCATTTAAAAAAAATAGTCTGCCATATTGGATCCGCCATTTTGAATTTTGAAAAATTGATATCAGATTCATAATCAACGACCCAAAAAACCTCTAAGTAACAAGTTTCAAGCCAATATGATAATTTACAAAAAAAATCGTTTGCCATATTGGATCCGCCATTTTGAATTTTGAAAAATTAATATCAGATTCGTAATCAGCGACCCCAAAAACCCCTGAGTAACAAGTTTCAAGCCAATATGATCATTTAAAAAAAATAGTCCGCCATCTTTGATCCGCCATTTTGAATTTTGAAAAATTGATATCAGATTCATAATCAACGACCCAAAAAACCTCTAAGTAACAAGTTTCAAGCCAATATGATAATTTACAAAAAAAATCGTTTGCCATATTGGATCCGCCATTTTGAATTTTGAAAAATTAATATCAGATTCATAATCAGCGACCCCAAAAACCCCTGAGTAACAACTTTCAAGCCAATTGGATCATTTTTAAAAAAAATCGTCCGCCATATTGGATCTGACATTTTGAATTTTGAAAAATTAATATCAGATTCGTAATCAGCGACCCCAAAAACCCCTGAGTAACAAGTTTCAAGCCAATATGATCATTTTAAAAAAAAGTCATCCGCCATATTGGATCCGCCATTTTAAATTTTTGAAATTCGACTTCAAATTTGTTATCAGCAACCTTGAAAACCCTTATATAGTCAATGTTATGAAAAGCCTTAACGATTCCAGGATTTCGTACAACCTACCATGAATTCGTAAAGAAAAATCTAATTCAGTCACCATTTTGGGTTAGCCATCTTAAAATTTAAATTCGTCAATACCCCTATCATATAGCTTGGACATTTTTGTCACGATATATGTGGCACTTAAAGATCTTTCTCTACGATAAAGGATCAAAAAAAATTCATAATTGAAGAAAAAAACACAAAAAATCGTGTTTTTTATGGAAAAACTGCCTGTCATTTGTTTATTTATAATTATATGTTAATTTTTAATACGGATTTTGAAAGAACGGTTCTTCAACTATAAAAAATAACTATTGCCAAATTTTTCTCTCTACGTTTTACCTTCTAGACAACGTGTCAAACTTCATAGACAAATTTTATACATTTGGTCCTTAATGGGTTAAACAGTTGTTATCATCACTAAACTTATGAACGAATCCTGTTTTAAAATTTAAATTCCAATCGATCCTTCCTGCCAGTCTCAACTGAACTAGAACTCTTACGTAATTTATAGGGATTCTCCAATTTATGTATAGTTCCATATTAGGTTTCTTCAGTTCTTTTATATATTTATATATCGGACAATACCTGGATCTAACTGCCCTATCCCTGTCTTCAATGTATTGAGCTGCTTGCATCTTATTTAAGAAATTTTCGATGTCATTTTCGCTTTTCATTCTTATTTCCAACCTTCTTGTTCTGTTTTCTAGCACACATTTACTTGGGTCTATTTCCATAATTTTATCTTTTAACTTCTCAAACCAATTAAAACATTTTTTTGTTTTATACTTCCTGTTACTATCGACCATAAGTTTTTCTAAAAATATTTTTGGCAGTCTTGTATCGTCCATTTCCTTGATTTTAATCAGTAATCTCAAAATTCTCTTCACAATTTCTACTTCTAGTTTGTCGTAGTTTATTTTCAATCTTAGTAGGTAGCTCGATGTTCTATTTGGAAGGCACAGCATTTGTTTCACAAACCTGGATTGAATACTCTCTACCTTATCTTCAAATCCTAAGCCCCAGACACTTGCTGCGTAAAGAAGAGTCGATGTGACAATTGATTCAAATAGCTTCGTTCTTGACTCCCAAGTTTCTGCTTTGGCGGCAATTAAAGGCTTCCAGACTGTCCCTAGTGCTATCCTTGCCTTATTCATGAAGTAGTCTGCTGCTCTAGAAAAGTTTCCCGATTTGTAAAAGGGGGTTCCTAGATAGATATATTCATCTACAATATCGATTCTCTTCCCTTCATACTTAAATCCCATATCCAATTTTCTCTTTCCACCTTTTTGAAAAACTACAATTTTAGTTTTTTTTATATTTACTATTAGTTTATTTAATTGGCAATATTCATTCAAGGTGTTTAACTTCCTTTGTAGATCAGCTGCCGATTCGCCTGAAATTGTTAAATCATCCACAAAAAAGAGTATTTCTCCATTAATTTCTATCTTCTTAAAACCTTTTTCTTTAAAGAATTCAACCATATCATGAATGAAAAGTATAAATAAGACAGGGCTCAGAGAATCAGCCTGGAGAACACCCATTGTTATTTCAATTTCTTTTGTATGTTGTCCATCGTTTAATTTGACCTTCATCCTGGCATTTTCGTAGATAGATCTAACAATTCTAATACTTTGTCCGCTCATTCCCGTTTTATACAACTTTTGCCACAACAAGTCATGATTCACTGAGTCAAAAGCTCTTTGGAAATCCACAAAGGCAGTAAAAAGTTTGCCTCTTTCTTTCGTAATGGATAGACCTATTTTTGCTTGTAATACGAAAATGTTGTCTTCGCATGATCGTTTCTCGCGAAAGCCAGCTTGCCCCTCAGGAAGGATTCCAATTATTTCTGCCCAATTGCCAATTCTTTTCGCCAGGATTGTTGTAAGAATTTTTAATATCGCATTCGCAAGTGTAATTCCTCTGTAGTTCATAATATTAGTTTTTTCTCCCTTCTTATAAAGTAAAATTTGTACGAAGCTACACCAGTTGTCCGGAACCGTTCTTGAGTTTAAGATCTGATTGAATTTTCCAAGCAGATATTTTTTAGCATTTATAGGTAGAGCTTTGTAGAATTCGTTGGTGATGCCATCCTCTCCCGGCGCCTTGTTAGTCTTTAATTTTTTAATTGTTAAATTTAACTCATTCATTGTAATCTCTTTATCTAAGTATGGATTCCTCACGTCTATATAGTCTTCATCTACAATCACTCTTGGTGGGAAGATATTTTCGTAGAACTCAACGATTTCGTCACACTTAAGGTCACAGAAATTTCCCTTTCCCTTTGTATTTCTAAAAATCCTTACTACTTTCCAGAACTCAGAACTTTTTTTAACATCATTAATGCGTGATTTTAGACCTTCTATAAATTTTCGTTTCTCATATAATGTTTTCTCTCTGTATTCTTTTTTCTTGTTGATATACTCGATTCTCGATTCTTCAGAGTTCGACTTTTTAAATTGCCTGTACAATTTCCTTATTTCTCTTTTCTGGTCCTTGCATTCCTTCGTAAACCAGGGTTTGTCTTTAATTTGAGTTTTCCTTCTTCCCTCTTGTAACCTAACCATGTCTAGTTCTAATGCTGTTTCCGTTATAAGTTCAGTAATAGTTTCGAAATTAATTTCTTTGGATTCTTCTTGATACAATTCGATTTTATCTTTAATACTCATTGCATATTTAGTTTGTTTATTAATGTCCCAGTTAAATTTGGTTAACGGTGTCTCTGATTCTTTTTCTTAATTTATACTTTCTTGATTTTTCCTATTCGTTTTTCTCTCAATTGTGAGACTCTGAGCAAGGTGGTCTGAAGTACCTAAATCTATTAATTCAAAGTCATTTATACTTTCTAGCCCTGTCCAGTCCCCCCATGCGTAGTCCACAATACTTTTTCCATTGCCATTAATAAATGAGTATGATCCTCTTGGATCACCTAATGTTCTTCCATTTATACAACACAGCCCAGCATCGCACATTAACTCATATAATAGCACCCCGTTACTGCACAGAATTTTATCTTCCGAATTTCTTACGTGGCTAATATTTAAGTTAACCAGCATACTCTCATCGACATTATTAAGGTTTCCGATTCTACAATTAAAATCTCCTGCAATCAGTATTGCAGAATTATATTTTTGCCTGATTTCCCAAATCAAATCACTTAACAATGCTAATCGATCCTTTATAAAATTTGGACGCACATAAACACTTATAAACACCCATTCTTTATTATCAACTCGCCCTTTAATCGCGATCCATCCTGTACTTACATCCAATATTTCTACATTCTGCACAATCTTTTCATCAATTAACACACATATGCCACCACTTGCTCTTCCCCTATCATGTATTTTTGTAGCAGCACTCCCTACATATCTGAAATGTTTAAAATCTTGTACAAATAAAGAATCTTCTTTGGTATACCAAGTTTCCAAAATACAAATCAAAAAATAATTTCTTAATAGCATTCTTTTTTCTTCACTACACAAATCTATAAATTTTTTAATACCATGGGAATTCCATATTAGAATTTTATCTTTAACAGCTTCTTCTTTTATATGTTCCTTCTTTTTACTGGACATATTGTTCCCTTTCTTCATATCTACTTGAATCTTGTTGCTGATGGTTGTCTTCTCTATTACAAAGTCTTTCTTTGTAGAAGTTGTCTCTAATTTCTCCTGGTTCGTGTTTTCTTCTACTATTATTTCCAATACTTCCTGTCGTTGCCTTTGTATATTTTCTGGAAGTTCCTTGTCCGGATTCATCTTGTCGAGAGGTACGAAAAGTTGGAGATTGCTTCACCAATCCAGTCTCTGCTTTCCACGTCCATACTTCATTATTCAAATAGAGTTTTTTAAATCCCATTTTGGCAGTATTTCCTTTTCCTCTCTCTTCCTTTACTCTCATGTGAATAGTTTTCTGGATCTCTCTGTCTTTTTTTGTTAAATCCTCGTCTACGAAAATATGCGTATCTCTAAGACACGGTTTTTTTTCTAACACGATCATTTTATCTTCTATGTTTTTAACTCTAACCTTCAGAAAATCAGTACCGTTTATTGGCTTAATTTTAATTGCTGATTTTAGTTCTATCTGAACGTTCAAGTTAGTGCTCATAAATTCTTCTACCTCTTTTTTCAGATCCTGTTTCTCCGTTTTTAATCCTCTAATAATTAAATTCTTCTTTCTATGATCTTGATCCTTCTTGTGTTCTATTTCTTCCAATTTTTTTATTCTCTCTATTAACTGTTTCTTTTCTTCATCCCAGTCGTTCAGCTTGATTTCAGCAGGATTCCATTGCTCAAGAATCTTTTGCTCAAATAACTTCTGTACATCTATAATTTTATTTTCTACTCTTTCCATCCACTTTTCAAATTTCGTGTCGGTTTCTTTAGCTGATTCGCTAATTTCCTTCCTAATAGCCTCGGAGACTTCTGATTTCATCAACTTGAAAGCATTTTCCAGCCAACCTTTTTCTTCGTTTCCCGATATTTCACTTATCTTCTTATTATCATCAGCTCTTTCATCTCCATTTCCTTGTGATGATTTTTTCCAAACTTCCTCGATTTTCTGGTTGTTTTTATCCTGTTGAAGTTGATCCAATTTGGTTGGCCTACCCATTCTTTTAACCAATGTTTTTTCATCATTATTTAAAGTCTCTTTCGGAATTGTACTACTGGTACTACTCTTAGGATTTCTCCTATTTCTATCAGTCTCTTTGGAATTCATCGGCTGACCTACTTTCGGCATTTTGTTTAATACTTAAACTTCCTAACCTCACTTTTATGTCACTGAATATTTTCACAAAAATCACTTCCTAAATGTTGTTTTTTACTGATATTTTACTTGTTTGGAGTAAAACAAATAAAAATGCACTTCATAAAACTATTCCATCACTCCACTTGTACGATTAAACATGTAAAAAATTGCTTTTTATCTAGCGACAACAGAAACGCGTGCAAACCATTTCACGGCTCAACATAACCCCCCAAGAAGTGTAATAGAAGTTATTTTAAGTAAAATTTTCTTAAAAAAATAACTTTTCTTGTAAATCTACTTTTTTGTAAAATTTTAGTGTTTTAGTTTCAAATTAGTTTAACAATGCCTAGGAAAAAAATATTTCTGACTTTGCTTTTCTTTATTGTACTCTAAAATATCTGGAAATAATACGTCATACAGCAAAAACGTTAAAAAAAATCTTTACACAACTTTATAAATAAGCAAACTTTGATGCACAAAATAGCCTAACCATGGGGTTTATTTTGATAAATAAATCTAGGTTCAACGTTTTCAAGATTATGAATAAATCCTAACCTTAAATTGTGTGATAAGAGTCTATATTGAGTTTCATTAATTTAATCAATATTTTTAATTTTTTGTCTGCCATTGTGCATTTGCCATTTAAATTTTTAAAAATCATGAATAAATTCGTTATCAGTGGTCCCAAAATAAAGTTTGATCCAACATGGATGACACTTTCTATTTTTTGTACAATTTGCGCTATTTTCGCGTCGCTTTTTTTAAATATAATATATTAAGGGGATGTGATGGATTATGACGTCACTGGTTTAGGCAAAATTTTTCCGTAACTTTTCTGACAAAATATTGAACATTTTGTCACGAAACTTGGTAGTATTAATTTACCAAAATTAATTTTGGGCCAAAATTCGGGCAAATTCGGGTCAGATAGACCTTCCTAAAGACGTTTTAAGGAAATGTACCAAGTTTCGTGACAAAATATTCAATATTTTAAGAGAAAAGTTACAGACAAAGTTTGCCAATACCAGTGACGTCATATTCCATCACATGCCCTTAAGGGGGCAACCCTAGTTGAAGCGCGAAAAAATTGATCATTTTCATGAATTTTTTTTAGAAAAACTACTAACAATTTTAAATAAAACGGTTTATTGTCTAAAAATACAGAATTTAAAGTATGAATTTCGGTAAAAAAGTTAAAAAAATATTTAAAAATGGAGGTGTAATGCTCGATCTTGTTAAAGTCTTCATAGAAAATATGGTTTGCGGTGACCACAATTATAAAGAGTTGGTTTACTTGTAACACAAAATTCCAACGAATTTAGTTAACGTAGAAGATAATCTAGTGCTTAATCGAAGGATTTAAAAAAAATCAATTTTTGACAAAATGGCAACCGCTCAAACTCTACTTTTCGATTTTCACTAAAAAAAAAAAATGATTTCCCATCTATAAAAACGAAAGTTTTGCATTTAAAAACAAATCCTTCGATTAAAAACTGGATTTTTATGTTTTAAAGAAGTCCACAAAATTTGAACAAAATCGGTTCAGTAGTTTTTCATCAATAGTGGTCACCGACTTGAAACAGATGTCTTACTCTAAAACACCTTCCGAGGCTCTTTTTTATGCTTTCTATCGTATTAAATTTTCACTGAATAACCTAAAAATATATTTATATATTGCTGAAATCATATACTTTGACAAAATGCAAAAAAAAGTGAATTGAGTTTTTGAAAAAAATAAGTAGGGTTGCCCCCTTAATGAATGTATATTTTTAATGTTCAAACAATTTGTGTCAATTTCAGATTCAGTGCATCAAAATACATAGCAATATATAGTTTTTATTCACAGATCAGGATACTTTTTCGGGATGTTGATTTAAAAAAAAAATGGTGAAAAAAGACTGTTACGTTACAAATTGATTTTGGCTCTAAAAACAGAAACAATTAAATATGTTGCTGATTTTATATTTTATTTAGAAAATAACATAAAAATGCTCGAAAAAAATTAAGTCATTGTATTTAGTTGACGTGATAGATTTTGCGTCAAAAAACTTTTTGGGATTGTGGACTGTTACGTTACATTAAAAAAAGCGGTCGAATTCTTTTGCATTACAAATGTTATAAATTTTTTTTTTTCAAGTACTTAATTTAGTTACTGTTAGTTAACCTAACTCTATCCGAAAATAACGGATAGTACGTAAAAAGTAACATTTATACAATAATGTATATATTATATACATATATATATATATCAATATATTATATTACTAAGGAATTAATATATTATCTTACATCACTAATTTTTGTAATTGTCCCCATGGGTCACCTAGGACAAATGAATGAATAAATAAATAAATAAATAAAATGCAACTTTTGGTTTCGTGTTACGTTTTTGTTCAATTTTATTAATCTAGATACAACAAAGAAACAAGCGTGAGTTTTTGAACAGACAACTGATTTCGCGTTAATATTTATTTCATTCAATACTTTAAGATGTATGTAGCCTGCCAATAATCAAGAACCCATGTAATTTGAAAGTAAAATTTTTTTCCGTGGTTTCATTTTTCGCGATTTGGTCCATATGCACAACGGCTCATTACACACAAAACTTTAAACGCGTTTTTCTCAAAACCATGTTTTTTAAACTGGCGGACAGCATAACTCGAGTTCTTTTTAATCGATTTTAAAAAACTTTAGATTAATTTCTTCGTTATGAAAACCTTCAGGCATCCCCCCTAAATCCGATTGTCTACTTTTTGTTTTTTGTTTTTTAACGACTCAAAAATGACAAAAAAACAACTCATTTTTTGTGATTTTTTTTAAATTGGCGCCATTTTGTTATTTTTTAATATTTTTGATCAGGGTTAGGGGGGACGCCTACCCACATGTATCAGCTTTAAAATCACATTTAAATTTTTCCGATTGGATGTTTCTGTGAGACTGTAGCTTGTCCGCCGATTTGTAGTTTTTTTTCTTGACTTTGGCGCCCTCTAGTGATGAAACAGGCACAGTAAAAAACTTATATTTTTTCATTTTTGACAGACAAAAATGTCAAAAATATGATGCAAAAACTTTCATTGATTTAAATAAAATTATCGCTTAGAAAAACATTGTTTTTTAAAAGTCATCTTTGACAGCTTACAAAGTATAATACTACATTAAAAACATATCAAAGATTAACTTAAGTAAAACAGCCTAACTTAATTCTTTTTAAATTAGTTAAAATTGCTTGAAATATAGTTTCAAATAACATCTCTAAAACCTCATAAGCGTATATATATTTGTTTAATGATTCATTGAAAACAATTTACAAAAGTAATAATTAAACAAATACTTACCAAAAATAATTGTTCAAATCAAAACATATTTCGTTAAAATCAAACGTCAGACGGTTGTCGAGGGCAAGTAGGCGGGGGCCTAATACCTCGTTACATCGGAATAATAGTCTAATCCTGTTATACTGTTTGCGATTGCACTATAACGATGTTTCTTGCTTTTGGCCTATAACGTCTTTGCGTTTAAACTATTATGTTCTTACTATAAAAGTAAATCTATGAAAGGTATTTACTTTTTACTTTTTTTCATTTTTTGCATATTTTAAGTTTTTAATTAATTTTTTTTAAACATATTTTATATATATATATGGGGCATTCTTTCTCAAAGTCGCCACCACCTTGCGCATTTTATTTTTCAAGATAAAATGTTTTACTAGAGCTTAAAATTTTGGTCAAAAACTCAATATTTTAATACCGCATGGTGTTTTTCATTTTAGTATAAGGGTGTCAAAAAATGTGACCGAAAAATTGCGAAAACGCCCGCAAATAATGAATAATTGTACCAATAAAGTTCAGAAAATAAATAAAATTAATAAATAGTCCTTAGATCTCACACCCCTTACAATCAAAATCAACCTTTAAAAATCATCCCCTAAGAATTATTTTCACAAGTTAGTAATTATTCTTTGTGGAATCTACTAACAATATTTCTGTCACATCTATAGGCAATAGAAGTCCCTCCAGATATCATAAGATAAAAAAAAAATCAAAAAAATCAATAACAACACTTAAAATCACCCCCTAAGAATTATTTTCACAAGTTAAGAATTATTCTCTATGAAATCAATTTAAAAAATTTTTGTCACCGCTACAGTCTATAGAACTCTTTTCAACTATTATTGGATCAAAGTGAAATAAAAAACATTTAAAAAACAACTTTTTAAATCATCCCCTAAGAATTATTTATGCAAGTTAGATATTATACTTTGTAAAATTTACTGAAAGCATTTCTTTCACCTCTACAGGCTTCCAGATATCATTGGTTCAAAGTAAAAAAAAGATAATCAAAAAACATGACTTAGAAACTTCCTTTCTTATTTTGTAAGAATAATTCTTAGGGGATGATTTCTAAGGGATGTTTTGTTATTAATTTTTATTCTACTTTGATCTAACGATAGTAGGAAAAAATTCTATAACGAGTAGAGGTAACGTCTAGCGGTAACTGATATTTTTTAAATTGATTTCTGTTCGGGTTATATACTACTTGGAAGAAAGAAAGAAAAACTGAATTTCCCGCTGTCTTACGTGTGCTCTCGTGATGCTGCTGGCTTGCGCATGGGTGTGGCACCGAGATGTGAGCCACGTGGTTTGGGGGCGTGCGCGCGCGCACTCGCCTTGAGTCTCAGTCTCGAACCATTCTTCAAGTGCAGCGGTCGGTCTCCTTAAATTTAAATTACTTTCTTTTTCTCGTGTGCGTGTGTGAAGTCAGTGAATTTACCCTTGAAATCAGTGGAAGCGTTGCCACGTGCGATATACTTCGGCGTGCCCGTTTTAGGCGACGACATCCCAGCGCGGCAGGGCTTAGGCAGATCTGCCCGCGGTCCAGGTCGGTCCCCTCGAGACGTCGAGACGCCCTGCGACCACGGTGGAAGGGTGTTTAACCACGTGCGGCCAGGACCTTTGTTGTGCTGCCCACGTTCTTCCTGGTAAGGTAAGAGAACTCTTGCGTGCGTCGAGGTACCTCGCGACAACAAGCCCGATTGTGGACATTGTATGCCAATTTTTGTTTTCTATTTTCTTTTGTTCTTTATTGATTGCCTTTTCTGTCTTTGTGGTTGGTTATACCGGTGAGTTCACTTTTGTTTGTACAATTTTCCGATGTTATAATTAATAAAGTTACCGCTTGCTCCGGCATTCATCTATAATTCGAGAAGGGTTTTATGCCTGGACAAGTGTCTGTTTGGCCGCAAATGATTTGTTGATTTATTTCACCTCCCTCACTCATCCCCGTTATTTTAGATGCATAGCGCACATATATCTATTGCTTTTATTAGTTTAAGAAAACAATTTCACATAGAATAATTACTAACTTGCAAAAGGAATTTTTAGGGGACGATTTTTAAGGGTCGTTTTTAATTATTTTTTATTTTACTTTGATCCAATGATATTTGGAAAGATGTCTATAGCCTGTAGAGGTTACAGGATTTTTTTAAATTGATTTCACAAAGAATAATTCCTAATTTGTGAAAATATTTCTTAGGGGGTGATTTTAAGGGTTGTTTTTGATGATCTTTTATTTTACTTCGATCCCATGATATCTGGAGGGAACTCTATAGCCTGTAAAGGTGACAGAAATTTTGTTGGTAGATTTTACAAAGAATAATTTCTAACTTGCAATAATTGCAATAAATTTTTTGATTTTTTGGCGTAAAAAACCTATAAAATTAATTGATTTAAAAGTATATTGATCAATGATCAATATAATGTCTAGACATCGTTATGTCCAGCATGACTTGTTTACTTGAAAGTTGTTACTTTTTGAAGAAAACATATATTCATATACGTACTTTATATAGCCTTAATGACATTTAGGAAATTTCAAAATGGCCGATCCAATATATCCGAAAAATTATAAACAAAACTGCCTTTCAGTAGATTTGATAAAGACAGAAGCGATTATTCGTCAAAATCTTGATCCTTATTGTACTGAATTCTTTCACGAAGTAAAGGAGAATAAATCAATTCTTTCATGGTGCTCCTGAGTCGATTTAAATAAAATTTTTTGTTACCTCCAATTTTTAAACAAATTTTGTTTTTAGACGATATTACAACGATTTTTAGCCAAAACAGTGTGTCCGATGGTCTGAGAAAAGCTGGAATTCAGGAAAAAGTCAGGAAAGTCACGGTTCAAGGAAATTTTCCTTGAAGGAACCACAAATAAAAATTCAAAAATTCTAACACTTTAAATAATTGTAAGAAATATATGTGAAGTTTAAAATGTGCAAACAATTAAAAACAATATAGAATTTTTATCACACAAAGCAGGATTTTAAACAATTAAAAAATTTGTTGTCAGTGGAAATGAAAAATTAATCAGGGAAAAGTAATGGAAAAGTCGGGGATTTTTGAAAATGGAAAATTGCGGCCACCCTGCAAGAAAGAGAATATTTTACTACACGCTATTTATAAGGGTCAGAAAAAGAATGTTAAGCAACAAGGGGTTGAAGGCAGCCATATGTTTTCGCTAACGTTTGAATACGATATTTTCTACTCCGAAGGCACAAACGAGGTGTTTTTAAATAACCTGATGACAGGGACTGAAAGTCATTCATTTGTTTGATTATAATAAAATGGCCTCAATTTTTAACCAATGTAAAAAAACATGCATCATGCATCCTTTTTTGCCCAAGTGTGACTCTCGTCCAGTAAAAATGTGCTGGGATTGCCGCAGGTACGACCACATTGCTAATTACTGTAAATCCGAGGTAAAAAGATGTCCCTCTCGTAGTGTCACCTTGTCGTAGGGAGGGGGCTTAGGACCAGCCAGGCGCTTGTCCCTTGGTCGCCATCACTAGACGAGCTGTTCGGCTCTTCCCAGAACACATCGACTCCCGATGTCTGACGAGTTTGGGCACAAGGGAATGAACAGGACCCCGTTAATTCGGGTAGCCGCCGTTTTTCGAACCTGTGCACTAGCTAACCTGTGCGGATGAAGTTAATTCGGATTCCAAATGGGGGCTAGCCATCCTCGCCAGTTGTAGATAACATGCGTTCTGGGAAGAATAGAATACTCCCGCCTCTTTGGTTTTTCTAAGTTGGTGTGGAGTAGTCTCGATCTAGGGTTAGCGCCCCATCGACCGGTTGTCTGTTCGATTTGACCAACGACACCTAAACCAATCTAAAGTTCCACACTGTGCCGAGGGATGGATGGCACCAGGGTTACAAAATCCGGCGTGAAGCTGCCGGGGATGGTGCGAACGTCTCCCAACCTACGTGCTCTTCAATTTGGCGTCTGTTAAGCGCAGGCATTGGTTGCTGATGCCGGGGGCCTGGGCGGCGGACGCATTGTCGTCGCCAGTGACACGTTCGGAGGTGTCACGAGCGGTGCTAGGATACCTGGCGCCCTTCTAGTGTACAAATGCCTTACCATCTGTGGACCGTTTTTTCTCCCAAACTCGTGGGATTCATATGAATACTGACGATTTAAACTTAGATGACGATGTGCGCACAGGGGACACTGGTGAGGCACCGCCGGCAACAAGTGCCACAGGACCGGGTTCGGTAGGAACCAATCTATCGTTTGTGAGGGTGGATTGTCAGAGTAGGTCGCGTCGCGGAAGTGCAATAAATGTTAGTAGCGTTGGCAGCGCTTTTAGCAATGCCACAGCTGCAGACGTCGCATATTGCGAGGAAGAAAAGGTGAAGGCCGAAAATCTCCGCGAGAAAGAGGGAAATATTTTCCTCGACATGAAAAAGGAACTAAGGCTTATGATGGAAAAGCTAAAGGTTCAGAAGATCGTTGCGGCGGAGATCCAAACTGGTTTAAAGAAATTTAAACAGTGGATCTCCGATTTATGGAAGATACATTTGAAGGCAAAAGCAGCAGATTCTAGACTTTATATTGGCCAAAAGAACTGCTAAATTGATAGAGCCGAAAAGCAAATAGTAAGAGAACGCGTCCAGGCAAAAGCAATGAGAGCTCTGGTCTTAGAGTGTAACAGGAAAAAAAAGACGGTCGACATTCACCTCCAAAAACCAAGAAGTCTAGGAGGCCGTCAAAGCCCTTAGCTAATAAGCCTAAGGTTCCAAAAAAGTTAAAAAGAAGAAAGCACCTCCAATTATTCCTCCCAAAGCAGTAGTGGAGCCTATAAGGCCCAGGAAATCGACGCTCTTGGTGCGGGTTTTCCAGGGACAGACAAACGCCTATGACCTTGGGAAGCTAGAAAAGAGGTGGACTCTGGCTCCTGTCAGCCCACGGTGGTGGGTACAATGCCCACAAAGCAGGGTAACCTTCTCCTACGTGTACCAAATTTCAGCATCTTAAGTCAAGTAGTTTGGAAGATTATGGGCGGGGACAAGGTCATTTTTTCAAATTTTTTTTAAAAAATCGTACTTTATCGCTAGTAAACACCATGAAGACCGCCTTTACGAAAGTTCTATATAATTTTCCTGTAAACTACACGTAAATTCACATACGTATACAAAATTTAAGCATCCTATGACAAATAGTTTATAAGATTAGGGGAAGGGGCATGGTCATTTTTTCAATTTTTTTTTAAAAATCGTACTTTTTGGCTAGAAAACACTATTAAGACCGGCTTTACGAAAGTACTCTATACTTTTCCTAAAATCTACACGTAAATCTACATACTGTACCAAATATCAGCAACCTAACTCCAATAGTTTTGAAAATTAGGGGAGGGCATGGTCATTTTTTCGAATTTTTTTTAAAAAATCCTACTTTTTGGCTAGTAAAAACTATGAAGACCGCCTTTACGAAAGTTCCCTATAATTCTCCTGTAATCTACACGTAAATCTACATACGTGTACCAAATATTAGCATCCTAAGACAAATAGTTTAGAAGACTATATAGGGGGGGGGGGGCATGGTTACTTTTTTAAATTGTTTTAAAAAAATCGTAATTTTTAGCTAGAAAACACTATGAAGACCGCCTTTACGAAAGTTCTTTATAATTCTCCTGTAATTTACACGTAAATCTACATAAGTGTACAATATTTCAACATCCTAAGACAAATAGTTTAGAAGATTAAGGGGGGGACATGGTCATTTTTTCGAATTTTTTTTTAAAAATCCTACTTTTTGGCTAGTAAACACTATGAAGACCGCCTTCGCGAAAGTTCTCTATTATTTTCCAGTAATCTACACGTTAATCTACATACGTGTAGCAAATTTCAGCATCCTAAGACAAATAGTTTAGAAGATTAAGGGAGGAGGGGCATGGTCATTTTTTCAAATTTTCTTTTAATAAATCGTACTTTTTGGCTAGTTAACACTATGAAGACCGCCTTTTCGCAAGTTCTCTATAATTTTCCTGTAATCTACACGTAAATCTACAAACGTGTACCAAATATCAGCAACCTAACTCAAATAGTTTGGAAGACTATAAGGGGGGGGGGGGGGATATGGTTATTTTTTTTAATTTTTTTTAAAAAATCGTACTTTATGGTCAGTAAACACAATGAAGACCGACTTTACGTAAGTTCTCTTTAATTCTCCTGTAATCTACACGTAAATCTACATACGTGTACCAAATATTAGCAACCTAAATCCAATAGTTTGGAAGATTAGGAGGGGGCATGGTCATTTTTTCGAATTTTTTTTTAAAAATCCTACTTTTTGGCTAGTAAACACTATGAAGACCGCCTTCGCGAAAGTTATCTATAGTTTTCCTGTAATCTACACGTTAATCTACTTACGTGTACCAAATTTCAGCATCCTAAGATAAATAGTTTAGAAGATTAAGGGGAAGGGGAATGGTCATTTTTTCTAATTTTTTTTAAAGAATCGTACTTTATGGTTAGTAAACACCATGAAGACCGCCTTTATAAAAATCCTCTATAATTAACCTGTAATCTACACGTAAATCTACATACGTGTACCAAATTTCAGCATCCTAAGATAAATAGTTTGGAAGATTAGGAGGGGGCATGTTTATTTTTTCGAATTTTTTTTAAAAAATCCTACTTTTTGGCTAGTAAACACTTTGAAGACCGCCTTTGCAAAAGTTCTCTATAATTTTCCTGTATTTTACACGTAAATCTACAGACGTGTACCAAATATCAGCAACCTAACTTTAATTGTTTGGAAGATTAGGAGGGGGCATGGTCCTTTTTTCGAATTTTTTTTAAATAATCCTACTTTTTAGCTGGTAAACACAAGAAAGACCGCCTTTACGAAAGTTCTCTATAATTTTCTTGCAATCTACACGTAAATCTACATACGAGTAGCAAATTTCAACAACCTAAGTCAAATAGTTTAGAAGACTATAAGACGGGGGACATAGTTATATTTTAAATTTTTATAAAAAAATCGTAATTTTTAACTATAAAACACTATGATGTTACGTTTACATTACAACTAATTTTTTTTTATTATTATTAAAATAATTTATATTGCGTAATTTATATGATTATTATTGTTATTTATAATAATTTTTGCATAATAATTAATTGTTTTAAATATTATTATTATTTATAATGATTATTGCATAATAATTAAATGTTGTCCATATTAATATATTATTTATAATGATTATTGCATAATAATTAAATGTTGTCCATATTAATATATTATTTATAATGATTATTGCATAATAATTAATTGTTGTCAATATTAATATATTATTATTGCATAATAATTTATTTTTATTAATGTTAATTATAATATTAATGTTGAATTGCATAAAAATTATTGAACGCAATATTTCATTATTTTATAATTGATGCAAGTTTAATCTAAGCATTCAGTACAAGTTGAGTAAGAAGAAATGAAAGAGAGAGAGCGAGCGAGAGAAATAAGGAGAAAGAAAGAGTAAGAAAGAATAGCTTACACGCTATAGCATGTCGTGCGTCTCACTACGTCTAATTGCGCATGCTTGACTCTTTTGCGCAAATAAAGAGAAAGAAAGAAAACGCAAAGACGAAGGAGAAAAGGAAATAAAGACTATTGCAATTTTCTATGTTTTTCAACTTTCGACCCATTATTAAGCATCAAAATTTATGTTGTCTATGAGTACATATTATTAATGAATACATTAATATACACACATCTATATATTATTATTTATATTTTTATGAAAAAACACATAGATTTAAACTGTATTAAGATTGTAAATCTATGCTCGGTGATGTAATGTCAAGCGCATTGCTGACCCAGATGACACCGATCGAGAGTAAAAGAAATAAAAGGAACAAGAGAATACGTATGAAACATACTGATAATGCCTACAACTCTTAATTACAGTACACGTCTTTTAAATTTGATAATCAATTGTAAATTATCACAATTCAACACATTGAGATGTAGACATTATTAAAACTATAAATATTTTTATTACATTATAAATACCTATGTAAATATACATATATATATCTCTCTATATTATAAAAAGATTTCGCCGCCGCCGCCGCCGCCGCCGCCGCCGCAGATTCAGAAATTCGGGCAAATGTCCATATGGGATAGGCTTTCGAATTTGGTAAAATACCCAATTCTTTCGGGAAAATGTCCATTTTACCAAATTCGAAATCTTAAATCAAAACTCATGAATGGCCTATCCCAAGTGGACATTTACCCGAATTCGGTAAAATGGACATGTCTTTTTTTTCGAATTCGAAATCCCACATTGCAAAACTGTTTCAAGAATTCGGGTAAATGTCCATTTGGGATAGGCTTTTGAATTCTTTCGGGAAAATGTTCGTTTGACTGTTTGGGATAGGCTTTCGAATTTGGTAAAATACTCAATTCTTTCGGGAAAATGTCCATTTTACCAAATTCGAAATCTTAAATCAAAACTCATGAATGGCCTACCCCAAATGGACATTTACCCGAGTTCGGTAAAATGGACATGCCCCTTTTTTCGAATTCGAAATCCCTTATTGCCAAACTGTTTCAAGAATTCGGGTAAATGTCCATTTGGGATAGGCTTTCGAATTCTTTCGGGAGAATGTCCGTTTGACTGTTTGGGATAGGCTTTCGAATTTGGTAAAATACTCAATTTTTTCGGGAAAATGTCCATTTTACCAAATTCGAAATCTTAAATCAAAACTCATATATGGCCTATCCCAAATGGATACAGAATAGCATCTAATTACAATTAAAAAAAAACTGGACTCTTTTAATTTTTGCTGTTTGAAATAAAACGTTTTTTATGTCTCCTGTAAAATTTAAAAAAACCGAGTTGAGCCCTTTTCGAAATACGCTATTCAATTATTTTTAATTAATTTTCAACATTCTTAACTATTTATCCCAAAATTAAATTATTTTGTAACTTTGAAAATTACATTTATCAATTTTTATTTTAATTTCTGAAATTTTAAAAATAATTTTTCAATTATCTTATCCCATTTACTATTTTCTAACTCACTTTTACATTATTTTTTCGAATAAGCAATTATTTTTATTAAATTTTATTTGATTCCCTAAATTTTCATTTACACAATTAAATAAATAAGTAAGTAATAAAATAAGCAAACGAAAATGGTTTTTGATTAAATAAATGATGTTTATTATATTATTATTATTTTTATAAAATTATTTTATAAAATTTTTTACCACGTTTTTTACATAATCTTTATAAAATGTTACTAATTTATTTTTATTTAGGTTTTGAGATACGAAATTGGTTACTTCCCTGTAGGGTATCTTGGAAACGAATTCATTGAAATATAAAATTTTTAATTAATTAATTTAATTTTAAAAAAATAATTAGTATAAACAAAATAATATTTGATTTGTAATTTAATTTTAATGAAATTGGCTAAAAACCAATAGAAATAATTAATAATTATAGAAGGCTAATAAAATATTTATTTTGTAAATAGGTATCTGGATTCACAGAGATGAGATGCCTTCAATTCGGGTAAATGTCCATTTGGGACAGGCTTTCGAATTCTTTCGGGAAAATGTCCGTTTGACTGTTTGGGATAGGCTTTCGAATTTGGTAAAATACTCAATTCTTTCGGGAAAATGTCCATTTTACCAAATTCGAAATCTTAAATCAAAACTCATGAATGGCCTACCCCAAATGGACATTTACCCGAGTTCGGTAAAATGGACATGCATCCCGAATTGCCAAACTGTTTCAAGAATTCGGGTAAATGTTCATTTGGGATAGGCTTTCGAATTCTTTCGGGAGAATGTCCGTTTGACTGTTTGGGATAGGCTTTTGAATTCAGATTCAGAAATTCGGGCAAATGTCCATATGGGATAGGCTTTTGAATTTGGTAAAATACCCAATTCTTTCGGGAAAATGTCCATTTTACCAAATTCGAAATCTTAAATCAAAACTCATGAATGGCCTATCCCAAGTGGACATTTACCCGAATTCGGTAAAATGGACATGTCTTTTTTTTCGAATTCGAAATCCCACATTGCAAAACTGTTTCAAGAATTCGGGTAAATGTCCATTTGGGATAGGCTTTTGAATTCTTTCGGGAAAATGTCCGTTTGACTGTTTGGGATAGGCTTTCGAATTTGGTAAAATACTCAATTCTTTCGGGAAAATGTCCATTTTACCAAATTCGAAATCTTAAATCAAAACTCATGAATGGCCTACCCCAAATGGACATTTACCCGAGTTCGGTAAAATGGACATGCCCCTTTTTTCGAATTCGAAATCCCTAATTGCCAAACTGTTTCAAGAATTCGGGTAAATGTCCATTTGGGATAGGCTTTCGAATTCTTTCGGGAGAATGTCCGTTTGACTGTTTGGGATAGGCTTTCGAATTTGGTAAAATACTCAATTTTCTGACAATTTTCGACAAATTTTACCAGTGATAAAAAATGGATGTAAAAAATTAATTATTCAAGAATCTATAAAATTTTTCAGTCTTTGGAATAAATTTAAAATTTTTAAATTGACTAAAAATATGAGAACATCGAATGCTGATTTTTCAAAATTTCTTTTAAATATAGGTGAAGGTAAAATTAAGTCATTTTCAATTCCTGAAGAATGGAAAACAAATGATGTTTGTTCTAAAATTTTTGGCTCAGATATTAAAAAAGAAGATGATATTTCAAAATTTGCAATCCTGGCATGTCATAACGATGATATAAACATATTAAACAACAAAATATTAAAAAAAATAAAAGATAAAGAGAAAATTTATTACAGTATAGATTATATAAAAAATAAGGGAATGGATCTAACTGATGAAGGTTTACAATTAAATTATCCAAATGAGTATTTAAATTCTTTAAAAATTCCTGGCCTACCTATCCATAAACTAACTTTAAAAATTGGCGCCATAGTAATGCTTATAAGAAATATAAGCATTAATGATGGGTTATGCAACGGTACCAGATTAAAAATTTTAGAGTTATATAAATTTAATATAAAAGTTTTAATAATAACTGGAAGTAAACAAGGTACCACTGCATTTATTCCGAGAATAACTTTGGACACTGGAGAATTTTCAAATTTACCGTTTATTTTATTTAGAAAACAATTCCCAATAGTTTTGGCATTTGCAATAACAATTAATAAATCTCAAGGTCAAAGTTTTCATAAATTGGGTATTTTTTTTAATAAACCTTTATTTTCTCATGGTCAATTATATGTGGCATTGTCAAGATGCACAGATCCAGACAATTTATTTATTGAATGTAATGATGATAATGATGAAGATCCAAAACATATAAATAACATTGTTTGGACCGAAATTTTTGATTAAATTTTGTTAGAGACAAATATCGAAAATAACCATTTATATTAAACATTTTTTATTTATTTAAAATTTTTAACAAATTAATTAAACAAATTAATTTAAAACAACAATTTAATGTCATTGAAAAATAGTTTTAATTTTTTTAATTTCTAAAAAACTGAACAAATTTAATTTCTTTGAAAATGTTTTTTAACATTACGTGGATCCTAATAATTCGTGTAAAATTACAAATATAAACCAAATTTAAAATAAATTTTAAATTTTAAATATTTTATAGAAGATATATTTATTTTTCTAAATAATGCTTTTATAGAAGATATATTTATTTTTCTAAATAATGCATTTTATATAATCTTTACAAAATATAACTGAGGGTCCATAAGGTGTTACGCGCGACTTTCGTTGGCCCCGTGTTCAGTGAGTTTTCGCTGAACGCGGGGCCAACGAAAGTCGCGCGTAACACTTTATGGACTCAGGACCCTCAACTAATCTTTTTTTATTTAGATTTTGAGATACGAAATTGGTTACTTCCCCGTAGTGTATCTTGGTAACAAATTCATTGAAACATAATAAGAAATTTAATTAATGAAATATTCATTTTATAAAATAGTAATAGATTTTAACGATTTCAATGAAATTGGCTAAAAACCAATATTAATATAAAATTAATGAAGTATGAACTAATTATCAATTTTATGTAATAGGAGTTTCAAGTATTTTTCAACCAAATTTAAAAATATTTAAAATATTACTATATTTTAAATATAGTAATATTTAATAAATTTAATACTTTAAATTTAATATTTAATATTTAATAAATATAGTAATATATTCATTTTATATTTCATTTTATTTTATTTAACATCTTTTTAATTTCCAGAAAATAAATATAAAATTTAATGGGGGGGTTGGCGCGCGAAGCGCGCAGGGGGGCGAAGCCCCCCTAGTATATATATGTATATATATATGTATGTAAGAATGCGAGTATACAAAAGTGTATTTGTACGCATATAAGTATAATTGGATTTTAAAAGATTATTAATATTATATTCTTATTGTAAAACTTATCGAAAATGTCATCGAATGCATTATAATTTGCATTAATTTTTATTATTAATTTATAATTATATAATAATAATTATAGTCCTAATTATAATTATAATTATATAATTACAATTATAATACTGCGTATTATTTATAATTATAATATTATAATTTGCAATATTATGTAATATTTTTGATCGACAATGCAAGTCTCCTGAGATGAAATTATGACATCATTAGCCCCCACGAAGCATCGAATAAGATGAGCTCCGCCTACCTAAATTATGCTGATTGGCTATTAGATGACCTATTTACATGAAATTGGAAAAACTGTCAACGCCCTATCTTCTATGACCAATAGCATCATCTTACAACTCTATAAAAGCTCCGGAACTCTATGCCGCAGCGTCACTTTTCTTCAGTTCTAGTTTTGTTAAATACATTACAAGTAGTTAAGTTGTCCCATCAGTGTAAGCCTTTTGTATCAATTTCTGAAACCGGGTTCTGATTTTTAAAAGTCTAATAAGTATTGTAACAAATATCGAATTTAGACAAAGTCAAACGGATCCAAAGTACTCAGATTGAGACATTTGGTATTGATGTAAAGCTTTGGTCAAAATACGATATTTGATTTGTTAAATTTCGTCAAGCGATAACTTACAAAATCCTACTCGTTAAGACTTCCAACCACACAAAAATCTAAATTATAAGTGAACAACGAAACCAAATAATTCAAAAAAACCAAAGAAAAGTTAGTATTTGGTAAGAATTATTAATATTATTAATACTACTATTACTATATTACTCTGTTAAAACATCTATACTCTTGTATTCTTTATATTCTTGTATTTTTATTCTTATATATCTTATTACATCTTAATAAACCATTTCTCTTTAGATAATCTCTCTTTATTTATATTTCCGATAAAACAATATCATAACTATTCCCATAGAATAGAAAAACAACAACGATCCTACAAATAAAAATTATACACGAGACTTACCACCTCGTGTGAACATTTACTAACGACCTCCGAAATTTATATTAAATTTTATCGATCACGCGAAGTATATAACGTCTTTTGTTATAAACGTAACAGTTAGTAAATTTTCTGGTGGCAGCGGTGGGATAGTTGCCAAATTTTGATATTGTTTTAATTAACAATCTTTCAGGCTTTTCCCTTCTAACAAGACTAAACACCAAAAAGATTCGATTTCGATTATTCCTATCTTCTAAAATTCCTACTGATGTATGTGTAATTGTTAGAGGACTAATTATTCATACGCCTGTTTGAAATTTATTTACCATTATTATTATTTATCATTATTATATAAGGTGTTGTTCATGCAGTGAAATTCGTCATTTCAGCCATACAATATTAAACTCTTATTTAAATCCTTATGCAATTTATTAAAACCAATTAAAAATTATATATACGCGATTTTATAATAATTTTTCAAGTTATATTAATTTTTATTGCTTGGTGATTTGTCAGTACACTTATGTGCGTGAAATATCAAAGAATCTTACACCGATCTAATTGATCAGTGACAAAGATTAAGATATTTTTGAATGCTTGTGTATTAATTTTAATTAGTTTATAAGTTGTGTGTTTGAAAATAAGCTTTTATTTTTGTTTAAGACATTTAAGTACGGCAATCACTTATGTCTTAGTTTTTAAGTTGTATGATTGAAAATAAGCTTTTATTTTTGTTTAAGACATTTAAGTACGGCAATCACTTATGTCTTAGTTTTTAAGTTGTATGATTGAAAATACGCTTATATTTTTGTTTAAGACATTTAAGTACGGCAATCACTTATGTCTTAGTTTTTAAGTTGTATGATTGAAAATAAGCTTTTATTTTTGTTTAAGACATTTAAGTACGGCAATCACTTATGTCTTAGTTTTTAAGTTGTATGATTGAAAATATCAAAGAATCTTACACCAATCTAATTGATCAGTGACAAAGATTAAGATATTTTGAATGCTTGTGTATTAAGTTTAATTAGTTTATAAGTTGTGTGTTTGAAAATAAGCTTTTATTTTTGTTTAAGACATTTAAGTACGGCAATCACTTATGTCTTAGTTTTTAAGTTGTATGATTGAAAATATCAAAGAATCTTACACCAATCTAATTGATCAGTGACAAAGATTAAGATATTTTGAATGTTTGTGTATTAAGTTTAATTACTTTATAAGTTGTGTGTTTGAAAATAAGCTTTTATTTTTGTTTAAGACATTTAAGTACGGCAATCACTTATGTCTTAGTTGTAAATGGTATGTTTGAGAATGATGAAAACCAGGCAATAAATACATTTATTTTAATTAAAACTTGCTTGTTTTTTTTTGTCGATACATCCACACAATTTTTGAGCCAACCCATCAAAAAGGAAAGACCCAAATTTAAAATAAATGAATTCAAATAACAAAAAGGAACCAAAGTATAGTAAGGCTAACAGAAAGAGAAACATTGAACGAAAGTGGCAAGAAATTAAAAAAAAGAATTATTTCCAGACTGTTCAGAAATTCTTCCCGAATTGGACCCAACAAAAGTAGCCAGTAGAGAACAAGAGTTAAATACTTTAATTGCCGAATTAGAACAAGAATTAAAAGAACACACACAAAAATTAAAATTACAGAATAAATAAAAAACTTTTTATCAATTGTTTTAATTTTGAACTTTAGTTCCTTGCCCTAGAAATCATCTTGCTGAATTCAAAATTTTTAAAAAAATACTTACGAACAAGAATAATTTTTGAATAATTCCAGAAATATACTGTATTTTAAGGCAAAATAAGCTTCTAAATAATACATATATTTTTGTTTACCATATGTTTCTAAATAAAAGTGTTATAAAATCATATTTTCTAAAATTAGAGATTGTACCTAATCTTGATTTTCCAAAGGGTGACATTCAAACTTTAAAATACCCTAAATCAACCCTTGAAGAATTGACCGCGGAATACGATTTATCAAAACCAATTTATTCGATACACCACAAAACTGGTCCCGCACACGAAAGAACATTTTTCGTAAAGTGCGTAGTCGAAGATTTTTACGATAATAATTTTTTTGAAGAAATTGGAAACGGCGAAAGGCGAATTATCCACTCGGAACATTCTGCGGCTAGGAAAATTTTAGAATCCTTAAATAACGTTTACTATTTCAGCGAGGAAAAATCGGAAAAACCAGCCGAAATTTTCGCGATATCTGCCCTTACTCAAAACCCAATCAAACCAAAAATTAAATTGTACAAGTGGACAAATTGCTGCGAATTTTGCTTTTTTCGTGGTCACACCCTCTCATCTTGTCGTAAATACAAACGGAACCTTAACAAGTCAAAAAAATAATAATTTTTCAGTTAATTCTATTTTTACCAATACAAAAGGTTATTTTTATGCGTTTCTAATTTATGTCACCGCGTGGAAAAAGAAATAAGTATATTACAGAATACGTCGATTCATACACCCAAACAAACATGCCTAACGCCGGGACTGAAACCGAAGGTGATAATGATGGAACATTGGGCACCGAAATAGACCATAACATTACCACTGAAATGGTTACGAACGTAGCAGAATGCATTGCGTTGCAGCAAGGCATACTAAACGTTCAATATTTCGATGGTAAAAATATGCGTGTTAGAGACTTTATACAAGACATACAAAATGGCGCGGCATATGTTCCTGTAACAAGCTAAAAGAAATATGTGCAAGCGATTTTAGGCCGTTTAAAAGGAGCTGCTCGAGACAGCGTACGAGACCTCCAAATTGACACTTTGAAAGAATTAATACAGCACTTAAAGAAACGATTTTTACCTTCAAAATCATACCCCTGGTACTTGCAAGAAATAGCCTCTATTAGGATGAGAAAAGGAGAAGGAGTAAACGAATACTATGATAGGCTGTCTCTCTTATGCTCAGGCGCTGAAGCAGCGTTAGAGGAAAAATATGGGGCAGAAGCAGAAACAATGTGTTCACCTATGAGAGATTGCGCTTTAGAGGCCTTTATTCGTGGACTTCCAGATGATATGTCAACTAATGTGGATGTACGAAACCCAAAGGACTTACCAGAAGCATTACAGGTAGCGCTGCACGTAGAAACCCGTCAAAGAGAACAATTTAGTGGCCCTACTACTTATCGCGTATCAAGACACGACCAACACTTTTCAACCTCTATGCGAGATAAAAGTCCAAGCCCTGGGCCTTTTATAAACCAAAACCCGAGACAACCATTCAATCAAACTACAAACCAACAACCCCCAGTAACCATTTTGAAAAACCCTCATTTTCAACCTCCAAATCCTCAATATCAACACTATCCATACCCTTATCCTTATTATCCATACCCAAACCCCTACCCCTTTTATCCACAACAATTTCCACCGTCTCATGAACAAACAAATAGGGCTTATAATCCGAAACCTTATAATTCTCCAACCCCACCTCGTTCTACATCTCCAGCACCACAAAAACGAAACGATTTAAACTTAAACCACGCTCGATGGAATGGCGCGACACCGAGCGACACGAAAACCGAGCGCCAAGTAAGTGTGAAATTTCTGGAAACCCCCGAAATATATTCCAAGCAATCGGAGAATGCCGCGAGTCCCCAGTAATTGAAATTTCGGCCCCTGAATTTAGAAATTCTAGAGCTAGACTTTTGGTTGATACAGGCGCGGACGTGAATATTATTAAACTAAATCAATTAAAACCAGAACTATTAGTAGACCCTACAGAAGCTCTCGAACTTTCGGGTATAACAAAACTTAGAGCTAATACGTTAGGAACTATTACATTGACAATCAGAAAAACACCTATCAAATTTCACGTTGTTACGACAAATTTTCCAATTACCACCGATGGTATATTAGGAAGAAATTACCTTAGACAGGAAAGAACAGAAATTTCGTTCTGGCATAATACCATCGTCACTCACTCAGATCCTACCAAACATATACCCTTTATTGATCAAGAATCATTAGAAAGCGAACCAACTAAAATTAAGACCCCTAAAATCTTTAAAATTCAAGCAAGAATGCGAGAATCCATCCCTGTTGATCCATCCAAAAAGGCAAAACCGTTGTCTGATTTATTAAAAAAGGACAAGAAGTTCATTTGGACCCCTGAACACGAAGAAGCATTCACAATTCTCCGAAATGCTCTTTGCAAAGAACCTATTTTACAATATCCGGATTTTAATAAAAAATTTACTCTAACAACTGATGCATCAGATTATGCCATTGGAGCGGTACTAAGTCAAGAAAAGGATGGATTTGATCATCCAGTAGCATATCTATCTCGACTTTTGACTGGCCCAGAAAGAAATTATTTTACCACAGAAAAGGAATGTCTCGCAGTACTGTATGCAGTCAGATATTTTCGTCCTTATTTATACGGAAAAGAATTCTTATTAGTAAGCGATCACGAGCCTCTACGCTGGATAGGCAGTATAAAAGATCCAGGCCAAAGACTTGTACGTTGGCGTTTGAAACTACGAGATTACCAGTATACCTTTAAATATAAACCTGGAAAGTTAAATTGTAACGCAGACGCATTATCAAGAAACCCAACTGACGTCAGCGACGGATTCCAACCTCAAATATTTATGATCACACGAAGTAGCAGGAAAAAGATGGAAGAACCATCAACCTCCAGTAAAAATCCGATTAAAACCTCGCCCAAAAATTACTGCAAAACCCCCAGAGGATCCGAATGCGAGCACAATTGGAGGAAGATCTCATCCACGAAAAGCAAAGGAAAAAAAACCAATTAAAATCCCAGAAGAAGACAGTGAAGAAAAATCAGATGAATCTGACTCAGAAGAAGAATCTATGGAAAATGTTCAGATTCCGATTTGGAAGAGAAGGTCAAGCGTACTCCCAAGCCTCGACGTAACTTCAGATTCTGCTAAATTTCCTACTCCATTAAAGAGTGCTCCAATTATTAACACCACAGAACCAATTTTCGACAAAGAATTCGAAATAGAACAAAGTGATCCAGTGACTGATCCATCACTTGTCGCAATTCCACTAGAGGAACCTGCACAAAGTGAATCAGACACAGAAGATGAAATCTGCAACCAAACTACTAATACATCGTTGTTAAGCAAAAATTTGAAAGACCAAATCCGGAATTCCATAGAAATTTTTAATAAATCTTTATTAAAACATCAGTCGAACCTCGAGTCAGAGGAAGAAATCGATGAATCTGACGAAGATCCACTCCCCACTGCCGTATCAGAAGGAGAGAAAGACCAAGAGCTACTAAAGACTCTAGAAAATCTTGACCCATACGATACAGATAATGAAGATGCCGAATTAAATGAAAGAATTGAAAAACTAATTCGAAATACCGAAAATCTAACCGGCCTAACGACGGAAACGGTCCAACCCCAAAATTTCGACGACGAAAGTGAACTGCACCAACGCGATTCTAATACAACTAAGTCCAGTGACAATGAAATGAATAAAGAGGAAAACCGACAGGATTCAACTAACATAATAGGCGAAGATATTGAAGAACAAATTTCAGTCGACCCTGGAACACCTTTAACATCTCAAGGAGTTACTACCCCTCTCACTTCATCCAAGCCTAGGGCAAGATCTACGCCATTTCCACATGGACCTACGTTATATCCAACCATTCAGGAAGAAGATGAAGGGAATTTAACCACAAAACTAAAAGAAAAACTACCACGAAAGTTGCACACGGATGTAAATATTGAAACAAATTTACCTCCTATTAATGCAAAGGATGTAGAAGAATCCGAACAAATATTATCAAACCCTACTATGGTCCCAAATGTTAAAGATAAATCGACCCAGTCTATTCCTAAAACCAATGAATTAGAAAATCTAGCGAAAGGATTATATATGAGGAATATGTCCATTCAAGGATGTAGAGAGAATCTCACATATATCCGAGATAATTACGTTCACTTTACGTCAGCTCAGTGCGAATTCTTAACGCCAATAGATAAATTATTTATCGATTTAGGCATTATAGACCCAGAACAAATAAAACTACAAAACCCAAAATTAGGACAAATACTGATAACACCTCGCGGAAGCTACAAAGTCTTCTCAGTGATAATTAAGTGTAAACACAGCGATGACTTAAACAAAGCTAATTTAAGAATTGCTCTTGAAAATTTACAAAACTTAATTATGAATGCAAAAATTAAGACATTGCGACTTTCTTTGTTAGGAAATTATTTAGAAAACATAAAAGCAAACCATTTAGCTGAAATGCTAACAGATATATTTTATGAAAACACGTTAACTATAACATTATGTTATGGTACAGCACAGAATCCACCCACAGAAAAACGCCTTAAAATAATTTCCGAAATGCACGAGAGTCTTATAGGAGGTCACAAAGGTATGACTAAAACATACCGTAGAATCAGAGAACGTTTTGTTTGGACAGGAATGAAAAATGATATTATAGAATTCATCAGACATTGTAAACCTTGTCAGGAACAGAAGGTTGTTAGATCCAGGATACGAGAACCCATGCTAATCACCGATACCCCGATAGACACCTTCGATAAAGTTTCCCTTGACACGGTTGGAAAACTTCCCACCACCCCAGATGGTAATAGGTATATTCTAACCATCCAAGATAATTTGTCTAAGTACTGTATTGCAGTACCTGTGCCTGATATTTCAACCGCTACAATAGCTCATGCCATAGCTAAAAACCTTTTTGCTCAGTTCGGCGCTCCGCGAGCAATACTAACCGACAGAGGAGGGAGTTTTGTTAGTAAGCTTATGAACCACTTATGTCGAATATTTGGAGTTAAGCAATTGACAACATCCGGTTATCGACCACAAACGAACGGATCATTAGAACGAAGCCACACTGTTCTGATGGAATTTATAAAACACTATGCGAAACACTTCGACGATTGGGATCGCCTTATCCCATTCGCCATGTTTTCTTATAACACTTCCGTTCATGAGGGAACAAATTTCACCCCTTATGAAATTGTTTTCGGAAAAATTGCTAGGGCCCCAACAGCTTTCCCAGCAGATGAAAAACTAATGACCTACGGCACCTATTTGCGAGAATTAATAACACGACTCAATGAGATAAAAATTTTAGCTGCTAAAAATTTAATTCAAGCAAAAAACCGTTCTAAAATAAATTATGATAAAAGTTGTAAAGAATTTCAAGGAAAAGTTGGTGGACTAGCATACGTTTTAAAAGAACCCAGAACTAATAAATTTGATAAAAGATACCACGGCCCATATAAAATTATCGATATAACAGATAAGCACAACGTCATTCTTGAAGGTGATGAAGGACAACGATTCCAGAAACACATGGATAAAATTAAAATAGCCTATGAATGAGACCAATGCTGCTGGTCTGATTGAGCGTTGCTGATATTAAGAAAGTAAATAAAATTTCTTATAGCAGTCAATGTTCAGATAGTCTAGGAGTAATAAACAACCTTTATTCGCATTTGGATTGGGTATGCAAAACATGTTTTGTTATTACCTTCTTAACAAACTAAAACACTACTTTCCAATACCTTCTGATGAAAAATTAGAAAAAGAGAAATATTTTATTTTCTATTTTTAGCCTATATCACCATGAACAAGGAGGAACCTGAGGATGGATTAAGTCCTAAATATTTTGAACTATATGAGAAATTACACATTGAAGGACTTGAAACAGAAGAAGCAATATTTGTCATTCATTTAATCGAAAAGTATCCTTTCCTATTTGGTTCATGTACGATGTCAGCACCCTTAATGGAACACAAGATAATAACAGCACAAGGAAAAGTTTTCAGAAAACACTATAAAAGGGTAACTGAATTCACAGCAGAACAACAAACAGATATACTCGCTCAAATTAACGCACTTATATCTCACAACATCATTGTAGCATCAGATTCTAAGTACAATAATGAAATAAGAGTTTCCCGAGAAAATTCAATAGAAGGCAACATACCAGTATGGCGAATAAAAGTCCCCTTCCAAACATTAAACCGACAAATCATCTCTTCACCACCAGATTACAAACCCGCTAAAGAAATCAGAGATATTATAAATAAAAATATTTACTTTTCGATTATAGAAATGAAGGATCTGTACCATCGTATTCAAATAAATCAAAACGATGCAAATAAAACCGCTTTTACCACTCCGATCGGAAAATATCAATTTACCACACTATCGCCATTTATAAAAGGATCTGCGACTTCATTTCTTAAATTACTACGTCAAATTTTCCCAAACGAAGAAGAAAATCTCATAACTTTTCTCCCCACCGGAATAATGATAGCAACCCTTACTTTTGAAGCACACAAAAGAGCTTTAGCAAATATTTTTGACACGTGCCTATTTTATGTTATACCTTTTGAGCCGACTAATTTGAGACTTTTTAGATCAAACTTCGACTGTCTAAGGTATATAAGCAAAATTTCAGGTACCACATTTAATACTAATCAATCCCCAAACTACTCAAAAGAGCTGTTACTTACGATAGTAATTGTAGAAATAGGATTTAACACAATCCTTTCTGAAACCGATACAAAAGAGAATACAGTGATTGGGAATTGTTCTCGAAAATTTTTCGGACCTGAAATGGCTTACAATCTACATGAGCAGACATGTTTTGCTATTATACACAGTATTAAAAATTTTGAAAAATTAATTGGCAATAACCACATCTCGTTCTACGATGGAAGAACTGGCATCGAATGGTTACAAACACTAGCAAAAGGATTTAAGTTCATGCACTGGTTATTAACCGTAGAAAAATTAAACTGGACCTATTTAGCTTCTGATAAAATTTAAAAATAAGGGGAATCTTTTTTATAACATCTAAACTAATACACTTTTATTATTTTTTTTTATTTTCCAAATCTTGAATTGAATCATTACAATTATAGGTAAATATGGAAGAAAATCCAGTAATATCATCTGAAGAATATATACGAACCTTCGAAGAATTAGAAACAGAGCAGGTGGATACAGAAGAAGTTAAGGTTGTAACAGAACTGATGTGGAAATATTTCCCTCTATTTACTCTATGTTCATTTGACCCTTTTCCACAACTACAACACCATATTGTTACAACAAAACATCTTCCTTTTAAAGCCAAATATAAAACATCAGGAACTTATTCTAGAGAACAAAGACGAAATATATTCCTCCAAATGACTCAGCTAAAATCTGCAGGAATTTTGAATCTCTCGAACTCAAAATATAATAATCAAATAACAACAACATTAAGATGGACACCATCTTCACAACAATTTATGTGGAAGGTCACACTTGATTTTAAATATTTAAACTCAATAATTATTGTTTGGCCATCACAATTTAATACTATTGAAGAAATCAGAGCCAAAATCGACCAAGCTAATAAAATATCTATTTTCGACTTGATGGATCTATATTCGCGAATAGAAATACAGCTAAACGATAGAGATAAAACCTCATTCATAACCCCCGTTGGAAGATATAAATTTAATCGTCTAACATCAAGCATCAAAGGTTCTGACTTGACCTTTTTCAGAATTTTAAGAATCATATTACCTAACGCGGAAAAGAATAAAGATATAACATTCTATCAAAACGGTATTATAGTAACAAGCAAAACCTTAAAGGAACATTCAGATAATCTGTCAACGATATTCCACGCTTTTGGAATTCATGGTATTACTATTCAAGCATCTCGATGCAAATTTTTCTTAAACAAAATTGACGCACTTGACTTTTTAAATGATGAGTTAAATTCTGAAAATCAAGGATTCATTCCATATCCATTATATTCTGGACAACTAATTTTATATTTTCAAATACTAAAAAGAAAACTTCGAACTGTCCTGCTGAACATAAGGAGAACAGAATTAAATTAATAACAAAATCAAGCCGACATTTCCAACAACCGGAGCAAAATTACACAGAAAATGAAAAAGTGTGTTTAGCTATTGTCCACGCAAAAAGAAGATTTAGTCAATTTTTGGGAAATAATTTTATTTTACTACCGAACGGGCATAATGCATTGACTTGGCTGAGTAATCTCAATATTAATAACAATCGACTACACCGATGGTTAGTTGAACTGAACACAGGACAATGGATGTTAACTCAGTACAATTAACAAACATTTGATATAAAATCCATGTACCAAACTTCAACTTCATTCATTTTCACATCAAATAAAAATATAACCTTCTATATATGTTCAAAAATAACATTTTATATACCTTGGATTTCTGCAGGTGAAGCTTGACGATGTTATTGCTTTGGAACTTCTCATCGCAGTTACAATAACAAATGGACACTCTGAAAATTATCAAATCACGAGATTTGATAAAAACCCAGGTTTATTTTATGAAAGGCTAAAAACGATTAGATTTATTCAAACCTTTTGGAGGTTAACAATATTTATAGATATGGAAAAATTACAGAACAATCTTTCAATAAAGTTATTAACGAAAGAAATTGACCAAGTATACAGCAATTGTGCAAGACCATACACTGAACCTTGTGAACAAGCAATACGGCCGCATACTTTAAAAGAAAAGATTGCCCAAGCCAACAATGTTTTTCAAGATGCAACAAGTTTATTTCTTGATATCAAAGACACATCGCTAAACATGGAAAATTTACCGGTAAGCATCAGAAAACGAAGATCTCCTTTTGATTTTATTGGCAAAGGTTTAAAACCCATTATAGGCATATTAACTACTGAAGATGGAGACATCTACGAAGAAGCTATAGACGAACTCTACAAAATGAATCGAAATTTATCACATCTAGTCGGTCGCCAAACACACGTAATTCGTTCAGATTTACAGAAATTATATAAGAAAGCCGATCGACACTCAGACGTTTTAAATCATATTAGAACCAATTTGAAAAATTTGAACACTATGACAGAGTCCTTAAACCAAAAACAATACTACACTTATTTGACACAATGGAGTCAAGGGTTAGAATCAAAATTGGACCACTTTATTCACGCTATGAACGAAATAATAAACATAATTTTATCAGGAAGAGAAGGAAAATTTCACCAAGCACTATTAAATTCGGAACAACTTCACGATATAAAAACAAGGCTACAAACAATCAATAAAAATTTTGATTTTCCTTTACAAACATCTAGGATTTTAGCTGAAGAATTGTCCACAATTGCCAAGACAAAAATTGGATACCACAAAGGAAAAATTCTAGTTACAATAGATCTCCCTTTATTAAGTAAAACTACCTATAAATTATATAAGATACATTCTTATCTAATCCCACAATACACCGAACCACAAAATTATTCTGCGTATATAATTCCTGAAACACCATATATAGCCGTATCTGAAGACCGACGCTCATATATTAACATGGATCAAGAGACCTTCAATTTATGCTTGAAAACTGATGCATACGATATATGCGACAACCATGGACCAATTTTTGAAACAAACGTAGTGAAAACCTGCGAGAGTCAATTATTACTCGATCCAAAGGATGAAATTTTAAAGTTATGCGATATCAGAATGAAGGCCAATCCTAAGGGCTCTTGGAGACAAGTAATAACACTAGGTGGATGGTTATTTTCTACACTTAAACAAGAAACAATGATAATCAACTGTCCAGATAACTACGAACGCCAAATAAAATTTTCTGGATTCGGACTACTGCGCCTTGGAAACACCTGTATTGCTAGAGGCCCATACGTGACATTAAATGGTTTATCTATTCAAAACTCTGAGATCGAATACCTTTACGAACCGAATTTATCCCTCAATATATCGGTTATATTACCAAATTCGAAAATTTTAGAAAATATTTCTCAACCAAATGAATATTTAACGATGGACGAATTATTTCAAACAAAAAAATGGAATTTTTCGGAAGAAACATCTGTAATCAATGACCCAATTTGACTTAATATTCAGAAAAAGAAAAATCAAATCATTATTATTTTTACCAGTTATTCTATTTCTTTCCCCCTCCTCTCAATTCTTCCAATAAAGGGAGGTTCCGCTGCGGTACTCAAGAGATTGTCAAACATCCACCCCGGAATATTCGATATCGACTTACCAAATCGGCGACAACGGAGACGACGAACTGGACCAAGATCCCTGACAGGACAGTCGAATAATCGAGGACAACAATTGCAGGCACTAGCACTCGGGGAATGGGAAAGTAAAGAAAATTACCACGGGAATTCACAAAAAACGTATTTAATAATCGGTAATCATTACCTTCCACACTTGATACATACACCAAGGTTAATCTTCTCGTAGAACAAAAATAATCTCGTATTGTCTCTATACTTATAATCACAAAAGAAAGCGTTCGCACGACTTGAGGGAAATCGGCTTTTCTTCTCCAACGGCTGGCGCGCACCTCTTCGTTTCACCCGCTGGATAACACTGATCGACCGGTTGATCGACCGCCGAATTCGTCGCGAAAACTTAGGGGTGGACGCCCCGCCCCTAGTTACAGGTACTGCGTCTCCCTCACTCCTTCGTCCATAACGTCGGTCTCCCTCAGTCGCACTGGAAATACGAGCTGAAACAAATAAAAGAGGGCTCTGCTTCACGCGGGAAAAGACGGAAAAACCCCGCGCAAACAACTCACTCGCAAATAATTGGCTAATTTGCCAATAACGAATTATAAATTCGAATCTCCGGGGATTGCGACGAAGCGGAAGTCGAGCTCAATTCAGGGCCGTAACGACAACAAAACACCCTTGCGGCATCGACTTACAAATAAAGTTCAAAACAACTTAAAAATTAATCAACCATTTAAATAATTACTATCTTAAAAACCACTTAGTCCGTGACGAACTGCTTCGTCACAATCCCCTCCCCTAGGCCGATACTATCTCGTAGTATCGCCTACTCAAATAAACAACAAAACAAAAAAAAACTTCTTTAATAATAAACAACAAAAAAAAAACAACTTTACTCACCCTCGTCACCCCTCCAGAGTATTACTCCTCCCAACCTCCAGAAACACCACCTCCACGACGTTCCTCAAGGAACCTCACGATCGCTGCGTCAATGATGTGCTGCGGCGAATTCCGCAACATTTCCAACAAACGGCCCATCTCTTCTATCAAAGACGGTTCTCGACGCTTCACAGGAATTGGTGCCTCTACCAATTGTGGCTCCGCCACCGGTACCACAACCAACACTGGTTCCACCATCTGCCCCACAGGATTGGCGGGCAATTCGGGTGGTATTTCCATCACTTCCGGAACGTCCATCTGCTCCTGACGACAGTCCGGCGCCTCCACTGGCAATTCGACCACTTCCAGTATCTCCGATCTACTCTCTCCCCCTCTGGACACACTCCTCTCGCTTCCCGAATCCTCCGCCCCTGCCACGGCCGACGAGTCTCGTGATCGTTGAGCCCGACGTTCGAGGTCACGCTGGTGCTGCCACCCAATATAAGCATCCTCACAACGAGGACAACGATTGATTTTGGCCCCTCTTCTGCCACAGTTGTTACAAAAAATGCCCCACTTGGGGTAGGGGCAATTTATCCGTAGATGCCCACGGCGCCAACAGTTGAAGCAACTACCCGGCGGAGGATCCAAGGATGGGACAGTCGGGATTGGTTTCAAATCACCGAACCAAACCCCCTGGGTTTTAATGCGCAATGGCGCTCGTACTACCACCGGAAACTGGAACTCCTCTTCACCATGAACTGGATGCGGCTCACCACCAGAGGGGCCAGGAACAGGTGGAGGGGGGAATCTCCATTCCGGAGGGCCCGGCCGCGTAATTGGACGAGGCGGGGGAGCCGGGGATTCATCCCTCGGACTCACAAAATCATCTTTCCTCAGGTGGCTTTGTCGGATTCCCATCCTTGCCTCCTCTCGCTTACGCTTCAACTCGGCAATTAAGGCCTGACTGCGCCTCTCCTCCTCCCGAAGATGCCGATCCAAGTCCGCGACCGCCCCACTACTATCAGCCTCCACCACTGAATCCTCCTCTTCCATATGCAAAGACAGCGACTCGGACTCTTTAGTGGTGGAAACCACCATACTAGGGCACGCTCGATCCTGGTCCTTTTCACCCCAATTATCTCCTCCTCCTTCAGGAACTTCCAAAAGAGGTTCGACGGGAATCCCTCCGACTGCCCCCTCTTCTTCCTTCTCATTGGCATTTTCGTCCAATTTCCCCTTTTCCCCGTAACTTATCTCCACGATTTCCAGCTCCTTCGCTTCCTTTTCCCCCTCCTGAACTACTTCCTTCCCCTCCAGATTCTCCTCTTTTTCCTCCCCCCTTTTCCTCGATTCCTTGTCCAACTTCTTTGATTTTCTTTCCTTTCTGACCCTTTCCCGGCTTCGATTCTGCGGAGCCAGATCCATTTGAGGAGGGAAAGGTGGAGGAAATTCCTCCCTATTTGCCTCCCTTGTTCGCTGTTTCCGCAAGCTCGGCAAATCCGAGGCCCGAGTCCTTGGTGGCGTCATTGAAGGAAAAATCTATAAGAAAAAGAAAACATTTACTATTACTTATAAAATTGGTTTTCTGGGCGGTATGAAACGTTTCAGATCAGACACATGCACTTTCGTCACGCGGCGATTTTCATTCGTTCTCAACACATACACCGAATCTGACCGCTTTTCTACGATTTCGAACGGCCCCTCGTATTTCGGTGCTAGTTTCGCCGAAAATTTCTTCGCCGCGTTTGACAATTTATGTGTCCGCCACAACACTTAATCACCCACGTGAAATTCCGCCACTCTCTTGTTCCGATTATAGTATGCCGTTTGTTTCTCTCTCTCTTTATCTATAAAACGCGCCACCAGATCTCTCAACGCATCTAACCTCTTTAATCTATCAATCCACACCTCAGGATCAATTCTTTCGACCATTTTCCTACCCTCTACTTCTCTACGCAAACTTTTGACCGGTTTAGGATTCCGTCCGTAATTAAGGAATGCGGGCGAGAACTTAGTTGTCGACTGGACAGCAGTGTTCATAGCATGACGAAACTCATGAACATGCTTGTCCCACTCTCGATGATCCTCCCCTATAAACGTCGCAACCATAGTCTTAAATACACGATTACTCCTCTCGAGAGGATTTGCCTGCGGATGATAAGGCGGCGTGGTGAGATGTTGAACACCATAATCATCCAGGACTGACTTTAGGAATTTATTATCAAATTCCTTCCCATTGTCCGTCAACAAAAATTCTGGAGTCTCCCACCTGAACAAAATTAACTCCTCAAACGCCCGTGCAATGGACTTGCCATCCGCAGATCTCAAAGGTTTGACCTCCACCCAGCGAGAAAATAAGTCTTGAAACACTACCAGATAGCGACACCGACTTTTACTTGGAGGAAATTGCATGCAGTCAGCTGCCACTACCACCCAGGGTCTCTCAACTATCCTCTGTCCCATAAGGCCTTGAGGACCTTCCTGTGAGACCTTATGATACTGACACTGAGGACACGCTCGCACGAATTGTTGCACATCGTGCCACACACCCTGCCAATAATATTCTCTCGCTACTCGGTCATAGGTCTTCTCAATTCCCAAATGTCCTGACGAGAACTCCGAGTGCGCACTTTTGAGCACTCTTTCGCGATACTCTAGCGGCACGACTAACTTCCACCCCTCTTCATCCCCTGTATACGGCAATAACAATGGATCCTCTCTAAATCGGTATAAACTCCCCTCTAGAACTTTCCAACCTGGGAATCTATTAGGAAACTTCACCACCAAGTCGAGTCTTTTTAAGTACCACGGGTCTGAAATTGTTTCAAACGCCGCCACTTCTTCGAACTCATCCTCGTACATCCTTGATAAGGCATCCGGAACATGGTGGTGAATTCCTCTACGGTGAACAATCTCGAAGTCCCACTGCTGCATCTCGAGGGCCCAACGCGCCAATCTACCCGTTGGTTCTTTCAAATTTCGCAACCATTTTAAAGCACTATGGTCTGTGATGGCCGTGAATTTGTACCCCTCAATATATGGTCTTAATTTCTTAATTGACCACAGCAGTGCTAAACACTCTTTCTCTGTTACGCTATAATTCCTCTCGTGCACAGAAAGAGTTTTACTCACGAACACTATGGGATGTTCACCGTCTTCCCCCTCCTGAGTCATCACCGCCCCTATCGCGTAACCACTCGCGTCGCATTGAATTGTAAATGGCTTCGTAAAGTCTGGTCTTGCCAAGACTGGTGCCGAAGTCAATTTATTTTTCAATGCTTGGAACGCCTCTTGTTGTTCTTCCCCCCACTCCCAAGCTCGACCTTTTTGCAATAATCTCAAAAGTGGTATTTTTAGTTCGCTATCATGTTCTATGAAACGCGCATACCACCCCACCATACCTAAAAAACGACGGAGCTGTTTTATATTGGTTGGTGCCGGATACTCAACCACTGGTGCGATTTTCTCTGGGTCCGGTCTCAATCCTTGACTATCGAGTACATAACCTAAATGTGAAACTCTCGAACACCCAAATTCGCACTTTTCCGGATTTACCACCAACCCAGCCTCCGCCAATTTTCTCAACACAATCTCTAACCACTCAAGATGTTTCTCATAATCATCGGTAACAATGATTATGTCATCCAGGTACCCAAACACATAAGGCTCGAACTCAGGTCCAAATAACGAATCGATTAATCGCTGGAATGTCATCGGGGCATTTGTGAGTCCAAATGGCATTCTTTTAAACTGCCACAAACCAGAACCAGGAATCGCAAACGCTGTGTATTTTCGACTCTCAGGGGACATCGGCACTTGATGGTATGCCTGCTTGAGATCGATTTGGGAAATATACCGTGCTTTCCGTAGTTTGTCCAAAATCGAGTCAATGGAGGGGATGGGATATGCGTCTCGTACAGTTACTTTATTCAAGTCTCTGTAATCAATGCAGAAACGCAATGAACCATCTCCCTTTTTCACGATTACTGGAGCACTGCTCCACTCACTGGCCGATCTTTCTATTACTCCCCTCTCTAACATCTTTTGAACTTCCTGATTAGCCCATTCTAGAATCATAGGCGACATTCTTCGAGAACGATGTTTAATTGGTGTCGGATCAGTGACTCGTATGCTATGTTCAGTCAAAGAAGTCATACCATGTTCCACCTCCTGTGGTAAAATCAGCTGATCCACCAATTTTTGAATTTTCGATCTCTGCCCCTCTGATAACTCACAAATCCCTGCACATTCCGCAAAAATATCCCCCTCTACGCCATTTCCTATACCCCTTCTTCCCCCTGGACTCAACTCTCCATACTCCACAAATTTGTGCCATTCCCCCCCTTGAACTCTCCACAACCCCTTTCCCAACTTCGCATCCAAGTCCGCCGCTCGATGAAAATCCTGGCCCAAAAGCATGTCATGGGACAAATTATCCACTACTCTTAAGTTAAACGGTTGAGAAAAACCATCCACCGTTAACCATAACCTCAATTTCCCCAACGCTGCTGTTGATCCGCCAAGCGCGCTTCCAATCGCTGTATTCGCTTTCGTCAGTCTATCCCGAAATTTTTCTGCTAATTCCGGCCCAACCAGCGAAACCGTAGCACCTGGATCAAACAACGCTATATACGGCTTGTCTGCGATCACCACCTTCAGAAAATAACGGTTCTCCATGGATGAGGCATCTATCCTCTCCCCTATCACTTCAGTGACTGCTGTATTCACTACAGCCTCACCCCTCCCCTGGACTGGACATGCTGATGGGACATCAGTGGGTTCAGTCCCAACTCCAGCTTGTAAACACCCCTCATTAGTAAATTGCGTCCCCTGTACTGAGAGTTCCGTCCCGGATTGCTCTTCGGTGGGTTGCGTCCCAGAGTTCACAACTTCCGTCCGGACTTCGAGGGACTGACTTTTGGACTCGCAGAATTGCGTCCCAGAACCCGTAGGCTGTGTCCGAACGTCACAAAGTTGCGTCCCCTCACTACTGGATTGCGTCTCAGCTTCATTACTAATTGCTGGATCCAGCAAGGGTTGAACTCCCTCTTGAGGCACAGGCACCACTTGAATGGGTGTCCCATTTTCTCCCCCCACTACTGTCCACTGTAGTGAAGTTTGGGACACTGGGACATTTTCTTCCCCCACCACATCCTCAATTTGTTGAACTTCCTCTTGAGTTCCTGATTCCCCCTGGTTTTGTCCCACTAGTGTCCCAACTGTCCCACTCAATTCTCCATGTCCCATTTCCTCTATTTTATCTTCCAACTCTACTCTCTCCCCTCCGAAATACTCTTCCGCACGAACTAAGGTGAGAAAGCTATCCGGATTCACTTCTTCTTCCTCTATTGTCCCACCGACGAAGGTCCTGGGGGGGAAGGGTTGATCAGTTCCCCCCCTGCCCCGTTTCCCCACATCGTTCTCAATTCTGCACAATTGGGACAGTTTCTGAACGTTGTCCCATTTGTCCCACACACCTGGCAGAACAATCGGTTGCCCGTGGGACGTGGCAAGGGACACTCGTTAGCATAGTGCCCCTGTTGTTGGCATCGGAAACAAGTTCTCAACTTGCACTCCGATGCACGGTGTCCCACTGACTGACACTGATAGCAGGTACCGGTAAATCCCCTAGGGACACTAGGCCTGAATGCCGGTGGTCGTCCCCCACCGAAAGTGCGATTTGGAACTTGTCCCCCTCCATAGGGACGATTCTGATTTTGTCCCACTCCAAAGGGACGATTCTGGTACTGCTGTCCCATATTACGTACACCACTTGTCGATGGGACAGGAGGGTTTGAGGCCACCATTTGGGCATAAGTCACCGGTGTTTGTTGTACCGGGACCTGTTGAACAGCCGCTATTGGTGCTGTCCCAGTTGTCCCTCCATTCACTTTCCCCTCTATTGTTCCCCTCTCGACTCTAGGTGTCCCAGGGTGTCCTGAATTCCCCTTACTCTTCTTATTTTTCCCCTTTTTCGCTGGGACATTACGAACTGTCCCACTTTCTTCCCCACTGGATTCAGAACCTGACACTCCCAGCAACGCATCCACTTTCGCCCCTTTTAAATTTCCCCTCGGAGCCGCGGACGGAATTCTCATCTTGTCCCGGGACGGAGGTGGGACATATCTTTTGTCCAAATCTTTCACGCGTTCATAACGCCTCAAAATTCGCTCCAAATCTTCGATATTGTCGAATTCAGAATTCGACAATTGACGTCGGTACTCCGGCGTCAGCCCCTTAAATATTATCCTTAGAAAGGACTCTCGCGAGATGGGACGTCTCAAATGTCCCACAATCACCCACATATTTAAAATAAAGTCGGAAATTTTCTCGCCCTTGGCTTGTGTCCTGGCTCTGGCCTCATCGAGGACGTCGTCGTCCACCAGAGCAACCGAAAACTCTCGTTTAATAAGTTTTTTAAACGTGTTCCAGGAACACAAGTCTTTACGCACGAGTCGAAACCATCGACTCGCATTTTTGCGTAACACACTAGGAAGGGCGGTCAAAATCTCCGAATCACTTAAGAGGTTGCACTCCTTGCAATCCTCCACCCTCTCTACAAATTCCTCCGCGTCCTCTTTCTCCCCTCCGGAATACCTAATGTCCCAGTCCTTAAAAATTTTAACGACCTTCGACCCCCCACTTCCATTCGAATAAAAACGCCGATTGCGATAATTTTTACTCGTAGTGGAGTCGGTTTCCGTCTCCGTCCCACTCGACGACAACACGACGCGTCTAGGTCTCCTCTTCCTACCCGAACCAGAACTTCTACTTCCGGTCGACTTCCCCCTTCGCTTCTCGGCCCCCGAACTTGTTCATGGGGGGGGAGTGGTGGGGGTGGGGGAGGTATATTCTCCTGTCCCACATTGTCATTTGTGCCCCCTCTCTTGTCCCATTCTCGACCCTGATCAGGGTCTACCGGAATGGTTCGCCTCGGACCTTTTGCCCCCCCCCACATCACGTGGGACTTGCGTGTGTTGAGCCTTGTTTGCACTAATGTGCAATTGCTCAATCAAAAACGCATTGTGGGCACGCAATTGTTCTAATTCTAACAATTGTTGTTGTGCATACATTGCACGTTGGTCCGGACTCAACCCCCATGCCCCCGCCCCTTGCCTCATACTCCATAATTCTGGAGACACTCCGGCAGCTGGAATGCTCCCAGTTCCCCCCATCCACGTTACAAAGGTCGGCACCCCTCTACCCGCTCCCGACCCGGTAGTGGTCAACGTCGTGGCAAAGGTTGTCCTACTCGATAACCTAGGAGTTTCAAAAATCGCAGTGGTAGGTACTGAGGTAGTGGTTGGTGTCCCACTGCCCCCCCCCCCACTCGATTTCCATTCTCCCCACTTGTACCCGGCATTTCCGGATTTACGGTGGGCGAGGTCGCCCCTTCCCCTGTCACTTCCGGCTCAACGCCAGGGTCGGGTAATAATCTGGACCTCCTGGTCCTCGGAACAAAAGGACTTGGTCCGGCTCCCCCCTCTCTTTGCTCCACTAAAGCCGCATACTTAAACTCGACTTCTGACCCCTCAAGATCGAAGGTATCAAACCACGGAACCACTACGGTTTTCGGGAAGATAAATTTCACTTCCGATCGGAGGAGTCGCTCGCGGAGCACCTGCAAGGTGCCTGTAACGCTGCACTCTTGCTGAGTCAACGTCTCAATCACCTGCTCCTGGGACATTTCCTTAATGTGCCGCCAGGCCTCCGCGATCTGCGGAATCTCTAGAATCCGCCACATTTGTTCACGGTACCTCTCCATCATTATAAATTTGTTTAGTTAAATCGATAATGAGGAGAGAGAAACACAACAAACAAGAAAAAAAAACAAAAGAATAGGTTTTAACTTATTCACCCTTCTTTTAACAGCACGCCCAACAAAAGAAAAATAAATCACAATAAAAATAAAAATAAAACTTTTAATTATCACCCAATCCAGCTCAAATACGCTCGTATTTTATAACCCCCACGTCTTCACGACGCCCCCCGCACTAATAAGAGAGAGAAACAAATTTTCTCCTTCACTCCTCCTTTCTCCCCACCAGAACACAGATTACACACAAGAAATCATAATTTTCAAAAATATATAAAATTTTCATAAACACAATAAACAATAATTATAATGAATCGGCTGAAAAGAAAAACAATAATATTAAAAAATGGTTAATTTCACTTCTGAAATTTCCTTCCGCTGAGTGGCTCTCCCAAAACAAAACGAGAGAGAAACAAAAAATATTTGTTTAGGACAGGAATTCCAGTAGTGTGGCTTCCCAAAATTTTATAAAAAAAAACTTTTCGCTAATGGAACGGGTCTCCGTTGTGTGGCTTTCCTGAATTATTTCTCAGGACCATAACCGTCAAAAAAAAAAAAAATTTTAATTTCCAGGGAGTTTCCGTAGAGTGGCTTTCCCCGACTTTCAGGAAAATTTTCTCACACCAGAAAAACATACATCGCATAAAATGAACCAACGCATTTTTCTTAAACCCGTGGTTTGAACCGCACTTCCGGTTTCCCCACGTGGTGAAAATTAGTTCCCAATTATTTTGCAAAATTACCCCCTTCCTCCTCACGTCTCACTTCCAGATCATGAACGCGGACATACCCTTTTTCACTCAATTTTAATAGCGCCACAAAAAAAAAATTTTTAATTTAATTTTATTCTAAGGTTCATAACAAAAAATTTTACTCAGCCCGGGACACGGTCAGCGCCTGCGCGAGCCACTCGCCAATCTTCGTGGCGCGAAAAATCACGGAAAACGAGAAAAAAGAAAAAAAAAGAAAGAATCGAACGGAATTAATTTTACGCTCGACCAAACTCAATCTTATTCCCCTTCACTTACTCTTGTGCGCGTATATAAAATTTTATTCCACCGATACTCGCGAACAAAATTTTAGCGCGCCTCGCACCGCACTTTCCACAAGAATTTCCGTTGGCTCGCGACCACGTGTTTTTCAGTCGGCTGAAATTCACTGAATTTATTAGCCGATTTTACTCTCACTTCCTTCCCATTTCTCACTCTTTCCTCTTTAACAAATTTTCTCCCCTCTAGAATTTTTACTAACTCGCACCATTATTCACTCACAAATCCCTTAAGAGAAAGAAAGAGAAAGAAGAGAGAAAAACAAAAAAAAAGAACTACAATAATCACCTTTACTTCCGATTTTCTTTTTACATTCTATAGGAATCCTCACGTGAAGGAATACTCCGACAATTGCCAACGGAAAGAAGAAAAGAACTGAAAATTTTCTTTCGAGACCGCACTTCCGGTACATTTGCACTCGCTTCGTCGACCACGTTTTTCCACAACGAAATAAAAACAATTTTTAAATCTCCTTTTTACCCCAAATTTCTCACTGAAAGCCTTGACCAACTTCCCAATTAACTATTTATTTTTGCTTCACGATTCCCTGGCCAAATTCTCCCCTTTTTCGCTTCCAAAACGGTTTTCTACTTTTCACGTACTTCCGCCGATTACTCTTCAACGCCCCTCGACAATCTCACACATCATTTCCACTTCCAATCTCTCGAAATGCAGCTAAAACTCCCCACAAGGGATGCCAATTGTAATCAATGACCCAATTTGACTTAATATTCAGAAAAAGAAAAATCAAATCATTATTATTTTTACCAGTTATTCTATTTTTTTCCCCCTCCTCTCAATTCTTCCAATAAAGGGAGGTTCCGCTGCGGTACTCAAGAGATTGGACAAACATCCACCCCGGAATATTCGATATCGACTTACCAAATCGGCGACAACGGAGACGACGAACTGGACCAAGATCCCTGACAGGACAGTCGAATAATCGAGGACAACAATTGCAGGCACTAGCACTCGGGGAATGGGAAACTAAAGAAAATTACCACGGGAATTCACAAAAAACGTAACCTCTTCGTTTCACCCGCTGGATAACACTGATCGACCGGTTGATCGACCGCCGAATTCGTCGCGAAAACTTAGGGGTGGACGCCCCGCCCCTAGTTACAGGTACTGCGTCTCCCTCACTCCTTCGTCCATAACGTCGGTCTCCCTCAGTCGCACTGGAAATACGAGCTGAAACAAATAAAAGAGGGCTCTGCTTCACGCGGGAAAAGACGGAAAAACCCCGCGCAAACAACTCACTCGCAAATAATTGGCTAATTTGCCAATAACGAATTATAAATTCGAATCTCCGGGGATTGCGACGAAGCGGAAGTCGAGCTCAATTCAGGGCCGTAACGACAACAAAACACCCTTGCGGCATCGACTTACAAATAAAGTTCAAAACAACTTAAAAACTAATCAACCATTTAAATAATTACTATCTTAAAAACCACTTAGTCCGTGACGAACTGCTTCGTCACACATCTCTTGCTGAAATCGAGAACCAATTAAAAGTTTTAAGCACTTTCAAAAGACAAAGCCACTCTAACTTCTACCGAGACTTATTTCAAACCTTATCCGTCATAGGAACCTTTGGAGGTATACTAACGATATATTGTATTATAAGATTTGTAAAAGGACATCGCACACATTAATATTGTAAGTGAAAAACTACATTTTTCTATATTTATCTTGAAACTAACCTTAAATTTAAGTTTATCTTAACCTATTTTATTATTCTTTTAATTCGAATTAAAAAGAGACTAACTAATCAAATATAACCTAAACTATAACAGACAACATATTTCATCTCTATATAGTTCTAATTATATAATCGAACTTATTTTCAAAAGTATATATATATATATTATAAAAATAAAACACACCTATAGCTTTTAGAATTGAAGATTAAATTTACTTCAGTTCAGAAGTATTTATATATGCTTTATAAACCTCTAATATCTATAATACTTGAATGAAGAATACACATAAGATTCCATTATTATTAATAAGGCTAATTTAATTTTTATCCTTACTATCATGATTATTATTATTATGATTATTGATTTTATTATTACTCTTATTATAATACTACTAACAAATAAACAATAATCAGTTATATAATTAATAAATAGTGCCAAATATATTCACTGCGTTGCACATACATCTAACCACAAAAAACTTTACTTTAAACTATATACTCTTTAAATAATTATTTGAGTAACATTTAAGAAACAAGTTTGCTACAGTTCAGAAATATTTATATATACTTTATATAAACCTAATATCCATTATACTTGAGTGAAGAATACACGTAAATAATCCATTATTATGAATAAGGTCGATTCTATATTTTTATTATCTTTATTAGCATGATTATTATTATTATTTTTATTACTCATACTATTATACTACTAACAAATAAACAATAATCAATTATATAATTAATAAATAGTGCCAAATATATTCACTGCGTTGCACCTATATTTTTACTTTAAAACATATACTTTTGAATAATTATTCAAGTAACATTTAAAATATAAGTTTTGCTACAGTTCTAAAATGAACAAATAAATATATAAATATAATATCCAACATTCATATATCTAAAACTCTGTAGAATAGCTCTCACATATTGCATAATCTATCATCACTAAGATCATCATTTTTCTTTTATTAATATTACTTTATTATAATAATTATTATATTACTAACAAAATAACCAAGTCTAATATTACGACTAACCAAACTTTAAAATAATGATAATCTTATTATCTTTATTATAATATTTTGTTTCAAGTATAACGATATAAATTAGTAAAATTACTATATCAAGAAGTCAAGAAAACTCAAGCTAAACGAGTAATAACTTTATTTAATGTTATTTTTGTTATTACTATTATGATTAATTTATTTTACTACAAAAGATTAAAACCCTTACACCTTCTATGCTAAAATATTTAAACTTTAAAATAGTTAATAAATAAAATTTCAAAAGAAGTCAATAGAATAAATTAAAAATTGTACCCGTAATATATCTAAATGATTGCTCAGAAAGTCTCACTATATTACATTTGCTAAGCACTATACTGTGTGCATACTTCTACACTCATCTCTCTTCGCTTTCTCGCGTACTCCTTTCCACCCCAGCCAGTTCTCTACTCCGCCACAGTCTACAAACGTATATGCTTAGATATAGACTAACAAGACCCTCCGCATCTCACCTTGGCGAAGAGTAACGCACGATCAAGGTGCATCAGACTTCCTCTTCTTGGTGGTTGTTGAGCAAGAGTGAAAAGAATCGGCAGTATTTTCTTACCTAATAATCCAAAATTCTTGATTTTTTTTTTGGTGTTTTATTTATTACTGATGCACAAAATATAAAAATGACAATTCATAACCTAAATTATATAAATATTATAGAAAATTTAAATTTAAATTGTCATGATAAAGTACAAACCGATTCATTTTACTCTATATCTGATTTTCTTTTATTTTTAAATTTCTTTTATATAATTTCCAATCTCCTACCTAATCTTTTAATTAACTTCTTGATTACTTTCAGAATTCAAAAGTATACTATCAAATGTGACTTTTATATTACAAAATTAGCCCTTATCAGTAAAATGTAGTAAACATTTCCTTTATACATTTAAACTGTTATAGAAATTATAAAACAAAATAAAAATTTAAGTAATAGAATTTTCCAAAAATCATATTTTATGTAGATTTTAGCAATTAAACGACTTAATATGGGCTATACTGGAGCTGTTTTGTTTTAAGGTTATGTTACCTTTTTTTTACAAAATTATAAAATTAATTAATTTTCAATTTTCTAACAAAAAAATAAATAATACATCTACAAATAAAAACAATAAAATTAACATTTTATTTTTACAAAATAAAAGCAACTCAATCAAAAAAATCAAACAATTTTTGAAATTTAAATTTTATTCAATTTATTTTCTTGTAAGTACAAAGTATATATATATGTGTGTATATAGTTACAAGTATTCAAATACATAATGACTGGAAGCAGAGTAGATGTATGTTTGCGTAAATTATGTGTGAAGTATATAAAATTATATATGTATATATATGTTAAAAAAAAAGAGATTAATAGAATGATTTTTATAACAGTGGCCAAGTTCCACCAAAATCCATCATTAATTGATTAACTGATCCGTGTTTGGAAACGATGTTGTTGTTAATGAATTCCTTTTTCTTTGGCTGAAACACAAAAATATATATATGCATATATAGAAGAATATCAAAACCAAATTTCTTTTAATTTTTTTTTTAATCGAATTTAACTTTGAAAACTGTAAGGCGGTATTCTTTTTCAAGTAAACGGAAACTCATCTAAATTATTCTGTTAACAAATTTATACTATTTGACATTTAAAACATAATCAAAATCAATTGTGTTCGAAAAGGGTAGTAACATAAGGAATGTAATAATATATTATAGCGAAAAATCATAACGTAATGTTATTTTTTTTTATGTAATATGAAGGCAAAATTAACATAATTTATAAATTAACATTTATATTTAAATATCATTTAAGTATATAATCAAAAATAATAAAAATTTAAGAAACCAGAAAAATTTTTATTTTTAGTACTCTAATTTTATTATTGTAATTTTTAAACGTCTTGAAAAATATTTTAAAGGAATTTTTCTATATCAAATTTGATAGTTTTGTCGCCAACATCATATTCTAAGACATCTAATACTAAACTCATTAAAACTCGAAATTCCCGAAATTATCCTCTTACATAAAACTTTTATTGATATTCCCTTACCTTACATTCTATCAACCCAAATCCTATGAGCTGCCAATAGTTCACGCGCCCTCAGGATGTAGTCTCTCACCACCTTCGAAGTAAAACGCAACAGGACACCTTTCCTAGGCTCAGCTAAACGGTCGATGATTGATACAGGATCAGTAGAAGTAATTCTTAACAACTCTCCTAACACCGACGCCACTTCTTTAGCTGGATCGTTCATAGGTAGACCCCACAAGGCCAAGATATAATTACAATGCGTGTCTTCCAGCATTGAAATCCGACTACACAATTGTTTGACCATGTGATGCAATTCAATAAAACTCCCATATTCTACCTGACGTTGGAACCTTGGATCAAGACCAATGTTATCCTCCGGTCTCGGTGGTGGATTTTGTTGTAAACGATCATACAGTATTGATCCTGATGCCTGGTCTCGGCTTAGATATCTATTTGACCTTTCAAAAGAAGAAGCAGACATGTAGAGAAGTTCGACACTTTCTGGTCTTGGTCTCCGCCCAGTACTGGAACTCGGTCCTGGCTGCACGTCAACACTGTCACCACTGGCTAACTTTGGACGGATTTGGCCTAATCTTCTGCCAGTAGTTTCCGGAATGTTTTCCAATCTTGGTATTTCTACACTTGCACTAGCTTCTGGAAAATTTGGATCTGACACACTACCTGAAGGAGCCGAACTTAGTCATAGTCATAGTCGATGAAACCCGATACAGCAATGCACTACGCTCTGGAGACACCAGCCACATCCTGCACTCGCCTTATCACTTATTCTTTTCCTTTGCCATAAAAATTACTTACCATTCTACAACCTCTTCCATAAGAAATTCCAAAGCATAGCATTTATTCCTTTTTAGATCAACGACACTTGCACATGATACACTTTATGTAAAAAAGCAAAAGAGATGCTCAAATCGCTAAAATCTTATTGTAATCTAACACTTCCACCTAGACATATATTTTTCCATTACACTTATTATATACAACACTACTATTTAACATATTATTTTCATAAATTCCTTATATATAAAGGTCAAATTTTAAATTAATGTCAAAATTCCAAAAGCTTCTTGTTAGCTCAAATATTACTTTGTAAATAACGCAACGGACAAGATTTTAAACACAATTTTTAAATTACAGCCAATTACGATCAAATATATCAGATTCTTAAGATATTATCGAGGACGATAATATTCTAAGGGGGGAAGGCTGTTACGTTTACACTACAACTAATTTTTTTTTATTATTATTAAAATAATTTATATTGCGTAATTTATATGATTATTATTGTTATTTATAATAATTTTTGCATAATAATTAATTGTTTTAAATATTATTAATATTTATAATGATTATTGCATAATAATTAATTGTTGTCAATATTAATATATTATTATTGCATAATAATTTATTTTTATTAATGTTAATTATAATATTAATGTTGAATTGCATAAAAATTATTGAACGCAATATTTCATTATTTTATAATTGATGCAAGTTTAATCTAAGCATTCAGTACAAGTTGAGAAAGAAGAAATGAAAGAGAGAGAGCGAGCGAGAGAAATAAGGAGAAAGAAAGAGTAAGAAAGAATAGCTTACACGCTATAGCATGTCGTGCGTCTCACTACGTCTAATTGCGCATGCTTGACTCTTTTGCGCAAATAAAGAGAAAGAAAGAAAACGCAAAGACGAAGGAGAAAAGGAAATAAAGACTATTGCAATTTTCTATGTTTTTCAACTTTCGACCCATTATTAAGCATCAAAATTTATGTTTTCTATGAGTACATATTATTAATGAATACATTAATATACACACATCTATATATTATTATTTATATTTTTATGAAAAAACACATAGATTTAAACTGTATTAAGATTGTAAATCTATGCTCGGTGATCTAATGTCAAGCGCATTGCTGACCCAGATGACACCGATCGAGAGTAAAAGAAATAAAAGGAACAAGAGAATACGTATGAAACATACTGATAATGCCTACAACTCTTAATTACAGTACACGTCTTTTAAATTTGATAATCAATTGTAAATTATCACAATTCAACACATTGAGATGTAGACATTATTAAAACTATAAATATTTTTATTACATTATAAATACCTATGTAAATATACATATATATATATATATATGTATATATATGTATGTAAGAATGCGAGTATACAAAAGTGTATTTGTACGCATATAAGTATAATTGGATTTTAAGAGATTATTAATATTATATTCTTATTGTAAAACTTATCGAAAATGTCATCGAATGCATTATAATTTGCATTAATTTTTATTATTAATTTATAATTATATAATAATAATTATAGTCCTAATTATAATTATAATTATATAATTACAATTATAATACTGCGTAATATTTATAATTATAATATTATAATTTGCAATATTATGTAATATTTTTGATCGACAATGCAAGTCTCCTGAGATGAAATTATGACATCATTAGCCCCCACGAAGCATCGAATAAGATGAGCTCCGCCTACCTAAATTATGCTGATTGGCTATTAGATGACCTATTTACATGAAATTGGAAAAACTGTCAACGCCCTATCTTCTATGACCAATAGCATCATCTTACAACTCTATAAAAGCTCCGGAACTCTATGCCGCAGCGTCACTTTTCTTCAGTTCTAGTTTTGTTAAATACATTACAAGTAGTTAAGTTGTCCCATCAGTGTAAGCCTTTTGTATCAATTTCTGAAACCGGGTTCTGATTTTTAAAAGTCTAATAAGTATTGTAACAAATATCGAATTTAGACAAAGTCAAACGGATCCAAAGTACTCAGATTGAGACATTTGGTATTGATGTAAAGCTTTGGTCAAAATACGATATTTGATTTTTTAAATTTCGTCAAGCGATAACTTACAAAATTCTACTCGTTAAGACTTCCAACCACACAAAAATCTAAATTATAAGTGAACAACGAAACCAAATAATTCAAAAAAACCAAAGAAAAGTTAGTATTTGGTAAGAATTATTAATATTATTAATACTACTATTACTATATTACTCTGTTAAAACATCTATACTCTTGTATTCTTTATATTCTTGTATTTTTATTCTTATATATCTTATTACATCTTAATAAACCATTTCTCTTTAGATAATCTCTCTTTATTTATATTTCCGATAAAACAATATCATAACTATTCCCATAGAATAGAAAAACAACAACGATCCTACAAATAAAAATTATACACGAGACTTACCACCTCGTGTGAACATTTACTAACGACCTCCGAAATTTATATTAAATTTTATCGATCACGCGAAGTATATAACGTCTTTTGTTATAAACGTAACAATGAACATCGCACTTACGAAAGTTCTCTATAATTTTTCTGTAAACTACAAGTAAATTTACATACGTGTACCAAATTTAAGTATCCTATGACAAATAGTTTAGAAGATTAAGGGAAGGGGCATTGTCATTTTTTCTAATTTTTTTTAAAGAATCGTACTTTATGGTTAGTAAACACTATGAAGACCGCCTTTACGAAAGTTCTCTATAATTTTCCTGTAATATACACGTAAATCTACATACGTGTACCAAATTTCAGCAAACTAAGTTAAATAGTTTAGAAGACCAGGGGGGGGGGGACATGGTCATTTTTTCAAATTTTTTTTAAAAAATCGTACTTTATGGCAAGTAAACACTATGAAGACCGCCTTTACGAAAGTTCTCTATAATTTTTCTGTAATCTACACGTAAATCTACATACGTGTACCAAATATTTGCAACATAAGTCACATAGTTTAATAAATTAAGGGGGAGGGAAATGGTCATTTTTTCGAATTCATTTTAATAAATCGTACAATTTGGTTAGTTAACACAATGAAGATTGCCTTTACGAAAGTTCTCTATAATTATCCTGTAATCTACACGTAAATCTACATACATGTACCAAATATTAGCAACATAAGTCACATAGTTTGGAAGATGAAGGGGGGACATGGTCATTTTTTCGAATTCTTTTTAAAAAACCGTACTTTTTGGCTAGTTAACACTATGAAGACCGCCTTTACGAAAGTTCTCTATAATTATCCTGTAATCTACACGTAAATCTACATATGTGTACTGAATATAAGCAACATAAGTCACATAGTTTAAAAGAATAAGGAGGGAGGGGAATGGCCATTTTTTCGAATTTTTTTTTAAAAACCGTACTTTTTGGCTATTTAACACTATGAAGACCGCCTTTACGAAAGTTCTCTATTATTATTCTGTAATCTACACGTAAATCTACATATGTGTACCGAATATAAGCTACATAAGTCACATAGTTAAAAAGAATAAGGAGGGAGGGGAATGGCCATTTTTTCGAATTCTTTTTAATAAATCGTACTTTTTGGCTAGTTAACACTATGAAGACCGCCTTTACGAATGTTCTCTATAATTTTTCTGTAATCTACACGTAAATCTACATACGTGTACTAAATATTTGCAATATAAGTCACATAGTTTAAAAAATTAAGGGTGGAGGGAAATGGTCATTTTTTCGAATTCTTTTTAAAAAATCGTACTTTATGGCAAGTAAACACTTAAGTGCAAAAAAATTCGTCTATAAATAATTTTGTATATTTTGTCTACTATATAATAAACTCTAGGGGTTAGGTGCGAAACTGCATTTGTTTAATTTTCTCGAAATAACAAAATGTGGATTTATTAAATTTTGAAAAAGTACTCCTCATATATTTTAAAGATTTGTGTGTGGTAATTTATTTTTTATATAAAGCATAATTATAATAAGAAAAATGGATTTAAGATTGATCTATAAAGACTGTCAATTTTTGTGATATTTAGAAGCATATTTTTTATAAAATTATATAATAAAAAATTTGGATACTTACGAGGTTTGAAATTAATACATTAACTTTTCTTATTCAGAACAATAACATAAAAAAAAATTTTCTTTATTATAAAATTAAATTTTAAATTCATGAAAAATGACATCTTTCAACACATCGTATCTTTCTTCTGTAAGCTTTTAAAAGATTCAAACTTAACACATATTTAAGTATGTACAAAATAAATTCTATATTCAAATTTTACGAGGTCATTTTGCTTAATTTGTAAAATTTTTAAGTTTGCAATTAATCATAAAAGAGGTTACTTTTTTAAAATTTCGGTATGTCAGAATATATCAACGAACGGAAAGGATTCTTACTTAACGATATTCTCAAAAGTTATGCTAATTATTAAAAGGTAAATAAAAAGTAATTTGTTCAATTCAATCATAATCGAGCAAACAGCAGACAATCAGATGTGAAGTCGATCAGATCGTTTGCTCGACATGCATCACTAAAGACCGCCTTTACGAAAGTTCTCTATAATTATCCTGTAATCTACACGTATATCTACATACGTGTACCGAATATAAGCAACATAAGTCACATAGTTTTAAAGAATAAGGAGGGACGGGAATGGCCATTTTTTCGAATTCTTTTTAATAAATTTTTTTTTTGGGATAATTAACACTATGAAGACCGCCTTTACGAAAGTTCTCTATAATTATCCTGTAATCTACACGTTAATCTACATACGTGTACCAAATATTAGCAACATAAGTCACATAGTTTGGAAGATTAAGGTGGGGGCATGGTCATTTTTTGGAATTTTTTTTAAAAAACCGTACTTTTTAGCTAGTAAACACAAGAAAGACCGCCTTTACAAAAGTTCTCTATAATTCTCCTGTAATCTACACGTAAATCTACATACGTGTACCAAATTTCAGCATAATAAGTCAAATAGTTTGGAAGATTAGGGGAGGGCATTGTCATTTTTTCGAATTTTTTTTAAAAATTCCTACTATTTGGCTAGTAAACACTATGAAGACCGCCTTTACGAAAGTTCTCTATAATTATCCTGTAATCTACACGTAAATCAACATATGTGTACTGAATATAAGCAACATAAGTCACATAGTTTAAAAGAATAAGGAGGGAGGGGAATGGCCATTTTTTCGAATTCTTTTTAATAAATCGTACTTTTTGGCTGGTTAACACTATGAAGATCGCCTTTACGAAAGTTCTCTATAATTTTTTCTGTAATCTACACGTAAATTTACAAAAATGTACTTTATATGGACTGCTTCATACACTTTTGATAGTGAATGTAATCAAGAGATATACCTTAAATCATTCAATTACAGAAATGACTCTTTTTCAAAGTAATTGTACAGAATAAATAAAAGTAATTTAATTTAATTCTAAATAAATTACCTAAACAAATTTTGTTATATTAAAAACAATATAAACTTAAATCAGATTTTAAAATAATCAATTACTTAGATTTGGCTTTTAAGTACATCAACTGTCCATAAAACGAATTATTACACCGTCTGACAAAAATTAACTGTTTTTTTCACACACAAAAAAATCAAACAATTTTCGGAAACTAGGACCAAAAAAAAAATACCCTTGTCTGGCCGTTTTGCTAGATCAACTCGTTTGTGGTTTTTAGGGGTGAAAAAAACCCTTAAATGAAAAGTTACAAGATATTTTTTAAAACACATTAATTTCTCATGAAACTTGATGTCTAGGGGTTTTCGGGCTCGCTAGTTACGAATCTGATGGCAGTTTTTCAAAATTCAACATGGCGGATCCAATATGGCGGACAACTTTTTTAAAAATAGATTTAATTTGCCTGAAACTCGTTACTCGGGGGTTTTTGGGAGCGCTAATTAGGAATCTGATGTCAGATTTTTAAAATTTAAAATGGTGAATCTAATATGGCGGACAACTTTTTTAAAAATACATTTAATTTTCCTGAAGCTTGTTACTCGTGGGTTTTTGAGGTTTTTGATTACGAATCTGATGTCAGATTTTCAAAATTTAAAATGTTGGATCCAATATGGCGAAAATAAAAAAAAAGAATTACGTTTAGGACAAACTATTTTTATTCAAGAACACTCACAATTCTGATATACAAACAGAAAACAAATGACATTTGTTGTATTTTGATATTCAGTTGCATAGCTAAAGAAAATAGTATATATGTGTACGTCCATATGAAAAGGGCCCACTTTGGCACTATTGGACTTATCTATATGACCATATTCTTTATTAAATTTCGAACATTTCGAGAGGTCTTGGACCCCTTTAGATGAAAAATTCACAAAGTTATAAGCATTCAAAGTTAAAAGTATCAAAATCCTAGTTTTGAGAAAACCGAGTTTAAAGTTCAAGATTTCCATTAGCGCCCATACATTTTTAAAATTAAAAATAAGATTTCTTTGTGTTTTTAATTACTATAAAGTTATTGTAAATGCATGATTCGACGAAGGACATTACGTAGTTTGTTTTTCAGCAATAAAAAAAATTTCTAAAATCTGAATCTTCTTTAGAAAAATGCAAATATCTCGATAAATAAAATCGACAACCTGGGCCCTTTTCATATGGACGTACACATATATCAAAATAATGTCAATCGTTGATAATTTTACTTTAAAAAGAAGTGTTAAACAATCACTTTATATTTATTAATTCATCTAACTTAAGCTTCCTATGATCGAATATACTTACCTACTACAAAGATTGCTTCGTTATTAAAAAAATGTCAAATATGCAAAGACACATTTGTGGAAATGTTTAAATTTTTTGTAATCTTCACCTCTATGAGGTCCGCCATTTTAAATTTTGAAAATCTGACATCAGATTTGTAATCAGCGACCCCAAAAACCCCCAAGTAACGAGTTTCAGGCAAATTGAATCTTTTTTAAAATAGTTGTCCGCCATATTGGATCCGCTATTTTGAATTTTGAAAAACTTACAACGGATTTGTAATCAGCGAGCCCGAAAACCCCTAGATATCAAGTTTTATAAAAAATAATATTTTTTACAAAAATATCATGCCATTTTTTATTTAAGTGTTGTTTTCACCCCTAAAAGCCACAAACGACTTGATCTAGCAAAACGGCCAGATACGGGTACTTTTTTTTTGGTCCTAGTTTCCGAAAATTTTTTGTTTTTTTGTGTGTGAAAAATCGTGTCGGACGATTTCACAAGTAATAAAAAGTTATAAAAGTTTATTTTAAAAATAAAAATAAATAAATAAAGCATGGAAAATTGTTAATTTAAATTTTAAAAAGAAACAATAGAACTTTTCAGAATAAATAAAATTAATTATATTAAAAATAACATTAAACTTGGATACTAATTACATAATCATTTATCTTAATTTATCCCTTTGTGAAGCTATTATATTTACGAAAAATAAATTATTCAGGACATTAATAATATAAGTACAAAAAAATTAAAGTTTTTTTTTTAATAAGAAAATCTGTTTTAATTGAAATAATTATTAAATAAATTAAAACTTTTTATTGTATTAAAAATAATATTTATTTTGGATCATAACGACAAATATTCATTTATTCAAAGTTAGCTCATCAAAGAAAATATTTTTTTTCAAAATTTTTTTTTAATTTGCTACTTGGTATAAATATTTTCTGATATCTTGACTACAGCAAGTACTAAATGAAATTGCTTAATTCTTTATCAGAAATCAGAAAAAAAATCGTAAAATCGTGAAAATCAAGCTGAAGATTTTCATAGTTCTCAAAATTCTGTTCAGATCTCCGGAAGTTTAAAAGTGTTTCTAAAGGTAGGGGAGGGTGGTACCATACAGACCCCTCATACCATACCGACTCCCGTCTGTTTCTCAGAGATCGTGTTACTAGACAAATCGTGAATACCATCAAAAGAACACTTTCATAACTCTGACATTTTGACCATAGGTAATAATCTCTTGGTAATATTGTACCTCGGAATTTTACGTAAAATTAGTTTTTTGCAATAATATTTTTTGTTTTTGACCTATCTTGAATTTAAGTTAAAAGTGTTGAATTGAGTTTAGAAAAATTTAAGTATAAGTTTTTCTGGTTGCTTATGGCCTCAACTTTAATACACAATATTTAAATTCAAACGCTTTCATTGACATGAATGATCGGCAAGACATTATGTGAAAATAGTGAGGGTGGTCCGAAACCGACCCCCCCCCCTTTTTCTTGCATTGTAATAGTAACTAAATTATTTGTAATTACCAAATAATACCTACAAATGTATTTTAATAAAATAACAATAATTAAGCTAAGATAATATAGCTTGTAATTAAGATCAAACTAAAAACACTCATTTTTTATTGTAATGATAATTCTTTTACTCTTATTCTTTGTTTGTTTTCGCTATTTCCTGCGATAAAAATAGGAGGTCGGTTTCATACCACCTTATTTGAGATTATCGAAAACGTCAGTTTTCGATTTTCTCTCTGTATCTTTCACTTCATGAGATCCAGATCCTCGGCAACCAGTGGAAACATGGAAAAATGATTCCTTTACTGAAAAAAAATTTGACCTCAGCAATCAAACAAGTTTTTGGCACCTTTTTGGCTTTTGCCTTTTAGGGGGTCGGTTTGGGACCACCCTCCCCTATTAATAATGCTTGTTGACAATTTAGTTGTGATGATGTATACGTGATGCGCTAACTTTTTATTGCATATTTAAAGAAAAAAGTGTAAAAAACTGAAAAACCAGGATTTGGTGGGTTATTTTGTGCATTCTTTAAAATCAAGTTTTTTTCAATAATTTTTTTTGAGGTCAGTAAAAAATACTTTAGAATTTTGTTTTGAAACATTTTTGTCTTATTTTTGTTATAAAAGATGAGAAATAAATATAAAATTTCGATTTTACACATAGTGCCATAAAAACTTCAAAAAAGTAACATTATAATAATTACATGCTTTTCAAGTTAATTTTGAAACTTTTTCTCTTAAAATAACTCAAAAAGTGTAATAGAAGTTATATTAATTAAAATTTTCTTAAAGAAATAACTTTTCTGTAAATGTACATTTTTGTGAAATTTTAGTGTTTTACTTTCAAATTAATTAAACAATTCCTACAATAAAAATATTTCTGGCTTTGTTTTTCTTTATTGTACTCTAAAATATCTAGAAATAATATCATTTCATACATCAAAAATGTTCAAAAAAATTTTTTACACAACTTTATAAATAAACAAACTTTGATGCACAAAATAGCCTTATCATGGGGTCTCTTATGTGCACAACTTTGAGTTTTTATAACACAGACAAAATTTTTTTTCTTGGCGGCTAACTCATAGGACACTTTTAGAAGGAAGTCCACAACATAACTGAATAGATAAATTCTTTATTTTTTTAAATTCTGAATTTTATTTAAAAATTTAAAAATTTTAAAGCAATTAGGGGAGAGTAGTCAGAGTTGGACAGTGGTCAGAGTTGAATCATCGCGTTTATTTTGTTTTATCACAGTAGATCCATATGTCGTTGTGTGTAAATACTTGTTAGCAATGCCAGCAAACTTTTTACATGGATTGCAGTGAAGTGTGCGAACTATATAGACGTATTAAGCGAGTCCGTGTTATAAGCTCAACAAAAAACGTTATTGTAGTTTCAAAATTAGATAATTAAATGTAGAAGAAATATGCCAAAGACAAATTAAGTTGACTAAAATTGTTCATTAAGATGTTATACGAAAATGTGGAACGTAATTTGGTGTTTGTATAAAGCGTTCATGGTGTGTGTGTGATATGAAGCTAAACGACGCTTGAGTCAAGGTTGGTACACACAAAATTTTGCAATTCTGAAGCATTTTTGCAATGAAAATGAATTTGTTAACTTAAAAAAGTGTCAACAACTTCATTTCTATTTGAAAGAAAGAAAATTCAAATTTTTGGTAATACTTTTTCACTTTCAGATCAATTTCGCGATACAAGAGGAAATATGATTTATTTCAATTTCATGTTTCCTTTTGTCATTTCCAAATGTATCTGAGTGTTATTCTATCATGCGAAGGCAAAGATATTGTCATTTTTAATCATTTATCTCCATATTTCATTGATTTTCTACAGTGACCCAACTCTGACTACCATGTTCAACTCTGACTACCTTTTTTTTTTTTAATTGCCTATAACTCCGAAACTTTTGGACCAAATTTTTTGCAATGTTTAGCAAAAACATTGCATTTTAGTAGAACTTTACAATAATATAAGAGATATTGCAAAATTCGGCCTACAGGAGAAGTTATAGAGAAAAGTCAAAACTATATCCAACTCTGACTACTCTCCTAGTTTTTTTCTGGGCATATTTTTATTATTTAAAATAAATATTATTTATAGTGCCGCACAGAGGGAAGAAATGCAGTGTTTTGGGCAAAATTCTGCTGACAACGTAAATCTTAACTGATTTTTTTTTATCTTGAAATTCTAAGGAAGGTTTGCGGTATTAGCCTTCACTGCTACAAATTTGAAATTTTTGCAACATAACCTTAAAAAATGAAATTATTCGCAAATAAATGCTTTTTTATTAATTTATCTTAACTGTTCATGCATACTGGGTGATTTTTTGTGTCACTCTATTAAAATATAATGTCTGATTGTTGAAATTATAAAATTCATGAATATTTTATTTGACGTTATTTTTTAAACACAAAAATAATTTGTTATAATGTATATTTAAATTTCATTATGCCTGAAGAGGTCGGCAAACCTAGCCGACGAAACGTCGCGACTAGATAAAAATTGTGGTTATACAGTTTTTTATTTATAATTAACAACCTTCTTTGATTTTTTACTTCTCATACACAATATGTATAAGTGTTTCGATAATCATATCCTAATTGGTAGACTGATATTGAAAAGCTGCCTTGCATGACCTTAGATGACTGCAGCATGTTGCATAGTTTGTATATGCTTGAAGATTATTCAGAACTGTTTTGTTTTATTCTTTTGCAACAATATGATTCAAAATTTGGAAATTAATAATTGAAAACTCATAGCGTTTGAAAAACATGTTTCTTGAGTATTTAATAACTCAGAACATGTCTAGAAACTCATATCGAGAAAACGAAACCATTTTTCAAAATTTTAATCGACATTAAGACCTAAGCTCAAAGAAATGCATTCAAGTATGATTAGAACAATTTTTTTAGGTTATGTTACGATATTTTGATTTTATATAAATTAAAATGTTTGTTACAAAACCTTCAAAGCAATTGATAACTCTAAACACTTATACATATTGCTTGCAGAGTAAAAATATGTTTTTTCTAATTCTAGCTGGCATTTTGAATTTGTCATTTTGAATTTCAACAATGAGACATTATATTTGACTAGAGTGACACAAAAAATCACCCAGTATGCATGAACAGTTATGAAAAATTAATAAAAAAGCATTTATTTGCGAATAATTTCATTTTTTAAGGTTATGTTAAAAAAATTTCAAATTTGTAGCAGTGAAGGCTTATAGCGCAAACCTTCCTTAGAATTTCAAGATAAAAAAAATTAAAATCGGTTAAGATTTGCGTTGTCAGCAGAATTTTGTCCAAAACACTGCATTTCTTCCCACTGTGGTAGGCTCGAGGGGTGTTCAACCTGTTAATTTGAACAGGTCCACAGTTGGACCAAATCGAAAAAAAGCGGACATTAGACCTAAAAATGCAAGTTTTTAATGGATATTTTTCGACTTACAGTTGGCTACAGTGATCCCCAAGTAAGTCGAATCCACTCATAATAGACCCTTACCTCGACTATAGCAGTGCACGTGTCAGTTGAAACGTAGCGTTCGAGAAAGTGAGTGGTAAAGTTAGGATATTTTAGAGGTGAGAAAGTAAAACGTCGAGAATGAAATAAGTCAGAATTTTGAAAAATATCACATACCTATTCCATTCGGGTAGAATGGAACCAACTCCAAAAAGTAAGTAATATAATAAAAACATTGATAAAATTATATTGTACTACACAAAAATATAAAAATTGAAAAAATTGATTATATAAAAATGAAAAAGTAAAATGTTTTACATTGTTCCGTGTTAAAACCTATTGAAGGTTGTAGATTAACATATTACAAAAGACATATCCAAAATTTAGCTGCTCAAAATTGCTAAAAAATTTTTAATCAAAGTTTATGTGGAAAAATGTATGGATTGAATGAATAACGCACGCACAGTGGTTTAACACGCAAAAAATCTGGCCAAAATGTGAAGGATTTAATGAATCTATGCAATCTTATGCACCAACCAGTTTTTGGGGTCGCTGATTACGAATTTAGAATCAATTTTTAAAAATTCAAAATAGCGAATCCAATACGGACGACAATTTTTCTAAAAATCAATCCAATTTGTCTGAAACTTGTTACTCGGTAGTTTTTAATGTCGTTGAATACGAATTCAAAGCGATGGGCTTTTTACTGTCCGGAAAGTCCCAGCAGAGTCTTTCCTAAGTGACAAGCCCTTCGATTTAAAGTCAGTTTTTAGAAATTGACAATGATAACTATAATATTGTGCCGAAATTTAAAAATATTTTTATTTTTATAAAACTGGGTGACTACAAGTTTTTTTCTTGGTGCCATTGATATAGAATATTTTAAAGTTATAATTGGAACATATTTACACAAGTTTAGAACAAATTAATCGTTAAATAAATAACTTAAAATAAAATTTATTTAATTAAATTACATAATAACAGAGAGTAAATTCTATTAGCCATTGTAAATCAAACATTACCTTGTTTTCTGTTAAAAGTTAAGCACAGAAAGTACTTTAAAAATAAAAATCTTAATCGTCATTAGAGTCTAAATCAATAGTCTCAGGTGATGAAAGAGTAAAGATATTGTCAGACATCTTGTCGGTTGGTGATATCAATAACTCGAGTGTTTCAGGTGACAATTCTTTGATTTTTTTTGTGTGGCAATTTTTTCTGACTGGTAATGAATGGGTCAGATGATACTAATTGTCTCAAAAATACGTCTTCCATTGTTTTTGTTCTGCTGAATTTTCTGGAAAACTCCTCTTGAAATCGTTTAATATATTTGTTTGTCCATTGTTATGACACTAAAATCTTTCAAAATAACTTAAAAAGTGAAAAAAAATCGTAGGGGCAGCTATGGGCAGCTAATTTTTCTTTCATTTGTAAGATAAATATATGAAAAATATGTCGCAATAAATTATTTAGCTCAACAGTGAACTACAAATATAGTTTTAGTCTACGATTTTCAAAGTTTTTTTCTTAATTTGACATAAACTGTAAAGGTTTGTTTGTTTAAGATGCTAACTTCATTGTTAACTTTATTATATATAAAAAATACAGGCTAATGATACATATGTTTTATTTTTAAATACATTTTGGACTATCACGGTCCATAGCATGTAAAAGATTAAACACCATTATAGCCAAAAAGTTCATTTTTATCCTGCTAAAAGGTAATCAAGAAAAATTAAAAAGCAATATTTGATCTTTTTTAAAAAATATTAAATAAACAAATTTGTTTCTTTCAACACGTATTTATTGTACTTTAACATTTTCTTTAACCAAATTAAAAGTAAAAAATAATTTTTTTTAATACTTTATTTTCTAATTTTGGCCACCTTTTTTGCAGTTTGGACCACTGTGGCACGTGGCTACGCTGCGCTACAGTGTATGGAAATTCGTAGCATTCTTGTTTCCCCTTGTCCATGTATACCTGCTTTTGATTGTGTGCAGTAAAGGTCCGTTGCGTTGTATACAAACAACTGTCCCTTTCACTGTGTCAAGGCCAGTGGCGTAACTGGGAAGGCAAGGGCCCTGGGGCAAACAGGAAAATAAGGCCCCAAATAGATATAATTTTTTGAATAAATATTTCTTTTAAAATTTTTAATCATATTTTAACTTTTTAAAATGCTCCTAAATTTTAAAATTATAGCAATTTTAATCTCTTCAAATTTCAGTTAATGTGAACTTGCATTGATTAAAAATTCAATTAATCCACGTTTCAAAGATATTAAATTTTAATTTTTAACTATTTTTATCATTTTTTAATTATTTTCTGTAATTTTTAATTCTTTTATTTATCTTTAAATTGTTTCCCAAAATATTAAATTTACTTTCCTCAAAATTTAATTAGGTTGTTAAGTTTTTTCAATCACTTTTACAATTTTAATTATTTTTCCCTTGACATTAAATCAATCTAATTATTTATTCCTAAATTTTATATTATTCATCGCAAATTTTAATTAATTTTTTTAATTTACCATTATTTTTGTCATTTTGCAATTATTACCTTCAATTTTTAATCATTTTCATAATTTCTAAATTAATTTCTTCAACTTTTAAATATTTCAAATAAATATTTTGTTCAATTTTCATATATTTTTAATATTGTGCAATGATATCCACCATCTTTTAATATTTTCATTATTTTTCAATAATTTTCCTAAATTTGCAGTTATTATCACAAATTTAGATTATTGTAATTTCAATTTTCCATATTTTAAACAATTTTTCAATTATTTTCTTTTGCTTAAAAATAAATTTTGCAATTTTTCTATTATTTTCTTTAATTTCTAATTATTTTAATTATTTTTGCATTATTTTCTAAAACTTCAATTATCTGAAATTTCAATTATTTTCATCAATTTTCCATTATATCTGCGATTTTTTAATAATTTTCTTTAATGAAAAAATTTTAAGTAATTTTCTAATTATTTTCTTTCTTTAAACATATATTCTATGATTTCTTCAATTGTTTCCCTAAAATTTTATTAAATATGAATGCCAAGTTTCATAAAAATCTGTTAATTTTTTAAAAATTCGTCCGCCATATTGGATCCGCCATTTTGAAATTTGAAAAAATAAGTTCATATTCGTTTTCAGCGACCCCAAAAACCTATAAATACCAAGTTTCATAAAAATCTGTTAATTTTTTAAAACTTCGTTTGCCATATTGGATCCGCCATTTTGAAGATTGGAAAAATAAGTTCATATTCGTTTTCAGCGACCCCAAAAACCTCATAGGAATAAATTTGAAGATGATTTGAAGTCTTTTTAGTTTCATGTCCGCTTTTTTTCGGTTTGGCCCCACTGTGAGGGCGCCAGATCGAAGAGGCGCCAAAAATTTTTGTGAGTGCTTTATTGGAAAAATACGGAATAATCGAATAAAAAAGGACAGAGAGAGTACCTGCCTTTTTCTATCTGTCTGCTAGCATATCATGTGATCTACAAAAATACATATGCAAGATAACCTAAAAGTAAAATCTAAAACCAAAATAATTGCATATTTTATTTTAAAACTAACTGAAATATATAGTATATTTGCTGGTCCGAAAGCAAAACAAGCGCCTATTTCATGGTTTTTCCAAGTAAAAATTTTTTAATTTTGTATCTAAACTAAAGATATTTAAAGTCATAAAAATTATGTACGAGTCTGAAAGTGAAAAAACGCCTATTTTATAATTTTTCCTAATAAGAATTTGTATATTTGTATCTTAACCAAAGATATTTAGGGCGATAAGAAATGTGTTCAATTTTCTGTATAATATTAAAACATATTAAAAACTCTTTAAAAAAATTTAATACTTGAAATAAAGAAAAAATTTTGCAACTAGGGGATAGTGGCCTAAGACGGTCTAGCGCCTAAGACAAGCATCCTTTAATATTTTTGAAGTAAAGAAACTTATTAAACAATTGTGTATGTAGATATGTAAGTTGAGATGTACCTAATTAATTAAAAGTATTCTTTTGTACTCTTAGAAAAAATGTAAATAATAAGTGGGAAAAATATTTTTAGCACTTCAAAAGATGAAATACAAACTACTTTTCAAACTGAAAATTTTCTAAATTAAATGTTATTTGTAATAGAAGTAATGACTTTATCTCAAAGAATATTCTGTAATGTTTAAAAATCTTACAAATATTTAATTGATATTTACAAATATAATTAAAAAACGTTAATACATTAAAAACAAGCCAGTCGCTTAAAACGGACCCCATAATGCAAAGAAAATTTTAGAAATTCAAATTAACGCTTGTTTTTCTAACCTCAAAAATCACTTTTATATAATAAACAAAATATTAAACAAAAGCTATTTTTATTCTATGAAACAGTTAAATTCTGAAATTAAATGTAAAATTTATTAAGGTTGTACAATTTTTTCATATAGTTATTATTTTAATTTCATCAAAATCATATTTCATACAATAGTCTTATTTATTGTCTTTTTGCTTTTATTTGATCAAATTCCCTAATGTAGGACTTTAAGAAGGCATACACGGAAAAAAATTTAACGTGGCGAACCACCGAATTTGGAAATAGAGCTATAATAAGAAAATGTACTGTTAATTTGTATAAATGTTTCTGGTATTTTCAGTAAGCTGTTTTAATAAATTGGTATTTCTTTTGTTATTGCTGAAATTCGGAATTTCGTATTTTAGTAAATTATGTATTCTTCTTAAATAACCAAAATATAAAAACTTTTTAAATGTAACAGCGAAACGCACCTTTAGGTCAGCTATAGGTATAGTTAATTTCTTGATACGAACTTTAGTGATTTAGCGATAGTGAAAATCTTCGAAACAAATAAACAGTCGAAAACTGACAGTTTCAGTCCGAAACATTCACGTGGTTATATTTATTTAACCTGCTAATAATAAACATTTTAATATTTATTTTACAATTAATTAAAGACAAATATTAATAATGATTATCTTGAGCCAAATTATAGTATTAAAGTGAAAAGAAGAAAGAAGAAGAAATATAAACATGAATAAATAAGTTCAGAAAATTGTAATTACCTATGTATTAATATTAATATTTTTAAAACAATAAATAAATTTAAATATAAATTTAGTTTTATCAATTACTATTAATTATTAATTAAAATTTTAATTATTAATATATAATTTTGCATAATGATTAATAAATAGGTTTTCTTATTTTAAAGTTTATTAAAATAACCTTTAATTTTTGTTTACAAATATCAAAGTGTTTTTAATTCTGTAAATAACGAGTCATATGATTTAATTTTAAAAAATAACATTTATAATAAAATATTTAAAGCTAATATGTTGTTATATTTAAATTAATTAATAAATTTAATGTAGGTTGAAGTACATATGTTACTTTTTGTCTATAATAAGTACCTATTAAATACCTAAAGAAAAAAAACGTAAAATGAAAATTTAAAATCCAATTAATAAACATTAAAAAAACCTTTATTAAATAATATATTTAGTCGTTTGAAAACTTTTTAAGTTTATTTAGAATTTTAATAACCCTACTTTTCAATAATAATTAATTTAAGTGAAACTAAGAATAACAAAAACTACTTATCAAAATACCAGAAAATCATTTCAATTTAAACTTAAATTACATATTAATGACGAAACTAAATACATATTTAAATTTATTTATTGTTTTAGAAATAAAAATACAAATACAAAATTATAATTTTATTAACTTATTTTGTCTTAATCACAGTCCTTCTTGATTCCTTTTTTAATTGTCACTACATTTCACAGCATTTCACTCAAAATAATTAATAATGTTTTCATTATTTATTTAATGTTTTAATAAAAATTGCAATATTTATTATCTGATAAAATAAAAATAAACAACACCTAACCACGAGAATGTTTCAAGTTGAAATTGTCAAAATAATTAAAATTTTGAAAGGTAGTGAGATGAGATATGACATGAGATTAAAATTACGCAATCGAGCGTCTTGGCCGATGATTTTTCATAAACACAATTTTAAATAACCTTTTTTTAAAATTAAGTCTAATTGCAAAATCATATTCATATGCTTTTTTTTTAACTATTTATTAAAATCAAGTTTCTGGCTATACATTTTAAATATTTCCATCACAGAATTTCAATATCTTTCTTTTAAACTGACAAATATATAAATTAGTAATACACTTTCTCTAATTTGGAAAAATTGAGCGACGATTTTCAATTTCACCAAAACAGTGATATTGGCAATATCGCTCGTTCATTTTTGGCTAAATGTTTAGCCATTATGGAAAAAAGTTTCATTGATGCAGTTGTATTTTTTTTTTCCGTGTACATTTTGTTTAAAATACCTTAAAAAGTTGTAATTGAACAATATAATTTGTTCAGATAGTAGGTTTAGGAGAATTTAAGGATTTCTACCGTATCACTATCAACTGTTGTTTTGTATTTTAAAAAACGCGCGCTTGAGTATACATATAGGTATACTCTAACCTCAAAACGTTGACACGCGGAATACCGTGTTGCCAGACGTTGCAAGTTGTCCTTTCTTCATTACAAAAAGTGAAAAAAAAATTATAAATTAATTAATTCCAACTCTCACAGGTTCCTATTATCCTTATTAAAATACAATACCGGTTTCTTACATATCTGTGTTTGACTATACAAACTTTGATCACTATCTAGTCAATTAATAATTTTTAGTACGAAAATATATGTGACAGTGTAATGAATTCTCATAAGAATCAACGTTAAACAGTAAAAAAAATAAATGGATCATAACTTTTTTCTCAAGAACCAACAGGTCTCAAAAATTTAACTACAAAATTTTAGAAACTTTATCTAGTAGTATACCAAGTTTTATCAAAATCTGTTTGATTAATCGATTTCCGGTAGAACTTCCTTAAAAAGGGTCCGTCTTACCCTACCAGGTAACCTAAGACGGACTAGTATAAACTTTTTTTTAAACACCACAATTAATTGTCTTTTAAATAATTATGAAAGTTTTCATCTTATCAATTATTTAAAGGAAATGTTACAAATAAATAAAGGTGCATTCTTGTTTTCTTTTTAATTCACTAACTAAACAACTTGTTGCAAAATATGGATAGGGGCCTATTTTAGGCGACTTTCCCTTAAATTTTGAATTTTAGGGGGCGGCGCGCAAGCAAAATTTTTTAACAGGGCACCAAATGCCCTCGAGCCGGCTCTGTTATTATTTAAAAACAATAACGTTTTATAAAAGCTAAATTGAAATAAATTATATTTTTAAATTAGGATCTAAATTTAATAATATTAATAATAGCATTAACTTTTAAATACTTTAAAAATTTTTTTTTTTCTTAAAAAATGTTCATTAACAATTTTTCCATGCTATATTTATTCTTTTTTTTAATTTCAAAATAAACTGTAATATTTTTCTGTTCATATTCTTTATTATTCGTAATATGTAATGCGTTTTACGGACAGTTAATGTATTTAAAAGACAAGTTTAAGTCTTTGATTATTATTATTTAAAATTATGACTCAAGTTTATATTTCTTTTAACATACCAAAATTTTTTAATTTCTTTAGAAATACTATTATTCATTCTGTATAACTATTTTGAAAAAAAGTCATTTCTGTAATAGAATGATTTAAATATATCACTCAAATTAAATTTTTTTTTAATAATTATACCTATATTTTTCAATGTTTTAAATTTATTTAATTTTATTTTAAGTTTTATTTAATATTTTTTTAAGTTTTAATTAATCTTTTCATTTAGAGATTTTGTTTTTTAATTTCAAAAAAAATTTTTTTTCTGATTGCATTTTTATTGTTTTGACAAACTTATTCTAAAACAAAGTATTTTAGAAAAGCAAAGTATTAATTTTTTAAATTAAATTTTTTCTTAAATTAATCAAAAGGTTTTAAATAAAAACATTTGATTGCTTTAAGTTTTTACCTTTTAATTTTAAAAGTAAACTTAGAGCTCTTTCTGTTCATCTTTTTATTTGTTTAAATGATTTTTTTTTTAAATATAGCCGCTGTGTTATAAAAGATAAATTTAAAAATAAAATTGTTTAGATGAAGTATCATTAAAAATACAAAAGATACAAAACTTACTTTGGAAATTGTTATTTTGTACAGCCACAGGTAAATCACCTGAAATTAAAGGTTTTAACATTGATCAATTAAACAAATACCTATAAATTAAAGAAATATTCAAACCATCAATTAATTAAAAAAAATATATATTTAATAATCAGAAACGAAAAATCTTTCACATTTTAGCTGATGTACAATATGACAATCGTCATAGCAAGTTTTGTGTCAAAATGATACTTACTCATTTATTAGGTTTTTTTAATTGGTTATTTATTGGCTACCAATAATGGGCCAGTATTAGCTACTCATGATTGGCAAAGTCGTGATCATCCCAAGAGTTGACCAATGGTGGTCCAATAGTGTCTGCAAATTGTTTGGCATTACTGGCACCTCTGAATCTCATTATTAGGTCATTAATGAATCAATCGTTTATTTCCCACTGGGTGTATTGACAACCATATTATCCCCGAAAAAAACTCACTTTCTAGCCCGCTCCATTTTTGTTATGTGGAACCCGGATTGAACCGGATAAACGCCAACACTAACACTTTCGGATTGAAACCATGTAGCTTCCGTATAGTAAGCTAGTTGAAAATTTTTAATTTTATTTTCCTGACGGGTAGGACCCGAATAAAACCGGGTAGGAACCATTTCTGTGTTGACAATCATATAATTCCCGGATAAAACCCACTTTCTAACCGGTTCCACTTTTGTCATATAAAACCAGGATTGAACCGGACAGACACCAACACTATCACTTCCGGATTGAAACCGTGTAGTTGCCGTATAGTAAGCTGGTTGAAAGTTTTTATTTTTATTTTCCTGATGGGTAGGTCCCGAATAAAGCCGAGAGAAACTATTTCTGAGTTGACAAGCATATGAATCCCGGATAAAACCCACTTTCCAACCGGTTCCACTTTTGTCATATAAAACCCGGATTGAACCGGATAGACGCAAACATTATCACTTCCGGATTTAAACCATGTAGCTTCCGTATAGTAAGATGGTTAAAATTTGTTTATTTTATTTTCTTTACGGGTAGAAGCTTCAATTTACATATGAAATAGAACAAAATAATGAACTTCCTTTTTTAGACATCAAAATTATAAAAAAAGACAATGGATTCCTCGAAACAAATTGGTATCAAAAACCTACTTGGTCGGGTAGATACCTTCATTTTTATTCACATCAACCTTCGATTTAAAAAAAAGTGTCGTTCAAAATTTGACAGACAGAGCAATCCTTTTATCAAATCACAAATTTCAAAAACAAAACCTTGAACTAGTAAAAACAGTCTTACAAAAAAATGGTTATCCTCTAACATTTATTAATGACACCATCAATCTCAGAATTAGACACTTAAAAAACAAAAACAAGCAATGTCCACTACAACAACCAAGTACGTCAAATGCAACAACCACATCACAATCACAGCGGTCACAACATTCCCACAACAACGACACACAAAACACTAAATACATCACCACACCTTATATACACGGTCTGTCTCAAAAAATCTCTAACACGCTAAAAAATACAATATAAAAACATCATTTACAAATGCAAAAAATCTATCAAAAATTTTCACAAATAATAAAGACAAAGTGAACTTTGAGCTAATCTCAAATGTAGTCTACTCTATACCCTGCTCAGGTTGCCCCTCCGCATATATAGGGCAAACAAAGCGTTATATAAAATCCAGTCTTTATGAACACAAAAGAGATTACCTCAAACCTCCAGAAAAACAAACAGCGCTCACAAAACACTCTAACACATTCGATCACATTTTTGACTTTCAGAATACCAAAATATTAGACAAAACACAAAAATACCGAAAAAGAAAAGTATTGGAAATGACTAGAATTGTAACAAATGACTCAGTTAATGCACGAAAAGATGTCGAATATCTTTCCGAGATTTATCTGCCCCTTCTGCAAAAAACTATCACTAATTAATATATCGCAAATAGGGAATACACTAATTAATCAATCTAAATACACCACTAACCTACTTTAAAAGTATAAACACATAAATAACACAAAAATTAAATAAGTATAAAAACAAAACATATTTGAAACAAAAAACAAACAAGAAATAACACACAAATCAACAACAAATTAATAAATAAATAGTTTCAATTTTTACTGCACTTCTTTCATTTCCAATTGAAATTTCTTTTTTAAATCAAACCAAAAAAACAAAAAACAAATACAAAACCAAAACAAAAATCTAACAATTAGTTTAATTTTCAATTAATTCATTTTTACAGTTTTTGTAATAATTATTTTCATTTACTGCAATTAATTTTTCATTTTCCGTTTTATCGACATTTTTCAGGGATTTTATTCCAATTTCAACTAATCTTACATTTGCATTATATAATTATTTTATTTTATTTGTCCAATTACTGTTGTAGTTCTAATTAATTTCTTTATTATTGAATTAGCTTTATAAAACAAAAATGAAACATTCAAAACAAAAAACAAACAAGAAAGAACTCACACATCCATAATAAATTAATAAATAAATAGTAGGACGAACAAAGAGAAAACGAAATAAAAACCAATTATAATATATATATATTTATAAATAATTGCGGAGAAAGAAAATATAAATAAACACATTTGTAATTCATAACAAAAAAAGTTCCTGAAAATGTCATTCTTCAGAAAATACTCAAGAAACTTTCTCTTTCGGAAATAAAGGGAAAAATCAACACATGTTTCATGTCTCCCACAAAACCTAACTGAAAATGCATCTATGTTAAAAAAAAAAAATTGTGACCGTAACGAATGGTCCATCGTCCCTAGGTCAGTTACCAGCAAAAGCTGTGTTAAGAAACATCTTAAATAAAAACAAGTCTGAACTTGACAATTTAGTGTAAAATGGGTTTACCATGTTTCAAATTATCTAAAAAACATAAAAAGTGCAAAAAGTGCTGTTACGTTTGTGCAGTGTTTTCCGAATTATTGAAGGAATGTTGCTTTTAACAAACAGGTTAGTCTGTCAACGGTTTCAACGTTTTCCCTATCTTCTTCTGACATTTTTGTTTTATTCCTATATATTCATTATTAAAAAAATAAAAATAAAAATAACATATTTACAGCTATATATTGTTATACAAAAAAAAATACAATAAATAAATACATGAATAAATAAATTTTAGAGAAGAGGGGAGGGAAAAAAAAGGAAAAAAATTTAATAATCTTAGCTTTCTTTTTTATTCTTTATTCCTTTTTATTTTTTATTATTTATTATTTACTTTATAAAAACATACTTGAAACAGGTGAAATAAGGAAAAAAAAAATTTGGTAGGTTTTTACAAACTAAAATATCATTTAAGATCAAATAAAAGTCAAACAAGACTATGTCATAAGCTTGTATATCGAAAATATATTAAATTAACGTTATAAAGATTAATTACTTTAAAAAATTTTAATTTACGAAAAAAGAAAAGATTTTTGTTTTTCTTTTACAATCAAAGACAAACAAAACATCAAATGTTACTCTCTTCATTTACTACGATATTTATTAGTTAAATATTACAGTTAACACAAAAATGTCAGAACTAAACAACACTTACACTTCAATATTGTACAATACCAAAAATATTAATTTTGCAGAATAAAATTTATCCACTGAAGAGGGCCCATATAGGGGTCGAAACGTATGGATTTAATTTAAACTAAAGAAAGTTTATTTTCTTCAAATTGACCCTAAAGCCACTATTCTTCCTCAACATGATAAAATAATAACTGAGCTTGCCAAAATAAACATTCTACTTTTACAAATCTGTCCTCTTTAAATAAGTTCATTTTGTATCTCATTGAAATGTTTACAAAATAAAATATCAACATTTACTAACCAACGGTGGTCGCTGTACACATTTACTCATTCTCTACGGTCACGCCAAGTCAAGCGTCAAGCTTACTTGGCTCGCGCCCCGGTGAGCCTGGGATTTTTTCCGGCTGTGAGATAACATCAGTGGAATGTAAAGACGTCGAGGTATAATGATATGCACTGTCGGTAATTGACCTGTGAAGATCACTAGAACTCGACTGTCGATAAACCGGTTGTACTCAGGAGAGGTTTTTCTACAGTTTTCCCTCTCCACTGGCGAGCAAACCCAATATACCGGGTGGTCCAGGCAAATGCGGGTACTCCTAATTTCAAGCCGTTCTGTAGACGCAAAAATACTTAGAGAATATAAAGAAAAAGTACTGAATTCTAGGAACTCTCTACGGGAGACATTCATCGAGTGTATAATATCTAAAAACAAAAAAAAAATATTTAAACAAACGGTAAGTCTGATAAATACAATATCTGACAAATTCATATTTGGGAAGCCAAATAATCTGAAAAACTAAATTGTGGAAAATTAAATATGAGGACAAATGGTACACCTGATAAATACCATTTCTGACAAATACATTTTCGGAAAGGTGAATATTCTGATAAATAGAGTTTTGGTTTTTTAAGTATTCTGACAAAAAGTAAGTCTAATAAATACCATTTCTGGAAAATGAATATTCAGGAAGTTAAATATTCCGACAAAAAATGTTTCGGAAAGTTAAATATTGTGCCAAATGAAGTTTCGGGAATTCAAATATTCGGATAAATAAATTTCGGTCTATTACACATTCTGTAAATTGAGTTTTGGTCAAAATGTCGCTTTCCCGCGTCGGAGACCGTAATAAAACATCTGATGATTTTTGAAGACATTCTAAAAATTCTTGTTTCTTTCTGATGCTCATAGACAGTAAATGCAACAATTACTGTCAGAAATTAACCGAATTTCTTATTATTTTTCTGATGTTTTCTCATTCCTTTTTTGATAGGGTATGCGGCCAAAATCACTCACATGGTATAATCAATTAAAAAGTCAACTTTAATTAACAATTTAGGGTCTCGCAACTGGCTTTCCTCGCATACTTGCAACCACTGGCTCGAATTCCGAAAATTAGGTATAATTTTTCTAAAAACGATTAGAAGAGCCAAATCACCCATACATACAAAGATGTACAGATATAGCCTAATGTAAGGCGCCAATTTTAACTTATTTGTCACAAACTTTCTTAAACACCAATAACTTAGTTCTTTATAACATGTTATATAAATTTATAATTTAATTACTTTATGAAACTTTTAATAATAAAGAAACAAAAATTTCATATAAATAATATTTAATTAATGATAATTCAAAGGCGGATCCAGACGAGGGTTTTGGAGGGGGCGAAATATGAGATAGAAAAAGACAACAATATAGTGCTATCTCTTTCTCTCTCATAGGATAATCTATTATTCTTGTCATAAAAACTGATTCTCTCAATTTTTAATGGTTTTATGGTATTTTGGAGGGTGGGGCATGCATACATGCAAACCTATATATGAATATTTATATATATACATCTATATATCAATGTCTACGTATTTTAATAGTTATTATACACTCGTTTTAACGACCTTACTGGCCCAATGAGTGTCCCCCGTAGGGAGTTCCTAGAATTGTACCTTTGTATATATTATTTTTAAGTGTTTTTGCGTCTACAGAACGGCTTGAAATTAGGAGTACTCGCATTTGACTGGACTACCCGGTATATTGGGTTTTCTCGCCAGTGGAGAGGGAAAACTGTAGAAAAACCTCACCGAATTCAACCGGTTTATCGACAGTCGAGTTCTAGTGATCTGCACAGGTCGATTACCGACAGTGCATATCATTATTCCTCGACGTCAAATCTTCCACTGAAGTTATCTCACGAATTAGAAAAATCCCAGACTCATCGGGGCGCGAACCCAGCAAGCTGGACTTGGCGCGACCGCAGGGTCTAGTATTTAACCAACTGAGCTAACTCCGTGGTTCAATGTCTACGTATTTATAATTACAATCTATTTTTTCTTTCACATAAATACTGATTTTTTCAATTTTTGACGGTTTTATGCTGTTTTGAAGGGTGGGGCAGATGTTTGCCATTTTTAATACTATTGATCTGACTTCCTGGCATCCCAAACTATCGTTCAAAACAAAAAAATCAGAAGTGGCAGACAATTTTTTAAAAACAGCCTTCCGGCAAACCGTGTCAAGGTAGAGAAGGCCGTGTTTTTTTGTCGAGCACAAATGTTCGGAGAACATTGTGCGAGACAAAAAAATCGGCCTCCCGAGGTGCATATGGACCAGATCGCGGACTGTTACGTTACATTTGTACGCACATTTCAACAAAAAGTTTCCAAAACCACACGAAATTGAATTGTTTTAATATCTTTTATGCATGCATCTAAAAGTATGCTTCTCTAATAACATTTTTTACTAATATAAACATTTCCGTATGTTTTGTTATTTAAGAGTTATGAATGTTTTAGTACGGACTGTTACGTTACATAGTTTTGGAAGTAAGCTTTAGAGCTGTCCTACATTGTTGAAAAAGCCTGTTCTTCTAGTGGACTATTTTTAACGTGTAGTAGATAATTTCGTAGCTTTTCAATGCAAGTAATAAAATAAATGTTAATAACACAACAAAATTTTTTTTTAAGTTTTTAGAAACAAAAATGTTTGGACTGTTACGTTACATGAAAAGACTGCTACGTTACCTGTGCGATTTATGTTCATGTAAAAAGTAAAATTAGGTATTAAAAATGGCTTCCATTGTTTTATTTTACATAATGAACATTAATTCGGTTGTCTTACGACTAAACAATTAAAACATTACAATGGAATATATAAAGTTTCAAGCAAGCAACAACACTCTGAATACACAGCCACACAAAAAAAAAATATCTTGATCTGGGAACAAGACCTATATATTCCTACGAATTTTGAAGAGCTAAATCCGAATTCAAGATCAGAATTGGTAAGACGGGTCTGAGTTAGAACCTTCAAAAAACAATTTAAAATCGCTAATATAGCAGACAAAAATAAATTTTTTTTAAGAAATGCCTAATTAAACTCACTATATGGGGGTTTATAGGGTCGCTGATAACAAATCTATTTATGACTTTTTAAAGTTGATAATGAGAAAATCAGAATGTCTGAAAAAAATTAAAATTTTTAAAAATGATAATAAAACTCAAATTTGGATGTACGTTTTGAATCTAGGTTCAACGTTTTCAAGATTATGAATAAATCCTGACCTTAAATAGTATGATAAGAATCTATATTAAGTTTCATTAATTTAATCAATAATTTAAAATTTTTGTCTGCCATTTTGCATTTGCCATTTAAAATTTTTAAAAATCATGAATAAATTCGTTATCAGCGATCCCAAAAACCCATAAATACTGTGTTTCATTAAGTTAGTAGAAAATTATGGTTTTTTGTCCGTCATCATACATCAGCTATTTTTAATGTTGAAAAATTATGAGCGAATTCATTATCACTGACCCCAAAAATCCCCATATACTGGTTTTATTAATTTTAATCAGTAAGATAAAGTTTGATCCAACATGGATGACACTTTCTATTTTTTGTACAATTTGCGCTATTTTCACGTCGCTTTTTTTAAATATAATATATTAAGGGGATGTGATGGATTATGACGTCACTGGTTTAGGCAAAATTTTTCCGTAACTTTTCTGTCAAAATATTGAACATTTTGTCACGAAACTTGGTAGAATTACCTAAAATATTATAAGGAAGGTCTTTCTGAATCAAAATTAGTTTTGAAAAAAATGCAATTTTTCTAATATTTTCCAAAATTCGAGCAAATTCGGGTCAGAGAGACCTTCCTAAAGATGTTTTAAGTAAATGCACCTAGTTTCGTGACAAAATATTCAATATTTTAAGAGAAGAGTTACAGACAAAGTTTGCCTATACCAGTGACGTCATAATCCATCACATGCCCTTAATGAATGTATATTTATAATTTCTAAATAGGGTTTCACCCCGTTTTTTAAGTCGTATTAATTAATTAAGAAGATTGGTGTTAAAAAATTTTTCTTCTTCTTCGTTTTGGCCTAATCGACTGTATTTAACCTTTCTTACATTTTTGACGTTTCGACGCACATATTACGTCCTCATCAAAAAATCTATATATTTAAATAATATGTAATTTAAAACACATAACTATGGAAGATGATAATAATATAAGTGAGTTTTTTTTTGCGTACCAAAAGTAAGATTTGGTATGATTTATAATATTTTTTGGTAACAAATTTTCGTGCTTAGCTCTGAGTAGATCGATCCATTTTTTTATGTTCGAAGTTGCAATTAGAGAAAACTTTGGACCAATAGCAACTTCGAACATTAAAAAATGGATCGGAAATGACGTCGGAAATGACATTAGAACGACGTCGGAAATGATATCATTTATGGTTTCAAATTCTGATATCATTTCCGATCTCATATTTTTCAACCGGGGTATCCTGTTTCTTGGAATAAACAAAATTAAAATTTTTAATTGTAAACAAAATGTTGTTTTCATTTGAACATCCAAATAATCAAAATACTTTTAAACATTTCTTTATATTTAATTTAATTTTTAAAATAAATTTTAAGTAAATAAAAAAAAATTTAAGGAAGACGTAAATGACGTACACGGCGTCGACTACTCTCTGAAATTACGTCGCTGTACACGACGTATATTACGACGTCGTATACGACGTGGTTTCCGACATAAGACTATACATAGTATTTGATGCAATTTACGACATCCTTCACTACGTCGTTTACTATGTCAACTTTTTCAATAGGGCTCGATACTACAAAGAAACAAGCCTGAGTTTTTGAACAGACAACTGATTTCGCGTTGATATTTATTTCATTCAATACTTTGAGATGTATATAGCCTGCAAATAATCAAGAACCCATGGAATTTGAAAGTAAAATTTTTTTTCCGTGGTTTCATTTTTCGCGATCTGGTCCATATGCTATTTTCTATCACATATGTACAAAAACATGAGGTTTTCGTGCATGTGTGGTAAAAAAATATTTAAGGTTTTATATATATTTAAAAAATATATATATATTTAATAAATATAAAAATATAATAAAAATCGAGAGAGGGTTATTACGCTAGTTTATATTAAATTTACATAGTGTCTTAAATTGGACATAAATGTCTTAAATTAAGATACTTTTGGTGTCTAAGTCACGAAAAATGTCTTAATTTAAGACATTTTTGAACAATTTAAGACACCAGTTTTTGCAGTGTTAACTTTTTTCATACATACCGAATCGAGTAATTGTAATTTATAGGTACATATGAGTGTATTGTTTTTAATGTAACAAATGTTTTGTAATTTTCAATATTCACTTGAAAAACAATGATTTTAGAGCAAGAGTTACTTGACCCCGATAACAAGCGCAGAATAGAGCACAATAAATATTTCCAGTCGTAGCAGAAAAAACAAAGATTTTTGGGTGCACTTCCGAAAGCAACACATTTCCGATTTTTTTGAAACTTGGTATACTTACGTAATTTGATGCGCTGATTACAAAAATCATAGTGAAAATTGGCGACTAGGCCATCTTCATGGTAAAAAACATGTACAAAAAATCACAGAAATGTAGGTTTTTTGAGTTTATCTCTTTAAATATTACAAATATCAAAAATTTCTTTTTACAAAAGCTATAGATCTCACAAAAATACACATTTTATGTTTAATGCATTGTTTACTAAAACTAATTAGTTTACGAGAAAATTGCAAAAAACATAAATCACCATAAATACGACCAAATATCCACATAACGTCAACATTAAATTACACTCAGTCGTAATTACGTAATTACATTACGTAAGAATTGTTGGCCATATTCCACTGTCAGTGGGCACCCCAACCCCCCCCTTAGTAAATTCCGGAGGGGGGGTTCGGGGGGCGGAGCCCTCCGAAACGAGAAGACCGACCCTAAAGATTTAATATATTGATCTCCCATATTTTTTAAATTTTTCTCGAAAAATATTAATTTTTGTTAAAAAATGTATACTTTCTAAAATATGTACTTTAAGGTCCTCTACGACTTATGTCAAAAACATTTTTTTACATTTTGCGGTTATTACGAGTGTAATGCAAAAAACAATGAATTTAAGAATTTATGGTTTTTTATGGGTTTTTTCCATGAAAATGATCAACTCTCCAATTTTCACTATGCTTTTCGTAATCAGCGCAACAAATTACTTGAGAAATAAGTGCGATGATTTGAATTTCCCTAATGTTGATGTAATGTGTGTATAGGTTGATTTTATGGAGATTTCTAGTTTTTTTCATTTTTATCATAAACTAATCGGATTTCAAGCACTTTGTTCCTTTAAATTCACTTCCTACAGTCAATTAAAAAGACTATCTGTTTCTTATGTTTTTCAATTCGCTTCCCAAAATTTCACGTTGTCGATTCAAAACAATGTGACCTCGTATTTTCGAGGCAACGTTAAAACTTTGCGCTTCTTTTGTTTTCTCGATATTGACAATAGAAAACAATCGATTTTTGGAATGGTTCTGTATTCCTCGCTTCTTACCGAAAATATTTTTTTGTGGGAGTGAGTTTATTAGTCCCTACCAAAACTTTTAAATGCTGCCACAGGTTCAATCGTAAATGCCGTTATGCTTTCCAGACCCAAAATTACTGTTTAATTGTCAGTGTTTTTAAATAAAAATCGTTAAAATTTGTAATAAAAAAATATTAAAGGGATTGTTTAACATTAAATAACACATGTGCGTATCTATAATATATATATTCTAAAGTCGACCACGGTGTTAGCTCAGTTGGTTAAGGTCCTGGACTCTACGGTCGCCCCAAGTTAAGCATCAAGCTTGCTTGGTTCGCGCCCTGGGGAGCCTGGGATTTTTTCCGGCTGTGAGATAACTTCAGTGGAAGGTAAAGACGTCGAGGTATAATGATATGCACTGTAGGTAATCGAACTGTGCAGATCACTAGAACTCGACTGTCGATAAACCGGTTGTATTCAGGTGAGGTTTTTCTACAGTTTTCCCTCTCCACTGGCGAGCAAACCCAATATACCGGGTGGTCCAGGCAAATGCGAGTACTCCTAATTTCAAGCCGTTCTGTAGACGCAAAAACACTTAAAGAATATATACAAAGTACAATTCTAGGAACTCCCTACGGGGGACACTCATTGGGCCAGTAAGGTTGTTAAAACGAGTGTATAATAACATATTCAAAAGTCTCCAAAACTTTGTTAAAGAGAGCTATAACTTGTCAAGCAACAAAATTTTATTGAGGAATATTATTTAAAATAAAAGCTCTTAATTAAAATGTTACCGCGTCAGATTGAGGTCAGTATAACTAGTAACTCCTAATTCTTGATAAATCCCAACATGCTGCTGTAGTCTCATTGGTTGCAAAGATAACAATTTTGCTGTACTCATTGGTCTTTCAAGTTTTATGGCGTATTTCTGAAAAAAACAAAATACATATTTAAAGATTGCAAAATTATGCGTGCGACTTACAACTCTTTCCCACTGTCACCTACTTTGATTTCTATTTATTATATTATGATTATATTTTATTTTAAATATTATACGCATATATTACATATATGTATTATATTATATCATCATTTTAAAATCATTTATTTATAATCCATAATAAACTTTTGTCCACAGTTGGACTTAAAAACAAACAAAGTCTTATCATTTTTTGTTATAAGTTATTGTATTTCGTTATAGGTTATAATTTTTCTTTCTAAGTTATTATAGCCAATAAGACACACTTATTATGAAATACCCACCCTCTTATCCCAGTTAGCACGCAAGCATGCAGAGAGCTTGCTGCAAGTTGTGAAATGTTCTCACAGCAGCAAGCTTGCGTGGCAAGTTTTCTCCAAGTTTTCTCTGTAAGGTTACTGCAAGTTTTTATGGCAAGCTTACTGTAGGCTTGCAGAAAGTTGGCACTGCAAGTTCACAGAAGGAAAAAAAACCTTTTTTTTTGGAAAAACTTTATTTTCAAATATACATCAAGTCCCATAGCTAGAAGACTAAAAACTTTACTACTCAACCATAGCCCATAAGAACTACAAAATTCAACTGCGCACCTTGCGTGTTTGGCAAGCTTGAAGCAAACTTGCCACGCGAGCTATCTGGAGTAAGGACATTTCACAACTTGCAGCAAACCTGCTGCAATCTTGCACAGCAAGCTGGTGAACCTTGCACGGTAAATTTTCAGAAAGCAACTGGATATTGGCAGATTATTAAATAGGCAAAAGGGAAAGGATGCTTAAGGGGCACCTTTGAAGAGCAATTTTATCCGTTTTATTTTTAATTTTTTTAACATAAAACTAATGAAGTAATCAAAAAACTGTTTTTACCTTAAATTTATTCAGGTTTCTAGTTTATAAAATTACTAGCAAAATATACACGCGCTACACTCGTTTATGCTATGGATCATGTCAGTGGAACACCCTAGAGTTATGATCAATGATAATCAACAACAATTGACCCTTTTGACCAACCCATATAGAGATACCATAGTCATACCAACTTGGAATTAATTCACTAGCCCCAATTTCCTTTCAACACTCGACCATAGTATGGATCATGTTAGTGGAACACCCTAGAGTGATGATCAATGATGATCATCAACAATTAACCCCTTTTTGATTAACCCATTTTGAGATACCCTAGCTATACCACCTTAGCTCAGATTCAATAGCCCCAAGATTTTTTTAACACTCGTTCATGGTTTGGATCATGTTAGTGGAACACTCTAGAGTGATGATCAATGATGATCATCAACAATTAACATCTTTTTGATTAACCCATTTTGAGATACCCTAGCTATAATACCTTAGCTCAGATTCACAAGCCCCAAGCCTTTTATAACACTCGTTCATGCAATGGATCATGTCAGTAGAACACCCTACAGTAATGACCCTGCGGTGCATCTCGGAAAGAAATTTTATGAAAATTAAGTAACCTAAAAATTTGTTTAAAGTTTATATGAATTTTTTTCAAAGATTTTGGCTAAAAACCAATCTATAAAGAGTATTATTAAATTAAAATAAAGGTAAATCTATTTACAATTTTAACTTTTTGATATAAGTTCAAAATATTTGCATTTATTTTTATATAAAAACATACCTTAGATAAAAATTAATTGAAATAATTAACTATATAGGCTACTTCAATTAGAGAATCTAAATTTTAATGAATATAGTTATTTATGTATTTTAATACATTAATATATATGAATATTTATTTTAAAACTTAAAAGTAAAACTTGAATTGAAACTCAAGTTAAAGAAGTTTAAAGTTAAGCAGGGGGGTAACGCGCGAAGCGCGCAGGGGGGCGAGGCCCCCCTAGTATATATATATATGTATATAATATATATATCAAAAAACTTTGAACGCCAATCATATTAAAACGAGTTGACCGATTTAAACAAAATTTTTTGGTATATTAGGTATTGACTCAAGTTAGGTTTGTAAACTCATGGTAAAAACCGTAAAAAATACTATAATAATTCACGGTTTTTTGTTAAATCTCATAAAATATTCAAAATATTATTTATAAGGATTGTAAAAAATATTAATTAGACAAAAGTTATAGATCTAATAAAAATAGACATTTTATGTTGTATATATTTTTTACAAATAGTTAATAGTTTTCTAAAAAAAAATAAAAAAACGTGTTAAAGATTATGAAAATTGTTTATAGTTAGCTATATTGTTCCTAAAGAATGAACAATAATCTGATGATTGAAACAAATGTTATATCTATGTATCTTGATTTAAAAACAGTTCCTACTTTTTATGACACCCTAACCCTGTATCAGATTAAAAAGAATTCAGTTTTTTTATAGCACCCCAGCCCCCCGGTACCCCTATTAAAAATTAAACTTATTATGGCACTCCAGCCCATCCTTTATCCCTTTAAATTGAGATTAAGTTAAAAAAAAGAGTAAACATGTAATTTTAAAAAAATAGAAAAGTCATAGAAAAGTTAAATATCCTTTTACATGTGAGAATATTCTTTTTGGTAATAGAACCTTAATTTTCGGGAAGTTTCTCATAGTAAGGTCGGAAGTTTACAACGGAAGTCTGCAGGAAACTTCCTAGACATAGCGAAATGTCCTCCTTCCTCTTCCAAGGGAAAGGAAGTTTCCCTTGGAAACATCCGAGAACCTTGCATTAGAAACTTCTAGGAACCTTCCCTTGGGAACTATCCAAAAACTTCAATTGGAAACTTCTCAGAAACTTCGGGGAAGATTCCCTCGAAAAATTCCCTTGGAAACTTCCGTTGAAACTTTGCAGTTATTGTTTTTTTTAATTTAAATAATAAATAATTTTATTTTGTAATTTTTAAAATCAATCATATCAAATCTCTTTAAATGAAATTAATTGTTAATTATTTAATAGTACACCTCACTGTTAAATTGTTAGCTTTCTAAAGCAGAGATGCCAGGGAGCGAGACTAAACGCATCTGCGCATGTCTGCGGAAAGTTCAGCCATTGGTCGAATTGAGCGGCCTCATTTAAAATTGTTTTATTAAAGCCTTTTCAAACTATCCCGCTCATCTCGATCAATGGCAGAACTTTCCGCAGACATGCGCAGATGCGTTTGGTCTCGCTCCCTGGCATCTCTGTTCTAAAGAAAAATTAGCATCTTTTTTTTAAAAATTTATTTATCATTTAAGTTAAAAAAAATAACTGAAAGTTTCCAAAGGAAGTTTTTAAAGGAAGTTTCCGGGAAGTATCTAGGCAGTTACGAAGGGATGTTTCCTGGAAGTTTCCAAAGGAAGTCTCCGCGAAAATTTTAGGAAGTTCCTAAAGAATGTTTCCGGAAAGTTACCCGGAAATTTCCAAGAGAAGTTTCTGGAAAGATTCCAGGGGATGTTTCCGGGAAGTTTCCAAAGCTAGCCTCTAGGAAAATTCCAAAGAAGACTTCCGGGAAATTTTCAGAAAGGTTCCAAAGGAAATTTCCGAGATGTTTCTACTAAGTTTCCAAGGAATGTTTCCATAAAGTTTCCAGGAAGTTTCTAAGGAATGTATCCAGGAAGTTTCCAATGAATGTTTCCGGGAAGTTTCCAGAAAGTTTACAAAGGATGTTTTAGGGGAGTTTCCGAAGGAAGTTTCCAGGAAGATTACAAGGGATGTTTGAGAGAAGTTTCCAAACTAAGTCTCGGGCAAATTTCCAGGAAGTTTCCAAGGAAAGTTTTCGAGAAATTTCCAATAAGTTTTAAAAAAATGTTTCCGGGAAGTTCCCAGGAAGTTTCCAAGGGATGCTTATGGTAAGATTCCAAGGAAGGGTTTCCGGGATGTTTCCAAGGGAATCTTTCCAGAAGGGGGATGTTTCGCTATGTGCAGAAAGTTTCTTGAAGATTTCCTTTGATAATTTCAGACCTTAAAATAGGAAAGTTCCAGGAAACTTTCCAGAAATAAGGGTGCTATCTGGGATGTGAAGTTTAATAAAGGATATTCTAAATTATATCAAAATCGGGGTTCCACATTTTATAGCATTCCAACTCCCCTAAATCCGTATAAAAAATTACACTTTTTATGATTATCCGTTTAAAAAAAATTTACAGTTATAATGTCACCCCAACCTTCTCTTAATCTTATCCGTTTATGAAAAACCCAACTCTTTATAACGCTTTGACCCAATGGTATCAATGTAGAAAACTTGACTTTCAACTTTTATGATACTTTTCATTTCGTAAAACCAATCCCAACTTTATAGAAAAATTTACCTTCCGGTTTATACATACCCTGCGCTGAAAGCAGTACATGCATATGTGTTATAGAACCTTATCTATTTTATGCGGGATAACTGCCAGATGTGAACGGACTAGAATCAGATTTCACTTAGAAAATAAATAATTTCGGAAATGACTGCTGGACTAATTCCAGATAAAACCAGACTTAAAACGGATTTAAAATTTATGCCGGATAACTGCCAGATGTGAATAGACTAGAATCGGATTTCACTTAGACCATAAATAATTGCGGAATTGACTGCCGGACTAATTTCAGATAAAACCAGACATAAAACGGAATTAAAATTTATGGCGGACAACTGCCAGATGTGAACGGACTAGAATTGGATTTCACTTAGATCATAAATAATTTCTGAATTGACTGCCGGACTAATTTCAAATAAAAACAGACTTAAAACGGAATTAAAATTTATGCGGGATAACTGCCAGATGTGAACGGACTAGAATCAGATTTCACTTAGACTATAAATAATTTCGCATTTGACTGCTAGACTAATTCCAGATAAAACCAGACTTAAAACGGATTTAAAATTTATGCCGGACAACTGCCGGATGTAAACGGACTAGAATCGGATTTCACTTAGACCATAAATAATTTCGGAATTGACTTCCGGACTAATTCCAGATAAAACCAGAATTAAAGCAGATTGTGAATTTTGTGCCGGACAGTTGCCGGACTTGACCAGTCTTAAAACGGTCTTATCTTTTACTAACATTAATTTCTAAATAAACTGCCGGACTAATTCCAGATATATCCAGACTTAAAACGGATTTAAACTTTATGCCGGACAACTGCCGGATGTGAACGGACAAGAATCGGATTTCACTTAGACCATAAATAATTTTGGCATTGACTTCCCGGACTAATTTCAGATAAAACCAGACATAAAACGGATTTAAAATTTATGACGGACAACTGCCAGATGTGAACGGACTAGAATCAGATTTCCCTTAGACCATAAATAATTTCTGTATTGACTGCCGGACTAATTCCAGGTAAAACCAGACTTAAAACGGATTTAAAATTTATGCCGGACAACTTCCGGATGTTAACGGACTAGAATCTGATTTCACTTAAGCAATAAATAATTTCGGAATTGACTCCCGGACTAATTCCAGATAAAACCAGACTTAAAGCAGATTGTGAATTTTGTGCCGGACAGTTGCCGGACTTGAAGAGTCTTAAAACGGTCTTATCTTTTACTAATAGTAATTTCTAAATGGACTGCCGGACCAATTCTAGATAAATCCAGACTTAAAACGAATTTAAACTTTATGCCGCACAACTGCCGGATCTGAACGGACAAGAATCGGATTTCACTTAGACCATAAATAATTTCGGTATTGACTTCCCGGACTAATTTAAGATAAAACCAGACTTAAAACGGATTTAAAATTTATGCCGGACAACTGCCGGATGTGAACGGACATGAATCGAAATTCACTTAGACCATAAATAATTTCGGCATTGACTCTTCGGACTAATTCAAGATAAAACCAGACTTACAACGGATTCAAAATTTATGCCGGACAACTGCCGGATGTGACCGGACTAGAATCGGATTTCACTTAGACCATAAATAATTTCGGAATTGACTGCCGGACTAATTGCAGATAAAACCAGACTTAAAACAGATTTAAAATGTATGCCGGACAACTGCCGGATGTAAACGGACTAGAATCGGATTTCACTTAGACCATAAATAATTTCGGAATTGACTTCCGGACTAATTCCAGATAAAACCAGAATTAAAGCAGATTGTGAATTTTGTGCCGGACAGTTGCCGGACTTGACCAGTCTTAAAACGGTCTTATCTTTTACTAACATTAATTTCTAAATAAACTGCCGGACTAATTCCAGATATATCCAGACTTAAAACGGATTTAAACTTTATGCCGGACAACTGCCGGATGTGAACGGACAAGAATCGGATTTCACTTAGACCATAAATAATTTTGGCATTGACTTCCCGGACTAATTTCAGATAAAACCAGACATAAAACGGATTTAAAATTTATGACGGACAACTGCCAGATGTGAACGGACTAGAATCAGATTTCCCTTAGACCATAAATAATTTCTGTATTGACTGCCGGACTAATTCCAGGTAAAACCAGACTTAAAACGGATTTAAAATTTATGCCGGACAACTTCCGGATGTTAACGGACTAGAATCTGATTTCACTTAAGCAATAAATAATTTCGGAATTGACTCCCGGACTAATTCCAGATAAAACCAGACTTAAAGCAGATTGTGAATTTTGTGCCGGACAGTTGCCGGACTTGAAGAGTCTTAAAACGGTCTTATCTTTTACTAATAGTAATTTCTAAATGGACTGCCGGACCAATTCTAGATAAATCCAGACTTAAAACGAATTTAAACTTTATGCCGCACAACTGCCGGATCTGAACGGACAAGAATCGGATTTCACTTAGACCATAAATAATTTCGGTATTGACTTCCCGGACTAATTTAAGATAAAACCAGACTTAAAACGGATTTAAAATTTATGCCGGACAACTGCCGGATGTGAACGGACATGAATCGAAATTCACTTAGACCATAAATAATTTCGGCATTGACTCTTCGGACTAATTCAAGATAAAACCAGACTTACAACGGATTCAAAATTTATGCCGGACAACTGCCGGATGTGACCGGACTAGAATCGGATTTCACTTAGACCATAAATAATTTCGGAATTGACTGCCGGACTAATTGCAGATAAAACCAGACTTAAAACAGATTTAAAATGTATGCCGGACAACTGCCGGATGTGACCGGACTAGAATCGGATTTCACTTAGACTATAAATAATTTCGGAATTGACTGCTGGACTAATTTCAGATAAAACCAGCCCTAAAACGGATTTAAAATTTATGCCGGATAACTGCCGGATGTAAACGGACTAGAATCGGTTTTCACTTAGACCATAAATAATTTCGGAATTGACTGCCGGACTAATTCCAGATAAAACCAGACATAAAACGGATTTAAAATTTATGCGGGATAACTGCCAGATGTGAACGGACTAGAATCGGTTTTCACTTAGACCATAAATAATTTCGGCATTGACTTCTCGGACTAATTCCAGATAAATTCATAGACATAAAACGGATTTAAAATTTATGCTCGACAACTGCCGGATGTAAACGGAATAGAATCGGATTTCACTTAGACCATAAATAATTTCGGAATAGACTTCCGGACTAATTCCAGATAAAATCATAGACTTAAAACGGATTTAAAGTTTATGCCGGATAACTGCCAGATGTGAATAGACTAGAATCGGATTTCACTTAGACTATAAATAATTTCGGAATTGACTGCCGGACTAATTCCAGATAAAACCAGACATAAAACGGATTTAAAATTTATGGCGGACAACTGCCAGATGTGAACGGACTAGAATCAGACTTCACTTAGACCATAAATAATTTCTGTATTGACTGCCGGACTAATTCCAGGTAAAACCAGACTTAAAACAGATTTAAAATTTATGCCGGACAACTGCCGGATGTGAACGGAAAAGAATCGAAATTCACTTAGACCATAAATAATTTCGGCATGACTTCCCGGACTAATTCAAGATAAAACCAGACTTAAAACGGATTTAAAATTTATGCCGGACAACTGCCGGATGTGAACGGACAAGAATCGAAATTCACTTAGACCATAAATAATTTCGGCATGACTTCCCGGACTAATTCAAGATAAAACCAGACTTAAAACGGATTTAAAATTTATGCCGGACAACTGCCGGATGTGAACGGACAAGAATCGAAATTCACTTAGACCATAAATAATTTCGGCATGACTTCCCGGACTAATTCAAGATAAAACCAGACTTAAAACGGATTTAAAATTTATGCCGGACAACTGCCGGATGTGAACGGACAAGAATCGAAATTCACTTAGACCATAAATAATTTCGGCATTGACTCTTCGGACTAATTCAAGATAAAACCAGACTTAAAACGGATTTAAAATTTATGCCGGACAACTGCTGGATGTGACCGGACTAGAATCGGATTTCACTTAGACCATAAATAATTTCGGAATTGACTGCCGGACTAATTCCAGATAAAACCAGACTTAAAACAGATTTAAAATGTATGCCGGACAACTGCCGGATGTGAACGGACTACAATCGGATTTCACTCAGACCATAAATAATTTCTGCATTGACTTCCCGGACTAATTCAAGATAAAATCAGATATAAACGGATTTAAAATGTATGCCGGACAACTGCCGAATGTGAACGGACTAGAATCGGATTTCCCTTAGACCATAAATAATTTCGGCATTGACTTCCCGGACTAATTCAACATAAAACTATACTTAAAACGGATTTAAAATTTCTGCCGCACAACTGCAGGATGTGAACGGACTAGAATCGGATTTCACTTAGACCATAAATAATTTCGGAATTGGCTGCCGGACTAATTCCAGATAAAACCAGACATAAAACGGATTTAAAATTTATGGCGGACAACTGCCAGATGTGAACGGACTAGAATCGGATTTCACTTAGACCATAAAAAATTTCTGAATTGACTGCCGGACTAATTCCAGATAAAATCATAGACTTAAAACAGATTTAAAATTAATGCCGGACAACTGCCGGATGTAAACGGACTAGAATCGGATTTCACTTAGACCATAAATAATTTCGGCATTAAATCTTCGGACTAATTCAAGATAAAACCAGACTTACAACGGATTCAAAATTTATGCCGGACAACTGCCGGATGTGACCGGACTAGAATCGGATTTCACTTAGACCATAAATAATTTCTGAATTGACTGCCGGACTAATTGCAGATAAAACCAGACTTAAAACAGATTTAAAATGTATGCCGGACAACTGCCGGATGTGAACGGACTACAATCGGTTTTCACTCAGACCATAAATAATTTCGGCATTGACTTCCCGGACTAATTCAAGATAAAATCAGACTTAAAACGGATTTAAAATGTATGCCGGACAACTGCCGGATGTGAACGGACTAGAATCGGATTTCACTTAGACCTTAATAATTTCGGCATTGACTTCCCGGACTAATTCAATATAAAACTATACTTAAAACGGATTTAAAATTTATGTCGGACAACAGCCGGATGTGACCGGACTAGAATCGGATTTCACTTAGACCATAAATAATTTCGGAATTGACTGCTGGACTAATTCCAGATAAAACCAGCCCTAAAACGGATTTAAAATTTATGCCGGATAACTGCCGGATGTAAACGGACTAGAATCGGATTTCACTTAGACCATAAATAATTTCGGAATTGACTGCTGGACTAATTCCAGATAAAACCAGCCCTAAAACGGATTTAAAATTTATGCCGGATAACTGCCGGATGTAAACGGACTAGAATCGGTTTTCACTTAGACCATAAATAATTTCGGCATTGACTTCCCGGACTAATTCAAGATAAAATCAGATATAAACGGATTTAAAATGTATGCCGGACAACTGCCGAATGTGAACGGACTAGAATCGGATTTCCCTTAGACCATAAATAATTTCGGCATTGACTTCCCGGACTAATTCAACATAAAACTATACTTAAAACGGATTTAAAAATTCTGACGCACAACTGCAGGATGTGAACGGACTAGAATCGGATTTCACTTAGACCATAAATAATTTCGGAATTGGCTGCCGGACTAATTCCAGATAAAACCAGACATAAAACGGATTTAAAATTTATGGCGGACAACTGCCAGATGTGAACGGACTAGAATCGGATTTCACTTAGACCATAAAAAATTTCTGAATTGACTGCCGGACTAATTCCAGATAAAATCATAGACTTAAAACGGATTTAAAATTTATGCCGGATAACTGCCAGATGTGAATAGACTAGAATCGGTTTTCACTTAGACCATAAATAATTTCGGAATTGACTGCCGGACTAATTCCAGATAAAACCAGACATAAAACGGATTTAAAATTTATGCGAATAACTGCCAGATGTGAACGGACTAGAATCGGTTTTCACTTAGACCATAAATAATTTCGGCATTGACTTCTCGGACTAATTCCAGATAAATTCATAGACATAAAACGGATTTAAAATTTATGCTCGACAACTGCCGGATGTAAACGGAATAGAATCGGATTTCACTTAGACCATAAATAATTTCGGAATAGACTTCCGGACTAATTCCAGATAAAATCATAGACTTAAAACGGATTTAAAGTTTATGCCGGATAACTGCCAGATGTGAATAGACTAGAATCGGATTTCACTTAGACTATAAATAATTTCGGAATTGACTGCCGGACTAATTCCAGATAAAACCAGACATAAAACGGATTTAAAATTTATGGCGGACAACTGCCAGATGTGAACGGACTAGAATCAGACTTCACTTAGACCATAAATAATTTCTGTATTGACTGCCGGACTAATTCCAGGTAAAACCAGACTTAAAACAGATTTAAAATTTATGCCGGACAACTGCCGGATGTTAACGGACTAGAATCTGATTTCACTTAGACCATAAATAATTTCGGAATTGACTGCCGGACTAATTGCAGATAAAACTATACTTAAAACGGATTTAAAATTTATGTCGGACAACAGCCGGATGTGACCGGACTAGAATCGGATTTCACTTAGACCATAAATAATTTCGGAATTGACTGCTGGACTAATTCCAGATAAAACCAGCCCTAAAACGGATTTAAAATTTATGCCGGATAACTGCCGGATGTAAACGGACTAGAATCGGATTTCACTTAGACCATAAATAATTTCGGAATTGACTGCTAGACTAATTCCAGATAAAACCAGCCTTAAAACGGATTTAAAATTTACGCCGGATAATTGCCGGATGTGAACCGACTACAATCGGATTTCACTCAGACCATAAATAATTTCTGCATTGACTTCCCGGACTAATTCCAGATAAAACCAGACATAAAACGGATTTAAAATTTATAGCGGACAACTGCCAGATGTGAACGGACTAGAATCGGATTTCACTTAGACCATAAAAAATTTCTGAATTGACTGCCGGACTAATTCCAGATAAAATCATAGACTTAAAACAGATTTAAAATTTATGCCGGACAACTGCCGGATGTAAACGGACTAGAATCGGATTTCACTTAGACCATAAATAATTTCGGCATTGACTCTTCGGACTAATTCAAGATAAAACCAGACTTACAACGGATTCAATATTTATGCCGGACAACTGCCGGATGTGACCGGACTAGAATCGGATTTTACTTAGACCATAAATAATTTCTGAATTGACTGCCGGACTAATTGCAGATAAAACCAGACTTAAAACAGATTTAAAATGTATGCCGGACAACTGCCGGATGTGAACGGACTACAATCGGTTTTCACTCAGACCATAAATAATTTCGGCATTGACTTCCCGGACTAATTCAAGATAAAATCAGACTTAAAACGGATTTAAAATGTATGCCGGACAACTGCCGGATGTGAACGGACTAGAATCGGATTTAACTTAGACCTTAATAATTTCGGCATTGACTTCCCGGACTAATTCAATATAAAACTATACTTAAAACGGATTTAAAATTTATGTCGGACAACAGCCGGATGTGACCGGACTAGAATCGGATTTCACTTAGACCATAAATAATTTCGGAATTGACTGCTGGACTAATTCCAGATAACACCAGCCCTAAAACGGATTTAAAATTTATGCCGGACAACAGCCGGATGTGACCGGACTAGAATCGGATTTCACTTAGACCATAAATAATTTCGGAATTGACTGCTGGACTAATTCCAGATAACACCAGCCCTAAAACGGATTTAAAATGTATGCCGGACAACTGCCGGATGTGAACGGACTAGAATCGGATTTCACTTAGACCTTAATAATTTCGGCATTGACTTCCCGGACTAATTCAATATAAAACTATACTTAAAACGGATTTAAAATTTATGTCGGACAACAGCCGGATGTGACCGGACTAGAATCGGATTTCACTTAGACCATAAATAATTTCGGAATTGACTGCTGGACTAATTCCAGATAACACCAGCCCTAAAACGGATTTAAAATTTATGCCGGATAACTGCCGGATGTAAACGGACTAGAATCGGTTTTCACTTAGACCATAAATAATTTCGGAATTGACTGCCGGACTAATTCCAGATAAAACCAGACATAAAACGGATTTAAAATTTATGCGAAATAACTGCCGGATGTAAACGGACTAGAATCGGATTTCACTTAGACCATAAATAATTTCGGCATTGACTTCCCGGACTAATTCAATATAAAACTATACTTAAAACGGATTTAAAATTTATGTCGGACAACAGCCGGATGTGACCGGAGTAGAATCGGATTTCACTTAGACCATAAATAATTTCGGAATTGACTGCCGGACTAATTGCAGATAAAACCAGACTTAAAACAGATTTAAAATGTATGCCGGACAACTGCCGGATGTGAACGGACTACAATCGGTTTTCACTCAGACCATAAATAATTTCGGCATTGACTTCCCGGACTAATTCAAGATAAAATCAGACTTAAAACGGATTTAAAATGTATGCCGGACAACTGCCGGATGTGAACGGACTAGAATCGGATTTCACTTAGACCTTAATAATTTCGGCATTGACTTCCCGGACTAATTCAATATAAAACTATACTTAAAACGGATTTAAAATTTATGTCGGACAACAGCCGGATGTGACCGGACTAGAATCGGATTTCACTTAGACCATAAATAATTTCGGAATTGACTGCTGGACTAATTCCAGATAAAACCAGCCCTAAAACGGATTTAAAATTTATGCCGGATAACTGCCGGATGTAAACGGACTAGAATCGGTTTTCACTTAGACCATAAATAATTTCGGAATTGACTGCCGGACTAATTCCAGATAAAACCAGACATAAAACGGATTTAAAATTTATGCGAGATAACTGCCAGATGTGAACGGACTAGAATCGGTTTTCACTTAGACCATAAATAATTTCGGCATTGACTTCCGGACTAATTCCGGATAAAATCATAGACTTAAAACGGATTTAAAATTTATGCCGGATAACTGCCAGATGTGAATAGACTAGAATCGGTTTTCACTTAGACCATAAATAATTTCGGAATTGACTGCCGGACTAATTCCAGATAAATCCAGACATAAAACGGATTTAAAATTTATGGCGGACAACTGCCAGATGTGAACGGACTAGAATCGGATTTCACTTAAACCATAAATAATTTCTGAATTGACTGCCGGACTAATTCCAAATAAAACCAGACTGAAAACGGATTTAAAATTTATGCGGGATAACTGCCAGATGTGAACGGACTAGAATCAGATTTCACTTAGACTATAAATAATTTCGGAATTGACTGCTGGACTAATTCCAGATAAAATCATAGGCTTAAAACGGATTTAATATTTATGCCGGACAATTGCCGAATGTAAACAGACTAGAATCGGATTTCACTTAGACCATAAATAATTTCGGAATTGACTGCCGGACTAATTCCAGATAAAACCAGACATAAAACGGATTTAAAATTTATGCGAGATAACTGCCAGATGTGAACGGACTAGAATCGGTTTTCACTTAGACCATAAATAATTTCGGCATTGACTTCCGGACTAATTCCGGATAAAATCATAGACTTAAAACGGATTTAAAATTTATGCCGGATAACTGCCAGATGTGAATAGACTAGAATCGGTTTTCACTTAGACCATAAATAATTTCGGAATTGACTGCCGGACTAATTCCAGATAAATCCAGACATAAAACGGATTTAAAATTTATGGCGGACAACTGCCAGATGTGAACGGACTAGAATCGGATTTCACTTAAACCATAAATAATTTCGGAATTGACTGCCGGACTAATTCCAGATAAAACCAGACATAAAACGGATTTAAAATTTATGCGAGATAACTGCCAGATGTGAACGGACTAGAATCGGTTTTCACTTAGACCATAAATAATTTCGGCATTGACTTCCGGACTAATTCCGGATAAAATCATAGACTTAAAACGGATTTAAAATTTATGCCGGATAACTGCCAGATGTGAATAGACTAGAATCGGTTTTCACTTAGACCATAAATAATTTCGGAATTGACTGCCGGACTAATTCCAGATAAATCCAGACATAAAACGGATTTAAAATTTATGGCGGACAACTGCCAGATGTGAACGGACTAGAATCGGATTTCACTTAAACCATAAATAATTTCTGAATTGACTGCCGGACTAATTCCAAATAAAACCAGACTGAAAACGGATTTAAAATTTATGCGGGATAACTGCCAGATGTGAACGGACTAGAATCAGATTTCACTTAGACTATAAATAATTTCGGAATTGACTGCTGGACTAATTCCAGATAAAATCATAGGCTTAAAACGGATTTAATATTTATGCCGGACAATTGCCGAATGTAAACAGACTAGAATCGGATTTCACTTAGACCATAAATAATTTCGGAATTGACTGCCGGACTAATTCCAGATAAAACCAGACTTAAAACGGATTTAAAATTTATAGCGGACAACTGCCAGATGTGAACGGACTAGAATCGGATTTCACTTAGACCATAAAAAATTTCTGAATTGACTGCCGGACTAATTCCAGATAAAATCATAGACTTAAAACAGATTTAAAATTTATGCCGGACAGCTGCCGGATGTGAACGGACAAGAATCGAAATTCACTTAGACCATAAATAATTTCGGCATTGACTCTTCGGACTAATTCAAGATAAAACCAGACTTACAACGGATTCAAAATTTATGCCGGACAACTGCCAGATGTGACCGGACTAGAATCAGATTTCACTTAGACCATAAATAATTTCGGAATTGACTTTTGGACTAATTGCAGATAAAACCAGACTTAAAACAGATTTAAAATGTATGCCGGACAATTGCCGGATGTAAACGGACTAGAATCGGATTTCACTTAGACCATCAATAATTTCGGAATTGACTGCCGGACTAATTCCAGATAAAACCAGATATAAAACGGATTTAAAATTTATGCGGGATAACTGCCAGATGTGAACGGACTAGAATCAGATTTCACTTAGACTATAAATAATTTCGGAATTGACTGCTGGACTAATTCCAGATAAAATCATAGGCTTAAAACGGATTTAATATTTATGCCGGATAACTGCCAGATGTGAATAGACTAGAATCGGATTTCACTTAGACCATAAATAATTTCGGAATTGACTGCCGGACTAATTCCAGATAAAATCAGACTTAAAAGGGATTTAAAATTTATGCCGGTCAACAGCCGGATGTGACCGGACTAGAATCGGATTTCTCTTAGACCATAAATAATTTCGGAATTGACTGCTAGACTAATTCCAGATAAAACCAGCCTTAAAACGGATTTAAAATTTACGCCGGATAATTGCCGGATGTAAACGGACTAGAATCGGATTTCACTTAGACCATAAATAATTTCGGAATTGACTTCCGGACTAATTCCAGATAAAATCATAGACTTAAAACGGATTTAAAATTTATGCCGGATAACTGCCAGATGTGAATAGACTAGAATCGGATTTCACTTAGACTATAAATAATTTCGGAATTGACTGCCGGACTAATTCCAGATAAAACCAGACATAAAACGGATTTAAAATTTATGGCGGACAACTGCCAGATGTGAACGGACTAGAATCGGATTTCACTTAAACCATAAATAATTTCTGAATTGACTGCCGGACTAATTCCAAATAAAACCAGACTTAAAACGGATTTAAAATTTTTGCGGGATAACTGCCAGATGTGAACGGACTAGAATCAGATTTCACTTAGACTATAAATAATTTCGGAATTGACTGCTGGACTAATTCCAGATAAAATCATAGGCTTAAAACGGATTTAATATTTATGCCGGACAATTGCCGGATGTAAACAGACTAGAATCGGATTTCACTTAGACCATAAATAATTTCGGAATTGACTGCCGGACTAATTCCAGATAACACCAGCCCTAAAACGGATTTAAAATTTATGCCGGACAACAGCCGGATGTGACCGGACTAGAATCGGATTTCACTTAGACCATAAATAATTTCGGAATTGACTGCTGGACTAATTCCAGGTAAAACCAGACTTAAAACGGATTTAAAATTTATGCCGGACAGCTGCCGGATGTGAACGGACAAGAATCGAAATTCACTTAGACCATAAATAATTTCGGCATTGACTCTTCGGACTAATTCAAGATAAAACCAGACTTACAACGGATTCAAAATTTATGCCGGACAACTGCCGGATGTGACCGGACTAGAATCGGATTTCACTTAGACCATAAATAATTTCGGAATTGACTTTTGGACTAATTGCAGATAAAACCAGACTTAAAACAGATTTAAAATGTATGCCGGACAACTGCCGGATGTGAACGGACTAGAATCGGTTTTCACTTAGACCATAAATAATTTCGGCATTGACTTCTCGGACTAATTCCAGATAAAACCAGATATAAAACGGATTTAAAATTTATGCTCGACAACTGCCGGATGTAAACGGAATAGAATCGGATTTCACTTAGACCATAAAGAATTTCGGAATAGACTTCCGGACTAATTCCAGATAAAATCATAGACTTAAAACGGATTTAAAATTTATGCCGGACAACTGCCAGATGTGAACGGACTAGAATCGGATTTTACTTAGACCATAAATAATTTCTGCATTGACTGCCGGACTAATTCCAAATAAAACTAGACTTAAAATGGATTTAAAATTTATGCGGGATAACTGCCAGATGTGAACGGACTAGAATCAGATTTCACTTAGACTATAAATACTTCCGGAATTGACTGCTGGACTTATTCCAGATAAAATCATAGACTTAAAACAGATTTAAAATTTATGCCGGACAACTGCCGGATGTAAACGGACTAGAATCGGATTTCACTTAGACCATCAATAATTTCGGAATTGACTGCCGGACTAATTCCAGATAAAACCAGACATAAAACGGATATAAAATTTATGGCGGACAACTGCCAGATGTGAACGGACTAGAATCAGATTTCACTTAGAATATAAATAATTTTGGAACTGACTGCTGGACTAATTACAGATAAAACCAGACTTAAAACAGATTTAAATTGTATGCCGGACAACTGCCAGATGTGAACGGACTAGAATCGGATTTTACTTAGACCATAAATAATTTCTGCATTGACTGCCGGACTAATTCCAAATAAAACTAGACTTAAAATGGATTTAAAATTTATGCGGGATAACTGCCAGATGTGAACGGACTAGAATCAGATTTCACTTAGACTATAAATACTTCCGGAATTGACTGCTGGACTTATTCCAGATAAAATCATAGACTTAAAACAGATTTAAAATTTATGCCGGACAACTGCCGGATGTAAACGGACTAGAATCGGATTTCACTTAGACCATCAATAATTTCGGAATTGACTGCCGGACCAATTACAGATAAAACCAGACTTAAAACGGATTGAAAATTTATGCTGGATAACTGCCAGATGTGAATAGACTAGAATCGGATTTCACTTAGACCATAAATAATTTCGGAATTGACTGCCAGACAAATTCCAGATAAAACCACACTTAAAACGGATTTAAAATTTATGGCGGACAACTGCCAGATGTGAACGGACTAGAATCAGATTTCACTTAGAATATAAATAATTTTGGAACTGACTGCTGGACTAATTACAGATAAAACCAGACTTAAAACGGATTGAAAATTTATGCTGGATAACTGCCAGATGTGAATAGACTAGAATCGAATTTCACTTATACCATAAATAATTTTTGAATTGACTGCCGGACTAATTCGAAATAAAACCAGACTTAAAACGGATTTAAAATTTATGCGAGATAACTGTCAGATGTGAACGGACTAGAATCAGATTTCACTTAGACCATACATAATTTCGGAATTGACTGCCGGACTAATTCCAGAGAAAACCAGACATACAACGGATTTAAAATTTCTGGCGGACAACTGCCAGATGTAAACGGACTAAAATCGGATTTCACTTAGACCATAAATAATTTCTGAATTGACTGCCGGACTAATTCCAAATAAAACCACACTTAAAACGGATTTAAAATTTATGGCGGACAACTGCCAGATGTGAACGGACTAGAATCAGATTTCCCTTAGACCATAAATAATTTCTGTATTGACTTTTGGACTAATTCCAGGTAAAACCAGACTTAAAACCGATTTAAAATTTATGCCGGACAACTTCCGGACGTTAACGGACTAGAATCTGATTTCACTTAAGCAATAAATACTTTCGGAATTGACTCCCGGACTAATTCAAGATAAAATAAGACTTACAACGGATTTAAAATGTATGCCGGACAACTGCCGGATGTGAACGGACTAGAATCGGATTTCACTTAGACCTTAATAATTTCTGCATTGACTTCCCGCACTAATTTAAGATAAAATCAGACTTAAAACGGATTTAAAAATTATGCGGGACAACTGCCGGATGTGAACGGACTAGAATCGGATTTCACTTAGACCATAAATAATTTCTGAATTGACTGCCGGACTAATTCCAAATAAAACCAGACTTAAAACGGATTTAAAATTTATGCGGGATAACTGCCAGATGTGAACGGACTAGAATCAGATTTCACTTAAAATATAAATAATTTTGGAATTGACTGCCGGACTAATTACAAATAAAACCAGACTTAAAACGGATTTAAAAATTATGCGGGACAACTGCCGGATGTTAACGGACTAGAATCTGATTTCACTTAGACTATAAATAATTTCGGAATTGACTGCCGGACTAATTCCAAATAAAACCACACTTAAAACGGATTTAAAATTTATGCGGGATAACTGTCAGATGTGAACGGACTAGAATCAGATTTCACTTAGACCATACATAATTTCGGAATTGACTGCCGGACTAATTCCAGAGAAAACCAGACATACAACGGATTTAAAATTTCTGGCGGACAACTGCCAGATGTAAACGGACTAGAATCGGATTTCACTTAGACCATAAATAATTTCTGAATTGACTGCCGGACTAATTCCAAATAAAACCACACTTAAAACGGATTTAAAATTTATGGCGGACAACTGCCAGATGTGAACGGACTAGAATCAGATTTCCCTTAGACCATAAATAATTTCTGTATTGACTTTTGGACTAATTCCAGGTAAAACCAGACTTAAAACGGATTTAAAATTTATGCCGGACAACTTCCAGACGTTAACGGACTAGAATCTGATTTCACTTAAGCAATAAATACTTTCGGAATTGACTCCCGGACTAATTCAAGATAAAATAAGACTTACAACGGATTTAAAATGTATGCCGGACAACTGCCGGATGTGAACGGACTAGAATCGGATTTCACTTAGACCTTAATAATTTCTGCATTGACTTCCCGCACTAATTTAAGATAAAATCAGACTTAAAACGGATTTAAAAATTATGCGGGACAACTGCCGGATGTGAACGGACTAGAATCGGATTTCACTTAGACCATAAATAATTTCTGAATTGACTGCCGGACTAATTCCAAATAAAACCAGACTTAAAACGGATTTAAAATTTATGCGGGATAACTGCCAGATGTGAACGGACTAGAATCAGATTTCACTTAAAATATAAATAATTTTGGAATTGACTGCCGGACTAATTCCAAATAAAACCAGACTTAAAACGGATTTAAAAATTATGCGGGACAACTGCCGGATGTGAACGGACTAGAATCTGATTTCACTTAGACTATAAATAATTTCGGAATTGACTGCCGGACTAATTCCAAATAAAACCAGACTTAAAACGGAATAAAATTTATGCGGGATAACTGCCAGATGTGAACGGACTAGAATCGGATTTCACTTAGACCACAAATAATTTCGGAATTGACTGCCGGACTAATTTCAAATAAAACCAGACATAAAACGGATTTAAAATTAATGGCGGACAACTGCCAGATGTGAACGGACTGGAATCAGATTTCACATAGACCATAAATAATTTCGGAATTGACAGCCGGACTAATTGCAGAGAAAACCAGACATACAACGGATTTAAAATTTCTGGCGGACAACTGCCAGATGTAAACGGACTAGAATCGGATTTCACTTAGACCATAAATAATTTCTGAATTGACTGCCGGACTAATTCCAAATAAAACCACACTTAAAACGGATTTAAAATTTATGCGGGATAACTGTCAGATGTGAACGGACTAGAATCAGATTTCACTTAGACCATACATAATTTCGGAATTGACTGCCGGACTAATTCCAGAGAAAACCAGACATACAACGAAATTTAAAATTTCTGGCGGACAACTGCCAGATGTAAACGGACTAGAATCGGATTTCACTTAGACCATAAATAATTTCTGAATTGACTGCCGGACTAATTCCAAATAAAACCACACTTAAAACGGATTTAAAATTTATGGCGGACAACTGCCAGATGTGAACGGACTAGAATCAGATTTCCCTTAGACCATAAATAATTTCTGTATTGACTGTTGGACTAATTCCAGGTAAAACCAGACTTAAAACGGATTTAAAATTTATGCCGGACAACTTCCGGACGTTAACGGACTAGAATCTGATTTCACTTAAGCAATAAATACTTTCGGAATTGACTCCCGGACTAATTCAAGATAAAATAAGACTTACAACGGATTTAAAATGTATGCCGGACAACTGCCGGATGTGAACGGACTAGAATCGGATTTCACTTAGACCTTAATAATTTCTGCATTGACTTCCCGCACTAATTTAAGATAAAATCAGACTTAAAACGGATTTAAAAATTATGCGGGACAACTGCCGGATGTGAACGGACTAGAATCGGATTTCACTTAGACCATAAATAATTTCTGAATTGACTGCCGGACTAATTCCAAATAAAACCAGACTTAAAACGGATTTAAAATTTATGCGGGATAACTGCCAGATGTGAACGGACTAGAATCAGATTTCACTTAAAATATAAATAATTTTGGAATTGACTGCCGGACTAATTACAAATAAAACCAGACTTAAAACGGATTTAAAAATTATGCGGGACAACTGCCGGATGTGAACGGACTAGAATCTGATTTCACTTAGACCATAAATAATTTCTGTATTGACTGTTGGACTAATTCCAGGTAAAACCAGACTTAAAACGGATTTAAAATTTATGCCGGACAACTTCCGGACGTTAACGGACTAGAATCTGATTTCACTTAAGCAATAAATACTTTCGGAATTGACTCCCGGACTAATTCAAGATAAAATAAGACTTACAACGGATTTAAAATGTATGCCGGACAACTGCCGGATGTGAACGGACTAGAATCGGATTTCACTTAGACCTTAATAATTTCTGCATTGACTTCCCGCACTAATTTAAGATAAAATCAGACTTAAAACGGATTTAAAAATTATGCGGGATAACTGCCGGATGTGAACGGACTAGAATCGGATTTCACTTAGACCATAAATAATTTCTGAATTGACTGCCGGACTAATTCCAAATAAAACCAGACTTAAAACGGATTTAAAATTTATGCGGGATAACTGCCAGATGTGAACGGACTAGAATCAGATTTCACTTAAAATATAAATAATTTTGGAATTGACTGCCGGACTAATTACAAATAAAACCAGACTTAAAACGGATTTAAAAATTATGCGGGACAACTGCCGGATGTGAACGGACTAGAATCTGATTTCACTTAGACTATAAATAATTTCGGAATTGACTGCCGGACTAATTCCAAATAAAACCAGACTTAAAACGGATTTAAAATTTATGCGGGATAACTGCCAGATGTGAACGGACTAGAATCGGATTTCACTTAGACCACAAATAATTTCGGAATTGACTGCCGGACTAATTTCAAATAAAACCAGACATAAAACGGATTTAAAATTAATGGCGGACAACTGCCAGATGTGAACGGACTGGAATCAGATTTCACTTAGACCATAAATAATTTCGGAATTGACTGCCGGACTAATTGCAGAGAAAACCAGACATACAACGGATTTAAAATTTCTGGCGGACAACTGCCAGATGTAAACGGACTAGAATCGGATTTCACTTAGACCATAAATAATTTCTGAATTGACTGCCGGACTAATACCAAATAAAACCACACTTAAAACGGATTTAAAATTTATGCGGGATAACTGTCAGATGTGAACGGACTAGAATCAGATTTCACTTAGACCATACATAATTTCGGAATTGACTGCCGGACTAATTCCAGAGAAAACCAGACATACAACGGATTTAAAATTTCTGGCGGACAACTGCCAGATGTAAACGGACTAGAATCGGATTTCACTTAGACCATAAATAATTTCTGAATTGACTGCCGGACTAATTCCAAATAAAACCACACTTAAAACGGATTTAAAATTTATGGCGGACAACTGCCAGATGTGAACGGACTAGAATCAGATTTCCCTTAGACCATAAATAATTTCTGTATTGACTTTTGGACTAATTCCAGGTAAAACCAGACTTAAAACGGATTTAAAATTTATGCCGGACAACTTCCAGACGTTAACGGACTAGAATCTGATTTCACTTAAGCAATAAATACTTTTGGAATTGACTCCCGGACTAATTCAAGATAAAATAAGACTTACAACGGATTTAAAATGTATGCCGGACAACTGCCGGATGTGAACGGACTAGAATCGGATTTCACTTAGACCTTAATAATTTCTGCATTGACTTCCCGCACTAATTTAAGATAAAATCAGACTTAAAACGGATTTAAAAATTATGCGGGACAACTGCCGGATGTGAACGGACTAGAATCGGATTTTACTTAGACCAAAAATAATTTCTGAATTGACTGCCGGACTAATTCCAAATAAAACCACACTTAAAACGGATTTAAAATTTATGGCGGACAACTGCCAGATGTGAACGGACTAGAATCAGATTTCCCTTAGACCATAAATAATTTCTGTATTGACTTTTGGACTAATTCCAGGTAAAACCAGACTTAAAACGGATTTAAAATTTATGCCGGACAACTTCCGGACGTTAACGGACTAGAATCTGATTTCACTTAAGCAATAAATACTTTCGGAATTGACTCCCGGACTAATTCAAGATAAAATAAGACTTACAACGGATTTAAAATGTATGCCGGACAACTGCCGGATGTGAACGGACTAGAATCGGATTTCACTTAGACCTTAATAATTTCTGCATTGACTTCCCGCACTAATTTAAGATAAAATCAGACTTAAAACGGATTTAAAAATTATGCGGGACAACTGCCGGATGTGAACGGACTAGAATCGGATTTCACTTAGACCATAAATAATTTCTGAATTGACTGCCGGACTAATTCCAAATAAAACCAGACTTAAAACGGATTTAAAATTTATGCGGGATAACTGCCAGATGTGAACGGACTAGAATCAGATTTCACTTAAAATATAAATAATTTTGGAATTGACTGCCGGACTAATTCCAAATAAAACCAGACTTAAACCGGATTTAAAAATTATGCGGGACAACTGCCGGATGTGAACGGACTAGAATCTGATTTCACTTAGACTATAAATAATTTCGGAATTGACTGCCGGACTAATTCCAAATAAAACCAGACTTAAAACGGAATAAAATTTATGCGGGATAACTGCCAGATGTGAACGGACTAGAATCGGATTTCACTTAGACCACAAATAATTTCGGAATTGACTGCCGGACTAATTTCAAATAAAACCAGACATAAAACGGATTTAAAATTAATGGCGGACAACTGCCAGATGTGAACGGACTGGAATCAGATTTCACATAGACCATAAATAATTTCGGAATTGACAGCTGGACTAATTGCAGAGAAAACCAGACATACAACGGATTTAAAATTTCTGGCGGACAACTGCCAGATGTAAACGGACTAGAATCGGATTTCACTTAGACCATAAATAATTTCTGAATTGACTGCCGGACTAATTCCAAATAAAACCACACTTAAAACGGATTTAAAATTTATGCGGGATAACTGTCAGATGTGAACGGACTAGAATCAGATTTCACTTAGACCATACATAATTTCGGAATTGACTGCCGGACTAATTCCAGAGAAAACCAGACATACAACGGATTTAAAATTTCTGGCGGACAACTGCCAGATGTAAACGGACTAGAATCGGATTTCACTTAGACCATAAATAATTTCTGAATTGACTGCCGGACTAATTCCAAATAAAACCACACTTAAAACGGATTTAAAATTTATGGCGGACAACTGCCAGATGTGAACGGACTAGAATCAGATTTCCCTTAGACCATAAATAATTTCTGTATTGACTGTTGGACTAATTCCAGGTAAAACCAGACTTAAAACGGATTTAAAATTTATGCCGGACAACTTCCGGACGTTAACGGACTAGAATCTGATTTCACTTAAGCAATAAATACTTTCGGAATTGACTCCCGGACTAATTCAAGATAAAATAAGACTTACAACGGATTTAAAATGTATGCCGGACAACTGCCGGACGTGAACGGACTAGAATCGGATTTCACTTAGACCTTAATAATTTCTGCATTGACTTCCCGCACTAATTTAAGATAAAATCAGACTTAAAACGGATTTAAAAATTATGCGGGACAACTGCCGGATGTGAACGGACTAGAATCGAATTTCACTTAGACCATAAATAATTTATGAATTGACTGCCGGACTAATTCCAAATAAAACCAGACTTAAAACGGATTTAAAATTTATGCGGGATAACTGCCAGATATGAACGGACTAGAATCAGATTTCACTTAAAATATAAATAATTTTGGAATTGACTGCCGGACTAATTACAAATAAAACCAGACTTAAAACGGATTTAAAAATTATGCGGGACAACTGCCGGATGTGAACGGACTAGAATCTGATTTCACTTAGACTATAAATAATTTCGGAATTGACTGCCGGACTAATTCCAAATAAAACCAGACTTAAAACGGATTTAAAATTTATGCGGGATAACTGCCAGATGTGAACGGACTAGAATCGGATTTCACTTAGACCACAAATAATTTCGGAATTGACTGCCGGACGAATTTCAAACAAAACCAGACATAAAACGGATTTAAAATTAATGGCGGACAACTGCCAGATGTGAACGGACTGGAATCAGATTTCACTTAGACCATAAATAATTTCGGAATTGACTGCCGGACTAATTGCAGAGAAAACCAGACATACAACGGATTTAAAATTTCTGGCGGACAACTGCCAGATGTAAACGGACTAGAATCGGATTTCACTTAGACCATAAATAATTTCTGAATTGACTGCCGGACTAATACCAAATAAAACCACACTTAAAACGGATTTAAAATTTATGCGGGATAACTGTCAGATGTGAACGGACTAGAATCAGATTTCACTTAGACCATACATAATTTCGGAATTGACTGCCGGACTAATTCCAGAGAAAACCAGACATACAACGGATTTAAAATTTCTGGCGGACAACTGCCAGATGTAAACGGACTAGAATCGGATTTCACTTAGACCATAAATAATTTCTGAATTGACTGCCGGACTAATTCCAAATAAAACCACACTTAAAACGGATTTAAAATTTATGGCGGACAACTGCCAGATGTGAACGGACTAGAATCAGATTTCCCTTAGACCATAAATAATTTCTGTATTGACTTTTGGACTAATTCCAGGTAAAACCAGACTTAAAACGGATTTAAAATTTATGCCGGACAACTTCCAGACGTTAACGGACTAGAATCTGATTTCACTTAAGCAATAAATACTTTTGGAATTGACTCCCGGACTAATTCAAGATAAAATAAGACTTACAACGGATTTAAAATGTATGCCGGACAACTGCCGGATGTGAACGGACTAGAATCGGATTTCACTTAGACCTTAATAATTTCTGCATTGACTTCCCGCACTAATTTAAGATAAAATCAGACTTAAAACGGATTTAAAAATTATGCGGGACAACTGCCGGATGTGAACGGACTAGAATCGGATTTTACTTAGACCAAAAATAATTTCTGAATTGACTGCCGGACTAATTCCAAATAAAACCACACTTAAAACGGATTTAAAATTTATGGCGGACAACTGCCAGATGTGAACGGACTAGAATCAGATTTCCCTTAGACCATAAATAATTTCTGTATTGACTTTTGGACTAATTCCAGGTAAAACCAGACTTAAAACGGATTTAAAATTTATGCCGGACAACTTCCGGACGTTAACGGACTAGAATCTGATTTCACTTAAGCAATAAATACTTTCGGAATTGACTCCCGGACTAATTCAAGATAAAATAAGACTTACAACGGATTTAAAATGTATGCCGGACAACTGCCGGATGTGAACGGACTAGAATCGGATTTCACTTAGACCTTAATAATTTCTGCATTGACTTCCCGCACTAATTTAAGATAAAATCAGACTTAAAACGGATTGAAAAATTATGCGGGACAACTGCCGGATGTGAACGGACTAGAATCGGATTTCACTTAGACCATAAATAATTTCTGAATTGACTGCCGGACTAATTCCAAATAAAACCAGACTTAAAACGGATTTAAAATTTATGCGGGATAACTGCCAGATGTGAACGGACTAGAATCAGATTTCACTTAAAATATAAATAATTTTGGAATTGACTGCCGGACTAATTCCAAATAAAACCAGACTTAAACCGGATTTAAAAATTATGCGGGACAACTGCCGGATGTGAACGGACTAGAATCTGATTTCACTTAGACTATAAATAATTTCGGAATTGACTGCCGGACTAATTCCAAATAAAACCAGACTTAAAACGGAATAAAATTTATGCGGGATAACTGCCAGATGTGAACGGACTAGAATCGGATTTCACTTAGACCACAAATAATTTCGGAATTGACTGCCGGACTAATTTCAAATAAAACCAGACATAAAACGGATTTAAAATTAATGGCGGACAACTGCCAGATGTGAACGGACTGGAATCAGATTTCACATAGACCATAAATAATTTCGGAATTGACAGCTGGACTAATTGCAGAGAAAACCAGACATACAACGGATTTAAAATTTCTGGCGGACAACTGCCAGATGTAAACGGACTAGAATCGGATTTCACTTAGACCATAAATAATTTCTGAATTGACTGCCGGACTAATTCCAAATAAAACCACACTTAAAACGGATTTAAAATTTATGCGGGATAACTGTCAGATGTGAACGGACTAGAATCAGATTTCACTTAGACCATACATAATTTCGGAATTGACTGCCGGACTAATTCCAGAGAAAACCAGACATACAACGGATTTAAAATTTCTGGCGGACAACTGCCAGATGTAAACGGACTAGAATCGGATTTCACTTAGACCATAAATAATTTCTGAATTGACTGCCGGACTAATTCCAAATAAAACCACACTTAAAACGGATTTAAAATTTATGGCGGACAACTGCCAGATGTGAACGGACTAGAATCAGATTTCCCTTAGACCATAAATAATTTCTGTATTGACTGTTGGACTAATTCCAGGTAAAACCAGACTTAAAACGGATTTAAAATTTATGCCGGACAACTTCCGGACGTTAACGGACTAGAATCTGATTTCACTTAAGCAATAAATACTTTCGGAATTGACTCCCGGACTAATTCAAGATAAAATAAGACTTACAACGGATTTAAAATGTATGCCGGACAACTGCCGGACGTGAACGGACTAGAATCGGATTTCACTTAGACCTTAATAATTTCTGCATTGACTTCCCGCACTAATTTAAGATAAAATCAGACTTAAAACGGATTTAAAAATTATGCGGGACAACTGCCGGATGTGAACGGACTAGAATCGAATTTCACTTAGACCATAAATAATTTATGAATTGACTGCCGGACTAATTCCAAATAAAACCAGACTTAAAACGGATTTAAAATTTATGCGGGATAACTGCCAGATATGAACGGACTAGAATCAGATTTCACTTAAAATATAAATAATTTTGGAATTGACTGCCGGACTAATTACAAATAAAACCAGACTTAAAACGGATTTAAAAATTATGCGGGACAACTGCCGGATGTGAACGGACTAGAATCTGATTTCACTTAGACTATAAATAATTTCGGAATTGACTGCCGGACTAATTCCAAATAAAACCAGACTTAAAACGGATTTAAAATTTATGCGGGATAACTGCCAGATGTGAACGGACTAGAATCGGATTTCACTTAGACCACAAATAATTTCGGAATTGACTGCCGGACGAATTTCAAACAAAACCAGACATAAAACGGATTTAAAATTAATGGCGGACAACTGCCAGATGTGAACGGACTGGAATCAGATTTCACTTAGACCATAAATAATTTCGGAATTGACTGCCGGACTAATTGCAGAGAAAACCAGACATACAACGGATTTAAAATTTCTGGCGGACAACTGCCAGATGTAAACGGACTAGAATCGGATTTCACTTAGACCATAAATAATTTCTGAATTGACTGCCGGACTAATACCAAATAAAACCACACTTAAAACGGATTTAAAATTTATGCGGGATAACTGTCAGATGTGAACGGACTAGAATCAGATTTCACTTAGACCATACATAATTTCGGAATTGACTGCCGGACTAATTCCAGAGAAAACCAGACATACAACGGATTTAAAATTTCTGGCGGACAACTGCCAGATGTAAACGGACTAGAATCGGATTTCACTTAGACCATAAATAATTTCTGAATTGACTGCCGGACTAATTCCAAATAAAACCACACTTAAAACGGATTTAAAATTTATGGCGGACAACTGCCAGATGTGAACGGACTAGAATCAGATTTCCCTTAGACCATAAATAATTTCTGTATTGACTTTTGGACTAATTCCAGGTAAAACCAGACTTAAAACGGATTTAAAATTTATGCCGGACAACTTCCAGACGTTAACGGACTAGAATCTGATTTCACTTAAGCAATAAATACTTTTGGAATTGACTCCCGGACTAATTCAAGATAAAATAAGACTTACAACGGATTTAAAATGTATGCCGGACAACTGACGGATGTGAACGGACTAGAATTGGATTTCACTTAGACCTTAATAATTTCTGCATTGACTTCCCGCACTAATTTAAGATAAAATCAGACTTAAAACGGATTTAAAAATTATGCGGGACAACTGCCGGATGTGAACGGACTAGAATCGGATTTCACTTAGACCATAAATAATTTCTGAATTGACTGCCGGACTAATTCCAAATAAAACCACACTTAAAACGGATTTAAAATTTATGGCGGACAACTGCCAGATGTGAACGGACTAGAATCAGATTTCCCTTAGACCATAAATAATTTCTGTATTGACTTTTGGACTAATTCCAGGTAAAACCAGACTTAAAACGGATTTAAAATTTATGCCGGACAACTTCCGGACGTTAACGGACTAGAATCTGATTTCACTTAAGCAATAAATACTTTCGGAATTGACTCCCGGACTAATTCAAGATAAAATAAGACTTACAACGGATTTAAAATGTATGCCGGACAACTGCCGGATGTGAACGGACTAGAATCGGATTTCACTTAGACCTTAATAATTTCTGCATTGACTTCCCGCACTAATTTAAGATAAAATCAGACTTAAAACGGATTTAAAAATTATGCGGGACAACTGCCGGATGTGAACGGACTAGAATCGGATTTCACTTAGACCATAAATAATTTCTGAATTGACTGCCGGACTAATTCCAAATAAAACCAGACTTAAAACGGATTTAAAATTTATGCGGGATAACTGCCAGATGTGAACGAACTAGAATCAGATTTCACTTAAAATATAAATAATTTTGGAATTGACTGCCGGACTAATTCCAAATAAAACCAGACTTAAAACGGATTTAAAAATTATGCGGGACAACTGCCGGATGTGAACGGACTAGAATCTGATTTCACTTAGACTATAAATAATTTCGGAATTGACTGCCGGACTAATTCCAAATAAAACCAGACTTAAAACGGAATAAAATTTATGCGGGATAACTGCCAGATGTGAACGGACTAGAATCGGATTTCACTTAGACCACAAATAATTTCGGAATTGACTGCCGGACTAATTTCAAATAAAACCAGACATAAAACGGATTTAAAATTAATGGCGGACAACTGCCAGATGTGAACGGACTGGAATCAGATTTCACTTAGACCATAAATAATTTCGGAATTGACAGCCGGACTAATTGCAGAGAAAACCAGACATACAACGGATTTAAAATTTCTGGCGGACAACTGCCAGATGTAAACGGACTAGAATCGGATTTCACTTAGACCATAAATAATTTCTGAATTGACTGCCGGACTAATTCCAAATAAAACCACACTTAAAACGGATTTAAAATTTATGCGGGATAACTGTCAGATGTGAACGGACTAGAATCAGATTTCACTTAGACCATACATAATTTCGGAATTGACTGCCGGACTAATTCCAGAGAAAACCAGACATACAACGGATTTAAAATTTCTGGCGGACAACTGCCAGATGTAAACGGACTAGAATCGGATTTCACTTAGACCATAAATAATTTCTGAATTGACTGCCGGACTAATTCCAAATAAAACCACACTTAAAACGGATTTAAAATTTATGGCGGACAACTGCCAGATGTGAACGGACTAGAATCAGATTTCCCTTAGACCATAAATAATTTCTGTATTGACTGTTGGACTAATTCCAGGTAAAACCAGACTTAAAACGGATTTAAAATTTATGCCGGACAACTTCCGGACGTTAACGGACTAGAATCTGATTTCACTTAAGCAATAAATACTTTCGGAATTGACTCCCGGACTAATTCAAGATAAAATAAGACTTACAACGGATTTAAAATGTATGCCGGACAACTGCCGGATGTGAACGGACTAGAATCGGATTTCACTTAGACCTTAATAATTTCTGCATTGACTTCCCGCACTAATTTAAGATAAAATCAGACTTAAAACGGATTTAAAAATTATGCGGGACAACTGCCGGATGTGAACGGACTAGAATCGGATTTCACTTAGACCATAAATAATTTCTGAATTGACTGCCGGACTAATTCCAAATAAAACCAGACTTAAAACGGATTTAAAATTTATGCGGGATAACTGCCAGATGTGAACGGACTAGAATCAGATTTCACTTAAAATATAAATAATTTTGGAATTGACTGCCGGACTAATTCCAAATAAAACCAGACTTAAAACGGATTTAAAAATTATGCGGGACAACTGCCGGATGTGAACGGACTAGAATCTGATTTCACTTAGACTATAAATAATTTCGGAATTGACTGCCGGACTAATTCCAAATAAAACCAGACTTAAAACGGATTTAAAATTTATGCGGGATAACTGCCAGATGTGAACGGACTAGAATCGGATTTCACTTAGACCATAAATAATTTCGGAATTGACTGCCGGACTAATTTCAAATAAAACCAGACATAAAACGGATTTAAAATTAATGGCGGACAACTGCCAGATGTGAACGGACTGGAATCAGATTTCACTTAGACCATAAATAATTTCGGAATTGACTGCCGGACTAATTGCAGATAAAACCAGACTTAAAACAGATTTAAAATTTATGCGGGATAACTGCCAGATGTAAACGGACTAGAATCAGATTTCACTTAGACTATAAATAATTCCGGAATTGACTGATGGACTTATTCCAGATAAAATCATAGACTTAAAACAGATTTAAAATTTATGCCGGACAACTGCCGGATGTAAACGGACTAGAATCGGATTTCACTTAGACCATCAATAATTTCGGAATTGACTGCCGGACTAATTCCAGGTAAAACCAGACTTAAAACGGATTTAAAATTTATGCCGGACAACTGCCGGATGTGAACGGACTAGAATCGGATTTCACTTAGACCTTAATAATTTCTGCATTGACTTCCCGCACTAATTTAAGATAAAATCAGACTTAAAACGGATTTAAAAATTATGCGGGACAACTGCCGGATGTGAACGGACTAGAATCGGATTTCACTTAGACCATAAATAATTTCTGAATTGACTGCCGGACTAATTCCAAATAAAACCAGACTTAAAACGGATTTAAAATTTATGCGGGATAACTGCCAGATGTGAACGGACTAGAATCAGATTTCACTTAAAATATAAATAATTTTGGAATTGACTGCCGGACTAATTACAAATAAAACCAGACTTAAAACGGATTTAAAAATTATGCGGGACAACTGCCGGATGTGAACGGACTAGAATCTGATTTCACTTAGACTATAAATAATTTCGGAATTGACTGCCGGACTAATTCCAAATAAAACCAGACTTAAAACGGATTTAAAATTTATGCGGGATAACTGCCAGATGTGAACGGACTAGAATCGGAATTCACTTAGACCACAAATAATTTCGGAATTGACTGCCGGACGAATTTCAAAAAAAACCAGACATAAAACGGATTTAAAATTAATGGCGGACAACTGCCAGATGTGAACGGACTGGAATCAGATTTCACTTAGACCATAAATAATTTCGGAATTGACTGCCGGACTAATTGCAGAGAAAACCAGACATACAACGGATTTAAAATTTCTGGCGGACAACTGCCAGATGTAAACGGACTAGAATCGGATTTCACTTAGACCATAAATAATTTCTGAATTGACTGCCGGACTAATACCAAATAAAACCACACTTAAAACGGATTTAAAATTTATGCGGGATAACTGTCAGATGTGAACGGACTAGAATCAGATTTCACTTAGACCATACATAATTTCGGAATTGACTGCCGGACTAATTCCAGAGAAAACCAGACATACAACGGATTTAAAATTTCTGGCGGACAACTGCCAGATGTAAACGGACCAGAATCGGATTTCACTTAGACCATAAATAATTTCTGAATTGACTGCCGGACTAATTCCAAATAAAACCACACTTAAAACGGATTTAAAATTTATGGCGGACAACTGCCAGATGTGAACGGACTAGAATCAGATTTCCCTTAGACCATAAATAATTTCTGTATTGACTTTTGGACTAATTCTAGGTAAAACCAGACTTAAAACGGATTTAAAATTTATGCCGGACAACTTCCAGACGTTAACGGACTAGAATCTGATTTCACTTAAGCAATAAATACTTTTGGAATTGACTCCCGGACTAATTCAAGATAAAATAAGACTTACAACGGATTTAAAATGTATGCCGGACAACTGACGGATGTGAACGGACTAGAATTGGATTTCACTTAGACCTTAATAATTTCTGCATTGACTTCCCGCACTAATTTAAGATAAAATCAGACTTAAAACGGATTTAAAAATTATGCGGGACAACTGCCGGATGTGAACGGACTAGAATCGGATTTCACTTAGACCATAAATAATTTCTGAATTGACTGCCGGACTAATTCCAAATAAAACCACACTTAAAACGGATTTAAAATTTATGGCGGACAACTGCCAGATGTGAACGGACTAGAATCAGATTTCCCTTAGACCATAAATAATTTCTGTATTGACTGTTGGACTAATTCCAGGTAAAACCAGACTTAAAACGGATTTAAAATTTATGCCGGACAACTTCCGGACGTTAACGGACTAGAATCTGATTTCACTTAAGCAATAAATACTTTCGGAATTGACTCCCGGACTAATTCAAGATAAAATAAGACTTACAACGGATTTAAAATGTATGCCGGACAACTGCCGGATGTGAACGGACTAGAATCGGATTTCACTTAGACCTTAATAATTTCTGCATTGACTTCCCGCACTAATTTAAGATAAAATCAGACTTAAAACGGATTTAAAAATTATGCGGGACAACTGCCGGATGTGAACGGACTAGAATCGGATTTCACTTAGACCATAAATAATTTCTGAATTGACTGCCGGACTAATTCCAAATAAAACCAGACTTAAAACGGATTTAAAATTTATGCGGGATAACTGCCAGATGTGAACGGACTAGAATCAGATTTCACTTAAAATATAAATAATTTTGGAATTGACTGCCGGACTAATTCCAAATAAAACCAGACTTAAAACGGATTTAAAAATTATGCGGGACAACTGCCGGATGTAAACGGACTAGAATCTGATTTCACTTAGACTATAAATAATTTCGGAATTGACTGCCGGACTAATTCCAAATAAAACCAGACTTAAAACGGATTTAAAATTTATGCGGGATAACTGCCAGATGTGAACGGACTAGAATCGGATTTCACTTAGACCATAAATAATTTCGGAATTGACTGCCGGACTAATTTCAAATAAAACCAGACATAAAACGGATTTAAAATTAATGGCGGACAACTGCCAGATGTGAACGGACTGGAATCAGATTTCACTTAGACCATAAATAATTTCTGAATTGACTGCCGGACTAATTCCAAATAAAACCAGACTTAAAACGGATTTAAAATTTATGCGGGATAACTGCCAGATGTGAACGGACTAGAATCAGATTTCACTTAAAATATAAATAATTTTGGAATTGACTGCCGGACTAATTCCAAATAAAACCAGACTTAAAACGGATTTAAAAATTATGCGGGACAACTGCCGGATGTAAACGGACTAGAATCTGATTTCACTTAGACTATAAATAATTTCGGAATTGACTGCCGGACTAATTCCAAATAAAACCAGACTTAAAACGGATTTAAAATTTATGCGGGATAACTGCCAGATGTGAACGGACTAGAATCAGATTTCACTTAGACTATAAATAATTCCGGAATTGACTGATGGACTTATTCCAGATAAAATCATAGACTTAAAACAGATTTAAAATTTATGCCGGACAACTGCCGGATGTAAACGGACTAGAATCGGATTTCACTTAGACCATCAATAATTTCGGAATTGACTGCCGGACTAATTCCAGGTAAAACCAGACTTAAAACGGATTTAAAATTTATGCCGGACAACTGCCGGATGTGAACGGACTAGAATCGGATTTCACTTAGACCTTAATAATTTCTGCATTGACTTCCCGCACTAATTTAAGATAAAATCAGACTTAAAACGGATTTAAAAATTATGCGGGACAACTGCCGGATGTGAACGGACTAGAATCGGATTTCACTTAGACCATAAATAATTTCTGAATTGACTGCCGGACTAATTCCAAATAAAACCAGACTTAAAACGGATTTAAAATTTATGCGGGATAACTGCCAGATGTGAACGGACTAGAATCAGATTTCACTTAAAATATAAATAATTTTGGAATTGACTGCCGGACTAATTACAAATAAAACCAGACTTAAAACGGATTTAAAAATTATGCGGGACAACTGCCGGATGTGAACGGACTAGAATCTGATTTCACTTAGACTATAAATAATTTCGGAATTGACTGCCGGCCTAATTCCAAATAAAACCAGACTTAAAACGGATTTAAAATTTATGCGGGATAACTGCCAGATGTGAACGGACTAGAATCGGATTTCACTTAGACCACAAATAATTTCGGAATTGACTGCCGGACGAATTTCAAACAAAACCAGACATAAAACGGATTTAAAATTAATGGCGGACAACTGCCAGATGTGAACGGACTGGAATCAGATTTCACTTAGACCATAAATAATTTCGGAATTGACTGCCGGACTAATTGCAGAGAAAACCAGACATACAACGGATTTAAAATTTCTGGCGGACAACTGCCAGATGTAAACGGACTAGAATCGGATTTCACTTAGACCATAAATAATTTCTGAATTGACTGCCGGACTAATACCAAATAAAACCACACTTAAAACGGATTTAAAATTTATGCGGGATAACTGTCAGATGTGAACGGACTAGAATCAGATTTCACTTAGACCATACATAATTTCGGAATTGACTGCCGGACTAATTCCAGAGAAAACCAGACATACAACGGATTTAAAATTTCTGGCGGACGACTGCCAGATGTAAACGGACTAGAATCGGATTTCACTTAGACCATAAATAATTTCTGAATTGACTGCCGGACTAATTCCAAATAAAACCACACTGAAAACGGATTTAAAATTTATGGCGGACAACTGCCAGATGTGAACGGACTAGAATCAGATTTCCCTTAGACCATAAATAATTTCTGTATTGACTTTTGGACTAATTCCAGGTAAAACCAGACTTAAAACGGATTTAAAATTTATGCCGGACAACTTCCAGACGTTAACGGACTAGAATCTGATTTCACTTAAGCAATAAATACTTTTGGAATTGACTCCCGGACTAATTCAAGATAAAATAAGACTTACAACGGATTTAAAATGTATGCCGGACAACTGACGGATGTGAACGGACTAGAATTGGATTTTACTTAGACCTTAATAATTTCTGCATTGACTTCCCGCACTAATTTAAGATAAAATCAGACTTAAAACGGATTTAAAAATTATGCGGGACAACTGCCGGATGTGAACGGACTAGAATCGGATTTCACTTAGACCATAAATAATTTCTGAATTGACTGCCGGACTAATTCCAAATAAAACCACACTTAAAACGGATTTAAAATTTATGGCGGACAACTGCCAGATGTGAACGGACTAGAATCAGATTTCCCTTAGACCATAAATAATTTCTGTATTGACTTTTGGATTAATTCCAGGTAAAACCAGACTTAAAACGGATTTAAAATTTATGCCGGACAACTTCCGGACGTTAACGGACTAGAATCTGATTTCACTTAAGCAATAAATACTTTCGGAATTGACTCCCGGACTAATTCAAGATAAAATAAGACTTACAACGGATTTAAAATGTATGCCGGACAACTGCCGGATGTGAACGGACTAGAATCGGATTTCACTTAGACCTTAATAATTTCTGCATTGACTTCCCGCACTAATTTAAGATAAAATCAGACTTAAAACGGATTTAAAAATTATGCGGGACAACTGCCGGATGTGAACGGACTAGAATCGGATTTCACTTAGACCATAAATAATTTCTGAATTGACTGCCGGACTAATTCCAAATAAAACCAGACTTAAAACGGATTTAAAATTTATGCGGGATAACTGCCAGATGTGAACGGACTAGAATCAGATTTCACTTAAAATATAAATAATTTTGGAATTGACTGCCGGACTAATTCCAAATAAAACCAGACTTAAAACGGATTTAAAAATTATGCGGGACAACTGCCGGATGTGAACGGACTAGAATCTGATTTCACTTAGACTATAAATAATTTCGGAATTGACTGCCGGACTAATTCCAAATAAAACCAGACTTAAAACGGAATAAAATTTATGCGGGATAACTGCCAGATGTGAACGGACTAGAATCGGATTCCACTTAGACCACAAATAATTTCGGAATTGACTGCCGGACTAATTTCAAATAAAACCAGACATAAAACGGATTTAAAATTAATGGCGGACAACTGCCAGATGTGAACGGACTGGAATCAGATTTCACTTAGACCATAAATAATTTCGGAATTGACAGCCGGACTAATTGCAGAGAAAACCAGACATACAACGGATTTAAAATTTCTGGCGGACAACTGCCAGATGTAAACGGACTAGAATCGGATTTCACTTAGACCATAAATAATTTCTGAATTGACTGCCGGACTAATTCCAAATAAAACCAGACTTAAAACGGATTTAAAATTTATGCGGGATAACTGCCAGATGTGAACGGACTAGAATCAGATTTCACTTAAAATATAAATAATTTTGGAATTGACTGCCGGACTAATTCCAAATAAAACCAGACTTAAAACGGATTTAAAAATTATGCGGGACAACTGCCGGATGTGAACGGACTAGAATCTGATTTCACTTAGACTATAAATAATTTCGGAATTGACTGCCGGACTAATTCCAAATAAAACCAGACTTAAAACGGATTTAAAATTTATGCGGGATAACTGCCAGATGTAAACGGACTAGAATCGGATTTCACTTAGACCATAAATAATTTCGGAATTGACTGCCGGACTAATTTCAAATAAAACCAGACATAAAACGGATTTAAAATTAATGGCGGACAACTGCCAGATGTGAACGGACTGGAATCAGATTTCACTTAGACCATAAATAATTTCGGAATTGACTGCCGGACTAATTGCAGATAAAACCAGACTTAAAACAGATTTAAAATTTATGCGGGATAACTGCCAGTTGTAAACGGACTAGAATCAGATTTCACTTAGACTATAAATAATTCCGGAATTGACTGATGGACTTATTCCAGATAAAATCATAGACTTAAAACAGATTTAAAATTTATGCCGGACAACTGCCGGATGTAAACGGACTAGAATCGGATTTCACTTAGACCATCAATAATTTCGGAATTGACTGCCGGACTAATTCCAGGTAAAACCAGACTTAAAACGGATTTAAAATTTATGCCGGACAACTGCCGGATGTGAACGGACTAGAATCGGATTTCACTTAGACCTTAATAATTTCTGCATTGACTTCCCGCACTAATTTAAGATAAAATCAGACTTAAAACGGATTTAAAAATTATGCGGGACAACTGCCGGATGTGAACGGACTAGAATCGGATTTCACTTAGACCATAAATAATTTCTGAATTGACTGCCGGACTAATTCCAAATAAAACCAGACTTAAAACGGATTTAAAATTTATGCGGGATAACTGCCAGATGTGAACGGACTAGAATCAGATTTCACTTAAAATATAAATAATTTTGGAATTGACTGCCGGACTAATTACAAATAAAACCAGACTTAAAACGGATTTAAAAATTATGCGGGACAACTGCCGGATGTGAACGGACTAGAATCTGATTTCACTTAGACTATAAATAATTTCGGAATTGACTGCCGGACTAATTCCAAATAAAACCAGACTTAAAACGGATTTAAAATTTATGCGGGATAACTGCCAGATGTGAACGGACTAGAATCGGATTTTACTTAGACCACAAATAATTTCGGAATTGACTGCCGGACGAATTTCAAACAAAACCAGACATAAAACGGATTTAAAATTAATGGCGGACAACTGCCAGATGTGAACGGACTGGAATCAGATTTCACTTAGACCATAAATAATTTCGGAATTGACTGCCGGACTAATTGCAGAGAAAACCAGACATACAACGGATTTAAAATTTCTGGCGGACAACTGCCAGATGTAAACGGACTAGAATCGGATTTCACTTAGACCATAAATAATTTCTGAATTGACTGCCGGACTAATACCAAATAAAACCACACTTAAAACGGATTTAAAATTTATGCGGGATAACTGTCAGATGTGAACGGACTAGAATCAGATTTCACTTAGACCATACATAATTTCGGAATTGACTGCCGGACTAATTCCAGAGAAAACCAGACATACAACGGATTTAAAATTTCTGGCGGACAACTGCCAGATGTAAACGGACTAGAATCGGATTTCACTTAGACCATAAATAATTTCTGAATTGACTGCCGGACTAATTCCAAATAAAACCACACTTAAAACGGATTTAAAATTTATGGCGGACAACTGCCAGATGTGAACGGACTAGAATCAGATTTCCCTTAGACCATAAATAATTTCTGTATTGACTTTTGGACTAATTCCAGGTAAAACCAGACTTAAAACGAATTTAAAATTTATGCCGGACAACTTCCAGACGTTAACGGACTAGAATCTGATTTCACTTAAGCAATAAATACTTTTGGAATTGACTCCCGGACTAATTCAAGATAAAATAAGACTTACAACGGATTTAAAATGTATGCCGGACAACTGACGGATGTGAACGGACTAGAATTGGATTTCACTTAGACCTTAATAATTTCTGCATTGACTTCCCGCACTAATTTAAGATAAAATCAGACTTAAAACGGATTTAAAAATTATGCGGGACAACTGCCGGATGTGAACGGACTAGAATCGGATTTCACTTAGACCATAAATAATTTCTGAATTGACTGCCGGACTAATTCCAAATAAAACCACACTTAAAACGGATTTAAAATTTATGGCGGACAACTGCCAGATGTGAACGGACTAGAATCAGATTTCCCTTAGACCATAAATAATTTCTGTATTGACTTTTGGACTAATTCCAGGTAAAACCAGACTTAAAACGGATTTAAAATTTATGCCGGACAACTTCCGGACGTTAACGGACTAGAATCTGATTTCACTTAAGCAATAAATACTTTCGGAATTGACTCCCGGACTAATTCAAGATAAAATAAGACTTACAACGGATTTAAAATGTATGCCGGACAACTGCCGGATGTGAACGGACTAGAATCGGATTTCACTTAGACCTTAATAATTTCTGCATTGACTTCCCGCACTAATTTAAGATAAAATCAGACTTAAAACGGATTTAAAAATTATGCGGGACAACTGCCGGATGTGAACGGACTAGAATCGGATTTCACTTAGACCATAAATAATTTCTGAATTGACTGCCGGACTAATTCCAAATAAAACCAGACTTAAAACGGATTTAAAATTTATGCGGGATAACTGCCAGATGTGAACGGACTAGAATCAGATTTCACTTAAAATATAAATAATTTTGGAATTGACTGCCGGACTAATTCCAAATAAAACCAGACTTAAAACGGATTTAAAAATTATGCGGGACAACTGCCGGATGTGAACGGACTAGAATCTGATTTGACTTAGACTATAAATAATTTCGGAATTGACTGCCGGACTAATTCCAAATAAAACCAGACTTAAAACGGAATAAAATTTATGCGGGATAACTGCCAGATGTGAACGGACTAGAATCGGATTTCACTTAGACCACAAATAATTTCGGAATTGACTGCCGGACTAATTTCAAATAAAACCAGACATAAAACGGATTTAAAATTAATGGCGGACAACTGCCAGATGTGAACGGACTGGAATCAGATTTCACTTAGACCATAAATAATTTCGGAATTGACAGCCGGACTAATTGCAGAGAAAACCAGACATACAACGGATTTAAAATTTCTGGCGGACAACTGCCAGATGTAAACGGACTAGAATCGGATTTCACTTAGACCATAAATAATTTCTGAATTGACTGCCGGACTAATTCCAAATAAAACCACACTTAAAACGGATTTAAAATTTATGCGGGATAACTGTCAGATGTGAACGGACTAGAATCAGATTTCACTTAGACCATACATAATTTCGGAATTGACTGCCGGTCTAATTCCAGAGAAAACCAGACATACAACGGATTTAAAATTTCTGGCGGACAACTGCCAGATGTAAACGGACTAGAATCGGATTTCACTTAGACCATAAATAATTTCTGAATTGACTGCCGGACTAATTCCAAATAAAACCACACTTAAAACGGATTTAAAATTTATGGCGGACAACTGCCAGATGTGAACGGACTAGAATCAGATTTCCCTTAGACCATAAATAATTTCTGTATTGACTGTTGGACTAATTCCAGGTAAAACCAGACTTAAAACGGATTTAAAATTTATGCCGGACAACTTCCGGACGTTAACGGACTAGAATCTGATTTCACTTAAGCAATAAATACTTTCGGAATTGACTCCCGGACTAATTCAAGATAAAATAAGACTTACAACGGATTTAAAATGTATGCCGGACAACTGCCGGATGTGAACGGACTAGAATCGGATTTCACTTAGACCTTAATAATTTCTGCATTGACTTCCCGCACTAATTTAAGATAAAATCAGACTTAAAAAGGATTTAAAAATTATGCGGGACAACTGCCGGATGTGAACGGACTAGAATCGGATTTCACTTAGACCATAAATAATTTCTGAATTGACTGCCGGACTAATTCCAAATAAAACCAGACTTAAAACGGATTTAAAATTTATGCGGGATAACTGCCAGATGTGAACGGACTAGAATCAGATTTCACTTAAAATATAAATAATTTTGGAATTGACTGCCGGACTAATTCCAAATAAAACCAGACTTAAAACGGATTTAAAAATTATGCGGGACAACTGCCGGATGTGAACGGACTAGAATCTGATTTCACTTAGACTATAAATAATTTCGGAATTGACTGCCGGACTAATTCCAAATAAAACCAGACTTAAAACGGATTTAAAATTTATGCGGGATAACTGCCAGATGTGAACGGACTAGAATCGGATTTCACTTAGACCATAAATAATTTCGGAATTGACTGCCGGACTAATTTCAAATAAAACCAGACATAAAACGGATTTAAAATTAATGGCGGACAACTGCCAGATGTGAACGGACTGGAATCAGATTTCACTTAGACCATAAATAATTTCGGAATTGACTGCCGGACTAATTGCAGATAAAACCAGACTTAAAACAGATTTAAAATTTATGCGGGATAACTGCCAGATGTAAACGGACTAGAATCAGATTTCACTTAGACTATAAATAATTCCGGAATTGACTGATGGACTTATTCCAGATAAAATCATAGACTTAAAACAGATTTAAAATTTATGCCGGACAACTGCCGGATGTAAACGGACTAGAATCGGATTTCACTTAGACCATCAATAATTTCGGAATTGACTGCCGGACTAATTCCAGGTAAAACCAGACTTAAAACGGATTTAAAATTTATGCCGGACAACTGCCGGATGTGAACGGACTAGAATCGGATTTCACTAAGACCTTAATAATTTCGGCATTGACTTCCCGGACTAATTCAAGATAAAACTATACTTAAAACGGATTTAAAATTTATGCCGGTCAACAGCCGGATGTGACCGGACTAGAATTGGATTTCACTTAGACCATAAATAATTTCGGAATTGACTGCTAGACTAATTCCAGATAAAACCAGACTTAAAACGGATTTAAAATTTATGCCGGATAACTGCCAGATGTGAATAGACTAGAATCGGATTTCACTTAGACCATAAATAATTTTGGAATTGACTGCCGGACTAATTTCAGATAAAACCAGACATAAAACGGATTTAAAATTTATGGCGGACAACTGCCAGATGTGAACGGACTAGAATTGGATTTCACTTAGATTATAAATAATTTCTGAATTGACTGCCGGACTAATTTCAAATAAAACCAGACTTAAAACGGATTTAAAATTTATGCGGGATAACTGCCAGATGTAAACGGACTAGAATCAGATTTCACTTAGACTATAAATAATTTCGGAATTGAATGCTGGACTAATTCCAGATAAAACCAGACTTAAAACGGATTTAAAATTTATGCTCGACAACTGCCGGATGTAAACGGACTAGAATCGGATTTCACTTAGACCATAAATAATTTCGGAATTGACTTCCGGACTAATTCCAGATAAAATCATAGACTTAGAACGGATTTAAAATTTATGCCGGATAACTGCGAGATGTGAATAGACTAGAATCGGATTTCACTTAGACTATAAATAATTTCGGAATTGACTGCTGGACTAATTCATGATAAAACCAGACATACAACGGATTTAAAATTTATGGCGGACAACTGCCAGATGTGAACGTACTAGAATCAAATTTCACTTAGACCATAAATAATTTCGGAACTGACTGTGGGACTAATTCCAGATAAAACCAGACTTAAAACAGATATAAATTGTATGCCGGACAACTGCCAGATGTGAACGGACTACAATCGGATTTCACTCAGACCATAAATAATTTCTGCATTGACTTCCCGGACTAATTCAAGATAAAATCAGACTTAAAACGGATTTAAAATTTATGCGGGATAACTGCCAAATGTGAACGGACTAGAATCAGATTTCACTTAGACTATAAATAATTTCGGAATTGACTGCTAGACTAATTCCAGATAAAACCAGACTTAAAACGGATTTAAAATTTATGCCGGATAACTGCCAGATGTGAATAGACTAGAATCGGATTTCACTTAGACCATAAATAATTTCGGCATTGACTTCTCGGACTAATTCCAGATAAATTCATAGACATAAAACGGATTTAAAATTTATGCCCGACAACTGCCGGATGTAAACGGACTAGAATCGGATTTCACTTAGACCATAAATAATTTCGGAATTGACTGCCGGACTAATTTTAGATAAAACCAGACATAAAACGGATTTAAAATTTATGGCGGACAACTGCCAGATGTGAACGTACTAGAATCAAATTTCACTTAGACCATAAATAATTTCGGAATTGACTGTCGGACTAATTCTAGATAAAACCAGACTAAAAACAGATTTAAATTGTATGCCGGACAACTGCCGGATGTGAACGGACTAGAATCGGATTTTACTTAGACCATAAATAATTTCTGCATTGACTGCCGGACTAATTCCAAATAAAACTAGACTTAAAATGGATTTAAAATTTATGCGGGATAACTGCCAGATGTGAATGGACTAGAATCAGATTTCACTTAGACTATAAATACTTCCGGAATTGACTGCTGGACTTATTCCAGATAAAATCATAGACTTAAAACAGATTTAAAATTTATGCCGGACAACTGCCGGATGTAAACGGACTAGAATCGGATTTCACTTAGACCATCAATAATTTCGGAATTGACTGCCGGACTAATTCCAGATAAAACCAGACATAAAACGGATTTAAAATTTATGGCGGACAACTGCCAGATGTGAACGGACTAGAATCGAATTTCACTTAGACCATAAATAATTTTTGAATTGACTGCCGGACTAATTCGAAATAAAACCAGACTTAAAACGGATTTAAAATTTATGCGGGATAACTGTCAGATGTGAACGGACTAGAATCAGATTTCACTTAGACCATACATAATTTCGGAATTGACTGCCGGACTAATTCCAGAGAAAACCAGACATACAACGGATTTAAAATTTCTGGCGGACAACTGCCAGATGTAAACGGACTAAAATCGGATTTCACTTAGACCATAAATAATTTCTGAATTGACTGCCGGACTAATTCCAAATAAAACCACACTTAAAACGGATTTAAAATTTATGGCGGACAACTGCCAGATGTGAACGGACTAGAATCAGATTTCCCTTAGACCATAAATAATTTCTGAATTGACTGCCGGACTAATTCCAAATAAAACCAGACTTAAAACGGATTTAAAATTTATGCGGGATAACTGCCAGATGTGAACGGACTAGAATCAGATTTCACTTAAAATATAAATAATTTTGGAATTGACTGCCGGACTAATTCCAAATAAAACCAGACTTAAAACGGATTTAAAAATTATGCGGGACAACTGCCGGATGTGAACGGACTAGAATCTGATTTCACTTAGACTATAAATAATTTCGGAATTGACTGCCGGACTAATTCCAAATAAAACCAGACTTAAAACGGATTTAAAATTTATGCGGGATAACTGCCAGATGTGAACGGACTAGAATCGGATTTCACTTAGACCACAAATAATTTCGGAATTGACTGCCGGACTAATTTCAAATAAAACCAGACATAAAACGGATTTAAAATTAATGGCGGACAACTGCCAGATGTGAACGGACTGGAATCAGATTTCACTTAGACCATAAATAATTTCGGAATTGACTGCCGGACTAATTGCAGAGAAAACCAGACATACAACGGATTTAAAATTTCTGGCGGACAACTGCCAGATGTAAACGGACTAGAATCGGATTTCACTTAGACCATAAATAATTTCTGAATTGACTGCCGGACTAATTCCAAATAAAACCACACTTAAAACGGATTTAAAATTTATGCCGGACAACTTCCGGACGTTAACGGACTAGAATCTGATTTCACTTAGACTATAAATAATTTCGGAATTGACTGCCGGACTAATTCCAAATAAAACCAGACTTAAAACGGATTTAAAATTTATGCGGGATAACTGCCAGATGTGAACGGACTAGAATCGGATTTCACTTAGACCACAAATAATTTCGGAATTGACTGCCGGACTAATTTCAAATAAAACCAGACATAAAACGGATTTAAAATTAATGGCGGACAACTGCCAGATGTGAACGGACTAGAATCAGATTTCACTTAGACCATACATAATTTCGGAATTGACTGCCGGACTAATTCCAGAGAAAACCAGACATACAACGGATTTAAAATTTCTGGCGGACAACTGCCAGATGTAAACGGACTAGAATCGGATTTCACTTAGACAATAAATAATTTCTGAATTGACTGCCGGTCTAATTCCAAATAAAACCACACTTAAAACGGATTTAAAATTTATGGCGGACAACTGCCAGATGTGAACGGACTAGAATCAGATTTCCCTTAGACCATAAATAATTTCTGTATTGACTTTTGGACTAATTCCAGGTAAAACCAGACTTAAAACGGATTTAAAATTTATGCCGGACAACTTCCGGACGTTAACGGACTAGAATCTGATTTCACTTAAGCAATAAATACTTTCGGAATTGACTCCCGGACTAATTTAAGATAAAATAAGACTTACAACGGATTTAAAATGTATGCCGGACAACTGCCGGATGTGAACGGACTAGAATCGGATTTCACTTAGACCTTAATAATTTCTGCATTGACTTCCCGCACTAATTTAAGATAAAATCAGACTAAAAACGGATTTAAAAATTATGCGGGACAACTGCCGGATGTGAACGGACTAGAATCCGATTTCACTTAGACCATAAATAATTTCTGAATTGACTGCCGGACTAATTCCAAATAAAACCAGACTTAAAACGGATTTAAAATTTATGCGGGATAACTGCCAGATGTGAACGGACTAGAATCAGATTTCACCTAAAATATAAATAATTTTGGAATTGACTGCCGGACTAATTCCAAATAAAACCAGACTTAAAACGGATTTAAAAATTATGCGGGATAACTGCCGGATGTGAACGGACTAGAATCTGATTTCACTTAGACTATAAATAATTTCGGAATTGACTGCCGGACTAATTCCAAATAAAACCAGACTTAAAACGGATTTAAAATTTATGCGGGATAACTGCCAGATGTGAACGGACTAGAATCGGATTTCACTTAGACCACAAATAATTTCGGAATTGACTGCCGGACTAATTTCAAATAAAACCAGACATAAAACGGATTTAAAATTAATGGCGGACAACTGCCAGATGTGAACGGACTGGAATCAGATTTCACTTAAACCATAAATAATTTCGGAATTGACTGCCGGACTAATTGCAGAGAAAACCAGACATACAACGGATTTAAAATTTCTGGCGGACAACTGCCAGATGTAAACGGACTAGAATCGGATTTCACTTAGACCATAAATAATTTCTGAATTGACTGCCGGACTAATTCCAAATAAAACCACACTTAAAACGGATTTAAAATTTATGCGGGATAACTGTCAGATGTGAACGGACTAGAATCAGATTTCACTTAGACCATACATAATTTCGGAATTGACTGCCGGACTAATTCCAGAGAAAACCAGACATACAACGGATTTAAAATTTCTGGCGGACAACTGCCAGATGTAAACGGACTAGAATCGGATTTCACTTAGACCATAAATAATTTCTGAATTGACTGCCGGACTAATTCCAAATAAAACCACACTTAAAACGGATTTAAAATTTATGGCGGACAACTGCCAGATGTGAACGGACTAGAATCAGATTTCCCTTAGACCATAAATAATTTCTGTATTGACTTTTGGACTAATTCCAGGTAAAACCAGACTTACAACGGATTTAAAATGTATGCCGGACAACTGCCGGATGTGAACGGACTAGAATCGGATTTCACTTAGACCTTAATAATTTCTGCATTGACTTCCCGCACTAATTTAAGATAAAATCAGACTAAAAACGGATTTAAAAATTATGCGGGACAACTGCCGGATGTGAACGGACTAGAATCGGATTTCACTTAGACCATAAATAATTTCTGAATTGACTGCCGGACTAATTCCAAATAAAACCAGACTTAAAACGGATTTAAAATTTATGCGGGATAACTGCCAGATGTGAACGGACTAGAATCAGATTTCACCTAAAATATAAATAATTTTGGAATTGACTGCCGGACTAATTCCAAATAAAACCAGACTTAAAACGGATTTAAAAATTATGCGGGACAACTGCCGGATGTGAACGGACTAGAATCTGATTTCACTTAGACTATAAATAATTTCGGAATTGACTGCCGGACTAATTCCAAATAAAACCAGACTTAAAACGGATTTAAAATTTATGCGGGATAACTGCCAGATGTGAACGGACTAGAATCGGATTTCACTTAGACCACAAATAATTTCGGAATTGACTGCCGGACTAATTTCAAATAAAACCAGACATAAAACGGATTTAAAATTAATGGCGGACAACTGCCAGATGTGAACGGACTGGAATCAGATTTCACTTAAACCATAAATAATTTCGGAATTGACTGCCGGACTAATTGCAGAGAAAATCAGACATACAACGGATTTAAAATTTCTGGCGGACAACTGCCAGATGTAAACGGACTAGAATCGGATTTCACTTAGACCATAAATAATTTCTGAATTGACTGCCGGACTAATTCCAAATAAGACCACACTTAAAACGGATTTAAAATTTATGCGGGATAACTGTCAGATGTGAACGGACTAGAATCAGATTTCACTTAGACCATACATAATTTCGGAATTGACTGCCGGACTAATTCCAGAGAAAACCAGACATACAACGGATTTAAAATTTCTGGCGGACAACTGCCAGATGTAAACGGACTAGAATCGGATTTCACTTAGACCATAAATAATTTCTGAATTGACTGCCGGACTAATTCCAAATAAAACCACACTTAAAACGGATTTAAAATTTATGGCGGACAACTGCCAGATGTGAACGGACTAGAATCAGATTTCCCTTAGACCATAAATAATTTCTGTATTGACTTTTGGACTAATTCCAGGTAAAACCAGACTTACAACGGATTTAAAATGTATGCCGGACAACTGCCGGATGTGAACGGACTAGAATCGGATTTCACTTAGACCTTAATAATTTCTGCATTGACTTCCCGCACTAATTTAAGATAAAATCAGACTTAAAACGGATTTAAAAATTATGCGGGACAACTGCCGGATGTGAACGGACTAGAATCGGATTTCACTTAGACCTTAATAATTTCTGCATTGACTTCCCGCACTAATTTAAGATAAAATCAGACTTAAAACGGATTTAAAAATTATGCGGGACAACTGCCGGATGTGAACGGACTAGAATCGGATTTCACTTAGACCATAAATAATTTCTGAATTGACTGCCGGACTAATTCCAAATAAAACCAGACTTAAAACGGATTTAAAATTTATGCGGGATAACTGCCAGATGTGAACGGACTAGAATCAGATTTCACTTAAAATATAAATAATTTTGGAATTGACTGCCGGACTAATTCCAAATAAAACCAGACTTAAAACGGATTTAAAAATTATGCGGGACAACTGCCGGATGTGAACGGACTAGAATCTGATTTCACTTAGACTATAAATAATTTCAGAATTGACTGCCGGACTAATTCCAAATAAAACCAGACTTAAAACGGATTTAAAATTTATGCGGGATAACTGCCAGATGTGAACGGACTAGAATCGGATTTCACTTAGACCACAAATAATTTCGGAATTGACTGCCGGACTAATTTCAAATAAAACCAGACATAAAACGGATTTAAAATTAATGGCGGACAACTGCCAGATGTGAACGGACTGGAATCAGATTTCACTTAGACCATAAATAATTTCGGAATTGACTGCCGGACTAATTGCAGAGAAAACCAGACATACAACGGATTTAAAATTTCTGGCGGACAACTGCCAGATGTAAACGGACTAGAATCGGATTTCACTTAGACCATAAATAATTTCTGAATTGACTGCCGGACTAATTCCAAATAAAACCACACTTAAAACGGATTTAAAATTTATGGCGGACAACTGCCAGATGTGAACGGACTAGAATCAGATTTCCCTTAGACCATAAATAATTTCTGTATTGACTTTTGGACTAATTCCAGGTAAAACCAGACTTAAAACGGATTTAAAATTTATGCCGGACAACTTCCGGACGTTAACGGACTAGAATCTGATTTCACTTAAGCAATAAATACTTTCGGAATTGACTCCCGGACTAATTTAAGATAAAATAAGACTTACAACGGATTTAAAATGTATGCCGGACAACTGCCGGATGTGAACGGACTAGAATCGGATTTCACTTAGACCTTAATAATTTCTGCATTGACTTCCCGCACTAATTTAAGATAAAATCAGACTAAAAACGGATTTAAAAATTATGCGGGACAACTGCCGGATGTGAACGGACTAGAATCCGATTTCACTTAGACCATAAATAATTTCTGAATTGACTGCCGGACTAATTCCAAATAAAACCAGACTTAAAACGGATTTAAAATTTATGCGGGATAACTGCCAGATGTGAACGGACTAGAATCAGATTTCACCTAAAATATAAATAATTTTGGAATTGACTGCCGGACTAATTCCAAATAAAACCAGACTTAAAACGGATTTAAAAATTATGCGGGATAACTGCCGGATGTGAACGGACTAGAATCTGATTTCACTTAGACTATAAATAATTTCGGAATTGACTGCCGGACTAATTCCAAATAAAACCAGACTTAAAACGGATTTAAAATTTATGCGGGATAACTGCCAGATGTGAACGGACTAGAATCGGATTTCACTTAGACCACAAATAATTTCGGAATTGACTGCCGGACTAATTTCAAATAAAACCAGACATAAAACGGATTTAAAATTAATGGCGGACAACTGCCAGATGTGAACGGACTGGAATCAGATTTCACTTAAACCATAAATAATTTCGGAATTGACTGCCGGACTAATTGCAGAGAAAACCAGACATACAACGGATTTAAAATTTCTGGCGGACAACTGCCAGATGTAAACGGACTAGAATCGGATTTCACTTAGACCATAAATAATTTCTGAATTGACTGCCGGACTAATTCCAAATAAAACCACACTTAAAACGGATTTAAAATTTATGCGGGATAACTGTCAGATGTGAACGGACTAGAATCAGATTTCACTTAGACCATACATAATTTCGGAATTGACTGCCGGACTAATTCCAGAGAAAACCAGACATACAACGGATTTAAAATTTCTGGCGGACAACTGCCAGATGTAAACGGACTAGAATCGGATTTCACTTAGACCATAAATAATTTCTGAATTGACTGCCGGACTAATTCCAAATAAAACCACACTTAAAACGGATTTAAAATTTATGGCGGACAACTGCCAGATGTGAACGGACTAGAATCAGATTTCCCTTAGACCATAAATAATTTCTGTATTGACTTTTGGACTAATTCCAGGTAAAACCAGACTTACAACGGATTTAAAATGTATGCCGGACAACTGCCGGATGTGAACGGACTAGAATCGGATTTCACTTAGACCTTAATAATTTCTGCATTGACTTCCCGCACTAATTTAAGATAAAATCAGACTAAAAACGGATTTAAAAATTATGCGGGACAACTGCCGGATGTGAACGGACTAGAATCGGATTTCACTTAGACCATAAATAATTTCTGAATTGACTGCCGGACTAATTCCAAATAAAACCAGACTTAAAACGGATTTAAAATTTATGCGGGATAACTGCCAGATGTGAACGGACTAGAATCAGATTTCACCTAAAATATAAATAATTTTGGAATTGACTGCCGGACTAATTCCAAATAAAACCAGACTTAAAACGGATTTAAAAATTATGCGGGACAACTGCCAGATGTGAACGGACTAGAATCTGATTTCACTTAGACTATAAATAATTTCGGAATTGACTGCCGGACTAATTCCAAATAAAACCAGACTTAAAACGGATTTAAAATTTATGCGGGATAACTGCCAGATGTGAACGGACTAGAATCGGATTTCACTTAGACCACAAATAATTTCGGAATTGACTGCCGGACTAATTTCAAATAAAACCAGACATAAAACGGATTTAAAATTAATGGCGGACAACTGCCAGATGTGAACGGACTGGAATCAGATTTCACTTAAACCATAAATAATTTCGGAATTGACTGCCGGACTAATTGCAGAGAAAATCAGACATACAACGGATTTAAAATTTCTGGCGGACAACTGCCAGATGTAAACGGACTAGAATCGGATTTCACTTAGACCATAAATAATTTCTGAATTGACTGCCGGACTAATTCCAAATAAGACCACACTTAAAACGGATTTAAAATTTATGCGGGATAACTGTCAGATGTGAACGGACTAGAATCAGATTTCACTTAGACCATACATAATTTCGGAATTGACTGCCGGACTAATTCCAGAGAAAACCAGACATACAACGGATTTAAAATTTCTGGCGGACAACTGCCAGATGTAAACGGACTAGAATCGGATTTCACTTAGACCATAAATAATTTCTGAATTGACTGCCGGACTAATTCCAAATAAAACCACACTTAAAACGGATTTAAAATTTATGGCGGACAACTGCCAGATGTGAACGGACTAGAATCAGATTTCCCTTAGACCATAAATAATTTCTGTATTGACTTTTGGACTAATTCCAGGTAAAACCAGACTTACAACGGATTTAAAATGTATGCCGGACAACTGCCGGATGTGAACGGACTAGAATCGGATTTCACTTAGACCTTAATAATTTCTGCATTGACTTCCCGCACTAATTTAAGATAAAATCAGACTTAAAACGGATTTTAAAATTATGCGGGACAACTGCCGGATGTGAACGGACTAGAATCGGATTTCACTTAGACCATAAATAATTTCTGAATTGACTGCCGGACTAATTCCAAATAAAACCAGGCTTAAAACGGATTTAAAATTTATGCGGGATAACTGCCAGATGTGAACGGACTAGAATCAGATTTCACTTAAAATATAAATAATTTTGGAATTGACTGCCGGACTAATTCCAAATAAAACCAGACTTAAAACGGATTTAAAAATTATGCGGGACAACTGCCGGATGTGAACGGACTAGAATCTGATTTCACTTAGACGATAAATAATTTCGGAATTGACTGCCGGACTAATTCCAAATAAAACCAGACTTAAAACGGATTTAAAATTTATGCGGGATAACTGCCAGATGTGAACGGACTAGAATCGGATTTCACTTAGACCATAAATAATTTCGGAATTGACTGCCGGACTAATTTCAAATAAAACCAGACATAAAACGGATTTAAAATTAATGGCGGACAACTGCCAGATGTGAACGGACTGGAATCAGATTTCACTTAGACCATAAATAATTTCGGAATTGACTGCCGGACTAATTGCAGATAAAACCAGACTTAAAACAGATTTAAAATTTATGCGGGATAACTGCCAGATGTAAACGGACTAGAATCAGATTTCACTTAGACTACAAATAATTTCGGAATTGAATGCCGGACTTATTTTAAATAAAACCAGACTTTAAACGGATTAAAAATTTATGCCGGATAACTGCCAGATGTGAATAGACTAGAATCGGATTTCACTTAGACCATAAATAATTTCGGCATTGACTTCCCGGACCAATTCCAGATAAAATCATAGACTTAGAACGGATTTAATATTTAAGCCGGACAACTGCCGGATGTAAACGGACTAGAATCGGATTTCACTAAGACCTTAATAATTTCGGCATTGACTTCCCGGACTAATTCAAGATAAAACTATACTTAAAACGGATTTAAAATTTATGCCGGTCAACAGCCGGATGTGACCGGACTAGAATCGGATTTCACTTAGACCATAAATAATTTCGGAATTGACTGCTAGACTAATTCCAGATAAAACCAGACTTAAAACGGATTTAAAATTTATGCCGGATAACTGCCAGATGTGAATAGACTAGAATCGGATTTCACTTAGACCATAAATAATTTTGGAATTGACTGCCGGACTAATTTCAGATAAAACCAGACATAAAAAGGATTTAAAATTTATGGCGGACAACTGCCAGATGTGAACGGACTAGAATTGGATTTCACTTAGATTATAAATAATTTCTGAATTGACTGCCGGACTAATTTCAAATAAAACCAGACTTAAAACGGATTTAAAATTTATGCGGGATAACTGCCAGATGTAAACGGACTAGAATCAGATTTCACTTAGACTATAAATAATTTCGGAATTGAATGCTGGACTAATTCCAGATAAAACCAGACTTAAAACGGATTTAAAATTTATGCTCGACAACTGCCGGATGTAAACGGACTAGAATCGGATTTCACTTAGACCATAAATAATTTCGGAATTGACTTCAGGACTAATTCCAGATAAAATCATAGACTTAGAACGGATTTAAAATTTATGCCGGATAACTGCGAGATGTGAATAGACTAGAATCGGATTTCACTTAGACTATAAATAATTTCAGAATTGACTGCTGGACTAATTCATGATAAAACCAGACATACAACGCATTTAAAATTTATGGCGGACAACTGCCAGATGTGAACGTACTAGAATCAAATTTCACTTAGACCATAAATAATTTCGGAACTGACTGTGGGACTAATTCCAGATAAAACCAGACTTAAAACAGATATAAATTGTATGCCGGACAACTGCCAGATGTGAACGGACTACAATCGGATTTCACTCAGACCATAAATAATTTCTGCATTGACTTCCCGGACTAATTCAAGATAAAATCAGACTTAAAACGGATTTAAAATTTATGCGGGATAACTGCCAGATGTGAACGGACTAGAATCAGATTTCACTTAGACTATAAATAATTTCGGAATTGACTGCTAGACTAATTCCAGATAAAACCAGACTTAAAACGGATTTAAAATTTATGCCGGATAACTGCCAGATGTGAATAGACTAGAATCGGATTTCACTTAGACCATAAATAATTTCGGCATTGACTTCTCGGACTAATTCCAGATAAATTCATAGACATAAAACGGATTTAAAATTTATGCCCGACAACTGCCGGATGTAAACGGACTAGAATCGGATTTCACTTAGACCATAAATAATTTCGGAATTGACTGCCGGACTAATTTCAGATAAAACCAGACATAAAACGGATTTAAAATTTATGGCGGACAACTGCCAGATGTGAACGGACTAGAATTGCATTTCACTTAGATCATAAATAATTTCTGAATTGACTGCCGGACTAATTTCAAATAAAACCAGACATAAAACGGATTTAAAATTAATGGCGGACAACTGCCAGATGTGAAAGGACTGGAATCAGATTTCACTTAGACCATAAATAATTTCGGAATTGACTGCCGGACTAATTGCAGATAAAACCAGACTTAAAACAGATTTAAAATGTATGCCGGACAACTGCCGGATGTGAACGGACTACAATCGGATTTTACTCAGACCATAAATAATTTCGGCATTGACTTCCCGGACTAATTCAAGATAAAATAAGACTTAAAACGGATTTAAAATGTATGCCGGACAACTGCCGGATGTGAACGGACTAGAATCGGATTTCACTTAGACCTTAATAATTTCTGCATTGACTTTCCGGCCTAATTCAAGATATAATCAGACTTAAAACGGATTTAAAATTTATGCGGGACAACTGCCGGATGTGAACGGACTAGAATCGGATTTCACTTAGACCATAAATAATTGCTGCATTGACTGCCGGACTTATTTTAAATAAAACCAGACTTTAAACGGATTTAAAATTTATGCGGGATAACTGCCAGATGTGAACGGACTAGAATCAGATTTCACTTCGACTATAAACAATTCTGGAATTGACTGCTGGACTTATTCCAGATATAATCAGACTTAAAACGGATTTAAAATTTATGCGGGACAACTGCCGGATGTGAACGGACTAGAATCGGATTTCACTTAGACCATAAATAATTTCTGCATTGACTGCCGGACTTATTTTAAATAAAACCAGACTTTAAACGGATTTAAAATTTATGCCGGATAACTTCCAGATGTGAATAGACTAGAATGGGATTTCACTTAGACTATAAATAATTTCGGAATTGACTGCCGGACTATTTCCAGATAAAACCAGACATAAAACGGATTTAAAATTTATGGCGGACAACTGCGAGATGTAAATAGACTAGAATCGGATTTCACTTAGACCATAAATAATTTCTGAATTGACTGCCGGACTAATTCCAAATAAAACCAGACATAAAACGGATTTAAAATTAATGGCGGACAACTGCCAGATGTGAACGGACTGGAATCAGATTTCACTTAGACCATAAATAATTTCGGAATTGACTGCCGGACTAATTGCAGATAAAACCAGACTGAAAACAGATTTAAAATGTATGCCGGACAACTGACAGATGTGAACGGACTACAATCGGATTTCACTCAGACCATAAATAATTTCGGCATTGACTTCCCGGACTAATTCAAGATAAAATCAGACTTAAAACGGATTTAAAATGTATGCCGGACAACTGCCAGATGTGAACGGACTAGAATCGGATTTCACTTAGACCTTAATAATTTCGGCATTGACTTCCCGGACTAATTCAAGATAAAACTATACTTAAAACGGATTTAAAATTTATGCCGGTCAACAGCCGGATGTGACCGCACTAGAATCGGATTTCACTTAGACCATAAATAATTTCGGAATTGACTGCTTTACTAATTCCAGATAAAACCAGACTTAAAACGGATTTTAAATTTATGCCGGATAACTGCCAGATGTGAATAGACTAGAATCGGATTTCACTTAGATCATAAATAATTTATGAATTGACTGCCGGACTAATTTCAAATAAAACCAGACTTAAAACGGATTTAAAATTTATGCGGGATAACTGCCAGATGTAAACGGACTAGAATCAGATTTCACTTAGACTATAAATAATTTCGGAATTGACTGCCGGACTAATTCCAGATAAAACCAGACATAAAACGGATTCAAAATTTATGGCGGACAACTGCCAGATGTAAACGGACTAGAATCAGATTTCACTTAGACTATAAATAATTTCGGAATTGACTGCTTTACTAATTCCAGATAAAACCAGACTTAAAACGGATTTTAAATTTATGCCGGATAACTGCCAGATGTGAATAGACTAGAATCAGATTTCACTTAGAATATAAATAATTTTGGAATTGACTGCCGGACTAATTCCAACTAAAACCAGATTTAAAACGGATTTAAAATTTATGCGGGATAACTGCCAGATGTAAACGGACTAGAATCAGATTTCATTTAGACCATAAATAATTTCTGTATTGACTGCCCGACTAATTCCAGGTAAAACCAGACTTAAAACGGATTTAAAATTTATGCCGGACAACTGCCGGATGTGAAAGGACAAGAATCGAAATTCACTTAGACCATAAATAATTTCTGAATTAACTGCCGGACTAATTCCAAATAAAACCACACTTAAAACGGATTTAAAAGTTATGCGGGATAACTGCCGGATGTGAACGGACAAGAATCGGATTTCACTTAGACCATAAATAATTTCGGAATTGACTGCCGGACTAATTCCAGAGAAAACCAGACATAAAACGGATTTAAAATTTCTGGCAGACAACTGCCAGATGTAAACGGACTAGAATCGGATTTCACTTAGACCATAAATAATTTCTGAATTGACTGCCGGACTAATTCCAAAGAAAACCACACTTAAAACGGATTTAAAATTTATGCGGGATAACTGCCAGATGTGAACGGACTAGAATCAGATTTCACTTAGACTATAAATAATTTCTGTATTGACTGCCAGACTAATTCCAGGTAAAACCAGACTTAAAACGGATTTAAAATTTATGCCGGACAACTTCCGGACGTTAACGGACTAGAATCTGATTTCACTTAAGCAATAAATACTTTCGGAATTGACTCCCGGACTAATTTAAGATAAAATCAGACTTACAACGGATTTAAAATGTATGCCGGACAACTGCCGGATGTGAACGGACTAGAATCGTATTTCAGTTAGACCATAAATAATTTCGGCATTGACTTCCTGGACTAATTCAAGATAAAACTATACTTAAAACGGATTTAAAATTTATGCCGGACAACTGCCGGATGTGACCGGACTAGAATCGAATTTCACTTAGACCATAAATAATTTCGGAATTGACTGCCGGACTAACTCCAGATAAAACCAGACATAAAACGGATTTAAAATTTATGGCGGACAACTGCCGGATGTGAACGGACTAGAATCAGATTTGACTTAGACCATAAATAATTTCTGAATTGACTGCCGGACTAATTCCAAATAAAACCAGACTTAAAACGGATTTAAAATTTACGCGGGATAATTTCCAGATGTGAACGGACTAGAATCGGATTTCACTTAGAATATAAATAATTTCGGAACTGACTGCTGGACTAATTCCAGATAAAACCAGACTTAAAACGGATTTAAAATTTATGCCGGACAACTGCCGGATGTGAACGGACAACAATCGGATTTCACTCAGACCATAAATAATTTCGGCATTGACTTCCCGGACTAATTCAAGATAAAATCAGACTTAAAACGGATTTAAAATGTATGCCGGACAACTGACGGATGTGACCGGACTAGAATCGGATTTCACTTAGACCATAAATAATTTCGGAATTGACTGCTGGACTAATTCCAGATAAAATCATAGACTTAAAACGGATTTAAAATTTAAGCCGGACAACTGCCGAATGTAAACGGACTAGAATCGGATTTCACTTAGACCATAAATAATTTCGGAATTGACTGCCGGACTAACTCCAGATAAAACCAGACATAAAACGGATTTAAAATTTATGGCGGACAACTGCCAGATGTGAACGGACTAGAATCAGATTTGACTTAGACCATAAATAATTTTTGTATTGACTGCCGGACTAATTCCAGGTAAAACCAGACTTAAAACGGATTTAAAATTTATGCCGGACAACTTCCGGATGTTAACGGACTAGAATCTGATTTCACTTAAGCTATAAATAATTTCGGAATTGAATGCTGGACTAATTCCAGATAAAACCAGACTTAAAACGGATTTAAAATTTATGCTCGACAACTGCCGGATGTAAACGGACTAGAATCGGATTTCACTTAGACCATAAATAATTTCGGAATTGACTTCAGGACTAATTCCAGATAAAATCATAGACTTAGAACGGATTTAAAATTTATGCCGGATAACTGCGAGATGTGAATAGACTAGAATCGGATTTCACTTAGACTATAAATAATTTCAGAATTGACTGCTGGACTAATTCATGATAAAACCAGACATACAACGGATTTAAAATTTATGGCGGACAACTGCCAGATGTGAACGTACTAGAATCAAATTTCACTTAGACCATAAATAATTTCGGAACTGACTGTGGGACTAATTCCAGATAAAACCAGACTTAAAACAGATATAAATTGTATGCCGGACAACTGCCAGATGTGAACGGACTACAATCGGATTTCACTCAGACCATAAATAATTTCTGCATTGACTTCCCGGACTAATTCAAGATAAAATCAGACTTAAAACGGATTTAAAATTTATGCGGGATAACTGCCAGATGTGAACGGACTAGAATCAGATTTCACTTAGACTATAAATAATTTCGGAATTGACTGCTAGACTAATTCCAGATAAAACCAGACTTAAAACGGATTTAAAATTTATGCCGGATAACTGCCAGATGTGAATAGACTAGAATCGGATTTCACTTAGACCATAAATAATTTCGGCATTGACTTCTCGGACTAATTCCAGATAAATTCATAGACATAAAACGGATTTAAAATTTATGCCCGACAACTGCCGGATGTAAACGGACTAGAATCGGATTTCACTTAGACCATAAATAATTTCGGAATTGACTGCCGGACTAATTTCAGATAAAACCAGACATAAAACGGATTTAAAATTTATGGCGGACAACTGCCAGATGTGAACGGACTAGAATTGCATTTCACTTAGATCATAAATAATTTCTGAATTGACTGCCGGACTAATTTCAAATAAAACCAGACATAAAACGGATTTAAAATTAATGGCGGACAACTGCCAGATGTGAAAGGACTGGAATCAGATTTCACTTAGACCATAAATAATTTCGGAATTGACTGCCGGACTAATTGCAGATAAAACCAGACTTAAAACAGATTTAAAATGTATGCCGGACAACTGCCGGATGTGAACGGACTACAATCGGATTTTACTCAGACCATAAATAATTTCGGCATTGACTTCCCGGACTAATTCAAGATAAAATAAGACTTAAAACGGATTTAAAATGTATGCCGGACAACTGCCGGATGTGAACGGACTAGAATCGGATTTCACTTAGACCTTAATAATTTCTGCATTGACTTTCCGGCCTAATTCAAGATATAATCAGACTTAAAACGGATTTAAAATTTATGCGGGACAACTGCCGGATGTGAACGGACTAGAATCGGATTTCACTTAGACCATAAATAATTGCTGCATTGACTGCCGGACTTATTTTAAATAAAACCAGACTTTAAACGGATTTAAAATTTATGCGGGATAACTGCCAGATGTGAACGGACTAGAATCAGATTTCACTTCGACTATAAACAATTCCGGAATTGACTGCTGGACTTATTCCAGATATAATCAGACTTAAAACGGATTTAAAATTTATGCGGGACAACTGCCGGATGTGAACGGACTAGAATCGGATTTCACTTAGACCTTAATAATTTCTGCATTGACTTTCCGGCCTAATTCAAGATATAATCAGACTTAAAACGGATTTAAAATTTATGCGGGACAACTGCCGGATGTGAACGGACTAGAATCGGATTTCACTTAGACCATAAATAATTGCTGCATTGACTGCCGGACTTATTTTAAATAAAACCAGACTTTAAACGGATTTAAAATTTATGCCGGATAACTTCCAGATGTGAATAGACTAGAATGGGATTTCACTTAGACTATAAATAATTTCGGAATTGACTGCCGGACTATTTCCAGATAAAACCAGACATAAAACGGATTTAAAATTTATGGCGGACAACTGCGAGATGTAAATAGACTAGAATCGGATTTCACTTAGACCATAAATAATTTCTGAATTGACTGCCGGACTAATTCCAAATAAAACCAGACATAAAACGGATTTAAAATTAATGGCGGACAACTGCCAGATGTGAACGGACTGGAATCAGATTTCACTTAGACCATAAATAATTTCGGAATTGACTGCCGGACTAATTGCAGATAAAACCAGACTGAAAACAGATTTAAAATGTATGCCGGACAACTGACAGATGTGAACGGACTACAATCGGATTTCACTCAGACCATAAATAAATTCGGCATTGACTTCCCGGACTAATTCAAGATAAAATCAGACTTAAAACGGATTTAAAATGTATGCCGGACAACTGCCAGATGTGAACGGACTAGAATCGGATTTCACTTAGACCTTAATAATTTCGGCATTGACTTCCCGGACTAATTCAAGATAAAACTATACTTAAAACGGATTTAAAATTTATGCCGGTCAACAGCCGGATGTGACCGCACTAGAATCGGATTTCACTTAGACCATAAATAATTTCGGAATTGACTGCTTTACTAATTCCAGATAAAACCAGACTTAAAACGGATTTTAAATTTATGCCGGATAACTGCCAGATGTGAATAGACTAGAATCGGATTTCACTTAGATCATAAATAATTTCTGAATTGACTGCCGGACTAATTTCAAATAAAACCAGACTTAAAACGGATTTAAAATTTATGCGGGATAACTGCCAGATGTAAACGGACTAGAATCAGATTTCACTTAGACTATAAATAATTTCGGAATTGACTGCCGGACTAATTCCAGATAAAACCAGACATAAAACGGATTCAAAATTTATGGCGGACAACTGCCAGATGTAAACGGACTAGAATCAGATTTCACTTAGACTATAAATAATTTCGGAATTGACTGCTTTACTAATTCCAGATAAAACCAGACTTAAAACGGATTTTAAATTTATGCCGGATAACTGCCAGATGTGAATAGACTAGAATCAGATTTCACTTAGAATATAAATAATTTTGGAATTGACTGCCGGACTAATTCCAACTAAAACCAGATTTAAAACGGATTTAAAATTTATGCGGGATAACTGCCAGATGTAAACGGACTAGAATCAGATTTCATTTAGACCATAAATAATTTCTGTATTGACTGCCCGACTAATTCCAGGTAAAACCAGACTTAAAACGGATTTAAAATTTATGCCGGACAACTGCCGGATGTGAAAGGACAAGAATCGAAATTCACTTAGACCATAAATAATTTCTGAATTAACTGCCGGACTAATTCCAAATAAAACCACACTTAAAACGGATTTAAAAGTTATGCGGGATAACTGCCGGATGTGAACGGACAAGAATCGGATTTCACTTAGACCATAAATAATTTCGGAATTGACTGCCGGACTAATTCCAGAGAAAACCAGACATAAAACGGATTTAAAATTTCTGGCAGACAACTGCCAGATGTAAACGGACTAGAATCGGATTTCACTTAGACCATAAATAATTTCTGAATTGACTGCCGGACTAATTCCAAAGAAAACCACACTTAAAACGGATTTAAAATTTATGCGGGATAACTGCCAGATGTGAACGGACTAGAATCAGATTTCACTTAGACTATAAATAATTTCTGTATTGACTGCCAGACTAATTCCAGGTAAAACCAGACTTAAAACGGATTTAAAATTTATGCCGGACAACTTCCGGACGTTAACGGACTAGAATCTGATTTCACTTAAGCAATAAATACTTTCGGAATTGACTCCCGGACTAATTTAAGATAAAATCAGACTTACAACGGATTTAAAATGTATGCCGGACAACTGCCGGATGTGAACGGACTAGAATCGTATTTCAGTTAGACCATAAATAATTTCGGCATTGACTTCCTGGACTAATTCAAGATAAAACTATACTTAAAACGGATTTAAAATTTATGCCGGACAACTGCCGGATGTGACCGGACTAGAATCGAATTTCACTTAGACCATAAATAATTTCGGAATTGACTGCCGGACTAACTCCAGATAAAACCAGACATAAAACGGATTTAAAATTTATGGCGGACAACAGCCGGATGTGAACGGACTAGAATCAGATTTGACTTAGACCATAAATAATTTCTGAATTGACTGCCGGACTAATTCCAAATAAAACCAGACTTAAAACGGATTTAAAATTTACGCGGGATAATTTCCAGATGTGAACGGACTAGAATCGGATTTCACTTAGAATATAAATAATTTCGGAACTGACTGCTGGACTAATTCCAGATAAAACCAGACTTAAAACGGATTTAAAATTTATGCCGGACAACTGCCGGATGTGAACGGACTACAATCGGATTTCACTCAGACCATAAATAATTTCGGCATTGACTTCCCGGACTAATTCAAGATAAAATCAGACTTAAAACGGATTTAAAATGTATGCCGGACAACTGACGGATGTGACCGGACTAGAATCGGATTTCACTTAGACCATAAATAATTTCGGAATTGACTGCTGGACTAATTCCAGATAAAATCATAGACTTAAAACGGATTTAAAATTTAAGCCGGACAACTGCCGAATGTAAACGGACTAGAATCGGATTTCACTTAGACCATAAATAATTTCGGAATTGACTGCCGGACTAACTCCAGATAAAACCAGACATAAAACGGATTTAAAATTTATGGCGGACAACTGCCAGATGTGAACGGACTAGAATCAGATTTGACTTAGACCATAAATAATTTTTGTATTGACTGCCGGACTAATTCCAGGTAAAACCAGACTTAAAACGGATTTAAAATTTATGCCGGACAACTTCCGGATGTTAACGGACTAGAATCTGATTTCACTTAAGCTATAAATAATTTCGGAATTGCCTCCCGGACTAATTCCAGATAAAACCATACTTAAAGCAGATTGTGAATTTTGTGCCGGCCAGTTGCCGGACTTGACCAGTCTTAAAACGGTCTTATCTTTTACTAACAATAATTTCTAAATGGACTGCCGGACTAATTCCTGATAAATCCAGACTTCAAACGGATTCAAACTTTATGCCGGACAACTGCCGGATGTGAACGGACAAGAATCGGATTCACTTAGACCATAAATAATTTCGGCATTGACTTCCCGGCCTAAATCAAGATAAAACCAGACTTAAAACGGATTTAAAATTTATGCTGGACAACTGTCGGATGTGAACGGACAAGAATCGAATTTCACTTAGACCATAAATAATTTCGGCATTGACTCTTCGGACTAATTCAAGATAAAATCAGACTTAAAACGGATTTAAAATTTCTGGCGGACAACTGCCAGATGTAAACGGACAAGAATCGGATTTCACTTAGACCATAAATAATTTCTGAATTGACTGCCGGACTAATTCCAAATAAAACCAAACTTAAAACGGATTTAAAATTTATGCGGGATAACTGCCAGATGTGAACGGACTAGAATCAGATTTCACTTAGACTATAAATAATTTCGAAATTGACTGCCGGACTAATTCTAGATAAAACCAGACATAAAACGGATTTAAAATTTATGGCGGACAACTGCCAGATGTGAACGGACTAGAATCAGATTTCCCTTAGACCATAAATAATTTCTGTATTGACTGCCGGACTAATTCCAGGTAAAACCAGACTTAAAACGGATTTAAAATTTATGCCGGACAACTTCCGGACGTTAACGGACTAGAATCTGATTTCACTTAAGCAATAAATAATTTCGGAATTGACTCCTGGACTAATTCAAGATAAAATCAGACTTTCAACGGATTTAAAATGTATGCCGGACAACTGCCGGATGTGAACGGACTAGAATCGGATTTCACTTAGACCATAAATAATTTCGGCATTGACTTCCTGGACTAATTCAAGATAAAACTATACTTAAAACGGATTTAAAATTTATGCCGGACAACTGCCGGATGTGACCGGACTGGAATCGAATTTCACTTAGACCATAAATAATTTCGGAATTGACTGCCGGACTAACTCCAGATAAAACCAGACATAAAACGGATTTAAAATTTATGGCGGACAACTGCCAGATGTGAACGGACTAGAATTGGATTTCACTTAGATCATAAATAATTTCTGTATTGACTGCCCGACTAATTCCAGGTAAAACCAGACTTAAAACGGATTTAAAATTTATGCCGGACAACTGCCGGATGTGAACGGACAAGAATCGAAATTCACTTAGACCATAAATAATTTCTGAATTGACTGCCGGACTAATTCCAAATAAAACCACACTTAAAACGGATTTAAAATTTATGCGGGATAACTGCCGGATGTGAACAGACAAGAATCGGATTTCACTTAGACCATAAATAATTTCGGAATTGACTGCCGGACTAATTCCAGAGAAAACCAGACATAAAACGGATTTAAAATTTCTGGCGGACAACTGCCAGATGTAAACGGACTAGAATCGGATTTCACTTAGACCATAAATAATTTCTGAATTGACTGCCGGACTAATTCCAAATAAAACCACACTTAAAACGGATTTAAAATTTATGCGGGATAACTGCCAGATGTGAACGGACTAGAATCAGATTTCACTTAGACTATAAATAATTTCGGAATTGACTGCCGGACTAATTCTAGATAAAACCAGACATAAAACGGATTTAAAATTTATGGCGGACAACTGCCAGATGTGAACGGACTAGAATCAGATTTCCCTTAGACCATAAATAATTTCTGTATTGACTGCCGGACTAATTCCAGGTAAAACCAGACTTAAAACGGATTTAAAATTTATGCCGGACAACTTCCGGACGTTAACGGACTAGAATCGGATTTGACTTAGACCATAAATAATTTCTGAATTGATTGCCGGACTAATTCCAAATAAAACCAGACTTAAAACGGATTTAAAATTTATGCCGGACAACTGCCGGATGTGAACGGACTACAATCGGATTTCACTCAGACCATAAATAATTTCGGCATTGACTTCCCGGACTAATTCAAGATAAAATCAGACTTAAAACGGATTTAAAATGTATGCCGGACAACTGACGAATGTGACCGGACTAGAATCGGATTTCACTTAGACCATAAATAATTTCAGAATTGACTGCTGGATTAATTCCAGATAAAATCAGACATAAAACGGATTTAAAATGTATGCCGGACAACTGCCGGATGTGACCGGACTAGAATCGGATTTTACTTAGACCATAAATAATTTCGGAATTGACTGCTGGACTAATTCCAGATAAAATCATAGACTTAAAACGGATTTAAAATTTAAGCCGGACAACTGCCGGATGTAAACGGACTAGAATCGGATTTCACTTAGACCATAAATAATTTCGGAATGGACTACCGGACTAATTCCAGATAAAACCAGACATAAAACGGATTTAAAATTTATGCGGGATAACTGCCAGATGTAAACGGACTAGAATCGGATTTCACTTAGAATATAAATAATTTTGGAACTGACTGCTGGACTAATTACAGATAAAACCAGACTTAAAACGGATTGAAAATTTATGCTGGATAACTGCCAGATGTGAATAGACTAGAATCGGATTTCACTTAGACCATAAATAATTTCGGAATTGACTGCCAGACAAATTCTAGATAAAACCAGACATAAAACGGATTTAAAATTTATGCGGGATAACTGCCAGATGTGAACGGACTAGAATCAGATTTCACTTAGACTATAAATAATTGCGGAATTGACTGCTGAACTAATTCCAGATAAAACCATACTTAAAGCAGATTGTGAATTTTGTGCCGGACAGTTGCCGGACTTGGCCAGTCTTAAAACGGTCTTATCTTTTACTAACATTGATTTCTAAATGGACTGCCGTACTAATTCCAGATAAATCCAGACTTAAAACGGATTTAAACTTTATGCCGGACAACTGCAGGATGTAAACGGACTAGAATCGAATTTCACTTAGACCATAAATAATTTCTGAATTGACTGCCGGACTAATTCCAAGTAAAACCACACTTAAAACGGATTTAAAATTTATGCGGGATAACTGCCAGATGTGAACGAACTAGAATCAGATTTAGACTATAAATAATTTCGGAATTGACTGCCGGACTAATTCTAGATAAAAACAGACATAAAACGGATTTGAAATTTATGGCGGACAACTGCCAGATGTGAACGGACTAGAATCAGATTTCCCTTAGACCATAAATAATTTCTGTATTGACTGCCGGACTAATTCCAGGTAAAACCAGACTTAAAACGGATTTAAAATTTATGCCAGACAACTGCCGGATGTAAACGGACTAGAATCTGATTTCAGTTAAGCTATAAATAATTTCGGAATTGACTCCCGGACTAATTCCAGATAAAACCATACTTAAAGCAGATTGTGAATTTTGTGCCGGACAGTTGCCGGACTTGACCAGTCTTAAAACGGTCTTATCTTTTACTAACATTAATTTCTAAATGGACTGCCGGACTAATTCCAGATAAATCCAGACTTAAAACGGATTTCAACTTTATGCCGGACAACTGCCGGATGTGAACGGACTAGAATCGGATTTCACTTAGACCATAAATAATTTCTGCATTGACTGCCGGACTAATTCCAAATAAAACTAGACTTAAAATGGATTTAAAATTTATGCGGGATAACTGCCAGATGTGAACGGACTAGAATCGGATTTCACTTAGACCATAAATAATTTCGGCATTGACTTCCTGGACTAATTCAAGATAAAACTATACTTAAAACGGATTTAAAATTTATGCCGGACAACTGCCGGATGTGACCGGACTGGAATCGAATTTCACTTAGACAATAAATAATTTCGGAATTGACTGCCGGACTAACTCCAGATAAAACCAGACATAAAACGGATTTAAAATTTATGGCGGACAACTGCCAGATGTGAACGGACTAGAATTGGATTTCACTTAGATCATAAATAATTTCTGTATTGACTGCCCGACTAATTCCAGGTAAAACCAGACTTAAAACGGATTTAAAATTTATGCCGGACAACTGCCGGATGTGAACGGACAAGAATCGAAATTCACTTAGACCATAAATAATTTCTGAATTGACTGCCGGACTAATTCCAAATAAAACCACACTTAAAACGGATTTAAAATTTATGCGGGATAACTGCCGGATGTGAACGGACAAGAATCGGATTTCACTTAGACCATAAATAATTTCGGAATTGACTGCCGGACTAATTCCAGAGAAAACCAGACATAAAACGGATTTAAAATTTCTGGCGGACAACTGCCAGATGTAAACGGACTAGAATCGGATTTCACTTAGACCATAAATAATTTCTGAATTGACTGCCGGACTAATTCCAAATAAAACCACACTTAAAACGGATTTAAAATTTATGCGGGATAATTGCCAGATGTGAACGGACTAGAATCAGATTTCACTTAGACTATAAATAATTTCGGAATTGACTGCCGGACTAATTCTAGATAAAACCAGACATAAAACGGATTTAAAATTTATGGCGGACAACTGCCAGATGTGAACGGACTAGAATCAGATTTCCCTTAGACCATAAATAATTTCTGTATTGACTGCCGGACTAATTCCAGGTAAAACCAGACTTAAAACGGATTTAAAATTTATGCCGGACAACTTCCGGACGTTAACGGACTAGAATCGGATTTGACTTAGACCATAAATAATTTCTGAATTGATTGCCGGACTAATTCCAAATAAAACCAGACTTAAAACGGATTTAAAATTTATGCCGGACAACTGCCGGATGTGAACGGACTACAATCGGATTTCACTCAGACCATAAATAATTTCGGCATTGACTTCCCGGACTAATTCAAGATAAAATCAGACTTAAAACGGATTTAAAATGTATGCCGGACAACTGACGAATGTGACCGGACTAGAATCGGATTTCACTTAGACCATAAATAATTTCGGAATTGACTGCTGGATTAATTCCAGATAAAATCAGACATAAAACGGATTTAAAATGTATGCCGGACAACTGCCGGATGTGACCGGACTAGAATCGGATTTTACTTAGACCATAAATAATTTCGGAATTGACTGCTGGACTAATTCCAGATAAAATCATAGACTTAAAACGGATTTAAAATTTAAGCCGGACAACTGCCGGATGTAAACGGACTAGAATCGGATTTCACTTAGACCATAAATAATTTCGGAATGGACTACCGGACTAATTCCAGATAAAACCAGACATAAAACGGATTTAAAATTTATGCGGGATAACTGCCAGATGTAAACGGACTAGAATCGGATTTCACTTAGAATATAAATAATTTTGGAACTGACTGCTGGACTAATTACAGATAAAACCAGACTTAAAACGGATTGAAAATTTATGCTGGATAACTGCCAGATGTGAATAGACTAGAATCGGATTTCACTTAGACCATAAATAATTTCGGAATTGACTGCCAGACAAATTCTAGATAAAACCAGACATAAAACGGATTTAAAATTTATGCGGGATAACTGCCAGATGTGAACGGACTAGAATCAGATTTCACTTAGACTATAAATAATTGCGGAATTGACTGCTGAACTAATTCCAGATAAAACCATACTTAAAGCAGATTGTGAATTTTGTGCCGGACAGTTGCCGGACTTGGCCAGTCTTAAAACGGTCTTATCTTTTACTAACATTGATTTCTAAATGGACTGCCGTACTAATTCCAGATAAATCCAGACTTAAAACGGATTTAAACTTTATGCCGGACAACTGCAGGATGTAAACGGACTAGAATCGAATTTCACTTAGACCATAAATAATTTCTGAATTGACTGCCGGACTAATTCCAAGTAAAACCACACTTAAAACGGATTTAAAATTTATGCGGGATAACTGCCAGATGTGAACGAACTAGAATCAGATTTAGACTATAAATAATTTCGGAATTGACTGCCGGACTAATTCTAGATAAAAACAGACATAAAACGGATTTGAAATTTATGGCGGACAACTGCCAGATGTGAACGGACTAGAATCAGATTTCCCTTAGACCATAAATAATTTCTGTATTGACTGCCGGACTAATTCCAGGTAAAACCAGACTTAAAACGGATTTAAAATTTATGCCAGACAACTGCCGGATGTAAACGGACTAGAATCTGATTTCAGTTAAGCTATAAATAATTTCGGAATTGACTCCCGGACTAATTCCAGATAAAACCATACTTAAAGCAGATTGTGAATTTTGTGCCGGACAGTTGCCGGACTTGACCAGTCTTAAAACGGTCTTATCTTTTACTAACATTAATTTCTAAATGGACTGCCGGACTAATTCCAGATAAATCCAGACTTAAAACGGATTTCAACTTTATGCCGGACAACTGCCGGTTGTGAACGGACTAGAATCGGATTTCACTTAGACCATAAATAATTTCTGCATTGACTGCCGGACTAATTCCAAATAAAACTAGACTTAAAACGGATTTAAAATTTATGCCGGACAACTGCCGGATGTGAACGGACTACAATCGGATTTCACTCAGACCATAAATAATTTCGGCATTGACTTCCCGGACTAATTCAAGATAAAATCAGACTTAAAACGGATTTAAAATGTATGCCGGACAACTGACGAATGTGACCGGACTAGAATCGGATTTCACTTAGACCATAAATAATTTCGGAATTGACTGCTGGATTAATTCCAGATAAAATCAGACATAAAACGGATTTAAAATGTATGCCGGACAACTGCCGGATGTGACCGGACTAGAATCGGATTTTACTTAGACCATAAATAATTTCGGAATTGACTGCTGGACTAATTCCAGATAAAATCATAGACTTAAAACGGATTTAAAATTTAAGCCGGACAACTGCCGGATGTAAACGGACTAGAATCGGATTTCACTTAGACCATAAATAATTTCGGAATGGACTACCGGACTAATTCCAGATAAAACCAGACATAAAACGGATTTAAAATTTATGCGGGATAACTGCCAGATGTAAACGGACTAGAATCGGATTTCACTTAGAATATAAATAATTTTGGAACTGACTGCTGGACTAATTACAGATAAAACCAGACTTAAAACGGATTGAAAATTTATGCTGGATAACTGCCAGATGTGAATAGACTAGAATCGGATTTCACTTAGACCATAAATAATTTCGGAATTGACTGCCAGACAAATTCTAGATAAAACCAGACATAAAACGGATTTAAAATTTATGCGGGATAACTGCCAGATGTGAACGGACTAGAATCAGATTTCACTTAGACTATAAATAATTGCGGAATTGACTGCTGAACTAATTCCAGATAAAACCATACTTAAAGCAGATTGTGAATTTTGTGCCGGACAGTTGCCGGACTTGGCCAGTCTTAAAACGGTCTTATCTTTTACTAACATTGATTTCTAAATGGACTGCCGTACTAATTCCAGATAAATCCAGACTTAAAACGGATTTAAACTTTATGCCGGACAACTGCAGGATGTAAACGGACTAGAATCGAATTTCACTTAGACCATAAATAATTTCTGAATTGACTGCCGGACTAATTCCAAGTAAAACCACACTTAAAACGGATTTAAAATTTATGCGGGATAACTGCCAGATGTGAACGAACTAGAATCAGATTTAGACTATAAATAATTTCGGAATTGACTGCCGGACTAATTCTAGATAAAAACAGACATAAAACGGATTTGAAATTTATGGCGGACAACTGCCAGATGTGAACGGACTAGAATCAGATTTCCCTTAGACCATAAATAATTTCTGTATTGACTGCCGGACTAATTCCAGGTAAAACCAGACTTAAAACGGATTTAAAATTTATGCCAGACAACTGCCGGATGTAAACGGACTAGAATCTGATTTCAGTTAAGCTATAAATAATTTCGGAATTGACTCCCGGACTAATTCCAGATAAAACCATACTTAAAGCAGATTGTGAATTTTGTGCCGGACAGTTGCCGGACTTGACCAGTCTTAAAACGGTCTTATCTTTTACTAACATTAATTTCTAAATGGACTGCCGGACTAATTCCAGATAAATCCAGACTTAAAACGGATTTCAACTTTATGCCGGACAACTGCCGGATGTGAACGGACTAGAATCGGATTTCACTTAGACCATAAATAATTTCTGCATTGACTGCCGGACTAATTCCAAATAAAACTAGACTTAAAATGGATTTAAAATTTATGCGGGATAACTGCCAGATGTGAACGGACTAGAATCAGATTTCACTTAGACTATAAATACTTCCGGAATTGACTGCTGGACTTATTCCAGATAAAATCATAGACTTAAAACAGATTTAAAATTTATGCCGGACAACTGCCGGATGTAAACGGACTAGAATCGGATTTCACTTAGACCATCAATAATTTTGGAACTGACTGCTGGACTAATTACAGATAAAACCAGACTTAAAACAGATTGAAAATTTATGCTGGATAACTGCCAGATGTGAATAGACTAGAATCGGATTTCACTTAGACCATAAATAATTTCGGAATTGACTGCCAGACAAATTCCAGATAAAACCAGACATAAAACGGATTTAAAATTTATGCGGGATAACTGCCAGATGTGAACGGACTAGAATCGAATTTCACTTAGACCATAAATAATTTTTGAATTGACTGCCGGACTAATTCGAAATAAAACCAGACTTAAAACGGATTTAAAATTTATGCGGGATAACTGCCAGATGTAAACGGACTAGAATCAGATTTTACTTAGACCATAAATAATTTCTGTATTGACTGCCGGACTAATTCCAGGTAAAACCAGACTTAAAACGGATTTAAAATTTATGCCGGACAACTGCCGGATCTGAACGGACAAGAATCGAAATTCACTTAGACCATAAATAATTTCTGAATTGACTGCCGGACTAATTCCAAATAAAACCACACTTAAAACGGATTTAAAATTTATGCGGGATAACTGCGAGATGTGAATAGACTAGAATCGGATTTCACTTAGACCATACATAATTTCGGAATTGACTGCCGGACTAATTCCAGAGAAAACCAGACATAAAACGGATTTAAAATTTCTGGCGGACAACTGCCAGATGTAAACGGACTAGAATCGGATTTCACTTAGACCATAAATAATTTCTGAATTGACTGCCGGACTAATTCTAGATAAAACCAGACATAAAACGGATTTAAAATTTATGCCGGACAACTTCCGGACGTTAACGGACTAGAATCTGTTTTCACTTAAGCAATAAATACTTTCGGAATTGACTCCCGGACTAATTCAAGATAAAATAAGACTTACAACGGATTTAAAATGTATGCCGGGCAACTGCCGGATGTGAACGGACTAGAATCGGATTTCACTTAGACCTTTATAATTTCTGCATTGACTTCCCGGACTAATTCAAGATAAAATCAGACTTAAAACGGATTTAAAAATTATGCGGGACAACTGCCGGATGTGAACGGACTAGAATCAGATTTCACTTAGAATATAAATAATTTTGGAACTGACTGCTGGACTAATTACAGATAAAACCAGACTCAAAACGGATTGAAAATTTATGCTGGATAACTGCCAGATGTGAATAGACTAGAATCGGATTTCACTTAGACTATAAATAATTTCGGAATTGACTGCCGGACTAATTCTAGATAAAACCAGACATAAAACGGATTTAAAATTTATGGCGGACAACTGCCAGATGTGAACGGACTAGAATCAGATTTCCCTTAGACCATAAATAATTTCTGTATTGACTGCCGGACTAATTCCAGGTAAAACCAGACTTAAAACGGATTTAAAATTTATGCCGGACAACTTCCGGACGTTAACGGACTAGAATCGGATTTGACTTAGACCATAAATAATTTCTGAATTGATTGCCGGACTAATTCCAAATAAAACCAGACTTAAAACGGATTTAAAATTTATGCCGGACAACTGCCGGATGTGAACGGACTACAATCGGATTTCACTCAGACCATAAATAATTTCGGCATTGACTTCCCGGACTAATTCAAGATAAAATCAGACTTAAAACGGATTTAAAATGTATGCCGGACAACTGACGAATGTGACCGGACTAGAATCGGATTTCACTTAGACCATAAATAATTTCGGAATTGACTGCTGGATTAATTCCAGATAAAATCAGACATAAAACGGATTTAAAATGTATGCCGGACAACTGCCGGATGTGACCGGACTAGAATCGGATTTTACTTAGACCATAAATAATTTCGGAATTGACTGCTGGACTAATTCCAGATAAAATCATAGACTTAAAACGGATTTAAAATTTAAGCCGGACAACTGCCGGATGTAAACGGACTAGAATCGGATTTCACTTAGACCATAAATAATTTCGGAATGGACTACCGGACTAATTCCAGATAAAACCAGACATAAAACGGATTTAAAATTTATGCGGGATAACTGCCAGATGTAAACGGACTAGAATCGGATTTCACTTAGAATATAAATAATTTTGGAACTGACTGCTGGACTAATTACAGATAAAACCAGACTTAAAACGGATTGAAAATTTATGCTGGATAACTGCCAGATGTGAATAGACTAGAATCGGATTTCACTTAGACCATAAATAATTTCGGAATTGACTGCCAGACAAATTCTAGATAAAACCAGACATAAAACGGATTTAAAATTTATGCGGGATAACTGCCAGATGTGAACGGACTAGAATCAGATTTCACTTAGACTATAAATAATTGCGGAATTGACTGCTGAACTAATTCCAGATAAAACCATACTTAAAGCAGATTGTGAATTTTGTGCCGGACAGTTGCCGGACTTGGCCAGTCTTAAAACGGTCTTATCTTTTACTAACATTGATTTCTAAATGGACTGCCGTACTAATTCCAGATAAATCCAGACTTAAAACGGATTTAAACTTTATGCCGGACAACTGCAGGATGTAAACGGACTAGAATCGAATTTCACTTAGACCATAAATAATTTCTGAATTGACTGCCGGACTAATTCCAAGTAAAACCACACTTAAAACGGATTTAAAATTTATGCGGGATAACTGCCAGATGTGAACGAACTAGAATCAGATTTAGACTATAAATAATTTCGGAATTGACTGCCAGACAAATTCCAGATAAAACCAGACATAAAACGGATTTAAAATTTATGCGGGATAACTGCCAGATGTGAACGGACTAGAATCGAATTTCACTTAGACCATAAATAATTTTTGAATTGACTGCCGGACTAATTCGAAATAAAACCAGACTTAAAACGGATTTAAAATTTATGCGGGATAACTGCCAGATGTAAACGGACTAGAATCAGATTTTACTTAGACCATAAATAATTTCTGTATTGACTGCCGGACTAATTCCAGGTAAAACCAGACTTAAAACGGATTTAAAATTTATGCCGGACAACTGCCGGATCTGAACGGACAAGAATCGAAATTCACTTAGACCATAAATAATTTCTGAATTGACTGCCGGACTAATTCCAAATAAAACCACACTTAAAACGGATTTAAAATTTATGCGGGATAACTGCGAGATGTGAATAGACTAGAATCGGATTTCACTTAGACCATACATAATTTCGGAATTGACTGCCGGACTAATTCCAGAGAAAACCAGACATAAAACGGATTTAAAATTTCTGGCGGACAACTGCCAGATGTAAACGGACTAGAATCGGATTTCACTTAGACCATAAATAATTTCTGAATTGACTGCCGGACTAATTCTAGATAAAACCAGACATAAAACGGATTTAAAATTTATGCCGGACAACTTCCGGACGTTAACGGACTAGAATCTGTTTTCACTTAAGCAATAAATACTTTCGGAATTGACTCCCGGACTAATTCAAGATAAAATAAGACTTACAACGGATTTAAAATGTATGCCGGGCAACTGCCGGATGTGAACGGACTAGAATCGGATTTCACTTAGACCTTTATAATTTCTGCATTGACTTCCCGGACTAATTCAAGATAAAATCAGACTTAAAACGGATTTAAAAATTATGCGGGACAACTGCCGGATGTGAACGGACTAGAATCAGATTTCACTTAGAATATAAATAATTTTGGAACTGACTGCTGGACTAATTACAGATAAAACCAGACTTAAAACGGATTGAAAATTTATGCTGGATAACTGCCAGATGTGAATAGACTAGAATCGGATTTCACTTAGACTATAAATAATTTCGGAATTGACTGCCGGACTAATTCTAGATAAAACCAGACATAAAACGGATTTAAAATTTATGGCGGACAACTGCCAGATGTGAACGGACTAGAATCAGATTTCCCTTAGACCATAAATAATTTCTGTATTGACTGCCGGACTAATTCCAGGTAAAACCAGACTTAAAACGGATTTAAAATTTATGCCGGACAACTTCCGGACGTTAACGGACTAGAATCGGATTTGACTTAGACCATAAATAATTTCTGAATTGATTGCCGGACTAATTCCAAATAAAACCAGACTTAAAACGGATTTAAAATTTATGCCGGACAACTGCCGGATGTGAACGGACTACAATCGGATTTCACTCAGACCATAAATAATTTCGGCATTGACTTCCCGGACTAATTCAAGATAAAATCAGACTTAAAACGGATTTAAAATGTATGCCGGACAACTGACGAATGTGACCGGACTAGAATCGGATTTCACTTAGACCATAAATAATTTCGGAATTGACTGCTGGATTAATTCCAGATAAAATCAGACATAAAACGGATTTAAAATGTATGCCGGACAACTGCCGGATGTGACCGGACTAGAATCGGATTTTACTTAGACCATAAATAATTTCGGAATTGACTGCTGGACTAATTCCAGATAAAATCATAGACTTAAAACGGATTTAAAATTTAAGCCGGACAACTGCCGGATGTAAACGGACTAGAATCGGATTTCACTTAGACCATAAATAATTTCGGAATGGACTACCGGACTAATTCCAGATAAAACCAGACATAAAACGGATTTAAAATTTATGCGGGATAACTGCCAGATGTAAACGGACTAGAATCGGATTTCACTTAGAATATAAATAATTTTGGAACTGACTGCTGGACTAATTACAGATAAAACCAGACTTAAAACGGATTGAAAATTTATGCTGGATAACTGCCAGATGTGAATAGACTAGAATCGGATTTCACTTAGACCATAAATAATTTCGGAATTGACTGCCAGACAAATTCTAGATAAAACCAGACATAAAACGGATTTAAAATTTATGCGGGATAACTGCCAGATGTGAACGGACTAGAATCAGATTTCACTTAGACTATAAATAATTGCGGAATTGACTGCTGAACTAATTCCAGATAAAACCATACTTAAAGCAGATTGTGAATTTTGTGCCGGACAGTTGCCGGACTTGGCCAGTCTTAAAACGGTCTTATCTTTTACTAACATTGATTTCTAAATGGACTGCCGTACTAATTCCAGATAAATCCAGACTTAAAACGGATTTAAACTTTATGCCGGACAACTGCAGGATGTAAACGGACTAGAATCGAATTTCACTTAGACCATAAATAATTTCTGAATTGACTGCCGGACTAATTCCAAGTAAAACCACACTTAAAACGGATTTAAAATTTATGCGGGATAACTGCCAGATGTGAACGAACTAGAATCAGATTTAGACTATAAATAATTTCGGAATTGACTGCCGGACTAATTCTAGATAAAAACAGACATAAAACGGATTTGAAATTTATGGCGGACAACTGCCAGATGTGAACGGACTAGAATCAGATTTCCCTTAGACCATAAATAATTTCTGTATTGACTGCCGGACTAATTCCAGGTAAAACCAGACTTAAAACGGATTTAAAATTTATGCCAGACAACTGCCGGATGTAAACGGACTAGAATCTGATTTCAGTTAAGCTATAAATAATTTCGGAATTGACTCCCGGACTAATTCCAGATAAAACCATACTTAAAGCAGATTGTGAATTTTGTGCCGGACAGTTGCCGGACTTGACCAGTCTTAAAACGGTCTTATCTTTTACTAACATTAATTTCTAAATGGACTGCCGGACTAATTCCAGATAAATCCAGACTTAAAACGGATTTCAACTTTATGCCGGACAACTGCCGGTTGTGAACGGACTAGAATCGGATTTCACTTAGACCATAAATAATTTCTGCATTGACTGCCGGACTAATTCCAAATAAAACTAGACTTAAAACGGATTTAAAATTTATGCCGGACAACTGCCGGATGTGAACGGACTACAATCGGATTTCACTCAGACCATAAATAATTTCGGCATTGACTTCCCGGACTAATTCAAGATAAAATCAGACTTAAAACGGATTTAAAATGTATGCCGGACAACTGACGAATGTGACCGGACTAGAATCGGATTTCACTTAGACCATAAATAATTTCGGAATTGACTGCTGGATTAATTCCAGATAAAATCAGACATAAAACGGATTTAAAATGTATGCCGGACAACTGCCGGATGTGACCGGACTAGAATCGGATTTTACTTAGACCATAAATAATTTCGGAATTGACTGCTGGACTAATTCCAGATAAAATCATAGACTTAAAACGGATTTAAAATTTAAGCCGGACAACTGCCGGATGTAAACGGACTAGAATCGGATTTCACTTAGACCATAAATAATTTCGGAATGGACTACCGGACTAATTCCAGATAAAACCAGACATAAAACGGATTTAAAATTTATGCGGGATAACTGCCAGATGTAAACGGACTAGAATCGGATTTCACTTAGAATATAAATAATTTTGGAACTGACTGCTGGACTAATTACAGATAAAACCAGACTTAAAACGGATTGAAAATTTATGCTGGATAACTGCCAGATGTGAATAGACTAGAATCGGATTTCACTTAGACCATAAATAATTTCGGAATTGACTGCCAGACAAATTCTAGATAAAACCAGACATAAAACGGATTTAAAATTTATGCGGGATAACTGCCAGATGTGAACGGACTAGAATCAGATTTCACTTAGACTATAAATAATTGCGGAATTGACTGCTGAACTAATTCCAGATAAAACCATACTTAAAGCAGATTGTGAATTTTGTGCCGGACAGTTGCCGGACTTGGCCAGTCTTAAAACGGTCTTATCTTTTACTAACATTGATTTCTAAATGGACTGCCGTACTAATTCCAGATAAATCCAGACTTAAAACGGATTTAAACTTTATGCCGGACAACTGCAGGATGTAAACGGACTAGAATCGAATTTCACTTAGACCATAAATAATTTCTGAATTGACTGCCGGACTAATTCCAAGTAAAACCACACTTAAAACGGATTTAAAATTTATGCGGGATAACTGCCAGATGTGAACGAACTAGAATCAGATTTAGACTATAAATAATTTCGGAATTGACTGCCGGACTAATTCTAGATAAAAACAGACATAAAACGGATTTGAAATTTATGGCGGACAACTGCCAGATGTGAACGGACTAGAATCAGATTTCCCTTAGACCATAAATAATTTCTGTATTGACTGCCGGACTAATTCCAGGTAAAACCAGACTTAAAACGGATTTAAAATTTATGCCAGACAACTGCCGGATGTAAACGGACTAGAATCTGATTTCAGTTAAGCTATAAATAATTTCGGAATTGACTCCTGGACTAATTCCAGATAAAACCATACTTAAAGCAGATTGTGAATTTTGTGCCGGACAGTTGCCGGACTTGACCAGTCTTAAAACGGTCTTATCTTTTACTAACATTAATTTCTAAATGGACTGCCGGACTAATTCCAGATAAATCCAGACTTAAAACGGATTTCAACTTTATGCCGGACAACTGCCGGATGTGAACGGACTAGAATCGGATTTCACTTAGACCATAAATAATTTCTGCATTGACTGCCGGACTAATTCCAAATAAAACTAGACTTAAAATGGATTTAAAATTTATGCGGGATAACTGCCAGATGTGAACGGACTAGAATCAGATTTCACTTAGACTATAAATACTTCCGGAATTGACTGCTGGACTTATTCCAGATAAAATCATAGACTTAAAACAGATTTAAAATTTATGCCGGACAACTGCCGGATGTAAACGGACTAGAATCGGATTTCACTTAGACCATCAATAATTTTGGAACTGACTGCTGGACTAATTACAGATAAAACCAGACTTAAAACAGATTGAAAATTTATGCTGGATAACTGCCAGATGTGAATAGACTAGAATCGGATTTCACTTAGACCATAAATAATTTCGGAATTGACTGCCAGACAAATTCCAGATAAAACCAGACATAAAACGGATTTAAAATTTATGCGGGATAACTGCCAGATGTGAACGGACTAGAATCGAATTTCACTTAGACCATAAATAATTTTTGAATTGACTGCCGGACTAATTCGAAATAAAACCAGACTTAAAACGGATTTAAAATTTATGCGGGATAACTGCCAGATGTAAACGGACTAGAATCAGATTTTACTTAGACCATAAATAATTTCTGTATTGACTGCCGGACTAATTCCAGGTAAAACCAGACTTAAAACGGATTTAAAATTTATGCCGGACAACTGCCGGATCTGAACGGACAAGAATCGAAATTCACTTAGACCATAAATAATTTCTGAATTGACTGCCGGACTAATTCCAAATAAAACCACACTTAAAACGGATTTAAAATTTATGCGGGATAACTGCGAGATGTGAATAGACTAGAATCGGATTTCACTTAGACCATACATAATTTCGGAATTGACTGCCGGACTAATTCCAGAGAAAACCAGACATAAAACGGATTTAAAATTTCTGGCGGACAACTGCCAGATGTAAACGGACTAGAATCGGATTTCACTTAGACCATAAATAATTTCTGAATTGACTGCCGGACTAATTCTAGATAAAACCAGACATAAAACGGATTTAAAATTTATGCCGGACAACTTCCGGACGTTAACGGACTAGAATCTGTTTTCACTTAAGCAATAAATACTTTCGGAATTGACTCCCGGACTAATTCAAGATAAAATAAGACTTACAACGGATTTAAAATGTATGCCGGGCAACTGCCGGATGTGAACGGACTAGAATCGGATTTCACTTAGACCTTTATAATTTCTGCATTGACTTCCCGGACTAATTCAAGATAAAATCAGACTTAAAACGGATTTAAAAATTATGCGGGACAACTGCCGAATGTGAACGGACTAGAATCAGATTTCACTTAGAATATAAATAATTTTGGAACTGACTGCTGGACTAATTACAGATAAAACCAGACTTAAAACGGATTGAAAATTTATGCTGGATAACTGCCAGATGTGAATAGACTAGAATCGGATTTCACTTAGACCATAAATAATTTCGGAATTGACTGCCAGACAAATTCTAGATAAAACCAGACATAAAACGGATTTAAAATTTTTGCGGGATAACTGCCAGATGTGAACGGACTAGAATCAGATTTCACTTAGACTATAAATAATTGCGGAATTGACTGCTGGACTAATTCCAGATAAAACCAGACTTAAAACGGATTTAAAATTTATGCCGGACAACTGCCGGATGTGAACGGACTACAATCGGATTTCACTCAGACCATAAATAATTTCGGCATTGACTTCCCGGACTAATTCAAGATAAAATCAGACTTAAAACGGATTTAAAATGTATGCCGGACAACTGACGAATGTGACCGGACTAGAATCGGATTTCACTTAGACCATAAATAATTTCGGAATTGACTGCTGGACTAATTCCAGATAAAATCAGACTTAAAACGGATTTAAAATGTATGCCGGACAACTGCCGGATGTGACCGGACTAGAATCGGATTTCACTTAGAATATAAATAATTTTGGAACTGACTGCTGGACTAATTACAGATAAAACCAGACTTAAAACGGATTGAAAATTTATGCTGGATAACTGCCAGATGTGAATAGACTAGAATCGGATTTCACTTAGACCATAAATAATTTCGGAATTGACTGCCAGACAAATTCTAGATAAAACCAGACATAAAACGGATTTAAAATTTATGCGGGATAACTGCCAGATGTGAACGGACTAGAATCAGATTTCACTTAGACTATAAATAATTGCGGAATTGACTGCTGAACTAATTCCAGATAAAACCATACTTAAAGCAGATTGTGAATTTTGTGCCGGACAGTTGCCGGACTTGGCCAGTCTTAAAACGGTCTTATCTTTTACTAACATTGATTTGTGAATGGACTGCCGTACTAATTCCAGATAAATCCAGACTTAAAACGGATTTAAACTTTATGCCGGACAACTGCAGGATGTAAACGGACTAGAATCGAATTTCACTTAGACCATAAATAATTTCTGAATGGACTACCGGACTAATTCCAGATAAAACCAGACATAAAACGGATTTAAAATTTATGCGGGATAACTGCCAGATGTAAACGGACTAGAATCGGATTTCACTTAGAATATAAATAATTTTGGAACTGACTGCTGGACTAATTACAGATAAAACCAGACTTAAAACGGATTGAAAATTTATGCTGGATAACTGCCAGATGTGAATAGACTAGAATCGGATTTCACTTAGACCATAAATAATTTCGGAATTGACTGCCAGACAAATTCTAGATAAAACCAGACATAAAACGGATTTAAAATTTATGCGGGATAACTGCCAGATGTGAACGGACTAGAATCAGATTTCACTTAGACTATAAATAATTGCGGAATTGACTGCTGAACTAATTCCAGATAAAACCATACTTAAAGCAGATTGTGAATTTTGTGCCGGACAGTTGCCGGACTTGGCCAGTCTTAAAACGGTCTTATCTTTTACTAACATTGATTTCTGAATGGACTGCCGTACTAATTCCAGATAAATCCAGACTTAAAACGGATTTAAACTTTATGCCGGACAACTGCAGGATGTAAACGGACTAGAATCGAATTTCACTTAGACCATAAATAATTTCTGAATTGACTGCCGGACTAATTCCAAGTAAAACCACACTTAAAACGGATTTAAAATTTATGCGGGATAACTGCCAGATGTGAACGAACTAGAATCAGATTTCACTTAGACTATAAATAATTTCGGAATTGACTGCCGGACTAATTCTAGATAAAAACAGACATAAAACGGATTTAAAATTTATGGCGGACAACTGCCAGATGTGAACGGACTAGAATCAGATTTCCCTTAGACCATAAATAATTTCTGTATTGACTGCCGGACTAATTCCAGGTAAAACTAGACTTAAAACGGATTTAAAATTTATGCCAGACAACTGCCGGATGTAAACGGACTAGAATCTGATTTCAGTTAAGCTATAAATAATTTCGGAATTGACTCCCGGACTAATTCCAGATAAAACCATACTTAAAGCAGATTGTGAATTTTGTGCCGGACAGTTGCCGGACTTGACCAGTCTTAAAACGGTCTTATCTTTTACTAACATTAATTTCTAAATGGACTGCCGGACTAATTCCAGATAAATCCAGACTTAAAACGGATTTCAACTTTATGCCGGACAACTGCCGGATGTGAACGGACTAGAATCGGATTTCACTTAGACCATAAATAATTTCTGCATTGACTGCCGGACTAATTCCAAATAAAACTAGACTTAAAATGGATTTAAAATTTATGCGGGATAACTGCCAGATGTGAACGGACTAGAATCAGATTTCACTTAGACTATAAATACTTCCGGAATTGACTGCTGGACTTATTCCAGATAAAATCATAGACTTAAAACAGATTTAAAATTTATGCCGGACAACTGCCGGATGTAAACGGACTAGAATCGGATTTCACTTAGACCATCAATAATTTCGGAATTGACTGCCGGACTAATTCCAGATAAAACCAGACATAAAACGGATTTAAAATTTATGGCGGACAACTGCCAGATGTGAACGGACTAGAATCAGATTTCACTTAGAATATAAATAATTTTGGAACTGACTGCTGGACTAATTACAGATAAAACCAGACTTAAAACGGATTGAAAATTTATGCTGGATAACTGCCAGATGTGAATAGACTAGAATCGGATTTCACTTAGACCATAAATAATTTCGGAATTGACTGCCAGACAAATTCCAGATAAAACCAGACATAAAACGGATTTAAAATTTATGCGGGATAACTGCCAGATGTGAACGGACTAGAATCGAATTTCACTTAGACCATAAATAATTTTTGAATTGACTGCCGGACTAATTCGAAATAAAACCAGACTTAAAACGGATTTAAAATTTATGCGGGATAACTGCCAGATGTAAACGGACTAGAATCAGATTTTACTTAGACCATAAATAATTTCTGTATTGACTGCCGGACTAATTCCAGGTAAAACCAGACTTAAAACGGATTTAAAATTTATGCCGGACAACTGCCGGATCTGAACGGACAAGAATCGAAATTCACTTAGACCATAAATAATTTCTGAATTGACTGCCGGACTAATTCCAAATAAAACCACACTTAAAACGGATTTAAAATTTATGCGGGATAACTGCGAGATGTGAATAGACTAGAATCGGATTTCACTTAGACCATACATAATTTCGGAATTGACTGCCGGACTAATTCCAGAGAAAACCAGACATAAAACGGATTTAAAATTTCTGGCGGACAACTGCCAGATGTAAACGGACTAGAATCGGATTTCACTTAGACCATAAATAATTTCTGAATTGACTGCCGGACTAATTCTAGATAAAACCAGACATAAAACGGATTTAAAATTTATGGCGGACAACTGCCAGATGTGAACGGACTAGAATCAGATTTCCCTTAGACCATAAATAATTTCTGTATTCACTTTTGGACTAATTCCAGGTAAAACTAGACTTAAAACGGATTTAAAATTTATGCCGGACAACTTCCGGACGTTAACGGACTAGAATCTGTTTTCACTTAAGCAATAAATACTTTCGGAATTGACTCCCGGACTAATTCAAGATAAAATAAGACTTACAACGGATTTAAAATGTATGCCGGACAACTGCCGGATGTGAACGGACTAGAATAGGATTTCACTTAGACCTTAATAATTTCTGCATTGACTTCCCGGACTAATTCAAGATAAAGTCAGACTTAAAACGGATTTAAAAATTATGCGGGACAACTGCCGGATGTGAACGGACTAGAATCGGATTTCACTTAGACCATAAATAATTTCTGAATTGACTGCCGGACTAATTCCAAATAAAACCAGACTTAAAACGGATTTAAAATTTATGCGGGATAACTGCCAGATGTGAACGGACTAGAATCAGATTTCACTTAAAATATAAATAATTTTGGAATTGACTGCCGGACTAATTCCAAATAAAACCAGACTTAAAACGGATTTAAAAATTATGCGGGACAACTGCCGGATGTGAACGGACAAGAATCTGATTTCACTTAGACTATAAATAATTTCGGAATTGACTGCCGGACTAATTTCAAATAAAACCAGACTTAAAACGGATTTAAAATTTATGCGGGATACCTGCCAGATGTGAACGGACTAGAATCAGATTTCACTTAGACTATAAATAATTGCGGAATTGACTGCTGGACTAATTCCATATAAAACCAGACTTAAAACGGATTTAAAATTTATGCCGGACAACTGCCGGATGTAAACGGACTAGAATCGGATTTCACTTAGACCATAAATAATTTTGGAATTGACTGCCGGACTAATTCCAGATAAAACCAGACATAAAACGGATTTAAAATTGATGGCGGACAACTGCCAGATGTGAACGGAGTAGAATAAGATTTCACTATGACCATAAATAATTTCTGTATTGACTGCCGGACTAATTCCAGGTAAAACTAGACTTAAAACGGATTTAAAATTTATGCCGAACAACTTCCGGATGTTAACGGACTAGAATCTGATTTCAGTTAAGCTATAAATAATTTCGGAATTGACTCCCGGACTAATTCCAAATAAAACCAGACTTAAAACGGATTTAAAATTTATGCGGGATAACTGCCAGATGTGAACGGACTAGAATCAGATTTCACTTAAAATATAAATAATTTTGGAATTGACTGCCGGACTAATTCCAAATAAAACCAGACTTAAAACGGATTTAAAAATTATGCGGGACAACTGCCGGATGTGAACGGACAAGAATCTGATTTCACTTAGACTATAAATAATTTCGGAATTGACTGCCGGACTAATTCCAAATAAAACCAGACTTAAAACGGATTTAAAATTTATGCGGGATAACTGCCAGATGTGAACGGACTAGAATCAGATTTCACTTAAAATATAAATAATTTTGGAATTGACTGCCGGACTAATTCCAAATAAAACCAGACTTAAAACGGATTTAAAAATTATGCGGGACAACTGCCGGAAGTGAACGGACTAGAATCGGATTTCACTTAGACCATAAATAATTTCGGAATTAACTGCCGGACTAATTGCAGATAAAACCAGACTTAAAACAGATTTAAAATTTATGCCGGACAACTTCCGGACGTTAACGGACTAGAATCTGTTTTCACTTAAGCAATAAATACTTTCGGAATTGACTCCCGGACTAATTCCAGATAAAACCAGACTTAAAACGGATTTAAAATTTATGGCGGACAACTGCCAGATGTGAACGGACTAGAATCAGATTTCCCTTAGACCATAAATAATTTCTGTATTGACTGTTGGACTAATTCCAGGTAAAACCAGACTTAAAACGGATTTAAAATGTATGCCGGACAACTGCCGGATGTGACCGGACTAGAATCGGATTTTACTTAGACCATAAATAATTTCGGAATTGACTGCTGGACTAATTCCAGATAAAATCATAGACTTAAAACGGATTTAAAATTTAAGCCGGACAACTGCCGGATGTAAACGGACTAGAATCGGATTTCACTTAGACCATAAATAATTTCGGAATGGACTACCGGACTAATTCCAGATAAAACCAGACATAAAACGGATTTAAAATTTATGCGGGATAACTGCCAGATGTAAACGGACTAGAATCGGATTTCACTTAGAATATAAATAATTTTGGAACTGACTGCTGGACTAATTACAGATAAAACCAGACTTAAAACGGATTGAAAATTTATGCTGGATAACTGCCAGATGTGAATAGACTAGAATCGGATTTCACTTAGACCATAAATAATTTCGGAATTGACTGCCAGACAAATTCTAGATAAAACCAGACATAAAACGGATTTAAAATTTATGCGGGATAACTGCCAGATGTGAACGGACTAGAATCAGATTTCACTTAGACTATAAATAATTGCGGAATTGACTGCTGAACTAATTCCAGATAAAACCATACTTAAAGCAGATTGTGAATTTTGTGCCGGACAGTTGCCGGACTTGGCCAGTCTTAAAACGGTCTTATCTTTTACTAACATTGATTTCTGAATGGACTGCCGTACTAATTCCAGATAAATCCAGACTTAAAACGGATTTAAACTTTATGCCGGACAACTGCAGGATGTAAACGGACTAGAATCGAATTTCACTTAGACCATAAATAATTTCTGAATTGACTGCCGGACTAATTCCAAGTAAAACCACACTTAAAACGGATTTAAAATTTATGCGGGATAACTGCCAGATGTGAACGAACTAGAATCAGATTTCACTTAGACTATAAATAATTTCTGAATTGACTGCCGGACTAATTCCAAGTAAAACCACACTTAAAACGGATTTAAAATTTATGCGGGATAATTGCCAGATGTGAACGAACTAGAATCAGATTTCACTTAGACTATAAATAATTTCGGAATTGACTGCCGGACTAATTCTAGATAAAAACAGACTTAAAACGGATTTCAACTTTATGCCGGACAACTGCCGGATGTGAACGGACTAGAATCGGATTTCACTTAGACCATAAATAATTTCTGCATTGACTGCCGGACTAATTCCAAATAAAACTAGACTTAAAATGGATTTAAAATTTATGCGGGATAACTGCCAGATGTGAACGGACTAGAATCAGATTTCACTTAGACTATAAATACTTCCGGAATTGACTGCTGGACTTATTCCAGATAAAATCATAGACTTAAAACAGATTTAAAATTTATGCCGGACAACTGCCGGATGTAAACGGACTAGAATCGGATTTCACTTAGACCATCAATAATTTCGGAATTGACTGCCGGACTAATTCCAGATAAAACCAGACATAAAACGGATTTAAAATTTATGGCGGACAACTGCCAGATGTGAACGGACTAGAATCAGATTTCACTTAGAATATAAATAATTTTGGAACTGACTGCTGGACTAATTACAGATAAAACCAGACTTAAAACGGATTGAAAATTTATGCTGGATAACTGCCAGATGTGAATAGACTAGAATCGGATTTCACTTAGACCATAAATAATTTCGGAATTGACTGCCAGACAAATTCCAGATAAAACCAGACATAAAACGGATTTAAAATTTATGCGGGATAACTGCCAGATGTGAACGGACTAGAATCGAATTTCACTTAGACCATAAATAATTTTTGAATTGACTGCCGGACTAATTCGAAATAAAACCAGACTTAAAACGGATTTAAAATTTATGCGGGATAACTGCCAGATGTAAACGGACTAGAATCAGATTTTACTTAGACCATAAATAATTTCTGTATTGACTGCCGGACTAATTCCAGGTAAAACCAGACTTAAAACGGATTTAAAATTTATGCCGGACAACTGCCGGATCTGAACGGACAAGAATCGAAATTCACTTAGACCATAAATAATTTCTGAATTGACTGCCGGACTAATTCCAAATAAAACCACACTTAAAACGGATTTAAAATTTATGCGGGATAACTGCGAGATGTGAATAGACTAGAATCGGATTTCACTTAGACCATACATAATTTCGGAATTGACTGCCGGACTAATTCCAGAGAAAACCAGACATAAAACGGATTTAAAATTTCTGGCGGACAACTGCCAGATGTAAACGGACTAGAATCGGATTTCACTTAGACCATAAATAAATTCTGAATTGACTGCCGGACTAATTCTAGATAAAACCAGACATAAAACGGATTTAAAATTTATGGCGGACAACTGCCAGATGTGAACGGACTAGAATCAGATTTCCCTTAGACCATAAATAATTTCTGTATTGACTTTTGGACTAATTCCAGGTAAAACTAGACTTAAAACGGATTTAAAATTTATGCCGGACAACTTCCGGACGTTAACGGACTAGAATCTGTTTTCACTTAAGCAATAAATACTTTCGGAATTGACTCCCGGACTAATTCAAGATAAAATAAGACTTACAACGGATTTAAAAATTATGCGGGACAACTGCCGGATGTGAACGGACTAGAATCGGATTTCACTTAGACCATAAATAATTTCTGAATTGACTGCCGGACTAATTCCAAATAAAACCAGACTTAAAACGGATTTAAAATTTATGCGGGATAACTGCCAGATGTGAACGGACTAGAATCAGATTTCACTTAAAATATAAATAATTTTGGAATTGACTGCCGGACTAATTCCAAATAAAACCAGACTTAAAACGGATTTAAAAATTATGCGGGACAACTGCCGGATGTGAACGGACAAGAATCTGATTTCACTTAGACTATAAATAATTTCGGAATTGACTGCCGGACTAATTCCAAATAAAACCAGACTTAAAACGGATTTAAAATTTATGCGGGATAACTGCCAGTTTTGAACAGACTAGAATCGGTTTTTACTTAGACTATAAATAATTTCTGTATTGACTTTTGGACTAATTCCAGGTAAAACCAGACTTAAAACGGATTTAAAATTTATGCCGGACAACTTCCGGACGTTAACGGACTAGAATCTGTTTTCACTTAAGCAATAAATACTTTCGGAATTGACTCCCGGACTAATTCAAGATAAAATAAGACTTACAACGGATTTAAAATGTATGCCGGACAACTGCCGGATGTGAACGGACTAGAATCGGATTTCACTTAGACCTTAATAATTTCTGCATTGACTTCCCGGACTAATTCAAGATAAAATCAGACTTAAAACGGATTTAAAAATTATGCGGGACAACTGCCGGAAGTGAACGGACTAGAATCGGATTTCACTTAGACCATAAATAATTTCGGAATTAACTGCCGGACTAATTGCAGATAAAACCAGACTTAAAACAGATTTAAAATTTATGCCGGACAACTTCCGGACGTTAACGGACTAGAATCTGTTTTCACTTAAGCAATAAATACTTTCGGAATTGACTCCCGGACTAATTCCAGATAAAACCAGACTTAAAACGGATTTAAAATTTATGGCGGACAACTGCCAGATGTGAACGGACTAGAATTTGATTTTACTTAGATCATAGATAATTTCTGAATTGACTGACCGGACTAATTTCAAATAAAACCACACTTAAAACGGATTTAAAATTTATGCGGGATAACTGCCAGATGTGAACGGACTAGAATCAGATTTCACTTAGACTATAAATAATTGCAGAATTGACTGCTGGACTAATTCCAGATTAAACCAGACTTAAAACGGATTTAAAATTTATGCTGGACAACTGCTGGATGTGAACGGACTAGAATTGGATTTCACTTAGATCATAAATAATTTCTGAATTGACTGCCGGACTAATTTCAAATAAAACCAGACTTAAAACGGATTTAAAATTTATGCGGGATACCTGCCAGATGTGAACGGACTAGAATCAGATTTCACTTAGACTATAAATAATTGCGGAATTGACTGCTGGACTAATTCCATATAAAACCAGACTTAAAACGGATTTAAAATTTATGCCGGACAACTGCCGGATGTAAACGGACTAGAATCGGATTTCACTTAGACCATAAATAATTTTGGAATTGACTGCCGGACTAATTCCAGATAAAACCAGACATAAAACGGATTTAAAATTGATGGCGGACAACTGCCAGATGTGAACGGAGTAGAATAAGATTTCACTATGACCATAAATAATTTCTGTATTGACTGCCGGACTAATTCCAGGTAAAACTAGACTTAAAACGGATTTAAAATTTATGCCGAACAACTTCCGGATGTTAACGGACTAGAATCTGATTTCAGTTAAGCTATAAATAATTTCGGAATTGACTCCCGGACTAATTCCAGATAAAACCATACTTAAAGCAGATTGTGAATTTTGTGCCGGACAGTTGCCGGACTTGACCAGTCTTAAAACGGTCTTATCTTTTACTAACATTAATTTCTAAATGGACTCCCGGACTAATTCAAGATAAAATCAGACTTACAACGGATTTAAAATGTATGCCGGACAACTGCCGGATGTGAACGGACTAGAATCGGATTTCACTTAGACCATAAATAATTTCGGCATTGACTTCCTGGACTAATTCAAGATAAAACTATACTTAAAACGGATTTAAAATTTATGGCGGACAACTGCCAGATGTGAACGGACTAGAATCAGATTTCCCTTAGACCATAAATAATTTCTGTATTGACTTTTGGACTAATTCCAGGTAAAACCAGACTTAAAACGGATTTAAAATTTATGCCGGACAACTTCCGGACGTTAACGGACTAGAATCTGTTTTCACTTAAGCAATAAATACTTTCGGAATTGACTCCCGGACTAATTCAAGATAAAATAAGACTTACAACGGATTTAAAATGTATGCCGAACAACTGCCGGATGTGAACGGACTAGAATCTGATTTCAGTTAAGCTATAAATAATTTCGGAATTGACTCCCGGACTAATTCCAGATAAAACCATACTTAAAGCAGATTGTGAATTTTGTGCCGGACAGTTGCCGGACTTGACCAGTCTTAAAACGGTCTTATCTTTTACTAACATTAATTTCTAAATGGACTCCCGGACTAATTCAAGATAAAATCAGACTTACAACGGATTTAAAATGTATGCCGGACAACTGCCGGATGTGAACGGACTAGAATCGGATTTCACTTAGACCATAAATAATTTCGGCATTGACTTCCTGGACTAATTCAAGATAAAACTATACTTAAAACGGATTTAAAATTTATGGCGGACAACTGCCAGATGTGAACGGACTAGAATCAGATTTCCCTTAGACCATAAATAATTTCTGTATTGACTTTTGGACTAATTCCAGGTAAAACCAGACTTAAAACGGATTTAAAATTTATGCCGGACAACTTCCGGACGTTAACGGACTAGAATCTGTTTTCACTTAAGCAATAAATACTTTCGGAATTGACTCCCGGACTAATTCAAGATAAAATAAGACTTACAACGGATTTAAAATGTATGCCGAACAACTGCCGGATGTGAACGGACTAGAATCGGATTTCACTTAGACCTTAATAATTTCTGCATTGACTTCCCGGACTAATTCAAGATAAAATCAGACTTAAAACGGATTTAAAAATTATGCGGGACAACTGCCGGATGTGAACGGACTAGAATCGGATTTCACTTAGACCATAAATAATTTCTGAATTGACTGCCGGACTAATTCCAAATAAAACCAGACTTAAAACGGATTTAAAATTTATGCGGGATAACTGCCAGATGTGAACGGACTAGAATCAGATTTCACTTAAAATATAAATAATTTTGGAATTGACTGCCGGACTAATTCCAAATAAAAGCAGACTTAAAACGGATTTAAAAATTATGCGGGACAACTGCCGGATGTGAACGGACTAGAATCGGATTTCACTTAGACCATAAATAATTTCGGAATTAACTGCCGGACTAATTGCAGATAAAACCAGACTTAAAACGGATTAAAAATTTATGGCGGACAACTGCCAGATGTGAACGGACTAGAATCAGATTTCACTTAGACCATAAATTATTTCTGAATTGACTGCCGGACTAAGTCCAAATAAAAACAGACTTAAAACGGATTTAAAATTTATGCCGGACAACTGCCGGATGTAAACGGACTAGAATCGGATTTCACTTAGACCATAAATAATTTCGGAATTGACTGCCGGACTAATTCCAGATAAAACCAGACATAAAACGGATTTAAAATTTATGCGGGATAACTGCCAGATGTAAACGGACTAGAATCGGATTTCACTTAGAATATAAATAATTTTGGAACTGACTGCTGGACTAATTACAGATAAAACCAGACTTAAAACGGATTGAAAATTTATGCTGGATAACTGCCAGATGTGAATAGACTAGAATCGGATTTCACTTAGACCATAAATAATTTCGGAATTGACTGCCAGACAAATTCTAGATAAAACCAGACATAAAACGGATTTAAAATTTATGCGGGATAACTGCCAGATGTGAACGGACTAGAATCAGATTTCACTTAGACTATAAATAATTGCGGAATTGACTGCTGAACTAATTCCAGATAAAACCATACTTAAAGCAGATTGTGAATTTTGTGCCGGACAGTTGCCGGACTTGGCCAGTCTTAAAACGGTCTTATCTTTTACTAACATTGATTTCTGAATGGACTGCCGTACTAATTCCAGATAAATCCAGACTTAAAACGGATTTAAACTTTATGCCGGACAACTGCAGGATGTAAACGGACTAGAATCGAATTTCACTTAGACCATAAATAATTTCTGAATTGACTGCCGGACTAATTCCAAGTAAAACCACACTTAAAACGGATTTAAAATTTATGCGGGATAACTGCCAGATGTGAACGAACTAGAATCAGATTTCACTTAGACTATAAATAATTTCTGAATTGACTGCCGGACTAATTCCAAGTAAAACCACACTTAAAACGGATTTAAAATTTATGCGGGATAATTGCCAGATGTGAACGAACTAGAATCGGATTTCACTTAGACTATAAATAATTTCGGAATTGACTGCCGGACTAATTCTAGATAAAAACAGACTTAAAACGGATTTCAACTTTATGCCGGACAACTGCCGGATGTGAACGGACTAGAATCGGATTTCACTTAGACCATAAATAATTTCTGCATTGACTGCCGGACTAATTCCAAATAAAACTAGACTTAAAATGGATTTAAAATTTATGCGGGATAACTGCCAGATGTGAACGGACTAGAATCAGATTTCACTTAGACTATAAATACTTCCGGAATTGACTGCTGGACTTATTCCAGATAAAATCATAGACTTAAAACAGATTTAAAATTTATGCCGGACAACTGCCGGATGTAAACGGACTAGAATCGGATTTCACTTAGACCATCAATAATTTCGGAATTGACTGCCGGACTAATTCCAGATAAAACCAGACATAAAACGGATTTAAAATTTATGGCGGACAACTGCCAGATGTGAACGGACTAGAATCAGATTTCACTTAGAATATAAATAATTTCGGAACTGACTGCTGGACTAATTACAGATAAAACCAGACTTAAAACGGATTGAAAATTTATGCTGGATAACTGCCAGATGTGAATAGACTAGAATCGGATTTCACTTAGACCATAAATAATTTCGGAATTGACTGCCAGACAAATTCCAGATAAAACCAGACATAAAACGGATTTAAAATTTATGCGGCATAACTGCCAGATGTGAACGGACTAGAATCGAATTTCACTTAGACCATAAATAATTTTTGAATTGACTGCCGGACTAATTCGAAATAAAACCAGACTTAAAACGGATTTAAAATTTATGCGGGATAACTGCCAGATGTAAACGGACTAGAATCAGATTTTACTTAGACCATAAATAATTTCTGTATTGACTGCCGGACTAATTCCAGGTAAAACCAGACTTAAAACGGATTTAAAATTTATGCCGGACAACTGCCGGATCTGAACGGACAAGAATCGAAATTCACTTAGACCATAAATAATTTCTGAATTGACTGCCGGACTAATTCCAAATAAAACCACACTTAAAACGGATTTAAAATTTATGCGGGATAACTGCGAGATGTGAATAGACTAGAATCGGATTTCACTTAGACCATACATAATTTCGGAATTGACTGCCGGACTAATTCCAGAGAAAACCAGACATAAAACGGATTTAAAATTTCTGGCGGACAACTGCCAGATGTAAACGGACTAGAATCGGATTTCACTTAGACCATAAATAAATTCTGAATTGACTGCCGGACTAATTCTAGATAAAACCAGACATAAAACGGATTTAAAATTTATGGCGGACAACTGCCAGATGTGAACGGACTAGAATCAGATTTCCCTTAGACCATAAATAATTTCTGTATTGACTTTTGGACTAATTCCAGGTAAAACTAGACTTAAAACGGATTTAAAATTTATGCCGGACAACTTCCGGACGTTAACGGACTAGAATCTGTTTTCACTTAAGCAATAAATACTTTCGGAATTGACTCCCGGACTAATTCAAGATAAAATAAGACTTACAACGGATTTAAAAATTATGCGGGACAACTGCCGGATGTGAACGGACTAGAATCGGATTTCACTTAGACCATAAATAATTTCTGAATTGACTGCCGGACTAATTCCAAATAAAACCAGACTTAAAACGGATTTAAAATTTATGCGGGATAACTGCCAGATGTGAACGGACTAGAATCAGATTTCACTTAAAATATAAATAATTTTGGAATTGACTGCCGGACTAATTCCAAATAAAACCAGACTTAAAACGGATTTAAAAATTATGCGGGACAACTGCCGGATGTGAACGGACAAGAATCTGATTTCACTTAGACTATAAATAATTTCGGAATTGACTGCCGGACTAATTCCAAATAAAACCAGACTTAAAACGGATTTAAAATTTATGCGGGATAACTGCCAGTTTTGAACAGACTAGAATCGGTTTTTACTTAGACTATAAATAATTTCTGTATTGACTTTTGGACTAATTCCAGGTAAAACCAGACTTAAAACGGATTTAAAATTTATGCCGGACAACTTCCGGACGTTAACGGACTAGAATCTGTTTTCACTTAAGCAATAAATACTTTCGGAATTGACTCCCGGACTAATTCAAGATAAAATAAGACTTTCAACGGATTTAAAATGTATGCCGGACAACTGCCGGATGTGAACGGACTAGAATCGGATTTCACTTAGACCTTAATAATTTCTGCATTGACTTCCCGGACTAATTCAAGATAAAATCAGACTTAAAACGGATTTAAAAATTATGCGGGACAACTGCCGGAAGTGAACGGACTAGAATCGGATTTCACTTAGACCATAAATAATTTCGGAATTAACTGCCGGACTAATTGCAGATAAAACCAGACTTAAAACAGATTTAAAATTTATGCCGGACAACTTCCGGACGTTAACGGACTAGAATCTGTTTTCACTTAAGCAATAAATACTTTCGGAATTGACTCCCGGACTAATTCCAGATAAAACCAGACTTAAAACGGATTTAAAATTTATGGCGGACAACTGCCAGATGTGAACGGACTAGAATTTGATTTTACTTAGATCATAGATAATTTCTGAATTGACTGACCGGACTAATTTCAAATAAAACCACACTTAAAACGGATTTAAAATTTATGCGGGATAACTGCCAGATGTGAACGGACTAGAATCAGATTTCACTTAGACTATAAATAATTGCAGAATTGACTGCTGGACTAATTCCAGATTAAACCAGACTTAAAACGGATTTAAAATTTATGCTGGACAACTGCTGGATGTGAACGGACTAGAATTGGATTTCACTTAGATCATAAATAATTTCTGAATTGACTGCCGGACTAATTTCAAATAAAACCAGACTTAAAACGGATTTAAAATTTATGCGGGATACCTGCCAGATGTGAACGGACTAGAATCAGATTTCACTTAGACTATAAATAATTGCGGAATTGACTGCTGGACTAATTCCATATAAAACCAGACTTAAAACGGATTTAAAATTTATGCCGGACAACTGCCGGATGTAAACGGACTAGAATCGGATTTCACTTAGACCATAAATAATTTTGGAATTGACTGCCGGACTAATTCCAGATAAAACCAGACATAAAACGGATTTAAAATTGATGGCGGACAACTGCCAGATGTGAACGGAGTAGAATAAGATTTCACTATGACCATAAATAATTTCGGAATTGACTCCCGGACTAATTCCAGATAAAACCATACTTAAAGCAGATTGTGAATTTTGTGCCGGACAGTTGCCGGACTTGACCAGTCTTAAAACGGTCTTATCTTTTACTAACATTAATTTCTAAATGGACTCCCGGACTAATTCAAGATAAAATCAGACTTACAACGGATTTAAAATGTATGCCGGACAACTGCCGGATGTGAACGGACTAGAATCGGATTTCACTTAGACCATAAATAATTTCGGCATTGACTTCCTGGACTAATTCAAGATAAAACTATACTTAAAACGGATTTAAAATTTATGGCGGACAACTGCCAGATGTGAACGGACTAGAATCAGATTTCCCTTAGACCATAAATAATTTCTGTATTGACTTTTGGACTAATTCCAGGTAAAACCAGACTTAAAACGGATTTAAAATTTATGCCGGACAACTTCCGGACGTTAACGGACTAGAATCTGTTTTCACTTAAGCAATAAATACTTTCGGAATTGACTCCCGGACTAATTCAAGATAAAATAAGACTTACAACGGATTTAAAATGTATGCCGAACAACTGCCGGATGTGAACGGACTAGAATCTGATTTCAGTTAAGCTATAAATAATTTCGGAATTGACTCCCGGACTAATTCCAGATAAAACCATACTTAAAGCAGATTGTGAATTTTGTGCCGGACAGTTGCCGGACTTGACCAGTCTTAAAACGGTCTTATCTTTTACTAACATTAATTTCTAAATGGACTCCCGGACTAATTCAAGATAAAATCAGACTTACAACGGATTTAAAATGTATGCCGGACAACTGCCGGATGTGAACGGACTAGAATCGGATTTCACTTAGACCATAAATAATTTCGGCATTGACTTCCTGGACTAATTCAAGATAAAACTATACTTAAAACGGATTTAAAATTTATGGCGGACAACTGCCAGATGTGAACGGACTAGAATCAGATTTCCCTTAGACCATAAATAATTTCTGTATTGACTTTTGGACTAATTCCAGGTAAAACCAGACTTAAAACGGATTTAAAATTTATGCCGGACAACTTCCGGACGTTAACGGACTAGAATCTGTTTTCACTTAAGCAATAAATACTTTCGGAATTGACTCCCGAACTAATTCAAGATAAAATAAGACTTACAACGGATTTAAAATGTATGCCGAACAACTGCCGGATGTGAACGGACTAGAATCGGATTTCACTTAGACCTTAATAATTTCTGCATTGACTTCCCGGACTAATTCAAGATAAAATCAGACTTAAAACGGATTTAAAAATTATGCGGGACAACTGCCGGATGTGAACGGACTAGAATCGGATTTCACTTAGACCATAAATAATTTCTGAATTGACTGCCGGACTAATTCCAAATAAAACCAGACTTAAAACGGATTTAAAATTTATGCGGGATAACTGCCAGATGTGAACGGACTAGAATCAGATTTCACTTAAAATATAAATAATTTTGGAATTGACTGCCGGACTAATTCCAAATAAAAGCAGACTTAAAACGGATTTAAAAATTATGCGGGACAACTGCCGGATGTGAACGGACTGGAATCGGATTTCACTTAGACCATAAATAATTTCGGAATTAACTGCCGGACTAATTGCAGATAAAACCAGACTTAAAACGGATTAAAAATTTATGGCGGACAACTGCCAGATGTGAACGGACTAGAATCAGATTTCACTTAGACCATAAATTATTTCTGAATTGACTGCCGGACTAAGTCCAAATAAAAACAGACTTAAAACGGATTTAAAATTTATGCCGGACAACTGCCGGATGTAAACGGACTAGAATCGGATTTCACTTAGACCATAAATAATTTCGGAATTGACTGCCGGACTAATTCCAGATAAAACCAGACATAAAACGGATTTAAAATTTATGGCGGACAACTGCCAGATGTGAACGGACTAGAATCGGATTTTACTTCGATCATAAATAATTTTTGAATTGACTACCGGACTAATTTCAGATAAAGACAGACTGAAAACGGATTTAAAATTTATGCCGGATAACTGCCAGATGTGAACGGACTAGAATCAGATTTTACTTAGAATATAAATAATTTTGGAATTGACTGCTGGACTAATTCCAGATAAAACCAAACTTAAAACGGATTAAAAATTTATGGCGGACAACTGCCAGATGTGAACGGACTAGAATCAGATTTCACTTAGACCATAAATTATTTCTGAATTGACTGCCGGACTAAGTCCAAATAAAAACAGACTTAAAACGGATTTAAAATTTATGCCGGACAACTGCCGGATGTAAACGGACTAGAATCGGATTTCACTTAGACCATAAATAATTTCGGAATTGACTGCCGGACTAATTCCAGATAAAACCAGACATAAAACGGATTTAAAATTTATGGCGGACAACTGCCAGATGTGAACGGACTAGAATCGGATTTTACTTCGATCATAAATAATTTTTGAATTGACTACCGGACTAATTCCAGATAAAGACAGACTAAAAACGGATTTAAAATTTATGCCGGATAACTGCCAGATGTGAACGGACTAGAATCAGATTTCACTTAGAATATAAATAATTTTGGAATTGACTGCTGGACTAATTCCAGATAAAACCAGACTTAAAACGGATTTAAAATTTATAGCGGACAACTGCCAGATGTGAACGGACTAGAATTGGATTTTACTTAGATCATAGATAATTTCTGAATTGACTGACCGGACTAATTTCAAATAAAACCAGACTTAATACGGATTTAAAATTTATGCGGGAAAACTGCCAGATGTGAACGGACTAGAATCAGATTTCACTTAGACTATAAATAATTTCGTAATTGACTGCCGGACTAATTTCAGATAAAACCAGACATAAAACGGATTGAAAATTTATGGCGCATAACTGACAGATGTGAATAGACTAGAATCGGATTTCACTTAGACCATAAATAATTTCTGAATTGACTGCCGGACTAATTTCAAATAAAACCAGACTTAAAACGGATTTAAAATTTATGCCGGACAACTGCCGCATGTAAACGGACTAGAATCGGATTTCACTTAGACCATAAATAATTTCGGAATTGACTTCTCGGACTAATTCCAGATAAATTCATAGACATAAAACGGATTTAAAATTTATGCCCGACAACTGCCGGATGTAAACGGACTAGAATCGGATTTCACTTAGACCATAAATAATTTCGTAATTGACTGCCGGACTAATTTCAGATAAAACCAGACATAAAACGGATTGAAAATTTATGGCGCATAACTGACAGATGTGAATAGACTAGAATCGGATTTCACTTAGACCATAAATAATTTCGGAATTGACTGCCAGACTAATTCCAGATAAAATCAGACATAAAACGGATTTAAAATTCATGGCGGACAACTGCCAGATGTGAACGGACTAGAATTGGATTTCACTTAAATCATAAATAATTTCTGAATTGACTGCCGGACTAATTTCAAATAAAACCAGACTTAAAACGGATTTAAAATTTATGCGGGATAACTGCCAGATGTGAACGGACTAGAATCAGATTTCACTTAGACTATAAATAATTTCGGAATTGACTGCTGGACTAATTTCAGATGCAACCAGACTTAAAACGGATTTAAAATTTATGCCGGACAACTGCCGGATGTAAGCGGACTAGAATTGGATTTCACTTAGATCATAAATAATTTCTGAATTGACTGCCGGACTAATTTTAAATAAAACCAGACTTAAAACGGATTTAAAATTTATGAGGGATAACTGCCAGATGTGAACGGACTAGAATCAGATTTCACTTAGACTATAAATAATTGCGAAATTGACTGCTGGACTAATTCCAGATAAAACTAGACTTAAAACGGATTTAAAATTTATGCCGGACAACTGCCGGATGTAAACGGACTAGAATCGGATTTCACTTAGACCATAAATAATTTCGGAATTGACTGCCGGACTAATTCCAGATAAAACCAGACATAAAACGGATTTAAAATTTATGGCGGACAACTGCCAGATGTGAACGGACTAGAATCGGATTTTACTTCGATCATAAATAATTTTTGAATTGACTACCGGACTAATTTCAGATAAAGACAGACTGAAAACGGATTTAAAATTTATGCCGGATAACTGCCAGATGTGAACGGACTAGAATCAGATTTTACTTAGAATATAAATAATTTTGGAATTGACTGCTGGACTAATTCCAGATAAAACCAGACTTAAAACGGATTAAAAATTTATGGCGGACAACTGCCAGATGTGAACGGACTAGAATCAGATTTCACTTAGACCATAAATTATTTCTGAATTGACTGCCGGACTAAGTCCAAATAAAAACAGACTTAAAACGGATTTAAAATTTATGCCGGACAACTGCCGGATGTAAACGGACTAGAATCGGATTTCACTTAGACCATAAATAATTTCGGAATTGACTGCCGGACTAATTCCAGATAAAACCAGACATAAAACGGATTTAAAATTTATGGCGGACAACTGCCAGATGTGAACGAACTAGAATCGGATTTTACTTCGATCATAAATAATTTTTGAATTGACTACCGGACTAATTCCAGATAAAGACAGACTAAAAACGGATTTAAAATTTATGCCGGATAACTGCCAGATGTGAACGGACTAGAATCAGATTTCACTTAGAATATAAATAATTTTGGAATTGACTGCTGGACTAATTCCAGATAAAACCAGACTTAAAACGGATTTAAAATTTATAGCAGACAACTGCCAGATGTGAACGGACTAGAATTGGATTTTACTTAGATCATAGATAATTTCTGAATTGACTGACCGGACTAATTTCAAATAAAACCAGACTTAATACGGATTTAAAATTTATGCGGGAAAACTGCCAGATGTGAACGGACTAGAATCAGATTTCACTTAGACTATAAATAATTGCGGAATTGACTGCTGGACTAATTCCAGATTAAACCAGACTTAAAACGGATTTAAATTTAATGCCGGACAACTGCCGGATGTAAACGGACTAGAATTGGATTTCACTTAGATCATAAATAATTTCTGAATTGACTGCCGGACTAATTTTAAATAAAACCAGACTTAAAACGGATTTAAAATTTATGCGGGATAACTGCCAGATGTGAACGGACTAGAATCAGATTTCACTTAGACTATAAATAATTTCGGAATTGACTGCTGGACTAATTTCAGATGCAACCAGACTTAAAACGGATTTAAAATTTATGCCGGACAACTGCCGGATGTAAGCGGACTAGAATTGGATTTCACTTAGATCATAAATAATTTCTGAATTGACTGCCGGACTAATTTTAAATAAAACCAGACTTAAAACGGATTTAAAATTTATGAGGGATAACTGCCAGATGTGAACGGACTAGAATCAGATTTCACTTAGACTATAAATAATTGCGAAATTGACTGCTGGACTAATTCCAGATAAAACTAGACTTAAAACGGATTTAAAATTTATGCCGGACAACTGCCGGATGTAAACGGACTAGAATCGGATTTCACTTAGACCATAAATAATTTCGGAATTGACTGCCGGACTAATTCCAGATAAAACCAGACATAAAACGGATTTAAAATTTATGGCGGACAACTGCCAGATGTGAACGGACTAGAATCGGATTTCACTTAGACTATAAATAATTGCGGAATTGACTGCTGGACTAATTCCAGATTAAACCAGACTTAAAACGGATTTAAATTTAATGCCGGACAACTGCCGGATGTAAACGGACTAGAATCGGATTTCACTTAGACCATAAATAATTTCGTAATTGACTGCCGGACTAATTTCAGATAAAACCAGACATAAAACGGATTGAAAATTTATGGCGGACAACTGCCAGATGTGAACGGACTAGAATTGGATTTCACTTAAATCATAAATAATTTCTGAATTGACTGCCGGACTAATTTCAAATAAAACCAGACTTAAAACGGATTTAAAATTTATGCGGGATAACTGCCAGATGTGAACGGACTAGAATCAGATTTCACTTAGACTATAAATAATTTCGGAATTGGCTTCCGGACTAATTCCAGATAAAATAATTGACTTAAAACGGATTTAAAATTTATGCCGGACAACTGCCGGATGTAAACGGACTAGAATCAGATTTTACTTAGATTATAAATAATTTCGGACTTGACTGCCGGACTAATTCCAGGTAAAACCAGACTTAAAACGGATTTAAAATTTATGCTGGACAACTGCCAGTTTTGAACAGACTAGAATCGGTTTTTACTTAGACTATAAATAATTTCGGAGTTGACTGCCGGACTAATTCCAGGTAAAACCAGACTTAAAACGGATTTAAAATTTATGCCGGATAACTGCCAGATGTGAACGGACTAGAATCGGATTTTACTTCGATCATAAATAATTTTTGAATTGACTACCGGACTAATTTCAGATAAAGACAGACTGAAAACGGATTTAAAATTTATGCCGGATAACTGCCAGATGTGAACGGACTAGAATCAGATTTTACTTAGAATATAAATAATTTTGGAATTGACTGCTGGACTAATTCCAGATAAAACCAGACTTAAAACGGATTTAAAATTTATGGCGGACAACTGCCAGATGTGAACGGACTAGAATCGGATTTTACTTCGATCATAAATAATTTTTGAATTGACTACCGGACTAATTTCAGATAAAGACAGACTAAAAACGGATTTAAAATTTATGCCGGATAACTGCCAGATGTGAACGGACTAGAATCAGATTTCACTTAGAATATAAATAATTTTGGAATTGACTGCTGGACTAATTCCAGATAAAACCAGACTTAAAACGGATTTTAAATTTATAGCGGACAACTGCCAGATGTGAACGGACTAGAATTGGATTTTACTTAGATCATAGATAATTTCTGAATTGACTGACCGGACTAATTTCAAATAAAACCAGACTTAATACGGATTTAAAATTTATGCGGGAAAACTGCCAGATGTGAACGGACTAGAATCAGATTTCACTTAGACTATAAATAATTGCGGAATTGACTGCTGGACTAATTCCAGATTAAACCAGACTTAAAACGGATTTAAATTTAATGCCGGACAACTGCCGGATGTAAACGGACTAGAATTGGATTTCACTTAGATCATAAATAATTTCTGAATTGACTGCCGGACTAATTTTAAATAAAACCAGACTTAAAACGGATTTAAAATTTATGCGGGATAACTGCCAGATGTGAACGGACTAGAATCAGATTTCACTTAGACTATAAATAATTGCGGAATTGACTGCTGGACTAATTCCAGATAAAACCAGACTTAAAACGGATTTAAAATTTATGCCGGACAACTGCCGCATGTAAACGGACTAGAATCGGATTTCACTTAGACCTTAAATAATTTCGGAATTGACTTCTCGGACTAATTCCAGATAAATTCATAGACATAAAACGGATTTAAAATTTATGCCCGACAACTGCCGGATGTAAACGGACTAGAATCGGATTTCACTTAGACCATAAATAATTTCGTAATTGACTGCCGGACTAATTCCAGATAAAACCAGACATAAAACGGATTTAAAATTTATGGCGGACAACTGCCAGATGTGAACGGACTAGAATTGGATTTCACTTAAATCATAAATAATTTCTGAATTGACTGCCGGACTAATTTCAAATAAAACCAGACTTAAAACGGATTTAAAATTTATGCGGGATAACTGCCAGATGTGAACGGACTAGAATCAGATTTCACTTAGACTATAAGTAATTTCGGAATTGGCTTCCGGACTAATTCCAGATAAAATAATTGACTTAAAACGGATTTAAAATTTATGCTGGACAACTGCCGGATGTAAACGGACTAGAATCAGATTTTACTTAGACTATAAATAATTTCGGAGTTGACTGCCGGACTAATTCCAGGTAAAACCAGACTTAAAACGGATTTAAAATTTATGCCGGACAACTTCCGGATATTAACGGACTAGAATCTGATTTTACTTAGGCTATAAATAATTTCGGAATTGACTCCCGGACTAATTCCAGATAAATCCAGACTTAAAGCAGATTGTGAATTTTGTGCCGGACAGTTGCCGGACTTGACCAGTCTTAAAAAAGTCTTATCTTTTACTAACATTAATTTCTAAATGGACTGCCGGACTAATTCCAGATAAATCCAGACTTAAAACGGATTGTGATTTTTGTGCCAGACAGTTTCGGAACGTGTCCGTACTAAAAACGGACTTCTCTCTAACTAAAAATAATTTCTGAATCGAATGCCGGACTAATTCCAGTTAAAACCAGACTTAAAGCGGATTTTAAATTTTGTGTCGGACAGTTTCCGGACGTGACCGGACAAAAAACGGACTTTACTTTTATTATAAATAATTTCGAAATCAATTTCCGGACAAGATTCGGACTATTCCGGATTAATTTCAGATCAAATTTTTTGTGTCAGACAAATTTCGGACTAATTCGGATCATTTCCGGACACATTTCGGATTAATTCCAGATAAGACCGGACTGTTTTGTCTGGAATTCGTCCGGAATTCGCACGGAATTAGTCCGGATTTTTTAGTAGGGAGGATAGAAATTTGTCTGAAGTCAGTTATAGATGTGGGTACAGTGATTTTTGGTATTAGGCGTATAATCGCCTTTTTCCAATTACTTGGAAAAACACCTGTTTGTAAACTATAGTTATATATGTGAAGCAGCCCAGGGAAAATGACAGGAAGTGCAAGGCGAATCATTTGTTTCGAAACGCCATCATAGCCTGATGCATTAGTTTTAGTTTCCATTATTGATTTAAGTAAGATGTTAGGAGAAATGTCCGAAAAAAAACTTGTATTCATCAAATTGAAAAGGATCATTAGAATAATTAGTTGACATTAAAACCGAATTTAAAGGTAATAAAGAATTATTTAAGTGGTCATTTACTGGAAAATTTTGGTCATAATTTATAGTCTTACCGTGATTAATTTAAGTTTTTTGAGTTTAGACCAAATATTATTGGATTTATTTGCTTTCAAAATATTATTGTAATTATATTTGTGGTAGGCATCCCTAATCTTTGTTCAAACTAAATTTCGCACCTTTCTGAATTTATCATGAACTTGGGCATTTTGTGTTCTTTTAAATTTTTTTTAAGGGAATTTCTAAGTCGGATCCGATCATGAATTTCCGGTGTCATCCAAGGTGAATATTTTTGTTTTTTGTGCTAAGAAGCTTGCATTGGTTCACATAAATCAAAAGCAGATCTCATGATATTACAGTAATCCCTCGATAGTCGTGACACTCAATAGTCGTGACCCTCGATAGTCGTACGCTTTGTAGGCGGGCACCTACCGCGATAGTCGTACGCTTTCCAGCGTGCGCGCATCACTAGTCAGTGCAGGAATATAATTTACATTTATGAAAATTAAATACAATAAATATTTGTTTTCAAAAAAGTTAATTATCTGTTTACACAAATTAAAAGGTACATTAAGGTATTTATAACTCAGAAAATGAAATTAAATAAATGTAAGTGAACTTCAAAGGGACTTTACGATTTACAAATTCAATATCCTCAAACGTCAAATAAGTAACATAATTACAATAATATTTAAGAACTTAATACATTCGTTAGCAAAACTAATTTCTAAAAATGAAGAGTTTAAATTATATTTTTTTAAAAAGGGACAGTAAACCAAAACACAATATTTAAGATATTTACTCTGAACAACCAGAAAGTATTATTTATTGAATTCAGATATTTAGTAAAATGTTTGAATTTTAAGAACAAATTTTATTTAATTGAATCAGATTTCAAACTATTCGAATTTAAATTGATTCACAGTTTTTAATAACGAAGTGGCTACGTCAAGACTACAAGAATAAGAATACTTTTCGTCGCCCGTCAGAGAAAATACATGATAAAAAACGGGCGATATAACAAGAATACTTTTTGTCGCCCGTCAGAGAAAATATATATATTTTGTTCGTCAAACATTACATTAATTTTTGGTGTACACAGTTCAGATTTAAAATATAAAAATATTGACATAACCTCAATCTTATGAAAATTTTCGAAAAGAGGTGGAAAAGCACTGTAAATAATGCCAGAGTAAAAAAAATTCGTCTTTAAGTTTTACACTTTGGAAAACGCGTCGCATGTGGTAAATTTACAAAGTCCGAAAAGGTAACATAACCCTCTCCATGTAATTTTACATGGTGCGATATTGTAATTCATGGCGAATTAGGCAAACTTGTAAATTTACAACGTTGGACGTTGGAAAAAAGTGACCACAGGTCTGACGTGGTAAATTTACAAGATCTTGTAAATTTACATAACCTAGATAAATTTACAATTGGTTTGTAATTTTAATAGTGGATAAAGTTCCAGCTAGTCGGATCTTTAATACCTAATGTGTTAAATGTAGATAAAGTTCCGACTAGTCGGATGTTGGATCTTTAGAGCAGGTTAAAATTCCGACTGTACTGTCCGCTACTAGTCGGATCTTTAATTAAAATTTGTAAAGATAAATATCCAGCTATAGTATTTGCTGAAACAATATAAACTTATTTCGCCTTACAACTTAAAAGAACCCCCCTCTGTATCCCGAAGAATTTAACACACTCAGCTTTATACATTTTTCCTACAAAATAATAACCGAGACTTATTTATTCGATAGAATTAGTCTTCCGACTGACAGTATAGCCGGATTTTTAATTTTTAAAGCTAAAGTTCCGACTTGTCAGAACAATAGCCACATTTATAAAAAGTACAATGACATAACCTATAAAATTACATTTACGTAACTTTGTGTTAAGTTACATTCAGATTGTAAAATTAAATTGGGATTTGATATTTTCACTTTCGGATTGTAAAATAACACACAGGTTATGTTTATTTACAAGGTTGGACCTATGGTCACTTTTTTCCAACGTCCAAAGTTGTAAATTTACTTTGGCATTATTTACAGTGAGGGTGACAAAAAGAAGCGGGAAATTTGGAATGAATTCGGATCCATCTATAATAACATTGAAATGATTGAAATGTATAAAGATAGATGTACATTTTTTAAAATAAGTAAATTATATTTTTTACATGGCAGATAAAAATCATGATTGTTTTATTTAAATCAAAAATCGATTTTTTTAAAATATAATCAGTATATGAAATCTCCAATGTTTCTTTGTAAGTAGTTCATTGAAGAAATGAAGAAAAAATTTTAAAAAAACACATGAATGAGACAGTTACGTAATTATATATAAAAAAGTAGAAACTCTTTTTAAAAAATTAAATTATTTAAAGACATTTTTTTAATTTCAAATAATAAATAAGAAGATAATAAAAAAAGACTTTAAAATATCTTACTAAAGAGATATGATAAAGATATATGAAATACACATAAGAACGATGTTCAAATGAAAATATTTAGTACAAGATTAAATTCACATAGTATAAAATAAAAGAACAAAAGCTTTTAAAAAAGAAGAAAATTGGGAAATTTAAAAAATGAAGATAGAAGCACCAAATAAATGTTTTCAAAAATTCGTAATAATAAGATAAAAACTAAAGAATTGAAAAGAAGGAAAAATGCTTCTTAGAGATAGAAAAATGATGACGGAAATTAAAGAAAAAAAATTAAATAAATAGGAAGAAAATAGAGAAATGTTTTTTTCCTTAATCTAACAAACTAAAAAACTGTAAAAAGTACAAAAATAGTATATTATGCATCAAGGGAGGGAAGTCCGTGTTTTTTTGTCAAGCACAAATGCCTGCGCGATGAGAGTTTTTTTCACTGTTCGGAAGTTTTTTTAACTCTAACGTTCACTGACCTGAAAACTGTGAGTTCTGCCCCGCTTAAGGCGAACGAAAACACGAGGTTTTCGTGCATGTGTGGTAGAAATAAAATTAAAAAATGTATATATATCAAAATAAATAAAAAAGAAAGTCCACAAAAGAAACTTGAAAATCCTGTGAAAATAAAAAAGTTTAAAAGCAAATTAATCCAAACACATTTTTATATTATTACACTTAAAATAGGTCCAATAATAAATTTAAAAAACAAAGAAAATCTAAAAACTTTTTGGAAGAACAAGTAAGTTTGCAAAAAATCTAGCAAAAAATAGACAAGATGTAAAAAAAATTGAATAAGTTTACAAAAAAAAAAGAAAGTATTTATTTTTAAAAATATGGAAATAATTATGAAAATCAACAAAAAAAAAAGTTTAGTGAATGTTATAATAACAAAATTGTGTAAAATAATATTAAATAATTTGCATAAAAAGAGAAAAATTAAAAAAATCCTAAAATAAAATTAAATACTATTAACTGCAATTCTAAAATTTATAAATATGTTATAAGAAAAATGTGTTACATTTAATTACTACCATGTGATATTGTAAATATTATTTAATAAAAAACAATTTTTTGTTTTTCATGTTTTATCCTATTTTTTTTTTTTTTTTTTTTTGATTTGTTGCAAAATACTTGAAATGGACTTTTAGCACAATTATAATTCTAATTTGCTTTGTTTTTTTGCTTTTCTAATACTAATTTTAAAAATTCAATTAGTACAATTAATTAGTACACCCTTTTCCACCTCTTTTCGAAAATTTTCATAAGATTGAGGTTATGTCAATATTTTTATATTTTAAATCTGAACTGTGTACACCAAAAATTAATGTAATGTTTGACGAACAAAATATATATATTTTCTCTGACGGGCGACGAAAAGTATTCTTATTCTTGTTTTATCGCCCGTTAACGGGCGACTTAGCCACTTCGTTTTAATAAATCTAAATTTTTAAACTCTTTAAAATTTTCTTAATTTTAATTGCATTTAAATTTTATACACAGAAGCTCTAATTTACTCAAATGTTTATATCTATTTAATAATTATACTAATTATTATTAATACTATAATATCAATTGTTAAAAAATAATTTTATAATTGTCGTCTGTCTCCGGGAGAAATTTATGAAGCATACGTTCCTGAAATCGTCAAAGAGGCGTGACTTCCGCGGCGTACGACTATCGAGGTTGAAGGGTGGGAAAATTTCATAGGTTGTCACGACTATCGAGGGATTACTGTAGTAAGTTTCGTGACTTTGCCATTGATATCAGTATCAGCATAAAAACTTACCCAATCCTGCCCTTCGAGATGTCTAAAAAGCATTTCCTTGTTAATATTCTTAAAGTTTCTGTAATACCTAATTTGAGACACTTGCTGGGGATTACCAGTAACTCCAAATGCATATTCAATACCAATCAATTCATGGTTCGGTAAAAAAGAAATCAGATGTTGAAAAATGTTTAAAACTTTATCCTGACAATCAACAACCATTACATCAATTCTGGTGCTAGAAGTAGCAGTGTGGTGAGTTGCTGAGTGAGGTACTATATTAAGGTCAAGAGATGATAGCAAGGACGTCAAATACTTGGTACGACTATTTTGAACAAGGTCAAGGTTGGTGTTAAGGTCTCCCACTAGTATTATATTTGAATATTTTAGTGAAAGATCATGTAGTTTACTATCAAAATCATCGCCAAAAGTGGCAGAAGGCGGTTTATAAATAACACCAAACAACATATTATTTAAATGAGATTGTATTTCTATGAAAATAAATTCCGACGTAAAATATGCACCAGCAGTACTTTCCTCTGAAAGTCTACTCTTTAGCGTAGCGTGTATATAAACACATACTCCCCCCCTCTACGATCTTTTCTATCATTGCGAAATAGGGTATAATTGGCAAGATCAATTGTCATATCAGTTATACTTGAACTGAGCCATGTCTCCGAAACTGCAATTATGTGATAAGACTTAGAACTAAAAAACTGTTTAAAATCCAAAAAGTGAGCATAAAGTGACTGGGCATTGACATGACAAACTTTTAAGTCATTCATTGAAATAGAAACAAATTATTATTAGTTATTATTAGTTAAGGGTGGGTAGTGGTGTGAGTGAAAAGTGATGTGCAAAGTAAGGTGAATGGTTGAAAAAAAAAATGTAAGTAGAAAATAGTGTGAATGGGAAAGATAAAGAAGGTAAAAGGAAAACGTGAATTGTGAGGTTAGGTGAAAAGAGTGGGGTGTGAGTGCGAGAGATAGAGTGAATGACGAGGAGAGCGAATGAAGTGTAGGTAAGGTAGGGATCTAGAATGGCGAAATTTTACTCAAGTAGTATACGCGGGAAAATGTCGGAGATACGAAATATTATAGGCGAAATAGGAAAGGGAAAGGACGGGAAAATTATGAAGTGTCAGGACTGCATCAAGTTCTTGGTAAAAAGGTTCGATAAAGAATGGACAGAGGTGTGGGACAGAAGAGATTGATAGGGACATAGAAGAAAAAAGAGATAAGCAGGCGGAGGTAATAAAAAAGGAGATAGAAGGGATTAAAAGGAATTTAAAAAAGTGGGAGGAAAATTGGAAAATAAAAAAGGAAATATGTAGAGAAGAATGAACAAGTTAGAGAAAGAAATATCGGATTGGAGTGAGGAAGATGGAAAGAATGAAAAGGGTGGATTGGAGGTTGTAGAGATAGGAGAAAAGAAAGGAAGTAGAGAGAAGAATGGAGAAGTAAGGGATGATAATTTGGAAAGGAAAATGAAAGAGTTAGCGAGTCAGGTTGAGTTGCTCGAGAGGGAAAAAAGAAAGAGGAACACCGTGATTAGAGGTTTGGAATTAGGGTGTAGGAAAGGCACATGGCGAATAATAGGTTAAAATAAGTTAAGATGGCGTTTAGATTTAAGTAGATTAAGATTGTAAAAAGATGGTTATAAGAAATATATTGTAATAAAAATGTAAAGGAAGTGGAGCCCTCGAACCCGTTAAAGGGAGAGTAAATAAAGTACAATTATTTAAATTTAACCCTTTCTATTAAAAATAATAGAAAATGGAAGATAATTATTGCAATTTTCGAAAAATAATTAGAAAAAATACAGAATATATGTCAAGTAAATGGAAGTACCTAATTAAAAAATAATTTCTAGAATTTTAAAATGAGAAAAATAATTAAAACGTCATAGAAATAATCGAAAATTGAAGAAAATAATGGAAACTTGAGATAAATAATTGAAATTGAAAATTGAATAAAATAAGTGAAATTTGTAGAAATCAATTCTAAAATGTCAAAAATAATAGAATAACTAGAAAATAATTGAAAAATAGCAAAAATACTTAAATGATGACAAATTTAATTTAAGTTTGAAGAAAATAATTGGAAAATGACAAAAATAAATTTAAATCCAACCTGGAATTTCATTAATTTTAGTACTTTTTCTAAATTTTTCCAGACATAATCAATAGTAGTAAAAGATTTACACTTTAACAATTTAAAAATAAGTATAGCATGTAGCTTAGGTAAACCATATAATATATGGGCAAGTCTCTAGAACCTTTAACATTTTAATTTAAAATTTTTTTAAATTTTATTCTTCAGCACAGCTTTAAAATTTAAACTATAGTATTTTGAACCTAAATAGATTTTAATTCTATTACAGTACAAGATTTTTTTGGTTGCGCTCTAATCTAAAATATCAATTTTATGAGATACAAAAAGGGGGTTATGTAAAATTTTAATATGCCTGAAACTAAAATATATAATTTTTTAATAACATTGGAATAATAGAAAATTATGAGGATCATAATAATTAACTAAAGAATCACTATTAAGACTATCACTCTGTAAACAAAGTTAAAAATTATTTTGTATAAAATCATTACAATTAGTAAAATACACGTTTGCTTTTAATTTTTATTGTTTTGAGACTGGTATCTAAATAAGTTTTACTTGAGAGCTTTACAATGATATTTTCTATGCATTCTTCTTTTCATTTCTTTGATTTTTATTTTCTTTTCTCGCTTTTTCTTATTTTTTCTTTCACCTGTCAGAGACTAAATGTAATTTTATAAATCTTGGCCATTTCGTAATTATCGATATAAAATAAGTAAATGCATAACTTCAGATTGATCGAAAAAAAGTGAATTTGACCAAGAGACTATTTGACGAGCGACAATTTGAATATCCACATTAAAAAAATATGTAATTAATAATTAAAATAAATGGTACTTCATGGAGAATTTAAAGTACATCGAAATTTGTATGTGCCACAAATTTGAAGCAGATTTGATAAGTTGTTTCGTAAAGCTCACTTATTTTACCAGCGACAGTTTTTTCGTACTACACAAGTATGCGCGTATAACCAGTATTATAATTTATATAAAAAATAAATTTAAATAAAAGCAAAGTTCACTGATTTGTTACTTTAGCTAAAATTGAACTGTGCCTCAAGTTACAAATTATTCCCTCCAGTATTTAAATAATAATTTGATAAAAACTGAATCATTTGACCAGCGACATACAGACTGAGGAACAATTTTCGGAACAAAAAATATATCGCATTTCTATATTATGTATTATGTTTGCTCTCTTTATTCGAATTTTAATCACATTTTTAATTAGTTCGTAACATAAGATTTTTTTTTCGTTTAGAAATTAGACTAAAAAATTTAAATATTTAAAAAAAACAGCGGAAGTGACACATTAAAAAACATAGAATAATCAAAATGATTACAGTAAAATAAATATAAAATAATAATATTAATTCAAAACAATGATTGGACAAAGATCTGTATATCTCATTTTAAAATATATCAATTTTTGGTAAACTTTAGTTGTGATTAAAAGCGTTTTTTAAAGTAAAATATATGAGGAACATTAAGATTAAAAGTTCCAGAGACTTGCCCATATATCAAACAATCTGAAAATAAATTTGCGATTGTAAAAGAATTTTCACATTTACACGAAAACCATAAATTTTTTTTAAAAAATGTCCTAGAACTTACACAAAATTTGTTGTGCACAACCTGTAAGTCATGGACTTTTTAATCCAGACTTCTTATCAGCCATGTAAATATTCTCAGGAATATTTAAATTTTATACGCAAGTTTAAATTGAAAAATAGCAAAAATACTTAAATGATGACAAATTGAATTTAAGTTTGAAGAAAATATTTTAAAAATGACAAAAATAAATTTAAACTTGTGTAGAAAATTTAAATATTCCTGAGAATATTTACATGGTTGATAAAAAGTCTGGATTAAAAAGTCCATGACTTACATTTTCTTTAACTTTTAATTATGTTCCTCAAACTTTTAATATTTTCCTCAATTTTTCATTTATTGTCTATAAATTTTTTATTTTTACACCAGCTTTCATTTATTTATGTCATTATTCAATTATTTAATTGAATTTACTAAAATTAATAATTAATTTGCGATTATTAAAAAATTTTCAGTTTTACACGAAAACAATAAATTTTTTTAATTGTCCTGGAATTTTCCCAAAATTTGTTCTGGAAAACCTGGAAAACATAACAAAATCATTAACATCATCAAAATTTTGAATAAGTTATATTAATACTATGTACGTATTGTGGAATAAATTATGGTGTAAAATTTTTACAAATAAATTAATTTTGAAATGAGAGTTAAAGTATACATTTTTTTTGAATAATTTAATTTCAAATTTATTTATTTATTTATTTATATACATATTTACGGGCTTGAGGTCATTTATAATATAAAAAGATTTATAAAAACATTATTAAAATCGAAATTTTCGGATAAGCTTGAGGTGTTTAAGATTAAAAATATTATCCGATAATAAATGAATTCTAAAAGAAATTTTACTTAAAAAAATTGTAATGACAATTTTTTTTAATGCTTGAATTTTTCAAGATTTAAATGTGTATAAAATTGTATTAAAAACATTAAAAGATAGATTTTTTTTGTTGAAAACTTTTGGATTTATAAAAACATTTTTATTTATTTATTTTTAAAAAACTTTAATTTAATCTTTTTACAATTAATAATTGAAATTTTTTGAAATTTTTTTTGTATTATAATTTTTAAAATAATAGACATTTTAAAAAATGGCATTGTCGGAATTTAAAAAAAACATATTTTTTTTAAATTTATCTTTTTTATTTAATTTTCAAGATTTTTTAGAGCGATTAATTTAACTTTAAATTAATAATATTCGTTGATTTTATAGATTGGTAATTTTATAAATGAAATGTATTGTTTTATTATAAGAATAGTATGAAAAATGTATATAATAATGAGAAATATTATTAAACTGAATAATAAAAGTCTAATTTGTAATTTCATTTTATCTTTTTAATTTGAAACTTTTTTTTAAATTTCTAATAATTATTAATGAAATTAGTATAAATTAAAATATAAAAATGATATTTTTTGTATTATTATTAAGAGAAATTAATAATTTTAAAATTGCTGTTTGTAGACATTTTAAATTTTCTTAAAGAAACCGCGTTAAATTAACAATGAATTGTCGGTAAGGTAGAGCAGCCAAATGTCATCCAACTGCGGTGAGTGAAATCATTGTTTTTTTCATTATATTTACCTTTTTTAACTTCTAAAATTCTTTATTTCACCTTCTAGACTTATTCTAATACGAATTTGTGTCCATTAGAGTGCTATTTCCTCATTAAAAGACCTAAAAAAAGATTTCGTATACAAGGTTATTACGATTCCGTTTACCAGTAAACACTTGGCAACGGAATTTTTCTATTTCCGTAAAACGGGTATCATGCTGGTATAACCTAACTGGGGTCCTTTGTTCCCCCAGATTTTTAACGTGTATATAAGATTTGGATTTTACCGAAAACAGCTTTTATATACTGAATTTTTCTCGTTTTTTATTAAGGAAGAAGATTGTGTAATTTATTTTTTAATAGAATAAAAATAAATCTAAAAACATTGTAATAACAAAAAAAAAGTACCAAATTTTCTCAAAATTGGCATTTTTTAAAAAAAACATTGTAGTTTTTCAACAAATTGACCAATTTAGAAAAACCCTGTGGATTTTAAAAGATGAATAGACATATTTGAAGACATTTTTATGGACCTTTAAATTATTTGAAAAAAGTATAATTATTTGAATAGATGAATTTCCAATTATTAATAAAAAATTACGCACGTGAAATTTACCAAAATCAAATATAAAAAAATTGTATTTTCACTCAAAATATTTCTTTTTTAAAAAAAAAAATTTTTTAAAAGTTTTTGCTTTGTAGGTTCAATTAAACCGTTTTAATAAAAAAACAGAAATTTATTATCCTGACTTTTTTTAACCGTAAAGGACTAACTGGGGTATTTTGGGACCCCAGACTTACTTTAAATGCATAATAAAGAGAGACTTGCGCACGCAATTCGCGATTACCTACTAAAATCAACTGTCAGGTTACTAAATTGAATTATGGTTAGGGTCCCCGACCGAAATTGACACTGAATTTGTCAGGAGCCTACTTTAAATTTCGCTTGGGGTACCAAACGACCCCCGTTAGTCCTTCTAGGGTTAAAGGGGAAAAAACATTTTTTTCGATTATTTGAAGTTTTTCTTTGACAGCGTTTTGAATATCAATCCAGGTCATGTTCGCTATAATTTTTCCGTAATCTTCAAGTAAAAATACATCAGTACACCAAATTTAAATACTCTAGATCAAATAGTTTGACCGCTAAGGGGTGTTTAGTCCGTTTTTAATGTATTTTTGATTAAAAAAAATCTTGTTATTTCTTTGACAACATTATGACCAACACTTTAATCAAGTTCTCTATAACTTCCGTGTAATCTACACGTGAAAATACATATGTGTACCAAATTGGAGCACTCTGTTTGTTAGTATATCAAATATCTTTGTTTCTTATATGTACGGAACCCTAGATTATAATACGGGTGTAACTCGTACATGCCTGATTTTTATAATTTTGTCGGCAGTATTGGATCCGCCAATTTGAATTGTAGAAATAGGACTTAAGATTCGTAATCAGCGATTCCAAAAATTCCCGAGTAACAAGTTTCAAGCGATTTCAATACATGGTTATAAATCCATCCGACATGTTGGATCCGCCATTTTGAATGTTGGAAATATTAAAAATCTGACTACGAATTCTTAATCAGCGATCCCAAAAACCCACTAAAGTGCACTTGATTGCTAAATTCCTCAAATAGAAAAATGTATGCTTTAAACGATAAATAAGCCACACTTCTTGTCACAAAACATATTCGTCTAGCACTGTCAAAAAAAAGTGATGATATTCTACACTCTAAAAAAAATCAGTGTATTAAAACATGTAACATGTTATTTTACATGCTGAAATACACGTTAGACGTCGTAAGTTTACTACCTGCCAATGCGTAATACAGCATTATACTGTAAAAATATTATTTACCACAAAGTATTTTAGCAGTGTTGTGTAAAATTACAATATCCGACGTTGGAAAATAGTTTCACTATGTCCGACGTGTATTTTTAAAACAAAATTATGATAAGTATCTCTATGGACCAGTGGTCAGTGTGTCCGATTTTCAAGTTGAAGATCCCGTGATCAGTCCCAGCTGCTGACTTATTTTCCGTAAAATTTTTTCTTTTTATTGTAAGGAACACAACGCTTGTATTTTTACTTTCAGTTATAAAATAACTTACAGGTTATGTTAGATTACACACCGCTTGTAACTTTACTATGTCGGACATAGTGAAATAAATTTCCATCGTCGGACGTTGTAAAATAACACAGATTTTTTTTAGAGTGTATATCGCCTCACGTTGGAAATCAATCGATTCACGTTAAACGCAGTAAAAGTAGTGATCTGATGATATTCTAGTTTACACGATGTTATAATGTTAGTCGGACCCTATTTCCCTAGAATTTTTTTACTCATATAAACTTTTTTAAATCCCCCCTTCCTCCTCAAAGTCAACTACCCATCCGGGTAGAATAAGATCCGCCGGGTCTGGATCTCGGGCGGCTTCAGGGACCGTAGACCGCTGGTTGCCACGGCTCTCAGCCTATAGCGTGAAAGAATGTAGAGCCTTAATATCTAAGTTTCTACAAGGGGATAATATTAGGTCTGTGGCTTAAATTCAGAGTACAATAGCACATCCTATTGCAAATTCCCACAAAGGTCCCGGAAAGGTTTCCACATAGGAACCTTATTAGGTTCCTATATAGGATCCTACGTAGGGACCTATAATCCATCCACTCAAGAGTGTCGTTCCTATGTGGAAACCTTTTAGGGACCTTTGTGGGAATTTCCAATAGGGCAGCTATGAGAAAAGTGAAAGTAAAATCCTTCTAATAAAGTATCGGTTATGGTTAAGTTTAAAAGTTCCAAAAATTAAAGATTTACTTTAATTTAAATGTAAAAAAAAATAATAAATAAAATGTAAGTTCTACTAAATTATTTTATTTTGTACATTATATATATATATATATATATATATACATATATAAGATCCACGGTTTTTAAGAAATTCCGCCTGTAAATGTAGGTAATATTACATTTTTCTGTAATACTGTGTGTTCCTTTTTGTACATTTACCTACACATTAATACCATCATAACCTACAAAATTACATTTACAGTACAGATGTGAAGTTACATAACCTCAAAGTTAAATTTCAATATTTAAGCCCTACATAACAGTTTACATTATTTTTATCGCTTTCAGCGTTGGTAAGAATTGGGACCCACTTTCAAAGTAGTAAGTTCACATTTTTTTACAGTGTACTGTTGCGTTTGTAGGCATTTAAAGGCATTCATCCAAAAACGGGATTAAAGCGCATTAAAACGTTTTAATCCATTTAAATCCTCTTCTTCTTTCTGGGTTGACTTTCTCGTGGGGCGACAAAGCACTCCAGTCACCGGTTCTAGGGTTAAAATATTGTGCAGGTTATAAATTCATCAGCCATATGTTTGGCAATTTATAAATACATATAGAGTATTAAAACTACTTACTCGGCATAGCGCACAATTTTCCCTCAATATGTTGGTAGGAATTTTCAAAATTCTTTTATCATAAAATAAACTTTTAACTGAACGTCCGTCTGTACACAAATCTTGAATTAAAGTAAGATGTTCCAAATTATTTTGTTGTAAAGCAAAGTTATTTTGTATATTTACATGACTATGAATATTCAATCTAGTTGACGTCTTTTTCCATTTCTTCCATTTAAATTTTAAAATAGAAGTATACATTATTTAAATCATTTAACTTCGTTTGTTTGTTGACAACCAGAACATAGCATAAAGGTCCATTTACACCTTCGGAAAAAAAAAAATTTTTGCATTGGAGTAAGAAAGACAGACTGTGTATCTGCTATCTGTCTTTTTTACTCCAATGTAAAAAAAATAAATTTTTTTTTTAACGAAAGTGTAAATGGACCTTTAGGGTAAAATCCTATGTGAGCAGAAAGCGCAAAACCGAAAGCAGAAATAATGAGAGTGAGAGAGGTAGGTAGATACCATTGTCTCTCTCACTCTCATGATTTTCTGCTTTCGGTTTTGCTGCGTCGAACGTTGCGTTGAATGGTCTGCGCAGCCAGACGACATGAGATAGAAGAAGACAAAAAATGAAAATTTCTATTTCTGTCTTCTTCTATCTCATGTCGCCTGCATGCGACTGCACTGTAAAAAATGCCGTTGTATTTTTACATCGTGACACGATGGAAAAATCGCTTCACGTGACACGTGATAAATTTACAACGTATTACGAAGAAAATATTGGATTTACAAATATTCCTCGTGCTATGTAGTGAAATCACACTCGGTCAGTAAAATGAAAACGCATTGTAATATTACTACGTGTCACGTGAAGCGATTTATTTCCAAGGTGATACATAGGATTTTTAAGAGCTCGTAGAAAATCAACATGGGCTGTCAAACTTCAACGTCACGCGCTGTAAAAATACAGGCCGACCGTTTTTCCTCCATACAGCCGTACTTTTACCACGTATGACGTTGAACTTTTACAATCGGAATCTACCGTGCGGACCGTTAAAATACATTGCACTGCAATTCTACAAATATCATTTTTTACAGTGTGCAGACATAGGGATACCAGATGACCCTTGCTTCAAACCAGGACACCTTACTTCCCCCTCCCCACCGCCTGTCATCTCCCCTTCTTTCAGTAGCGGGAAATTCAAAATTTTGAAAAAAAATGTACGAAATTGTTTTCCTATAATAGCAATTTATACATTTATTAATGCATTTTATACAAATAATATATACACTAAACGTTCCCCAGATATTTAATTATAGATTATACTTTTAAGATGATTTTTTTTCGAAGTTTTAATTAAAAAAATTTTTTGTGTGGTAAATACTAAAAACCAGGACATCTAAGGTAAATACCAGGACGGACCCACCAATCGTCGAAAACCAGGACATGTCCTGGAAAACTAGGACGTCTGGTATCCCTATGCAGACAGGAAAACAAGGATATTCAAGTTGGGTGGGGAGAAATTTAAAATGGCGGTTACCTGGATGACAGGTTTGCATTGCAATCAATGAAACGAAATCAATTTTTGTATAATAACTTTTAAGAAACAAATTTTCGAATCTATGTCTATTAGGGTACAGGCAGATGTGGGAGAATAGAGGAATAGAATAGCGGAATCCCACATGTGCCAGTACCTTTAAGAACGATCGATGGACAATGGCAAATAATATCTTTGACAATGGGGAGGTTCACGGCCAAACTCGGCCACCAGGTGGCAGCATTGCTTCTTGTGACAAGACGCGCAAAATTTTGAAAAGCATAAATTAAATTATATCAAACAAAGTAAATAGAAAACATTTTTCCTTTATAAGAAGTTAAAGGAAATTGATTTTTTAACCCTTTCGTGCTCCACTGAAACTTTATGTAGAAATATAAATTTTTTTTTGTCTCTAAAATATATTTTAAGGTATAAAAATACAAAATAAAAAAAATTTTTTTTTTTTTAATTATCAATTTTTTTCTCAACAATTAATTAATATGTTCTAATTGATATGCAGCTTAGAAGATAACCAATTTACTGCAACAATGGACAAAAATTATATTTATGTAATATTTTATCATATACCGATTTTATTTGCCAAAAACTTGTAAAAGTAGGTGGGACATATATGTCCCATGTGCGTGAAAAGGTTATTTTATAAGTTAAATAAAAAATTGTAATTTTTTTTAGTAGTTTAGTTTAAACGAATTCAAATTTCCGCGCTGCTTTGTCACATACGGTAATGCTGCCCTCTACGTTGAGCTTTACGTATAATCCTCCCCATTCGGACAGTGTTTGTCAAAGACTTTTCCCATTTTTGGTGGAAATTTGCACTTTGACAATTTATTTTAAAAAAACCAAACACTTTTTCCACGAAATCGCTCTGGTTGACGAAATCGTAGGTAATAAGGAATTTAAAAATTATAACTTTTCCACGATTAGATGTTTCCAAGAGCAGAAAAAACGAAAACGGGAGTGAACTGACAGACTTGCTATACAGAAAATGACCGCTATACGTTACACGTATATCTCAAGAGACACATGTGACGTGAGGTGGCCATTTTCTGTAGCAAGTCTGTCAGTTTTAATAGCCTAAAGCACAACGAATCGTAATCGCTAATCCTTAATCGTAAGAATGAGAGGAAGCAGGACAGAGATATATGTCTGTCCTGCTTCCTCTCATTCTTACGATTAAGGATTAGCGATTACGATTCATTATGCGTTAGGCTATTCCCGTTTTCGTTTTTTCTGCTCTTGGAAACATCCAATCGTGGAAAAGTTATAATTTTTAAATTCCTTATTACCTACGGTCCTACGATTTCGTCAACCAGAGCGATTTCATGAAAAAAATTGTTTGGTTTTTTTTTAAATAAATTGTCAAAGTGCAAATTTACACCAAAAGTGGGAAAAGTTTTTGATAAACACTGTCCGATTTGTCCATCGTAGGCAATAGTCTTCTTGATCGTAGGGATGTGCAAGTCGATTTCGATTCTTTCAAAGAATCGATTCTTGACACCTCAGAATCGATTCCTGTATTCTAAAAATCGATTCCGAAATCGATTATTTTTTTAGAATCGATCCTAAAGTTAAGACATAAATTTTTTTTAAAAACTCCCCGATAGTCACAAATTTTGATTTGATTTTTGGTAAAATTTTTGGTAAGTGATTTATTAAAAAGTATTCATATTTAAAGCACAATTAAAAAGAAAAGTGGAAAGAGGAGAATCAGTAAACGCAACAGTATGTATATGTTAAAAGCACACCCTACTGTAAAAACGTGCGTGAGATCTGTCATCTGTCGTAAGAAGGTAGGTATTTACTTACATGTGTACGCATATAAGATCTCAGATGACACAGAAGAGATCTCGTATAAGATCTTATGTGGGGCATTCCACGTGACATTTTCATTCAACAATTTTTTTTGCTTAGAATAATTTTTTTCTGATTCTCTATGAAAAATAAAGAAACACGTATTTTTTTATTGAATGAAAATTGCAGAAGTTATGAATTTTTAAAATTTAACAATTTTTGAAATAGAGCATTTTTAACCTTCGTTTTTCTCCGTTATTATTAGTAAATTGAAAATAATGCCCTACATAAAGTTTGTTCAATTTTTCTTAGATTTTTTAGACATGTAGTAAAAAATAATGAATTTCCAACAAAAATACATGAATAATTGAAGTTACGCCTAAAAAGTGACTTTTCTTAAAACCGAAGGTCTCGATTTTTGATTTTTTTCTTTTAATGCAGTTACTGATTAATAAAGAAATTTTTCTTGTAAGTCTGAAAATGGTGCTCTTTAATGTTTCAACGATATTTATAATAATTCCTTGTTGCAAAAAGTTTAAATTATGAATTATAGAAGTGAAACAACTTCATCTTACAAATTCCTGTGTGCAGTTCATTTGTATTGTAACAGAAGGTTAAAATTTAAAAAAATGTAAAAGTAAACTATATAAATGCAAATATGATTAAAACGCTAAAAAGCACCACTTTTAGACTTACGAGAACAATTTCTTTATTAATCAGTAACTGCATTGGAAGATAAAAATCGAAAATCGAGACCTTTGGTTTTGAGAAAAGTCACTTTTTAGGCGTTAATTCAATTATTCATGTATTTTTGTTGCAACTTCATTATTTTTTACTACATGTCTAAAAAATCTAAGAAAAATTGAACAAACTTTATGTAGGGCATTATTTTCAGTTTACAAATAATAACGGAGAAAAACGAAGGTTAAAAATGCTCTATTTCAAAAAACGTTAAATTTCAAAAATTCATAACTTCTGCAAATTTTATTCAATAAAACAATAAAAAAATACGTGTTTCCTTATTTTTCATAGAGAATCAGAAAAAAATTATTCAAGCAAAAAAAAATTTTGAATGAAAATGTCACGTGGAATGCCCCATGTAAGAACGTAGGTACGAACGCATGTAAGTTCTTATAATTAAGTTTCGTCATGCGCCGCGTATAACGTTACTCAATATGAAATTGAAACAGCGTTCTCATATGAGTTCTCATCTGCGTACATATGTAAGAACACAGGTGCGAACACACTTACGAACTCATGTGCGAACACACCTAAGTATGAAATTAAATATTTTAAATTAAATATATTATTAAAAAAAAATTCTCGCCAACGGGATTCGAGCCCATCTAACCTTAGCCTAAGTACGCCTTAAACCCCTCGGCCACCGTAGTTGTAGAAACAACTTTACAAAAGCCTAGTCATGTCTTTCCGGAGAAATTTATGTATTAAACATGACTAAGATTTTGTAAAATTGTTTCTATAACTACGGTGGCCGAAGGGTTTAAGGCGTACTTAGGCTCAGGTTAGATGGGCTCGAATACCGTTGGCGAGAATTTTTTTTTAATAATATATTTAATTTAAAATATTTAATTTAATACTTAGGTGTGTTCGCACATAAGTTTGTACGTGTGTTCGCACATGTGTTCCTACATACGTACGCAGATGAGAACTCATTAAAGCTGACTCTACATGCGAAGCTAACATTGTTCCGCACGCACGTCATGCATGAGATAGAAAAGCACAGAGACTCCCTCTGTTCTTTTCTATATCATGCAAGACGTGCGTACGGACCAGCGTTAGGTTCACATGTAGAGCCAGCTATAAGAACGCTGTTTCAATTTCATATTGAGTAACGTCATACGCGGCGCATGACGGAACTTAATATAAGAACTTACATGCGTTCGTACCCATGTTCTTACATAAGATCTTATAAGAGATCTCTTTTGTGTCACTTGAGATCTTATATGCGTACCAAGAAGACTATAATATGGAGGTAGAACTTAGGTGGTGGGGGTACAATTCGAGTACGTCAGAAATCCTTTGCCTCAATAGGCATACCTAAAGTTAGACACTGTGCGCGGTAGCTTTCTGCGCACAAAAATACAACGTGAGACCAAATTTAAAAAAATAGTCTAAAATATTGAAAATGCGAAGAAATATAATTACTTTTATTAAAATAACTAACAAAATTCGAAAAATTTCGTAACCTGAAAGAAAATATAGTTTTATATTGTCATCTTCATATTTTTCGGTTAATCATAATTTTCCAGTGATTGCCCATTTGAAGTTCAAAAAACTCTGGAAAAACTAACAATAATCATATGATTATTGCAGAAATATGGCTTTAAAATAATATTTTTGTTTAAAGTTGTATAGATTAATCAAAATACAACAAAACAAAATGTATACAGAGTTGCATAAACGTCAAAATTTGAGGTTAAGTTGAGGTTATGAACACACTGCTTTCGAAAAACGCACATAATTATCAAAATATCCACATAATTACTGATTTTACACATTAAATAAAAAAACTAAGACAAGAATCTGGATTTGCATACAAACTGATGTCATATTGCGATTAATATTATTAGCCGTATTTCTTTACAATATTTTTATCAGATGTTGGAAATTATGTTAAGCAAAAGTTTTTCAGGGTGGCCACAACAAAAATAATTAAAAACGTGCGCAGAAGTTTACCGCGCACAGTGTCTAACTCGAAGCTATGCCTACCCTGTTTACGAAATTTGATAGGATTTGATAGGAAAGAATTTCTATCAATTTGAATCCGTTTTCTGAATCCAAAATTTTATGTACATTGTATACGTTTCTATCAAACATTTGGATAGAATCTCTATCAAAATCAATACTTCGCATTTGATGGAATTTGATAGAAAGAAATTTCGATCAATTTAAATCCGTTTTTTGAATCAAAAATTTCAAGTACTTTTTATACGATTATATCAAATCTTTGGGATAGAATCTCTATCAAAATCAATACTTCGCATTTAATAGAAAGTAATTTCTATCAATTTCAATCCGTTTTTGAATCCAAGTTGCCATTTACATTGTATACGATTCTATCAAACCTTTTGGATAGAATCTCTATCAAAATCAATACTTCGCATTTATTAGAAAGGAATTTCTATCAATTTCAATCCGTTTTTGAATCCAAATTTTCATTAACATTGTATACGATTCTATCAAACCTTTTGGATCAGAAAGTATACGAATTTTCCGTCGAAAAGATTTGATTAATTTTTAATCCCAAAATTTGGATAGAAAAGTATTCGATTTTCCGTTTGATTAAATTTGATAGAGTTTCTATGCAAATGATTTGCTAAGATTGTATTTTTAATCCGTATTCTGAATCCATTTGAATAATTTTAGGAATATCCTAATAATATCCGTAGTTCATCCTTAGGACATCAACGGGAAATGCTCATCAGGATCCCACCAGACATCGTGAAGAGAGATTCACAAGACATCATTTTGAATTTCAAAATGTTAAAAATATTTTTCCGGTAGTTATATATCCACACTGAAAAAAATACTGTGATCAGATTAGACATTTGACTATGGTTAACAGGTTATGTAGGAGTTTGACATAATGCATCATCGGTGCGCCACTGTCGATTTTACCTAACCTTACAATGTCACTCGCGGTTTCACACAGTCGTATGGCTAAAACACAAATACGTATGGCAGTTCCCAAAACAGCAATAAAATATTGCCAATCTGCCCATAATTATTGCAGTTCCACGGAAATATTTTTTTCAGTGCAGGAAAGCAGGGATTTTAATATCCACTGGATATCCTAAGGATGCCCAAAGATATCTTTCTCATTACCTGAAATCAGAAAACGTTTCTATTTAATATTTTTAGAGTTATAACAATTAAAACATCCCGGTTTGTACAAACTACTATGTGCACTTGTCTTTTCTTTTCGCTCTCCAGTAAAATCACTAATTTGCTTCTAAGGTCTTCTTCTTCGGAGTGCATTACATATATTGTAAAATCTGAAACCCAGACCTCACTTAATCTGTATTAAAGAAACTGATTTATTAATTCCGATCAATTTGTTCAATTCTTTACTAATCCAGCCTTCTTGTCGAGTATTTGTAAGTTTTATTCCATTGCTGCCACTACTGGCGCAGCACTGCGTCTATTGTTACTATCCCCTTCGATTTGTCATATTATTAGTTAATAATTTTATTATATTTAGATTTGAAGAGCAGGAGCGAATTTTTCCGTGGTGTGGAAGACTTACTTAATGGTTTCAACTTTAAAGTCCAATTTCTGCAAACTTTAAATTATGTTATAACATGTTAAGTTACATAATGGAAATAATAATAATAACAAAGGCGTAAAAAAGTAGAAACCTTTTTTCGCTAAGTATTGGGCCAATAATGGTTTACCCTTGGAAATCTGTCACTGCGGACAGTGAAAAAATACATATAGAAATACTCAGCCAATTGTCCAGTACATACATTTGCCAATAATTTGCTACCTGTTATCGCAGAATGAGGAATCATTGGTTAAATCTTGGAATGTAGACATCCGTGCCAATCATTGGCTAACAATATTGGTCCAATGTTTAGCCGATGTTAAGTTTCCGATTGACTGTTATATTCTGAAAATAATGATTATGTATATGTGAAAAAGTTAGTGGCTTTAGAAGCAAGTTTATTAAAAAGAAGAATTTTTTCTTTTTCAAATATTCATTCTCTAAACGTTTCGGCTCTAAATACTGATGGCCCTCGTTGGTAGAAAATAGATTTATGCTGAAATAGTATTATGTATAACAATATTAATATAAGGCTGAAGATAAATTGATGTGTTACGCATTCTCTTTTTTGTTTTTTAGTAATTAATTCTAAACCCAAATAATGCAAAAATCGATATAACCGAAAAATAAAATTTAAAGAACAACAGTATAATAATAACAAAACAAAAAAGAGAATAATACAACAATTTATCTGAAGTTTTTGCAGTTGTCTACTACATTATTAATACTATTTCAGAATAAAACTATTTTCCTTTAACAAGGGCCAGTATTTGGAGCTGAAACGTTTGGAGAATGAATTAATAAAAGAGTAAATTCTTTTTTTCAATAAACTTAACAGTGTAAAGTCACTAACTTCTTCATGCGTTTCTTTTACAAAGTTGACTGTTTGAAAATCAAAAAGATACTGACTGTACGCCCTTAGCAAAAGAGCACAAAGGAAAAGGTCCTGGCGTTGGAATTTTAGAGCCATATGTGTTTCCTTTCAGTTAGAAATGTGTTTAGAAACTAGTCTTGAGTAGAGTCAAGTAATCGCGTTGCATTCACAGATAAAATAAGATAACTAAGAAATAAACTACAATATTATATTAATTTTTAAACAGTTATATTGATATTAATATCTGATTTATTTTTTAATAAAAACATAAAAAAAGTTCGTAATGTCATGATCCAAATACGTTAAACAGTTGCTCATTTACTTCTTTAAAAAACATTCTCTACAAATCCACTCATAAAATTTTATTTTTCATAGATAAGAATTTAATTATATTTTATATATTTGTATATGGATAAAATATTTTGTATAAAATTTTGTGAGTAAAATTAAGGATTGAATAAGCGGCCAAAAGTGAGACAAATTTTTCTAATTTCGAGAAAATTTAAGAAATACAGTTTTTAACGTAATCCTCAACCAATATGATTTATTATTATTATTTTTTTTTTTTTAATAGAAATGAAGTCTATAAAAACTAATAAAACCTTATATCTATATATAATTAACTTTCACTAATATTAAACTGCCTTAGATATAAGAATCACTGTTATTTAAAAAACTTAGTATAGTTTTTCTAGTTTTTAATTAACTTTCAGGATTACGTTAAAAACTGTATTTCTTTAATTTTCTCGAAATTAGAAAAATTAGTCTTGCTCACTTTTGGCCGCTTATTTAATCCTTAGTTTTACTCACAAAATTTTATTAAAAATATTTTATCCATAAACAAATATATAAAATATAATTAAATTCTTATCAATGAAAAATAAAATTTTATAGGTGGACTTGTTGAGAATGGTTTTTAAAGGAACTAAATGAGCTATTGTTTAACATATTTGGAAAAAACTGCAATTGTTCATCAGATTTGAAAATAAAACATAAAACGTTAAATGAGTAGTTAAGAATAAACTATTTAAATCAATAAAATTTTTTTTGCAAATTGTGTGTCAGTAAATTTGTTAAAATATATTAAAATAAATTTTTCTTTGAATTTATTTTCATCCTTAAATCGTACAATTTTTAATTTCGAAAATACAATTTCATGACATAACGAACTTTTATATGTTTTTATTCAAAAATAAATCAGATATTAATACCAATATAACTGTTTAAATTTAATATAATATTGTTAGTTTATTTCTTAGTTCTGCTAAAGTTAAAAATTAAATTTTACCTTAAAACATTATTTCTCTTAAATTATTATTTTATCTATGAATGCAACGCGATTACTTGATACGATTCAAGACGAGTTTCTAAACACATTTCTAACTAAAAGGAAACACATATGGCTCTAAAAATTCCAATATATATATAATCATTATTTTCGGAATATAACAGTCGAAAATTTAACATCGGCTAAACATTGGACCAATATTGTTAGCCAATGATTGGCACGGATGTCTACATCCCAAGATTTAACCAATGATTTCTCATTCTGCGATAACAGGTAGCAAATTATTGGCAAATGTATGTACTGGACAATTGGCTGAGTATTTCTATATGTATTTTTTCACTGTCCGCAGTGACAGATTTCCAAGGGTAAACCAATATTGGCCCAATACTTAGCGAAAAAAGGTTTCTACTTTTTTACGCCTGTGTTATTATTATTATTTCCATTATGTAACTTAACATGTTATAACATAATTTGAAGTTTGCAGAAATTGGACTTTAAAGTTGAAACCATTAAGTAAGTCGTCCACACCACGGAAAAATTCGCTCCTGCTCTTCAAATCTAAATATAATAAAATTATTAACTAATAATATGACACATCGAAGAGGATAGTAACAATAGACGCAGTGCTGCGCCAGTAGTGGCAGCAATGGAATAAAACTTACAAATACTCGACAAGAAGGCTGGATTAGTAAAGAATTGAAAAAATTGATCGGAATTAATAAAACAGTTTCTTTAATACAGATTAAGTGAGGTCTGGGTTTCAGATTTTACAATATATGTAATGCACTCCGAAGAAGAAGACCTTAGAAGCAAATTAGTGATTTTACTGGAGAGCGAAAAGAAAAGACAAGTGCACATAGTAGTTTGTACAAACCGGGATGTTTTAATTGTTATAACTCTAAAAATATTAAATAGAAACGTTTTCTAATTTCAGGTAATGAGAAAAATATCTTCGGGCATCCTTAGGATATCCAGTGGATATTAAAATCCCTGCTTTCCTGGATATATAACTACCGAAAAAATATTTTGACCATTTTGAAATTCAAAATGATGTCTTGTGGATATCTCTTGACGATGTCTGGTAGGACCCTGATGAGCATTTCCCGTTGATATCCTAAGGATAATCCGAGGTCTATCATAAATAAAGATGCTTAAAAAATTTAAAAGGTAGTTTGAATTAATTTTTGAATTAAAAAATTTTCTCGTGACGTCACGTTTAGAACGATCTCCCCCCCCCCCCCCATCAACATGTTACGTTTTTTAACGTTTGATCAAGAGTCCACCCTCCCCCTTATAGCGTGACGTCATATGTAAATGCTCCTTATTCGACTTTTCTACGTATAGAATTTGATAAAATTATAATACAGAGCTCTTGATACCAAAGTATTTGATTTTTAGACGGATAGAAATTAATAGATTTTGCATACCAAGATTTTGATAGAATAGTATAAGAATTTTCCATCGATAAGATTTGATTAATTTTTAATCTCAAAGTTTTGATAGAAATGTATTCGATTTTCCGTTTGGTTAAATTTGATAGAGTTTCTATGCAAATGATTTGATAAGATTGTATTCGACTTTTCTACGGATAGAATTTGATAAAGTTTTAATACAGAGCTCTTGATAGCAAAGTATTTGATTTTCAAGCGGATAGAAATTGATAGATTTTGCATACCAAGATTTTGATAGAATAGTATAAGAATTTTCCATCGATAAGATTTGATTAATTTTTTATCCCAAAGTTTTGATTGAAATGTATTCGATTTTCCGTTTGGTAAAATTTGATAGAGTTTTTATGCAAATGATTTGATAAGATTGTATTCGACTTTTCTACGGATAGAATTTGATAAAGTTTTAATACAGAGCTCTTGATACCAAAGTATTCGATTTTCAGACGGATAGAAATTGATAAACTTTTGATACAGACGTATGTATACAAATGTATTTAACATTATTTAAGTATTAATTTTGATAGAAACTCTATCCACACTTATGATTGAAATTGATTATGTTGTTTAGAATTACAAGATTTGATACACTTTTTATACAAAATGAAGTATAGACATGTACTTGTCTTTAGTTCAGTATTAATTTTGATTTAAATTCTTTCCAAACTTGTTATTAAAATTGATTGAATTTAGTATTTTTGATAGAATTTGATAGGATTTTTTATTTTGTATACAATTTGATTAAAATTTGAAAATATTTGTGATAGAAATCCTATCAAATTCTATAATTTTTAATACATTCTTTAAACAGGGTACTGAGGATGAGAAGTTTCCATCACGTACCCCCACTACCTAAGTTCTACCTCCTTATTATAGTCTTTTTGATGCGTACACATGTAAGTAAATACCTACCTTCTTACGACAGATCTCACGCACGTTTTTACAGTAGGGGTAAGCAGCACGTAATATTACATGAATATCACAGTGACATCATATTGTACCCGGCAAGAAGGCTGGAATAGTAAAGAATTCGAATTTATAGAGTTGCGCCCGAAACTTCAAAAATATCTTTTCTTCTTAATGCCTGAATTTTCCTCGAATTTCATGGTCACGAAATAGAACTCGAAACCTAGCGACGTGAATTTTTCATTATTCCGAAGCGTATATCCTATACCGTAGAACGGGATTCATTTCAGTCACTTTCAATTTCGAAATATTCCGTCAGATCAGCTATAGGTTGGGAAAAACGAGTTCTACTAAAGGAATTCATTCAGTACATTTTGACTCCCTTTGAAATCCTTTAAAAAAAGTGTTGTGAACCGAATATTTTCAATTCTTTTTGATCCAATTATTCACTAAGGGCAGTTGATAAATAACTACTTGCATGACTCCCCTCCTCAATCCGCTCGAAACCGGTTATGAGAGTGTCAAATTCCTAACCGAAAATGTGAAGGAAGACATGTGGCTCTAAATTTCCAACAAAAGGACCTACTTTTTCTTTGTATTCTGTCGCTAACGGTCAGTTTCTTTTTGACTTTCGAACAGTTAAGTTCGCGTGAATTTTAAACTTGTTTTCACAAAGTGCTTAAACTTTAATTAAAATTAAGTTTTGATAGTAAAGTTTAATAGTTGTAATATTTTCTATATGCAGTTAATTATATTCATATTCTTAATTAATACTCTAAAAAGTGCTCATGTGGGTTTTAAGTTATAAGTTTATTGATATAAACTAAACAATAGCAATAATATGTTGTTTATTATTATTACTCTGTTATTATTATGATAATTATTATTGTGTATTATTATTGTTATTATGAATATTATATCATCATCATTACTATTATTATTATTATTAATAAATCCTATATTTTATATTTCATAATAGCTACACATGTTTTAAAATAGCTACACATTCAAATTGATTATTGTCAAAATAAAGTTTTTTAAATAACTTATTTTATTTCTAATTATTAGTAATATACTATTGTCATATTGTGTCAAACTATTATTATTATTTTTATTATTATTCTTATTGTATAAACAAGCATTTTATAACATATATATTCATTAAGAAAATGGAAAAAACAGATATACTTTTTAGTCTGCTAAAAAAACTATTTATTACTGAGAATTTTTAATTATCATTCAATTCCGCTTTAAAAAAGTTCTTACTGTATATATGACCTTAAAGGAATTCAGCTTGAACCACTTCTTTTTCTTTGTTAGGAATTAAAATGTCACCGAAGGTTTGATGAATTCCTCTAAATACCGTTTTAGGTTACTCCTAAAATTGACTAAAAGGAATAAAAGTTTAGTATCATTTGTTCCGCTACGCGAGTCGCAAAAAAGAGGGAAATTCAGGCACTAAGTGGAATTCATTTTTTCAATTCTTTACTGTTCCAGCCTTCTTGCCGGGTAATATTCGTAATATTACGGGGTGATATTACTGTGATATTGACGTGATATTGAAATTTCCGCCTCAAGGTACTATTACAAGTAATATTACTCAATTAAAAACTTTAATGACCTGAAGATGAACTGGTACCAGTTCGAAACGTTATCAATAAAAAGTTTTTTGAGAACTAATCTGACCAATTAAGCCATTTTATTCCTCAACAGTAATATTACTGTAATATTACAAAGATTTATTTATTTCAATATTTATTCTACATTAAATAAAATATTTTAAAAAATCCGGCTCAAACGGGGTTCGAAAAGGCTACGTTCGACACGACGTGAATACGCCTTGTACCTCTCGGCCATCTAGCTCTTGGAATATAGTTCAGAAAGTGTTCTTCATATTGTACCAAAGAGAATTTAAGGTACTACATGAAGAACACTTTCTGAAATACATTCCAAGAGCTAGATGGTCGAGAGGTACAAGGCGTATTCACGTTGTGTCGAACGTTGCGTGTTCGAACCCCATGTGCACCGAATTTTTTTTTTATATTTTATTTAATGTATGTAAAATATATATTGAAATAAATAAATCTTTGTAATATTACCTTGAGGCGGACATTTCAATATCACGTCAATATCACTGTAATATCACCCCGTAATATTACGAATATCACAATATGATGTCACTGTGATATTCATGTAATATTACGTACTGCTTGGGTACATGAAGAACACTTTCTGAAATACATCCCTACTAAAAAATCCGGACGAAATCCGGATGAATTCCGGACAAAACCGGATTAATTCCGGATCTGGAATTAGTCCGAAAGTGTCCGATTTAACGTAGGTTTTTGGCACGAAATTTAGTCCTGTCTTATCCGAAATAAATCCGGCCGTATACAATCCGGATATAGTCCGGTACAGTCTGGAACAAATCTGGTCCGAAGTGTTGTTTAAATCCGAAAGTAGTCCGGTACAGTCCGGAACAAATCTGGTCCGGAGCGTTGTTTAAATCCGAATGTAGTCCGGTACAGTCCGGAACTAATCTGGTTAAACTTTTTTTGTAATCCGGATTTAGTCCGGCTTCATCCCGAATTAGTCGGAAAAGCAAAAAAAAAATTTTTTTTAATTGTTTAAGTCATTTTTAAACAATGTTTGGAACTTAACATTACACAAATATTCATACATTTATTACAACGATTATATACAACAGTTATATTAAAGAAGAAAAATCGCACGCATGAGGGGAATCGAACACGGGATGTTACGCACGCAACGCAGAACCCTAAACCGACTGAGCTATACGAGCTCTAAAGTTCAACTTGTTAAATCAAACATACATGTAATCTGTGGATTAAATCCGGAAAGAGTCCGGTAAAGTACGAATATAATCCGTCACTAATTCTTAATTCCAAATAGAACCCAGAGTATGTACGAAAATAATCTGACATTCGTTTTACAATCCGGAAAGAGTCCGGTACAGTACGGATATAATCCGGCACACGTTTCAAATCCGGAAAGAGTCTGGTTTAGTATGAAAATAATACGGCAATCGCTTTCACATTCGGATAGCGTCTGGTTTAGTATGAAAATAATCCAGCATTCTTTTTATAATTCTAAAAGAGTACGGCAAAGTACGGAAATAATCGGGCACTCGTTTTTAAATCCGGATAGAGTTCACTTTATTACACGGTAACAAGGGAGATATAGAAAATACAATAGGACCCACGTATATCGGACCCTATATATCGGATTCCCGCTTATATCAGATATTTTTGCCGGTCCCTTGAATTTAAATATAATGAATTTTTACCCGAATAAATAGAATTCCTGCTTATATCGAAAAAAATTCTCAGACCCTTGGAATCCGATATGTGAGGGTTTTACTGCAAATAAAAAATGTATTCGGAATCTATTTATAGCTCAAGTGTGAAATCCGTTTTTAGACCGGTCAAGTTCGGCAACTATACGGGACAAACTTTACAATCCATTTTAAGTCGGGTTTTATCTGGAATTAGTCCGACAATTCATTTAGATATTATTTTTAGTTAAAGTGAAGTCCGTTTTTAGTCCGGTCACGTCCGGAAACTGTCAGGTACAAATTTCACAATCCGCTTTAAGTCTGGTTTAGTCTGGAATTTATCCGGTACTTAATTCTGAATTTACTCATAGTCTAACTAAAATCTGTTTTTCGTCCGTTCACATCCGAAAATTGTACGGCAGTCAATTCCGAAATTATTAATAGTCAAACTGAAATCCTTTTTTTGTAATCTGTTTTGTTTATCCAAATGTTACTTTTATTTATTATCATTTTCATTACAACGACACATCACGACATGGCTAAACGACCTCAAGAAAAAATTGTTTTAAAAAATGTGTTTCCTATTTTCTAAATAAATCGTACTATAGGGGAGACCGGGGCTGTTTGGCGCAGGGGCTGGTTGACGCACTTGAGTTTATTCAAAAGTGAAAAGTCGAATTAATTTTTCTCTTCGGTCAAATTAATGTACTTGATAAACTGTAACTTCACACATAATTGCATTATTATTGATTGATTATTCTGGACTATAAATTCAAAAAACCAACTTTGGTACTCAAAAGTAAATTTTAACGCCTTCATTTTTTTGTTATATCTTTTTACAAAATGCAATCAGAAAAAAATCGAAATTAAGGTTTTGTGTTCTGAACAGTTGCTTTTAAGAAACAATTAAATATTTTTGATTTATATTTACAGTTTTCATAAAAACGAAGAAAATGTATAAATAGTCTCTCCGGGGCTACTTGGCGCAGTAGGGTCGGGGCTGGTTGGCGCGCTCGGAACGCTAGAAGTTTATAAGCTACATCTAGTGACTAATAAAAATTTATTAAATTCAATGTGGTAACACTTTTATTTTATTATCAGTACCAAGAATAACCCTTTAAGATAAAAAAGTGTTTAATATATATTATTATTATTATTATAATCTCATAATTTTACGTTTCCAGATATTTGTAGTTCTTAGGCTCGTGAACTTCACTTTTTGAACAAGATGAACCTTCCATTTTGAATTAATTCACATTTTTTCAAGATAATATTTCCTTAGAAGACTTATTTTAACAATGAAACATATTGCTTGATTATTAATCACACATTTTAATTCATGCGCCAAGTAACCCCGTGTAGTGCGCCAGGCAGCCCTGGGCCGGGGCTATTTGGCGCACTTTGGTTTTCTCCAAAAAGTCTGTTCTAAAAAAAAAAGTACAACTTTTTTTGGAACTTTTATTTTTTGAAATCAAAGCTGAGATGTTAAGCAAAGTTTCTGTACAATATAGTTTACATGTACACAAAATTGGCAGAACCAATCAACAAAGAGTGAAAAGTGCGCCAAGTAGCCCCGGTCTCCCCAGTAAGAAGGAGGAAATTGAAAAAGATTGGAATTTTATCATTTTCGAAGAAAAAGTCAAATTATGTAATCTTTTTTAATACGTTTTCTGTCCAATCCATTTGTATCCGATGATAACACCTACTTTTATCCGCAAATCAATCCTTATTAATATGGGTTCAAATATTTGTCAATCCTAATTAATCCCTTTATAAATACAGAAAATAAAATGAATATTTTTTAATGTCCGCAGTTCAGGTTATTCAATACAAATGAATCCCTTTATAATGAAATTAAAATTTTTGAAAAATCAATGTTTTTGAAGACCTACAGTTCAGATTTAATTAATCCAATTGAAACCTTTTATAATTAAAAAAATGATATGAATATTTTTTAATACCTACAGCTCAGATTATTTAATACAAATAAATCTCTCTATAATAAAATTTAAATTAAAATAAAACTAATATTTTTAAATACCGACAATTCATTTTATCTCTACATGTAATTGAAACTTAATATTTGGTAAATTTTTATTTATTTCAGATGAACTCATTCATAATGCGTCTTCGGCGCAAAATTATACACCGTTTTTATACACTGTTGCATCTTAAGGTATTTCTCTTCCATTTATAGGTACTTGAAAAAATCGATTTTCTATGGATTAATGGATTTTCTTTAAATTGTGAGAAAACGTTATTTTATATATGTGCCTTTTATTTTATTAAGATTTCAGGACCCTTTACCGTCTAGAATTTGAGAATTCTTGTTCGAAATTTCAATTTTTTATCATTTTGCATGTAAAATTGAAATTTCGAACGAGAATATCTCAAATTTTAGACGGTGAAGGGTCCTGAAATCTTAACCAGATAGAAGGCACATATACATTTATGAAAACTTGACCTAACCAACAAAATGTCCGCTTGTGCAGAAAGTTTGACGTTTGAAACTTTCACTGCAAATTTCAACTTGAGGCCTTGCGCAGTTAATTTCTATGATAGCTAGGGCTGCGCAATAGATTTTTTTAAACCTCCCATAGGGGTCACAATGATGTGTTACAAATTCATTCAATCCACACACAAAAATTTTTTTACCTTTAAATCGAAATTTTCTAGAACCTTTCCTGAAACTTGCGAGGAAAGTTTTCAATTATCAACCAGGTTATACTTGCCGCAAGTTGTCCCGTCAAGCTTTTTGCACAAGCGGACATTTTCTTGGTTAGGTCAACTTTTCATAAATGTCAAATGCAAACTTGCGAAGTTTGCAGTGCCAACTTCGCTCAAACTTCAGGCAAGGAATTGTGCTGTGTGGGCAAGTATATAACTGCAAGAGAAATACCATCGGAAATACCTTAATTGTGGGTTAAAAAGCAAAAAATACGTAAATTTGAAGTTAATTTTTAATGATCTTTATAATTTATTAAGACGTTGATGAAAGTTTCTTAAAAGTGTTCATCAATAAAATTTTTTTTTACTTAAATATTATTCTTGAATACATTTTTAAAGAATTTAAATTAATCATCTTTTAAAGCTTTTTAAATCTAAATTAGTGAAAGGTGAGCTACTATTAAGTAGTAATAAGTAGTAATAGTAGTTTCCTACTATTTCAATTAGTAGTTTTTTATTAAAAATTAGTAATTTTTTATTAATTTTTCCACTTTTCAATAATTTATTAATAGAAAAACACTAATTCAGATTTAGAGAGAAAGTTATTAAATTTTTTTTTAGACTTTATTAAAAAAAACTTTTTTGAAATCTGTTATCTGTTTTTTACAAAGCAATTTTATAGTTTTAATCTCAGCAATATTTCTATTTATATTTTCACGAGTATTTTCATTTACATCGTCACAAAAATGTTTCCCGAGGTCTCTAAAATCTTGACCCCTTCATAACAATGCACCCACACAAACAAGTTTTTTTTCCTATCGAGACAACTAAAACTTTTCTTGAACCCTCGCTTGATCCTTTTATGACTTTTAACATGTGTTTCATCTCAACTGTCACTTTCCTTGTAAACTCAGTTTTCGTTAAATTTTGATCCGGTCAACACGTACCAAAAACGCTCATTCAAAAATTAAATTTTACTCACAAATTTTTTTTCGGTTTTCATTATAAAAACTATAAAAACGGTTGTGAAAGTGCTATGTGGACTGCCAGACTTTCTGGATAGAAAAATGGATACTATGTAAATTTTAGGTATATATTATTTTCGTTTTTTACACCACAAATTATTAGCAATAGTTATAATATTTAATAGTTATTTATTTTCGTCATATTGTAATCTTTCTTTTAATTATCAATTATTTTCTTGAAATTTCCAATTAATTTCTTCAATTTTTTTTTTTAATTCTCAAATATTTTCTTTAATTTTTAATTATTTTGATCGATTTTCAATTAATTCCTCAATTTCCAATAATTCCCGGACTTTTTCAATTACTCTTTTTAAATTTTTAAGTATATTCTTTTAATTTCAATTCCATTCTTCAATGTTTAATTGCTTTCTTCAATTTTCAATTACTTTTTTCAATTTTAATTATTTTTTTCGATTTTCAATCCAGTTGTTAAATGGGCAATTGTTTCCAACAATTATTTCTATAATTTTCTAAATTTTTTAATTTGCAATTCTTTTTTTTTACATTTAATATTACTTGTTTAATTTTTTCAATTATTTTTTTCAGTTGTCTATTAATCTAGTTATTTTTAAATTTTGTTTTTACTTGACAATTCTTTTCGTCATTTTTCACATATTTTCTTCAATTTTTCAATTACTCTAGTTATTTTTTAACTTCAATTTTTAATTATTTTCCGCAGTTTTCAATTATTTCTTACAATTTTTCAATTTTCAATTATTAACTAAAAATTGTATAATTATTCTTTGATTTTATAAATTATTTTGATGGGTTGCGTGTTAATCTAGCCATATTTTGAATTGTGTTTTTAGTTGTCATTTATTTTCGTCATTTTGTAATTTTTTTTTCAGTTATCAATTATTATTTTTTAAAATTTTAATTTAATTCTTAAATTTTCGATGTATTTCTTCAATTCTCAATTTATTTTCTCAATTCTTTAATTTTTTCTTTTTCAGGGAAAGTGTGGACACTTGTAGTTTTTACAAAATGAGCCGTTAAAAATTGCAATTTGATGAAAATTAAAAAAAATTGACGTTGGAAACGATTATTTAATTTAAGGTTCAAATTAACAGAAATTGAATAATCGTTTTCAACGTCATTTTTTTAAAATTTTCATCAAATTGCAATTTTTAACGTCTCATTTTGTAAAAACTACAAATGTCCACACTTTCCCTGAAAAAAATTACATTAACTTATGTGTCTTCTATATCAAAAGTCAAAATTATTCATTTGGACTAACTTTTGTTCCGATTGTCTGTCCGATTCCTCCTTAAATTATTTTCTTCAATTCTCAAATATTTTCTTTAATTTTAAATTATTTTTATCGATTTTCCATTAATTCCTTAATTTCCTATAATTCTTGGACTTTTCAAATTATTTTGTACACTCATAAAAAATGTTTTAAAATTGCAATTATTCCTACAATTTTCTTAATTTTTCAATATGCAATTATTTTCTTTAAATTTAATATTTCTTGTTTAATTTTTTCAATTATTTTTTCAGTTGTCTATTAATTTAGTTATTTTTTGAATTTTGTTTTAAATTGACGATTATTTTCGTCATTTTTTAACTATTTCCTTCAATTATCAATCATTTTCCGCAGTTTTAATTTATTTCCTACAATTTTTCAATTTTCAATTATTATCTTAAAGTTTTATAATTACAGTACCGTCGGAAATTGTCAGTCCACCCATTTTTTAAGGTTTGAAAAACATCTTTAAACGTACAAAGTACAACTATTAAAATTTTTCTGTGTTTATTTCCTTAAAGTAGATAAAATTTTGAGGAAAATAAGGCCTGAGTGAAGTGAGTTAGTCAATTTTTCTTTGAAATATGTTAAATTTTTAATGTTTTAGAAAAATTGAAATTACTCTCGAAATAATATAGGTTTTTTAAAGTTTCTATGCTTGTATTAAAGGAAATTTTCTGGAAAATAAGACTGTTGCTTAGGCATTAATGTGCAATTTTTTTCCTAGCATATGCAAAGCTCGGAATTTGGACCAAAAAATATTAAAAAAATTTTGTTTATATCTTGATATCAAATACAGCTATATAAAATATACCAAGGTCATAATTGTCAATAACTTTCGGAAGGAAGTAATATAATATATATATTGGAATTTTAAAAATTATTTTTATGTCAAAATAGTGTCTTCAAAATTTGATAAATTTTTTGGTCCAACTTCCGAGCCTTGCATATGCTAGGAAAAAAATTGCACATTAATGCTTAAACAACAATGTTATTCTCCAGTAAATTCCCTTTAAAACAAGCATAGGAACTTTAAAAAACCTTTATTATTTCAAGAGTAATTTCAATTTTTGTAAAACATTAAAAATTCCACATTTTTTAACATATTTCAAAGAAAAATTGACTAACTCACTTCACTCAGGCCTTATTTTCCTCAAAATTTTATCTACTTTAAGGAAATAAACACAGAAAAATTTTAATAATTATACTTTGTACGTTTAAAGACGTTTTTTAAACCTTAAAAAATAGGTGGACTGACAATTCCCGACGGTACTGTATTCTTCGATTTTTTAAGTTATTTTGATCGGTTGTGTATTAATCTAGCCATCTTTTGAATTTTGTTTTCAATTGTCAATTATTTTTGTCATTTTGTAATTTTGTTGTTTATTATCAATTATTTTTTTTCAAATTTTCAATTTATTTCCTCCATTTTTATTATTTTCTTAAATTTCAATTATTTTTATCGATTTTCAATACAGTTGTTCAATTTACAATTAGGTATTTCCAACAGTTATTCCTATAATTTTTCAACTATTTTGTTTAAAATTAAAATTTATTGTTAAATTTTTTAAACTATTCTTTTTAATTGTGTATTTATGTAGCTATTTTTCGAAATTTGTTTTCAAATGTCAATGTATTTTTGTCATTTTTCAAATATATTCTTCAATTTCGTAAGTTTCATTATTTGAATTTGCAAAAATTTATGTTTTTAAATGACCAATAATGCAAAGTTTGTCGCGCGCTTGAGCGCGCGTTAATGTTGCTAGTAAATAATAATTGACAGTCAACAATTTTTATTTTTCTAACCATAGGCCATTAATTGTGTATAAATACCCCCCAATTATGGGAGTTGTTTATAACCCTATAAAACAAAATTAATAAAATTAATTTCAAAAATTGAAATTGTTTGTTAAGTTACGGTCACACCTCGACAACTGCCTGCCTGCGCAGGCAGCCGATATGAGATAAAGGGAGAGAAAAAATTCAAATTTCTATTTCTGTCCTCTGTTATCTCATATCGGCTGCCTGCGCAGGCAGGCAGTTGTCGAGGTGTGACCGTACCTTTACTCCTTTGTTCTTTGTTTACACCTTTCACCCTTACAGTGATTTCAAATGTGCTCTTTTAATCTGAATTAGTGAAAAACGGTCATTAATTCGAATTAGTGGAACTTTTTACTTATTTTTAGTCAATTTTTACTAAAACTTTAGTGAAGAATTTAAAAAAATTAGTAGAAATTTATACTAATTTGAATTTCTTCAGTGACTTTTCACTGATTTATTTTTAAAGAGATGAGTATTTATAGAACAATGGATTTGGTTTTATTTATTTAAATTATAAAAAGATTAATTTGGATTGAATAATCCGAACTATGTGTATTCAAATATTAAAATTTCATTTATTTTCATTATAATGGTATTTATTTGGATTCAATAAAACTGAATCGTGAGTATATAAAATGTTCATTTTATATTTTTCAATCATAAGGGTATTCATTCGGATATAAATTTTCATTTTATTTTAATTGCATTTATTATAAAAATATTCATTCAGATTGAATAATCTGACGTGTGGGTATTTAAAAATAATTAGTTTATTTTTTCATTATAAAGGGATTCATTTGTATTCAATAACCTGAACTGCAGACATTAAAAAATATTCATTTTATTTTTTTTCATTATAAAGGGATTCATTTAGATTCACAAATTTTTTAAACTCATATTCATAAGGACTGATTTTTGGGTAAAAGTAGGTGCAATCACCGGATACAAATGTATTGGACAGAAAACGTATTCAAAAATATTAAAATTTTTTAATATTTTTTAATTCCTCTCTTCTTACTGGGTCCCCTAATCTAGATTTAAAAACATGTGACGGATAAAAACAGTATTTGTCTGGCTTCTCCGGATCGCAAAAAGAATGCAGGAATATTTTTGCACTAAACAGGACTCTTTCTGGATTTAAAAACGAGTACTGGATTATACCCAAACTTCACCAGACTTCTTGCCATTCACTTGACTCTTTCTGGATTGTAAAAGATATGCCAGACTTTTTCCGTATTCCGGTAAAAAGGGCGACATGAAAAATAGTTAAAAAGATGGAGATGTTCTTAGAAAATGCAGCGAGCCATTTTAACTGACGCAAATCTCGAATTTATTTGCCGACTATTTTGTATCCGTTTATCAAGCGCCGTTGAACAGTGATAATGTACTTGATGCCTCGACTCACAACACCATTGATTTTAATAATGTTATTATTACCAAGGATATCATTACTAAAAAATTGATGAGGCTGGATGTCAACATTGGTGCGGGCCCTGATGGCATTCCCCCTCCATTTTTAGGTCGTGTTGCTCATTACTGGTTGACCATTTATTTATTTTATTTAATAAATCGATTTCTCTGGGGTTATTTCCTTCAGAATGGAGGAGAAGCATAGTTATTCCAATTTATAAAAATGGAAACAAAAGTGATATCAGAAATTATAGGCCTATTACTACACTAAGTACAATTTCTAAAATTTTTGAAACTATAGTTTTTGATTCTCTTTACCACTCTGTTTCAGGGATAATTATTGATGAGCAGCACGGGTTTGTTAGAGGCAGGTCTGTCATTACTAACTTGGGTATTTTTACTGACTATTTGACATTAAATATTCAGTGGGGTATGCAAGTGGATGCCGTGTATACGGATTTTGCTAAGGCGTTTGATCGTGTTGACCGCTTGCTTCTGGGCAAGCTCAGTTCGCTGGGAGTTGGACGAAATATGATACACTGGTTTTCCACTTACTTAACTAGAAGGAGTCAATCAGTAAGAATTGATAACACTTATTCTGACGAGTTTATTGCGACCTCGGGAGTACCTCAGGGTTCAGATCTTGGACCTTTATTGTTTCTCATATTTATTAATGATATTAAATTGGTCTTTAAATTTTGCTTCTTTTTGCTTTTTGCAGATGATCTTAAATTATTCTGTACCATTAAATCTTATCTTGATCATATTAAGCTCCAATGCGACCTGAACAGTTTTAATGATTGGTGTATTATGAATGGAATGTCTTTAAATACTGCTAAATGTATAACAATATCGTTTACTAAAAAAAGTGACTTCCATCCATGATTATAGTTTAAATGGGATTATTTTGAATCGTGCCATACAAGTTGTCGATCTTGGAGTTATCTTGTGTCATGATTTGTCATTTACAGAACATTTAACGAGTGTAGTTGTTAAAGCTAACAGGGCACTTGGTTTTGTTAAACGTAATTCCCTGAGCTTTAAAAACCCCAGAACTCTTAAAGTTCTGTACTTCTCATTTGTTCGACCAGTCCTGGAGTATGCTTCAGTCATCTGGTCTCCATATTATGATGTGCATATGATCAGATTAGAAAGAGTGCAGAATCGTTTCTTGAGATTTGCAGCTAGACAACTTGGTTTGACATTTGATCCTTATTTGCATGATTACGAACATTTAAGAAACGAATTAAATATCCCTAAAATTCAAATTAGATTTTTATATACGGATCTTCTTTTTTTATTTAAAATAATCAGTGGTGTTGTGTGCTGTCCTCAGGTGCTTTCAAGAGTAAATTTCTCTGCTCCTATTAGATCCCTCAGAAGTATGTCACCCTTACACATTTCTTATAATAGATCGAACTATGGAAACTATTCATTATTTAATAGACTTAACAGAGAGGCACTACTTCATTCAGACAGTCTTGATTTTTTTGACAACAGGATAGGCAACTTTATAACTACCCTTCGTAGACTGTTATTGGGTAATAATGTCAATAACGGTTATTTCTTCTGTCTTACATAATATATTTTTTGTAAATCGAACAGCGTGCGAATGAGGATTTTTTATGTACATTTAAGTTGAAAGTGTAAGGGTTTCTTTAAACCCGTTGAAAAAAAAAAAAAATTCAGAATCTTTTGAAGCGAAAGTAAAAGAAAATCATTCAGAAATTGAATTATTTTTAATGCAACTATTTTCCGACTTCCTATAATTTAAAGCAATAAAATTTTCTATTTTTCTAAGATCCATTGCAAATCTTTTTAGATGTCACCATCCAATAAACATTAGCGAATTATAAAAACAATTCAGATTCCTAATATCCTTTAATTAGCTCAATTCGCTACTAACAGAAAATAAATGCTTTTGCAGATATTTTACTGCTTTCAGACGGGATTAAAAAACAGAAAAGACGCATATAAAATATAATCGCTACTAACAGAAAATAAATGCTTTTGCAGATATTTTACTGCTTTCAGACGGGATTAAAAAACAGAAAAGTCGCATATAAAATATAATTGAATGTTCCGCATGTTCTAAGAAAATTTCCAAATAAATGAATCTCCAAAATCACAGGAATCCGGAGGTGAGCGAACGGGGAAGGGAAAATAGGATGACTATAAATAATTTCGGAATTGACAGCCGAACTAATTACAGATATAACCAGACTTAAAACAGATTTAAAATTTATTCTGGACAACTGCCGGATGTGACCGGACTAGAATCGGATTTCACTTAGACCATAAATAATTTCGGAATTGACTGCCGGACTAATTCCAGATAAAACTAGACTTAAGACGGATTTAAAATTTATGCCGGACAACTGCCGGATGTAAACGGACTAGAATCAGATTTTACTTAGACTATAAATAATTTCGGAATTGACTGCTGGCGTAATTCCAGATAAAATCAGACTTAAAACGAATTTTTAATTTGGTCGGGTTAATTTTCGGATGTGAACTGACGACAAACGGATTTCACTCAGACTATAAATAATTTTATACATGACTGACAGACAAATTTCAGATTAAACCAGACTTGAAACGGATTTAAAATTTATGCCGGACAATTGCCAGATGTGAACAGACTAGAATCGGTTTTTACTTAGATCATAAATAATTTCTGAATTGACTGCCGGACTAATTTTAAATAAAACCAGACTTAAAACGGATTTAAAATTTATGCCGGACAACTTCCGGATGTTAACGGACTAGAATCTGATTTCACTTAGGCTATAAACAATTTCGGAATTGACTCCCGGACTAATTCCAGATAAAACCAGACTTAAAGCAGATTGTGAATTTTGTGCCGGACAGTTGCCGGACTTGACCAGTCTTAAAACGGTCTTAACTTTTACTAACATTAATTTCTAAATGGACTGCCGGACTAATTCCAGATAAATCCAGACTTAAAACGGATTGTGATTTTTGTGCCAGACAGTTTTCGGACGTGTCCGTACTAAAAACGGACTTCTCTCTAACTAAAAATAATTTCTGAATCGAATGCCGGACTAATTCCAGTTAAAACCAGACTTAAAGCGGATTTTAAATTTTGTGTCGGACAGTTTCCGGACGTGACCGGACAAAAAACGGACTTCACTTTGATTATAAATAATTTCGAAATCAATTGCCGGACAAGATTCGGACTATTCCGGATTAATTTCAGATCAAATTTCGGACTAATTCGGATCATTTCCGGACACATTTCGGATTAATTCCAGATAAGACTGGACTGTTTTGTCTGGAATTCGTCCGGAATTCGTCCGGATTTTTTAGTAGGGATTCCAAGAGCTAGATGTCCGAGAGGTACAAGGCGTATTCACGTCGTGTCGAACGTTGTGTGTTCAAACCCCGTGTGAACCAAATTTTTTTAAAATATTTTATTTAATGTTAAATTAATATTAAAATAAATAAATCTTTGTAATATTACCGTAATATTACTTATAATATTACCTTGAGGCGGACATTTCAATATCACGCCAATATCACAGTAATATCACCCCGTAATATTACGAATATTACAATATGATGTCACTGTGATATTCATGTAATATTACGTGCTGCTTGGGTCTCTAAGCAACTTGCACATCCCTAGTCCATCGATCGTCCTTAACAAATTATTTTTCATTTATCGAAAGCTATTTTTTAAAATAATAAAATTGTGTTAAATTTTTTTTGAGTTTTTATAATTTTAAAAAATAGGTTTCGATAAATGAAAAATAATTTGTTAATAAACATAGGTTCGAAAATTTATTTTTTAAAAGTTATTGTACAAAAACTGATTTCGTCCCATTGACTGCAATGGAAACCTGTCATCCAGGTAGCCGCCATTTTGAATTTCTCCCCACCCAACTTGAATATCCTTACTAAGTGGGAGCGTACCTTTAATCGTAAGAATGAGACGAAGTAGGACAGAGGTATATGTCTGACCTGCTTCCTTTCATTTTTATAACGACACTAAAAAAAATCAGTGTATTAAAACATGTACACCTAGGTGCATAAATGCCTTACCCCCAACTAGTTGTCCCTGCGCATGAGAATACGTGAGTAAGAGAGAGAGGTTGGGGGTAAGGCATTTATGCACCTAGGTGTACACCTAGGTGCATAAATGCCTTACCCTAGATCTCTCTCTCTTACTCACGTATTCTCATGCGCAGGGACAACTAGTTGAGGGTAAGGCATTTATGCACCTAGGTGTAACATGTTATTTTATATGCTGAAATATACGTTAGACGTCGTAAGTTTACTACCTGCCAATGCGTAATACAGCATTATACTGTAAAAATATTATTTGCCGCAAAGTATTTTAGCAGTGTTGTGTAAAATTACAATATCCGACGTTGGAAAATAGTTTCACTATGTCCGACGTGTATTTTAACAAACAACAGTTAATATACATTATTTAATAAAAATACACAATGTGCCGTAATATTACGTAAGGTGCTGTAATTTTACTTCGCCGAGGCTGTTGGATAAAGCCCAAAGCACAACGAATACGGTTATGGGAGCAGGGCATGAGATAATAAACGACAGAGACGGTTTCTGTCCTTTTCTGTCTCCTGCTCTGGTCCCGTAACCGTATTTCTATCTGCTAATGGCCTAACGCACATTGAATCTTAATCGCTAATCCTTAATCGTAAGAATGAGAGGAAGCAGGATAGAGATATATGTCTGTCCTACTTCCTCTCATTCTTACGATTAAGGGCGCAATTACATGTGAGCGTCGAACGCTGCGTTCTTGCGTTGGATGTTGAGAGTGACAAAGATGTGACTATATTTCTGTCTTTCTCTCTCTCTCAACATAGAACGCAAGAACGCAGCGTTCGACGCAGACATGTAATTGCGCCCTAAGGATTAGCGATTACGATTCATTGTGCGTTAGGGCGCAATTATATGCCTGCGTCGAACGTTGTGTTTTTGCGTTGAATGGTGAGAGTGACAAAGATGTGACTATAATTCTGTCTTCCTCTCTCTCACTATTCAACGCAAAAACGCAGCGTTCGACGCAGACATGTAATTGCGCCCTTAGGCTATTTCTAATACTTATATTTATTTCATAACTGGCGAATTTTCTTTTCTGTAATTTTACAAAAGCATTAGGAATTTTAGATAAGGTTAAAGTATTATTCCCATCTCTGCGCGTAAAATCCGTAAAATATGTAAAACTGTTATGTACAGTCTGGGACATTGATGCCTTCCCATTTTCCACTAGATTTTTTCATGTGTTTCCATAAAAAATCTAGTGGAAACACATGAAAAAATCTAGTGGAAAATGTCAAGGCATCAATGTCATCGACTGTACTATAGAAGTAGGTAATAAACGCTCCTACTTCCATAGTGGTAAAATTACCGAATCATTTTTTTCAGTGTAAGGGTGCCGTCTCATGCTAGGGATTAAATGGATTAGGGATTAGAATAGACCAATCAGATAATTTGTCACATTGGAAAGCATTTTCTGATTGATCTATTCTAATCCCTGATCCATTAATCCCTAGCATGAGACGGCACCCTAAGGGCGCAGTCCCATGATGGGGAATAGTAGAATAGTGGAATAGATTTCAGCCAATCAAAATTTATTTTTTAGCGTTAAACTAATGTTTTCTGCTAGAGACTAAATTTTGATTGGCTCAAATCTATTCCACTATTCTACTATTCCACATCATGGGACTGCGCCCTAAAGGCCTAAGCAAATAGAAATACGGTTACGGGACCAGATCATGAGACAGAAAAGGACAGAAACAGTCTCTATCCTTTATTATCTCATGCCCTGCTCCCGTAATCGTATTCGTTGTGCTTTGGGCTTAGGGTGCGATCCCATGTGAGCAGAAAACGTAAACGGAAAGCTGAAAATCATGAGAGTGAGAGTGACAGACGTATATCATTGACTCTCTCACTCTCATGATTTTCTGCTTTCCGTTAACGTTTTCTGCTCACATGGGATCGCACCCTTAGGCTTAGGGTGAAGTCTCATACGAAGTACTAGAGTACACTGAAAAAAATTCCGTTGTATTTTTACACTGTGACACGATGGAAATAAATCGCTTCACGTGACACGTGATAAATTTACAACGTGTTACGATGAAAATATTCGACCGACATGCAACAATTTCACGTACGACGTCGTGAAATCACAGACGATGCAGAGAAATCAGAATGCATTGTAATATTACTAGGTGATACGTGAAGCGAAATATTTCCATCGTGTTACGTAGTAATTTTACAACGCGTTGTGATTTCACCACGTTATACGTGAAACATTTACAAGCCATTTTCAACACGAATAAATATTTTCATCGCAACATGATGAAGTTCTACCCTCGAAGTGTAGTTTTACAATCGCGTTGTATTTGTATCACGTATTACGATGGAATATTACAATTTAAATTTAATTTTTGGGACGGAAAAATACTTTGCATTGTAATTCTGCAAGTAATTCTTTTTACAGTGTATCAGTGGATTAGAATAGACTAACCAGATAATTGGTCACATTGGAAAGTATTTTCTGATTGGTCTATTCTAATCCACTGATACACTAGTCCTTCGTATGAGACTTCACCCTTAGGGTGCCGTCTCATGCTAGGGATTAATGGATCAGGGATTAGAATAGACCAATCAGAAAATGCTTTCCAATGTGACCAATTATCTGATTAGTCTATTCTAATCCCTGATCCATTAATCCCTAGCATGAGACGGCACCCTTAGAGGGTAAGGGCGCAGTCCCATGATTGCGTTTGAACGCACGTTTTGTAAGTAGACCATGAGTGCAAAAGAGATGCAGATATACTGTTGCCACTTTCGCACTCATGGTCTAGTTCCATAACGGACGTTAAAACGCAATTATGGGATTGCGCCCTTAGGGTAAAATCCCATGTGAGCAGAAAGCGCAAAACCGAAAGCAGAAATTCAATGTGCGTTAGGCCACTCTGCACGTGAGGGGAAATGGAACATTTCCCCTTACGTGCACATGAGTGGTAGGGATAATTTTGTTCATTTAAAATGTACGAAAAAGTTCAAATAAAATGGAAGTTCATTTAAAATGGAGGTCAATTAAATGGAAGCGTACTGTATTCAAAACGTTACGTTAATGATCCAGTAATTATTATTTCTTAGCTAAAAAAGTATTTAAAACATTTTTTTTAGAACAACAGAATGTTAAAATAGTTTTATCAAAACAAAATTCGTGACTATCGGAGAGTTTTTAACAAAATTATTTATGTCTTAACTTTAGGATCGATTCCAGAATCGACTTTTAGAAAACAGGTACGGATTCTCAAAAATCGATTCTGAGGTGTCAAGAATCGATTCTTCGAAAGAATCGGAATAGACTTGCACATCCCTAGAGATCCTCAAGCAGGGATGGGTAAATGTAGAAAACTCGAGGTTTTCTACGTATAATACGTGGTTTTCTACATTATGTAAAATACGTATTATACGTAGAAAACCCCCCACTCCCTCTTATTTTCGAAATTTTCACGTATAATACGTACGTATTATACTGTAGAAAACCATGTATAATACGTCACGTATAATACGCACCCATCCCTGTCCTCAAGGGAGAGTTAAGACAAGTTTCCCCTTCTACTACCTTTGCGGGTTTCCGGAAACGGAAGTGACGATATTGCAAATTGTATCGTTGGTCGAAAAGAGCGGGCTAATTTTAAAAATGTTTGTTTTTAAAGCATTTCAAAATGGAACCGCCATTTTGGACCAATAAAATTAACTTTTTATGAACATCCGTTTCCGGAAACCCGCGACCAATCAGAATCCAAGTCAACATGTCTCAACTCTCCCTTGAGGATCTCTACACATCCCTTTAGGGCCTAAAGCCCAAAGCACAACGAATACGGTTACGGGAGCAGAGCATGAGATAATACAGGACAGAGACTGTTTCTGTCCTGTTCTGTCTCATGCTCTGGTCCCGTAACCGTATTTCTATCTGCTGAGGCCTTAAAACATTGTTTATGTTATAGCCTAACGCACAGTGAATCGTAATCGCTAATAGCCTAAAGCACAACGAATCGTAATCGCTAATCCTTAATCGTAAGAATGAGAGGAAGCAGGACAGAGATATATGTCTGTCCTACTTCCTCTCATTCTTACGATTAAGGATTAGCGATTACGATTCATTGTGCGTTAGGCAAATCCTTAATCCAGGGTCCCCAAGCTGCAATGCATTGAGGTTGAACACTGGCCAACTCTTCCGCCCAACCGGTGGCGGCGCCACGAGTCCGCAACACATTCACATTCTGTTGTGTGTACACGCACAAACTTTACATGTGTTAGTTTAAGGGTTGGTGCGCAATTATTCGCAAGCATTGCGTACCAGCCTTTAAACTAACACATGTAAAGTTTGTGCGTGTACACACAACAGAATGTGAATGTGTTGCGGACTCGTGGCGCCGCCACCGGTTGGGCGGAAGAGTTGGCCAGTGTTCAACCTCAATGCATTGCAGCTTGGGGACCCTGCCTTAATCGTAAGAATGAGAGGAAGTAGGACAGACATATATCTCTGTCCTGCTTTCTCTCATTATTACGATTAAGGATTAGCGATTACGATTCGTTGTGCTTTAGGCTTATTTTGTTTTAGATGCTAATTCTCAAATTTGTCAAAAAATAAAAATGTCCAAGTTTACTTTTGGAACACCCACCACTTCGATACCAACTACTAATTCTGCTATTGGATTTGGATCTCAACAAAAGTACGTATACGGATTTTAAAGGTTTAATTCCGTTTTCATCGAACATATTATTTTCGGAGTGTCTAAATCGCCCGTTTACGGGCGAAATAGGAGCGATGAATTAGTTCGCCCGCTAGAGATTTATAGAGAGGGGGAAAACGGGCAAAATAAGAGAAATGAATTATTTCGCCCGTTAAAGAAAAAAGAATTACAATATGTGTTTCAAGACTTGTATACACTGAATATTATAACATTTCACAAAAAATCCAGACACATAACCTCCACTTCTGAAGTTTAACCAGAGTTTAACAAAAACAAAAATAATGTATCACGATAATAATTTCCTAAATAAGCGGGAATTTTTGAAAAATCTAATAAACTACTTTGAATATTACATTCGAAATTTGTATGCACATTTTCTTTAAAATTTACGTAATTTACATTATGAAAATGTATATCTTTTTAAATATTATGAAGATAAAAGCTTGATATGTCAAGAAAAGTTGCCTCCTAGAGAAATACAATTTAATTATTACTAGCAAAACAAACTTTGCATTGTTGTTGGTCATTTAAAACTATAAATTTTTACAAATTCAAATAATGAAAATGACGAAATTGAAGAATATATCTGAAAAATGACGAAAATAAAATTAAAAGAATGGCTACTTAATTAAACAATTAAAGAAAAATAGTTTAGAAAATTAAACGGTAAATATTAAATTTAAACAAAATAGTTGAAAAATTGTAGGAATAACTGTTTGAAATAATTGCAAAATAAACAACTGGATTGAAAATCGAAAAAAATAATTGAAATTGAAGAAAATAATAAAAATTTGAGGAAATAAATTGAAAATTTAAGCATTACATTAAAATATGAAGAAATAACTTATAATTGAAAAAACAAAAATTACAAAATGACGATTATAATTTAGAATTGAAAACAAAATTCAAAAAATGGCTACATTAATACAAAACCGAACAAATTAATTTAAACAAGCAAGTAATAATTACAAAATTTTAAGATAAAAATTGAAAATTGCGGAAAAAAATAAATAACTGAAGAAAATAATTAAACATTCACTAGAATAATAGGCAATTAAAAAACAAAATTAAAATAACTAAACAAGAAATACTAATAATAATATTTAAAAATCAATTAATATAAATAAAATAAATTTTTATTTAGGACAAAATTTATAATATTTTAGAATTAAAAAGAATTGCAAAAAATGATTGAAATTAAACAATGTAATTGCAAATTTAGCAAAACTAATTAAAAAAAATGAAATCAATTAAAAATTGGGGAAATTAATTTCAGCAATCATAAAAATGTTTTAAACACAAAGAAAATAATTTAAATTTGAGAAAAATACTTAAGAACCTTAAAAGTACATTTAAACAAAATTGAATAATGAAAAATTAGAGAAAATAATTGAAAATTGAAAAAACATGGTTAAAAATTGAGATAAATAAATTAAAATTAAAAAAAATAATTAAAATTTGAGAAAATAATTTAAAAAATTACATAAAATATTTTAAATAAAGGAAAGTTAAACAAAATTTGGGAAAAATACTTAAAACTTTCAGAAGTACATTGAAATAAAAGATAATACTTAAAAATCAGAGAAAAGAAATGAAAAAAGATACAAATAATTTAAAATTGTACAGAACAAGTTTTAATTAAAGAGAAATAAGTAAAAACTGTTTGGCAATTATGAAAAAGAACGAAAGTAATTAAAAATTAAAGAAAATAATATAAAAAATAATATAAATAATAAAATAATCAAAGTCAGATAAATAGTTTAAAAAAATTTCGAAATTAGGAAACAAATGTAAGGAATTGAAAATTGAAGAAAATAAATTTTGGAAAATAATTGAAAAATGTTTTTAAATTTTAAAACTTAACGAAAATAAGTAAAATATGATACAAACAATGATAAGTTGTAAAAAATAAATGACATTTAAGTGTGATAATTGAAAAAACTACAGAATTTTTTTTAAATAAAAAAAAATAATTGAAATTTGAAAAAAATACATGAAGATCTTAGAAATCAATTAAAAAAAAAGAAAATAACTAAAAATTGGAAAAAAGAATTGAAGAAATAAGCTAAAAATAATAAATAAAAATATTTTAAAATTGAAGAAACAAATTGAAATTTTAGAAAAATTCTTAAAATTCTTAGAAAATAATTTTAGAAAATGAGAATAACTAAAAATAATAATTTTCTCAATTTTTCAATTTGCAATTATTTTCTTTTAAATTTAGTATTTCTTGTTTAGTTATTTTAATTTTGTTTTTTAATTGCCTATTATTCTAGTGAATGTTTAATTATTTTCTTCAGTTATTTATTTTTTTCCGCAATTTTCAATTTTTATCTTAAAATTTTGTAATTATTACTTGCTTGTTTAAATTAATTTGTTCGGTTTTGTATTAATGTAGCCATTTTTTGAATTTTGTTTTCAATTCTAAATTATAATCGTCATTTTGTAATTTTTGTTTTTTCAATTATAAGTTATTTTTTCATATTTTAATGTAATGCTTAAATTTTCAATTTATTTCCTCAAATTTTTATTATTTTCTTCAATTTCAATTATTTTTTTCGATTTTCAATCCAGTTGTTTATTTTGCAATTATTTCAAACAGTTATTCCTACAATTTTTCAACTATTTTGTTTAAATTTAATATTTACCGTTTAATTTTCTAAACTATTTTTCTTTAATTGTTTAATTAAGTAGCCATTCTTTTAATTTTATTTTCGTCATTTTTCAGATATATTCTTCAATTTCGTCATTTTCATTATTTGAATTTGTAAAAATTTATAGTTTTAAATGACCAACAACAATGCAAAGTTTGTTTTGCTAGTAATAATTAAATTGTATTTCTCTAGGAGGCAACTTTTCTTGACATATCAAGCTTTTATCTTCATAATATTTAAAAAGATATACATTTTCATAATGTAAATTACGTAAATTTTAAAGAAAATGTGCATACAAATTTCGAATGTAATATTCAAAGTAGTTTATTAGATTTTTCAAAAATTCCCGCTTATTTAGGAAATTATTATCGTGATACATTATTTTTGTTTTTGTTAAACTCTGGTTAAACTTCAGAAGTGGAGGTTATGTGTCTGGATTTTTTGTGAAATGTTATAATATTCAGTGTATACAAGTCTTGAAACACATATTGTAATTCTTTTTTCTTTAACGAGCGAAATAATTCATTTCTCTTATTTTGCCCGTTTTTCCCCTCTCTATAAATCTCTAGCGGGTGAACTAATTTATCGCTCTTATTTCGCCCGTAAACGGTCGATATAGAAACGTTGTATTATTTTTTGTCCAGTCAAATGGGAGAAAAATATGGGGTCATCCTACATTTTTTATACGCGTTCCCGAATTTTTTATATTTTGTTCGGGGGTCAGTCATGAGTCTAAAACCAAGTTTTCGGGACAAGGGGTGGTGCACTTTGCCCGCTATATTGAAAATAAGGGTAGAATTAGTTTTTTTAAAATAATGTCATAAATTAAAATGTCACAAAAAATTTGTACAATACTTGTTTGTAGAAGGCTTTCTAACCTACAACTTTTGTATAAAACATTTTCTCATATCTGCAATATTACAAAAGTTATAAACAATTATTCATTCAAAATGAAGGGATGAAACTTTTTAAATTAAAATAACTGTTATTTACAAATTTGGTATAAAATCAGTTCTTACAAATTGTGTCGAGAATTTTCTGACGAATAATTTACCCGGTTGTAAATCCGTGTACAAGATCATCTACTGAACTTGTACATGATTCTGGATAAAATCATGCACAGGTGCATTGACTTGTCTTGTGCATGAACTTGTGAATGGACAGCACGTGAATTTGGAACAACGAACGTGTACATTTTCATGCACGCTCAATAAAATCTGATACAAGAACATGTGCATGAACGTGCAAATGTTCATGCACATAATTTTCTATACTTTAAATATTATTAACAAATGTTACTTGTTTTATAGTGGTCCCCTACCTTTTATAGTCATTAAAATCTACTGCTCAGCCTTCACTCCCATAGATAACTAATGCGCAACGTTTAAAGTTTAATAAATAATTATCCATTTTCGTGTACAGATTTATGTGCATGTTCGTGTGCATGTTCATGCACATGAAATTATTTGCCTTTAGAAGCGTTCATGAACATGTGCATGTTCCTTTGCACGTTCGTTGTTCCAAATTCGTGTGTTGACTATTCGCAAGTTCATGCACAAAACAAGTCAATGCACCTGTGCATGATTTTATCCAGAATCATGTACAAGTTCAGTAGATGATCTTGTACACGGATTTACAACCGGGTAAAGCTATTGTTTTTTACAAGACATGCTTTTTACCATTATTACATAGCTCAAAAGGAACTGTACTTTAACCAATTTTCGCTTCTTGAATACCTGAACTTAGCCAGGCTACGGAAACACAACAGTGGTTGAACTTTCACAGTTACTGTTGAAAATCAAGTACACGTTTTTATATGCATTTCCGAATTTTTTATATTTTGATTAGGGGTCAGTCATGAGTTTAAAACCAAGTTTTCGGATGGGGGGAAGTGCAGTTTGCCCGACATATAGAAAAGAAGGATACAATTAGTTTTTTAAAAATATTATCGTAAAGAACAATATCACAAAAAGTTTGTTAAATACTTTTTTTTAGAAGACTTTTTAACCTAATTTTATACCAAATTTGTAAATAACAGTTATTTTAATTTAAAAAGTTTCATCCCTTCATTTTGAATGAATAATTCAACGCCTCCCGTTCATATAATGCTTTTTCAATTGTCAGAACAAGATAATTCTTATTCCAAATTTCAAGCAAGAAAATGCTTAAGAAGATTGCGGTCAATATGATTCTTATTCAATTGTCAGTGCAAGATAATTCTTATTCAATTTTTAGTGCAAGATAATTCTTATTCAATTTTTAGTGCAAGATAATTCCTATTTAAAATTCCGTGAAAAATAATTCTTATTTGATATTCCACGCCAAATAATTTTTATTTAAAGGTTACAGACGGATAATATAGTTGTTCTACACATTTGTGTTCTACACACCTACACAAAGTGAAGGTTAAACTGACGACTGTATTTGAAATAAATTAATAAAAAAATAATTAAATTTTAATTAATAAATTATTTATTTATTATATGATTTAATGACCAATTAATATTTAAATGTTTTTGAGGTAAATTTGACAATAATATGAAGCCAATGTAACAAAACTTAATATTTAATCTAAATCAATAAAATTTTGTACTATCTTTACAATATGTATAACAAAAATATCAATTTGAATTAAAATATGTAAATATGAAATGAATGAATTCTGATTAGTTATTGATTGAAATAAAAAAATACATAGATAATTATATTTAATTTAAAAAAAACTTCCAATTATCTGAAACTTTTTTCTTGATTTTTGAGTTTAATCTTATAACCAGTGAATTATAAATTAATTATAAATTAACCTTAAAAACATTTAATTATAAATAAATAAATAAATAATATATAAATTAAAGTCAATTAAATTTGAAATACATAAATAAAAATGTAATATTTAATTAATTAATCTTTCGTCTGTAACCTTTAAATAAAAATTATTTTGCGTGGAATATTAAATAACAATTATTTTTAACGGAGTTTTGAATAAAAATTATCTTGCACTGAAAATTGAATAAGAATTATCTTGCACTGACAATTGAATAAGAATCATATTGACCGCTATCTTCTTAAGCATTTTCTTGCTTGAAATTTGGAATAAGAATTATCTTGCACGGACAATTGAAAAAGCATCATATGAACGGGAGGCGTCGAATTGTTTATAACTTTTGTAATATTGCAGATATGAGAAAATGTTTTATACAAAAGTTGTAGGTTAGAAAGCCTTCTACAAACAAGTATTGTACAAATTTTTTGTGACATTTTAATTTATGACATTATTTTAAAAAAACTAATTCTACCCTTATTTTCAAGATGGCGGGCAAAGTGCACCACCCCTTGTACCGATAACTTGGTTTTAGACTCATGACTGACCCCCGAACAAAATATAAAAAATTCGGGAACGCGTATAAAAATGTAGGTTTAAATGACCTTTTTACTGTACTGTATGTAGAATTTATATTCAAACATAAGGCTTTAAATATTTTCAGGTTTTAATTAACGCTGTGGCTATTTGTCCCACTAGCGGGACGAATAAGCGACGGTTCTAATTTGTCCCGTTTCGAAAAATTAAGGAGTGGGGTGACGGGACAAATAAAAACCGTCGCTTATTCGTCCCGTCACACAATAAATGTACTAATTCAATGTTCTCTAATTAAAAAAGTATTAAATATTTTTAAATATAACTCAATAATTTAACCTTAAAATACAGATACCCAAATATGTCAAATATTCAAGTTAGGGTTGTAAAGTTTCATGAAACTTTGGTCAAATAAAATGTTTCATGAAAGTTTCAAGGCTTTGTGAAACATTTCAAAGTTTCAATATGGCGAAAATACATGGGAAAAACTAACCTTACCTTAAATTTTCACGCGCGAAACTTAAATCATTTAAATTTTACACCCCTCCCTCCAAAGTTTCGGGAAATTTTGTAACTTTCGTCCATGAAACATTCAAAGTTTCAAATGAAAGTTTCAATATTTCAATGAAACGTTTCATCGCTCACAACCCTAATTCATGCCTGTGAAGTTAGCACCACAAGTATTAAAAAATCAACTTTTTTTTATTGGAATCGGTTGATGGTCGTTTGATAGTCAACAATGGTCGTTTGATAGTTAAAAATATAAAAAATATTGAGTTTTCAAAATTTTTACTCTGCACCCCAACTTTAATATTTTTCAAATTTTAAAGTTGCAATCGTTTGTTGGTCGTTTGATAGTGTTTGATAGTCAACTTTGACCGTTTGATAGTCCACATTTTTAGACTTATTAACATTTTCATAAAACCAATTATTCCGTTGTGCGCATGCGCAGGGCTCTTTGCGCGGCAAGTTCAAAACCGTGTAATACTTAATTTCGTAAAAATCATTACTAAAATAATACTTTCTCGCGTTAATTAATATTTTTTTCTTTACCAAATTCTTTATTTAACTTTCTTAATTAGCAGATTTAATTTCTCTCCTCAATTCTTTTCTCAAGTCTCCTGCCTTATTGCTCTCTTTACACTTTATTGTAACTACTATCAAAATAAAACGCGCGATTAGTTTTTCATGCATTTTATAAATTATAAAATACAATAATAAATATAACAAATTGGTAAATAATATTTATCTAATAAGAAGAAATAAATATTTTAAATATAATATTTAAAAATCAATTAATATAAATAAAATAAATATTTATTTAGGACAAAATTTATAATATTTTAGAATTAAAAAGCAATGCAAAAAATAATTGAAATTAAACAAAATAATTACAAATTTTGCAAATTGAAAGAAAATAATAAAACCAATTTTCAAAAATTGGGGAAAGTAATTTAAAAAATGATAGGAATGATTTAAAAATAAAGAAAATTTTTTGGCAATTATGAAAAAGAACGAGAAAAAGAACGAAAGTAATTGAAAATTAAAGAAAATAATATAAATAATGAACTAATTGAAAAGTCAGAGAAATAGTTAGAATTTTTTGAAATTATGAAACAAATGTAAAGAATTAAAAATTGAAGAAAATAAATTTTGGAAAATAATTGAAAAATGTTTTTAAATTTTAAAACTTGACGAAAATAATTAAAATATGATACAAACAATGATAAGTTGTAAAAAAATTGTTTATAACATTCTTAAACATTGTTAAACAGTAACTCTTTTTTTGTTTAAACAATCGTAACTTTTTTTCCTTAAGTCCGATGTCAAATTTTCTTACAGATTCTGAAAGAGGACACTTAAATACATAAAAAATACCTTATGCTTATTACTAAATGGGTTAAAAATTTATTATGGTTTTTGAAGAAGTTTAAAATATATACACATGCCATTAATTTCCTAAATTTTCAGTTATTATCTCAAATTTAGATTATTGTCATATCAGTTTTCGAATTATGTAACGATTTTTTAATTATTTTCTTTTGCTTTAAAATAAATTCTGCAATTCTTCTCGATTTTCGTCAATTTATAATTATATTCATTATTTTGGCATTACTTTTAAAAAAATTTCAATTATTTATCCGATATTGCAATTATTTTCATCAATTTTCGTTATTTATGCGATTTTTTAATTATTCTCTATAATTAAACATTTTTAAGTAATTTTGTAATTATTTTTTTTAAACATATATTCTATGATTTTCTCAGTTATTTCTCTCAAATTTTATTGAATGTTTTCATTTTTTATTATTTAAATTATTTTCATCATAATTCAATTTCCTTTCTCAATCTTAAAATATTTTCAGCATATTTCAATTATTTTTTCAATTTTGAATTAATTTTATCATTTTTCAATTATTTTCCTTGATTGTTAATTATTATTCTCATTTTCTAAAATTATTTTTTAAGATTTTTAAGTATGTTTCTGAAAATTCAAATATTTTCTTCAATTTTTAATTATTTTCATTTGTTATTAGAATATCAAATTTTTTTTATTAATTATCGTAAACAATTAGTTTTAGCTTTCTTCCAATTTTGTCTTCAATTTTTATTTTTTCTTATTTTATAAAATTAATTTCTAAAATTTTAAAGTATTTTTCTAAAATTTTTTTTATTTTCTTCAATTTTATTTGTTTTCATAATTTTCAAAAATTTTTATTAATTATCGTAAATTTTAATTATTTTTAGCATTCTTCCAGTCTTTTCCCTAATTTTTAGTTATTCTCATTTTATAAAATTATTTTCTAAGATTTTTAAGAATTTTTCTAAAATTTCAATTGGTTTCTTCAATTTTTAGTTATTTTAATTTGTTTTAGCTTATTTCTACAATTCTTTTCTTCAATTTTTAGTTATTTTCTTTTTTTTAATTGATTTCTAAGTTCTTGATGTATTTTTTTCTAATTTGAATTATTTTTTTCAAATTTGAATTATTTTTTCTTTATTTAAAAAAATTCTGTAATTTTTGCAATTATCACAGTTAAAGGTCATTTATTTTTTACAACTTATCATTGTTTGTATCATATTTTAATTATTTTCGTCAAGTTTTAAAATTTAAAAACATTTTTCAATTATTTTCCAAAATTTATTTCCTTCAATTTTTAATTCTTTACATTTGTTTCATAATTTCAAAAAATTCTAACTATTTCTCTGACTTTTCAATTAGTTCATTATTTATATTATTTTCTTTAATTTTCAATTACTTTCGTTCTTTTTCTCGTTCTTTTTCATAATTGCCAAAAAATTTTCTTTATTTTTAAATCATTCCTATCATTTTTTAAATTACTTTCCCCAATTTTTGAAAATTGGTTTTATTATTTTCTTTCAATTTGCAAAATTTGTAATTATTTTGTTTAATTTCAATTATTTTTTGCATTGCTTTTTAATTCTAAAATATTATAAATTTTGTCCTAAATAAATATTTATTTTATTTATATTAATTGATTTTTAAATATTATATTTAAAATATTTATTTCTTCTTATTAGATAAATATTATTTACCAATTTGTTATATTTATTATTGTATTTTATAATTTATAAAATGCATGAAAAACTAATCGCGCGTTTTATTTTGATAGTAGTTACAATAAAGTGTAAAGAGAGCAATAAGGCAGGAGACTTGAGAAAAGAATTGAGGAGAGAAATTAAATCTGCTAATTAAGAAAGTTAAATAAAGAATTTGGTAAAGAAAAAAATATTAATTAACGCGAGAAAGTATTATTTTAGTAATGATTTTTACGAAATTAAGTATTACACGGTTTTGAACTTGCCGCGCAAAGAGCCCTGCGCATGCGCACAACGGAATAATTGGTTTTATGAAAATGTTAATAAGTCTAAAAATGTGGACTATCAAACGGTCAAAGTTGACTATCAAACACTATCAAACGACCAACAAACGATTGCAACTTTAAAATTTGAAAAATATTAAAGTTGGGGTGCAGAGTAAAAATTTTGAAAACTCAATATTTTTTATATTTTTAACTATCAAACGACCATCAAACGATTCCAATAAAAAAAAAGTTGATTTTTTAATACTTGTGGTGCTAACTTCACAGGCATCCCTAATTCAAGTCCGAATTTAACCTTAAATCCACTATTAAACACCAGACAATCAAAATTATTTTATGAAAAGTAGCGCGAAATTCAAAAATGAGAATTTAAAGATAAATTTGTAGATTATAATTATAGATTATTAATATTTTCTTTAGTAAACTTTTTTAATTTAAATTGGGAAAAACTTTTAATATCACAAAATAAAAAGGTTGCGACTATACGTCCAGCTAGCCGGATAAAATATTTTGTCCGTCTATCCGGACTTTTAGGTTCAGGAAGCAAATATGGCTAAAAGTCCGTCTAGCCGGATAAAATATTTTTGTCCGTCTATGTTTCGATATACTAAGGGGGGGGGGGGGCGGTGGTTCTTGTAAAAAAATCTAAACGGACAAAACTATTTTAGCAACAATTTTTAGTAAAATCCGTTTTTAAAGAGTTCATTATTTAAAAACTCACTACAATCTCAGTTTTAGCAATAAATAGAGATAGGAACTTTGTGCTTTTTTAATAGGTCGAATTATGCTAAAATAAAATGCCTAATTGTGCTGAAATTATGCATTTATTGGCTATCATAAGTGCTTCAAATGTGCTACTTAATTTTAAGGCAATTTGCTTGTTTCAACTAAAATTATGTACGGAAGGTTAGTAGTTATTGAAATTTTAACACTGCAGTTTATTTATATATAGAAAAATTGATTCCTTTTTAGTCTAAATTATACTTTGAGGTATTAAATTTTAATAATTAAAATTATTTTTTCTATAATACTCGACGTTTCTGTCTAGTAGGGTGGTTCAAAAAATGAAAAATTTGAAATATGGTTTAAAGGCGCTCGAGAGTTGACTACAAATAAAAGAAAGAAATTTACCCCTATTTTTTTAATTTGATCCAACAATATTTAGTGGTACCGTCACTTTTTCTCATAAGAAAAATTGTTCTTAATTTTATCGATAAAGGTTCAGAAGTTTATGAGACCTCGACAAATGTTCAAAATTGAAGAAACTGTCGATTATTATTATTTTTTGCAAATAAACACTCTCTAGGAGTGCCTTAAAGAACGAATAAACACAAATTCAGCATTTATAAGTAAATAGGTCTAAAATATTATTTTCTTATGTCATTTTTTTATAATTTTTTTTACTTAACAAAATACAAGGCTTGCTATATTTTTAAATTCATTTTTAATTGTTTAAACAACAGTTATCATATTTTTTACTTTAATTAAATAGGTATTTTAAAAGCTTACAACTTTTTAAATAGCGAAGGGAAAACAGTTTAGGTAATTGATTTAATTAAATTGATTGTTTAAACTCAAATTTTTATTAAATTCAGCTAGAATTATCTAGTCTTTTGAAATTTTCATTGAAGAACTAAAAAAAAGTTATTGATTCATAATTCGCAATCTACATTCCATTGTTTAAACAATTTATTTTTCTTATATTTTCGAAATTAAATAATTTTTTTAATAGCTGGCGATTCTTTAGTAACGATTGACAGAAAATTTGTTGATGAAATTTTTTGTTTATTTGTTTAAACAATTTGAAATGTTTAAAATAAAATTTTATTTAATTCTCCTAGACGCATTTCGTTTTTTGCTTTCTTCATTAAAGAAATACCAAAAATTTTTTCGTCTGCAATTTTCAAGACTTTAATTAAGGCGGTTGGTGAAGAAACCGCACAAGTCCACAAATCGTAATTGTTCAGGAATCAATAAAAACTGTTTTTCTTGTAAATGTGAGATTTTTTTTTAATTCTGCGTTTTGTACTATTTTCTACTGACCTGTAAGTTTAAAAATTCAATATGATTGATTTATATTTTAATTAATATAGGGTATAAAAAAAATAAATTAACTTTTGGACTTGTGCGGTTTCTGCACAAAATGAAATGGAAAACACAGAAAATGTATTGAATCAAGTCAAGTATCACAGTTTTAGTAAATTTTTAGTAACATTTATTAAACATTTTTAATTTGGATAGTTTTTATTAGCATTTTATAAATAATAAACATTTTTTAAAAATCACTTTTCAACATTTTCTTAACAATTATCACATAATTCACTATTATTGTTTTCTGCCTTGCTTTCAGTGCATTTTATTTATAATATAAACTGTTTTATATAAATTATTTAACAACGTCTAAAACAGTTTTAAAATATTACAAATAAATATTATTACTAAATCGTAGAGCTTAATTTAAAGATAAATTTTCCATAAAAAAGTGATTTTCGAAAAAAAGTGGACTTGTGCGGTTTCTGCACCAACTGCCTCAATTATTTAGACAATTTATATTTGTGTAAACAATTTATTTTTCTCATATTTTTATATCGAAACCGACAAATCGCAAGAATGAGATAGAAAAGGCAGACATATTTATGTATGTCCTTTTCTATCTCACTCCTTATGATTTCAAATTTTCATTCTGCTAAGGCCCTTTTATATTCTTTTATGCGAATCTCCTTCAAAACATAAACATAGGAAATTTCCCGAAATTTTTATATGACTATTTCGTTAATAATCAATATAAATTTATACGAATTGTGCTAAATATGTGCTGAATATATGCTGAAAATCGCTAATTATGCGGCACAATTACCCGAACAAAATTATGCTGCTTAAATGACAAAATTGTGCTTTTTTGTGCTGATTTAATTTAAAGAAATTTCTATTTAAAAACATGTTTTATATGGTTTTTAGACGTTTTATAACATTTAAAATTTTTCGAGCAAAATTGTGCTGATATGCTAAAGCACAAAGTTCCTATCTCTAGCAATAAATAATTGAGGAATGAAATTACAAATGTAAAAAAAAATATATAATTAGTTCCTACCACGAACGGCAAAATAACGCGAGAAATAAATATAATTAGTCAAATAAAAATGCCTCTAAAGCCAAAGATGCGTGGAAGATCAAAACATTCTTTGACCACCACACTTATGGGTCTTCCAAAACAAAAACGAAAAGCAGAGAAAAATAAAGTAACTGATGCTTTCCATTCGAGAAAAAAATAATTTTTGGCCTATGTCACAAATTCAAACGAAACTTGGCTAAATTATAGTGCTAAGTGAGTACTATTTCAGCCATAAAGGATTTTTAAAAATATCAAAAATGACAGATGTTACACCATGTTGAAATGTGAGGAATTTTATTTTTAAAAGTGTTATGTTTTCCACAATTATTTTTTGATATTAATAAAACTTACAGGCATATTATAAAATAAAATGTAGTTTTATGTAAAAGTAAGAAGACATTTTTTTTAATTTACACCCAAAAAAGTAAAAAAAAATCTTTTATTTGATTTTTGGACTTGAGCTTCCCTTTTTTTAAAATTTTCATTTTTTTATAATATTCCTTGTCATTTCACTTTTAATTTAAAAAAAAATAATTAATGGAGACTCATTTAGTTCACGAGTTATGAAGGTTTGAAGTTTGGTGGTTCAGTGGAATTTACAGACACTTGGCCTTTTCTTCGTATGGGTGTCTTCACATATGACGTCACGCATTTTTTCCAACTTTTTGTCTCTTTTCCCCCTCCTGTCACGTCTTGTCATGTAAGAGAAAAAACCTAACCCTAAATGTTCGTCACGTTTTTTGCCCCCCCCCCCCCCTCTATTTTGATATTAATTTTTTTCACTTCAATAATAAAAATTCTAAAGTAATAATTGTCAATCGGTTTATTAAACAGAAAAAATGTTTTAGTTAACTTCTACCATATTTTTGATAAACCTCGGATTAAAGTCACAAGTGCGTAATTGTATGCTAGTTTTTAAAAACTTATTTTCATGTTTCTGATAATTTCGCTCAAATTTACCAGAAATGTGGAATAGTATATTAAGCAACAAGGGGTAAAGAAATGCATGGATCAGCTGTTCATTTATTCCCTAGGGAAAAAATGGAAGCCATTTTCACCCGGTCGAACAAATGAATGCGTTTAGACCCTACCAACACGCATCTAAAAGCGCCATGTTTGTGCATGTAGGATAAAAATAATTTTTTAAAAATATGAGTGTAGTTCTGCATTTGTGAGTTTGGGGCCGTCCATAAACTACGTAGTCCTAAATTTGACTACAGTAGATTTTTTCAAATACCCCACCCGACCCCCCTGCCCTGTAAAACGTAGTTTTTTTATTACTGTCAAATTGCATTTTTACTACAATATCAATAAAAAGTGTAAATAAAAACAAGTCAATTGAATAATCTGTAATGATTTTTATTTTTTGCATATAACAACAGTCATATCTGCCTATATAAATCCTGTTACACTTTAAACATTTATGTTTTTGTACGAAAAGAAAGGAATATATTTTTATTATTTTTTTTTATTCTCAAAACCCACAGTTATATAGAACTATTAAATAAATAAAATTAATTTATCACTCAGAATTTATATATTTCACTAAATTGAAAAAAATTGAAAAATTATGAAAGTGATCGGAAGAACAGTAGGAAATAACTGAAAATTGAAGAAAATAATAAAAAATTAAAGAAATAAATAACGAGAATAATATTGCTGTACTGAGTATAATATGATAAAACTATGAGTCATAGCTCGAATCCTCCCCCCTGCGTAGACAATCGTAGACTTTGGCTGGACCCCCCTCCCCCTGAACTGACTACGTTTGATCCGTGGTCTATCATAAATAAAGTAAAATCACCCGAAACATTTTCTCCGTATATTTTAAATTGGCACTCTTCCGTTTTCATTCCTGATATTTCGTTAATATAGCTTATTTCCTCCTCATGGAGGAAGCAATAAGTTAATAATATCAAAATTAATTGCAGAAGTTATTAAAAAAAAATAATTTTAAATGCAAGAAAAAACAGAAATACATGAATTATTTTACGAATTTTTGATCTACTATTAAAGTAATACAGGTCAATCTTTGTGCAAAAAACGATTTTTATCGAAAAAAATTTCTTCTAAAAAGCGTAACTTTCCATTTTGCTTCCTTATAGAGGGAGCTTTGTGATCGTTAATATATATTTTTTTTTTTTTTCAAAAAATCTAAATCGACTTATTTTCATCTGAAAAGTATAAATATTCATTTTTAATCAAATGTCCAGATGTGTGTCTGTGTGTGTATAACGTTGTTCTTTGTCAGGATATCTTTATAATACCCAATCAAGTTTTTTTGAGCACCCTTTTTCATTGAAAAAAATTGTTTTTTGTCAAAATTTTCTTCCATGCTAAAAATACAACTTCAGGAATACAAAAATCATATTTCTTATCTCAAAACGTATTGAATTACCTATACAAGTTTTATGTTTGATCAAAAATTCGGAAAATAATAAAGGTTTTTCTATTTTTTCTTGCATTTAAAATTATTTTTGTTAATAACTTCTGCAATTAACTTTGATATTATTAATTTATTGCTTCCTCCATGAGGAAGCAAATTACTTTGCTTACTTGGATGAGAAATGTCATGAAATGGACATAATTTTCACCTAGTTTATAATATCACAGAAAAAACCTAAACTCATATTAAGCCCGTTTTGGCTAATTTTGAGACCCAGCAGAAATGAGATTCCCATTAATCTTGTTAAGTTTTAGACAAAAAAGTTGCAAAATGATTTATTAAAACTGAAAAAATCATTTTGCAACTTTTTTGACTAAAACTTAACAAGAGAAAAGAAAATCTTATTTTCGCTGCGTCTCGAAAAGAGACAAAATGGTCTCAATATGAGTTCAGGTTTTTTCTATGATTTTAATTTTGGTGAATTTTGTTTGGTACAAACACGTAAATAGTACACGGACAAAAGAATCTTGCTTTTGTAGCATGAAGCGTCCGTCACTATCGTTGTATGCCCCTCTCTCATACTGAAAGTGTCAGGCAACATGCGTTAGTTGTAAGGACCCATACAGTTTCTTCATGGGTCCTTACAATTAAAGCGTGATGCCTGGAACTTTAAGTATCAGAGAGGGACATGCAACGATAGTGGGGGACGCTTCATGCTACAAAAGCTAGATTCTTTTCTCCGTGTAGGGAAATCACTTTCATCATAATTTTTGTTCAAAGCCACTTAAGAAGAAAATTATCCCTACATACGACTAGTTCATCCAAAATGATCATTTCTGTCATAAATTACATAAAAAACTTGGTGCGAGAAATATTAGGATTTATATGTTAAGAGAATTCTATCAAATTTGAAAGTATCACCCTCCATTTTGTAAAGTCATATTTTTGATATTAAATTATTAACATAATAAACCAAGCATAAACCAAAAAATATTGTTATGAACCATATATCCTACTCATTTTATTTCTTCGTGTAATTAACATACAAAGAAAAGGCCGTGTGTCTGTAAATTCCACTGAAGCACCAAACTTCAAACCTTCCTAACTCGTGAACTAAATGAGTCTCCATTAATTTTTTATTTTAAATATGCCTGTAAGTTTTATTAAAATCAAAAAATAATTGTGGAAAATATAACACTTTTAAAAATAACCTTCTTCAAATTTCAACATGGTGTAACTTCTGTCATTTTTGATATTTTCAAAAATCCTTTATGGCTAAAATAGTACTCACTTAGCACTATAATTTAGCCAAATTTCGTTTGAATTTGTGACATAGGCCAAAAATTATTTTTTTCTCACATGGAAAGCACCATTTACTTTATTTTTCTCTGCTTTTCGTTTTTGTTTTGGAAGACCCATAGGTGTAGTGGTCAAAGAATGTTTTGATCTTCCACGCATCTTTGGCTTTAGAGGCATTTTAATTTGACTAATTATATTTATTTCTCGCGTTATTTTGCCGTGCGTGGTAGGAACTAATAATATATTTTTTTTACATTTGTAATACCATTCATCAATTATATATTGATTAGAACTGAGATTATAGTGAGTTTTTAAAAAATGAACTGTTAAAAACGAATTTTATTAAAATCGTTGTTATTGTTAAATTATACAGTTATTAATATTAAAAAAAACGAATAAAATAATTTTTAAATAATAGTTTTTTATTTTGTGATTTTTAAAGTTTTTCCCAATTTAAATTTAAAAAGTTTACTAAAGAAAATAATAATAATCTACAAATTTATCTTTAAATTCTTATTTTTGAATTTCGTGCTACTTTTCATAAAATAATTTTGATTGTCTGGCGTTTGATAGTGGATTTAAGGTTAAATTCGGACTTGAATATTTGACATATTTGGGTATCTCGGTATACCTGTATTTTGAGGTTAAATTATTGAGTTATATTTAAAAATAGTTAATACTTTTTTAATTAGAGAACATTGAATTAGTACATTTATTTTGTGACGGGACGAATAAGCGACGGTTTTTATTTGTCCCGTCACCCCCGGTTGTAAATCCGTGTTCAAGATCATCTACTGAACTTGTACATGATTCTGAATAAAATCATACACAGCTGTATTGGCTTGTTTTGTGTATAAACTTGCGCATGGTCAACAAATGAATTTGGAACAACGAACGTGCAAAGGAACATGCACATGTTTATAAACGCTTCTAGAGGCAAATAATTTCATGTGCATGAACATGCATACGAACATGCACATAAATCTGTACATAATAATAAATAATAATAAATAACCACTTTCTAACGGTTTAAGAAATGGTACTAAATCTTAAACATTTAGTAAATGGTATCACCCTATATTACTTTCTAAATTCAATTGACCACTTCTTAAACGGAAGGAAAAAGTGTTTAGAAAATGGTTAATCGGAAAATTGTTTATGCCAAAATTAAAATCACTACTTCAATAAGACAACAAACACATTTCTCCATACCGCATGACGTTTTCAATTGAATACCTGGGAGTGTTCTGTACACGAATTAAAAAATGCAATAAAACATGTTTTAAATTACGCTGTGTCTACTTCGCCAGATATCTGGCGATTTAAGGTGCTAAAATTATTCTGCCAGACAGCAAACTGTCGATTTAAGATTCTCAAATTATTTTGCCAGACAGAAAACTGTCGATTTAAAAGATTCTCAAATTAGTTCGCCAGTAACGAAAAATAAATAGTAATAGATTGATGAATTAAGATAAGTAAGTTATTTCGACAGTAAAAGAAAAAATAATAGGTTTCATAATAAACATAAAAATTAAAAATTGAGGTTAGGTTACAAATGTGTCAAAAAACTCAAAATCGTAATAATTTTTCTCATTCATTAAGCGATTTTTAAATATATTGTATGTATCTATTCGTTTTAAATTGAAATCCGTCTTTATGAACATAGTCTTTTAACTTTAATTTTTTAAAAGTAATAAATGCTTGCCGTTTGCAACCCCTTCGTGTTTGGTGGTAAATTTGAATATTTATTTCAGATTCAATATTATCATATTATTTCTCATTTGCTTGAAAAGTTTTCTGGGTAAAATTCATTTTATAATTTATGTAGGCTGATTAAACTTGTGAAGAAAAATGCTCTCACCTGATTTCGATGTTGACGTTTCTCGCTCTTAAAAGACACAATAAATAAGTTGATGTCGATTTATTGGAAATAATAGAATGGCAGAAATGGGGGAACTACAATTTTGTTGCTATAAAAATCAGTGAAATATTATTTTTCAAATATTTTTAAAATTTCGGAAAATGATTAAAAAATAATATTAAGATATTTTTTAAATCAACAAAATAGAAGTTCCACCACTTGTGCCACTCTATTATTTCTAATAAATCAACATTAACTAATTTATTTGGTCTTTTAAGAGCGAGAAACGTCAACATTGAAATTATATAAATTATATAAACTACTATTATTAATACTTACATAAATTATAAAATGAATTTTACCCAGAAAACTTTTCAAGCAAATGAGAAATAATATGAGAATATTGAATCTGAAATAAATATTCAAATTTACCACCAAACACGAAGGGGTTGAAAACGGCAAGCATTTAATACTTTTAAAAAATTAAAGTTAAAAGACTATGTTTATAAAGACGGATTTCAATTTAAAACGAATAGATACATACAATATATTTAAAAATCGTGTTAATGGACGAGAACAATTATTACTATTTTGAGTTTTTTGACACATTTGTAACCTGACCTCAATTTTTAATTTTTATGTTTATTATGAGACCTATTATTTTTTCTTTAACTGTCGAAATAACCTACTCATCTTAATTCAACAATCTTTTACTATTTATTTTTCGTTACTGACGAACTAATTTGAGAATCTTAAAACCACAGTTTGCTGTCTGACAAAATAATTTGAGCACCTTAAATCGCCAGTTTACTGTCTGGCAAAATAATTTGAGCACCTTAAATCGCCAGATATCTGGGGAAATAGACACAGCGTTTGAATTAACTGTATTTCTAATCAACAGAATTAAATCAATTGAATGTTGAAGTAGAAAAATATCAAGTTATTGAAAATAGACGGAGCATAAGCTGAACTTACTTTTTTACTTTCTTTGGGATTATTTTACGTCCAGGTTATAGTAATCTTGATTAATTTTTGACAGCAGTGACCAAAATACATTCTTCAGACAATTCAGATCTTCATCAGTCATTTTATTTGTAACGTCAGCGTTTCGTAACATAATTTGTTACCTCTTAAGGACAGAACCTTAATCTAAATTTTTTTACAAGCATTACAATTTTGAGTATAATATTAATATTTTTCACTTTTCTCTCTCTAGTTTTATGTATATTTTTCTTTTTTTCGCAATATTATAATATATTTCTTTCTTTCTTTCTCTTGATTTATTGGCTTTAGCAATCACGCAACAGCCAGAAGGTAGTCGATATATATCGACGAGTTATAAATACGATATATCACTTGTAAAGTTGATTCATTTGTAGTAGAAGAAGGAACAGCATCATCATAAAATCTTGAATAAGGCAGGAACAGTTAATCCAAAGTCAGAAATGCGGTTGTCGCAAGGTTAGACTGCGTACAAAGTTGTACTGTATATAGGAGGGTCAGTGGAAGGCGCGAAATTTAAAAATTTAACTTGTAAGCTGTTCAGAAAGTGAGAAAAAATAGCAGAAATATAATATAAACAAAAGAAGAGAAATAAAAAGAAAAAAGAGAGAGAAAAAAAACAAACAAATAAAACAAATACTCGAAATCAAATTAAACTAAATCGAAAATACCAATGATATAAAACAAAAAATTATTTCTTCAAATTTTGAAAAATAAAAATAAAATAAATAAATAAAATTAAAAAGCAATTTACTCAAACGAAAAAATAAGAGACAGAAACAAAAGCAAATCATAAAATATATATATATATATATATATATATAAAAATTAGAAAATAAAAAAAAAGGCTTGAGTTAAACAATTATATTCACCGACTTGAAAAATTTGCCAAGATTAAGAGCCAAGTCATAACTTGGAGAAAATAACAAACCATCTAAGCATGGGCTAGCCGGATCAAATCCAGGCGAGACCAAGCCTAAATAAGAAAAGAGTCGCGGACGAGACTCAGAGAGACACGGACAGTCGCAAATGAGATGATTCAAAGATCTAAATTCCAAGCCGCATATACATTCGAGAGGCAGGTCTCAGTGCATCCTGATAAAGTGCTCCGCCGTACGTGTATGTCCAGAGCGCATCCTGGTTATCAGATTAACATATCCTCTAGGAAGATTCACACAAGAAAACCAAGGTCTCGGAGTCTTAAACTGAGTATTCAAGAAATACTTATTGGGGAGAGAGTTATTATTGGAAAACCTTCTTTTTGTCTCTAAAAGGCCAAAAAACTTCCATAGAACTGATAAAATCATTATGGATAGTGGACTTAATGTCTTGTGCATATACCTTAGAAAAGTTTCCAAAATTTAAATCCAAAGTATATCTGGCCAGAGAATCGGCAGCGCTATTACCCCTTATACCACAGTGTAAGGGAATCCACATAAAAACGACCTCCAAACAGAAATCGGAAAAACCTGAAAATATTAAGGAAATCAATTCGTGTACCAAAAATACCTGAGCCTTGCTCCGAAAGCGACTAGCAATGCCATTAAGAGCTGAAATAGAATCTGTCAAGATAATTATCTTACAGAGACGAAGCTTTATAACATTACTCAATGCCGACTTAATAGCCTGTAGCTCCGTAGAAAGAACTGAAGAAAAATCGTTTAATCTCGAGGAAAGAGACAAGTTTAAAGAGGGAGCAAAAATTCCGCAACCAGCCCACAGTGGAAAAAAATCGTAAAGTAGGGTTCAAATTGATTTTTTGAGCGCAATTTTTAACCGATTTCAGAATTTTTTTTTTTAAAATGTTCACAAATAAATTCTTCAGAGATCTGTGAGAGCCGATTTTTTAATTTTTGCATTATAAACAATTTATGTTAATGCAAAGTGTAAAAAAAAAGTGATTTTTAACATTTTTTGATCTCATTCATCGTAAAAATTTTTCCTATGCCTTATACTTCATGTGTGTAGTGCTTAGGACAGTACAAAAAGAAAACAAAAGTTTGATTTTAAAAAAATTGTTATAAACAAATAATATAAACAAATTCACTATTTGGACATGTGTGAATAGAAAAACAACTTGTTTTTTCAAAATTATTCTTTTAATATTCAAATTAAAACTTTTAATTACAAAAAATTTATATTGCAATTAAATTTGCTTTTTTAATAAACAATTTTAATAAACAATTTTTATAAACAAATGCATTATTTAGCTTCTTTTTAGCCTAAAATTGGAGTGTTTTCTATTAATTTTCACTAGACCATCAAAGTAAATATTTTTTTTTTAACTTATTTTATAATTAGTTTATCCTTTTTTTATAAACAATAAATATAAACAAATAAACTAAAATGAGATTTTTGTGTTAATTTTTTTTTTATGCTTAGGTTATTATGCTTATATTATATATATTATATATATATTATATATTATGCTATATTATGCTTAGGTTACATAAGCTGTATTTTTTTATGAAGAACAATTTTTTCCTAATTAATTTTTCTTTTTTTATAAACAATTTTTATAAACAAATGCATTATTTGTCAATTTATTACTAAAAAATTGTTGTGTATTAGGTGAATTTTCTTCAGAAAATTCAAAGTAAATATTTTGTTATCAAAATTTATTTTACAATTAATTTACCTTGTTCACAGTGGTCTTCAACGGCCAACAAGTTTAACAAAAATGTCAAAGAAAACTGCTAGTGCCATCTTTTTCTATGTGTTTCATACTTTAAGGATCATTTTTGACCGAAATCCTACCTGATCGCCTTTTTAAGATATATCAAAAACAATTTTAACACTTTATTAACAAAATATATGATTTGGATCCTATGCACCACTTTGTAATAAAAAATGGTAAAATAGTTTTTACATCTATACTCTCCTTTGACATTACCCAGATCTAACGACGTGGACTTAGAGAATACTGTGTAGCTCCATTTTAATTTTTTTTATTTTTTTTTACTTTTTTAAATTGTTAGTAAATTATTCATAAAATTATATGAATATGTATACGTAATTTCTTTATTTTGCTATCTGAGGTCCCGTTTTCGAGTTATGAATTTTCAAAATTTTGATTTTGATAAAATATACCTTTTTTTAATTGTTTATAACTTGTAAAATATTAAAGTTAAAAAATTAATGTGAGAAGATGAAATATTTAGTTTTTCCCAGGCTTTTGAGGCACTTTAACTAAAAAAAAATAAATTTTATAAAACAATCAATTTTTTTAAAATTTGAGCGTGGAAAAATTTACATTTTCTTTTTTTTAAATAAACGTGTGAATATTACAAGTGCAATGATCTAAGACCTAATATGGCTCGACCTATAGTTTTTTTTAAATACATTTTTATAGTTCAGCGCGCAAACTCGAAGTCCATTGCTCCTTACGTTGCGCTGCAAATCACGCCACGCTTGACTGTACTTGTTCTTATAGAGCAGGCCTGCACAAGCGAGCAGCTCCGGACAGGCCCTCCAAGCCACAATGTATTTTGTCTACACGCTCTGTTTCACAGACCTGTCTATCGCAGCGCTAGTGTCGCTACGTAGGTGCATGGCAGAATGCTTGTGCGCGTTAACAGACACAAACATTCTGCCATTTACCTACGTAGCGACAATAGCGCTGCGATAGACAGGTCTGTGAAACAGACCGTGTAGACAAAATACATTGTGGCTTGGAGGGCCTGGCTCTGGTGCACGCGTAAGGGGAAGTGGTCTCCTACCATGCGGACGGATTGGCATGTGCGGAGGTAAGAGAGGCAGAGCGAAGGGTAGAACGTACGCATGGTGGGAGACCTCTTCCCCTTACGGGTGCTCCGGAGCTGCTCGCTTGTGCAGGCCTGTTATAGAGTTTAGTTTGAATAAATACACGGAAAGAAATCTGGTAGAATTAAATCAGTTGATAGTTCGATAGATTTTTAGTATCAATAGACAAATAGAATTTTATTATCTAATGTGACTAATATAAATATGAAAACATGAAAATATTCTGAACAGCTTGAGATAGTCATCAGGCCATCAGCCAATGTATTGCTTACGTGTGTGTGTTCATACATGTATATAAAGCTTAGTTTGTGTTGTACAAACTTGGCCTGAAAATTAGTGGTGGCCGATAGAATAATATTAGCTGGCGTGTGATGGAATTGTAATAAGGCCTATGAGCATTTTTAATATCAAATAGATGGAAATTTTATAAATGGCTGTTGGTTTCTTTCCATCTCAAGCTTTTTAGAATATTTTCATGTTTTCTTATTAATATTAGTCACATTAGATAATAAAATTCTATTTGTCTATTGATACTAAAAATCTATCGAACTATCAAATGATTTAATTCTACCAGATTTCTTTCCGTGTACAGTCAAGCGTGGCGTGATATGCAGCGCGGCGTAAGGCGCAATAGACTTCGAGCTTGCGCGCTGAACTTTAAAATTTTATTCAAACAAAACTATAGGTCGAGCCATTTTAGGACATATATCATTGCACTTGTAACATTTACACGTTTATTTAAAAAAAAAAAGAAAATGTAAATTTTTCCACGTCCAAATTTACAAAATATTGATTTTTTTATCAAATTTTTTTTTTTTTATAAAAAAAAAACGAATTTTTTTTTTAGTTAAAGTGCCTTAAAAGCCTAGGAAAAACTAAACATTTCATCTTTTCCCATTAATTTTTTAACTTCAATATTTTACGAGTTATAAACAATTAAAAAAAGTTAGGGGAGACTGGGGCAAAGGTGCTAACCGGGGTAAAGGTAATAATCATAATATCTTTAGTAATAATGATTGTCAAAACTTTCTTCTATCCACGAATATTCATTTTTATTGCAATAAAAAATAAAGATTCGTGTATAGAAGAAAGTTTTGATAATTATTAATACTAAAGATATTATGATTATTACCTTTACCCCGGTTAGCACCTTTGCCCCAGTCTCCCCTACCTATATTTTCTCAAAATCAAAATTTTGAAAATTTATAACTCGAAAACGGGACATCAGATATCAAAATAAAGAAATTACGTAGGTATGTATTATCCTATATAAGAAACGAGTACTGAAGGTCAGCGTTAAACGTTTAAGGGAAAAACGTTAACAGTTAACGAAAAAGGATATTTTATACCTGGTTCCTGGGTTGGGAGAGAAGGTATTTGTTAAAAGTATTAAAAGGAAACCTACTGCTCATTATACAAATTACCTTGAAATTTAAAATTTATTTCTTAATACAAACAATAGACTACCTGCAGGGTGTCATTATCCTTCGAGCAAACCTTTGTATAATGAGGGCTAATGGCTTTAGGAAAAGAGATAAATTTTCGAGTATTATTGGAAAGAGAGAAATTAAATTAAATTCTGAAATTTTACCTCATTATTCAAATATTCTTCAAATTTAAAATTTTCTTTCTAAATACGAACAATTGTCTAAATAAGCCCATCGGTTTTCGAGTCAACCCTTGCATGATGAGTGTATAATTGGTTTTAGAAAAATTTTCAAGCTTTAACGAAAATAAGGAAAAGAGAGATAAATACATTAGTGTGTGGTATAGAAGTGCATGGTAGTGAAAGTTATTAATGAATAAATTTGAGTGTGTATAATGTGGAAGTGAAGAATGCTTATTATAGTGTATTTTTTATTAAGTGTTTATAACAGAAATGTGTTTAATGTGAAAGTGTATAGTATTAATATGCTTTGTTTATTAAGAGTTTTTGTTGTATAGTTCTTAATACGGTGAATGAAAAGTGTTTATTGAAGAAATTAACTGTAAGTGTTCAATAACAAATAATAAAGTGACTCTTAAAAAGTGATAATGATTCAAATGAAAGTGTGCAAAATGTGTTGACTAAAGAAACAATGTTTAAAAAGTGTTTAAATTTTATATTTTCTTCTTATTTTCAATAAAGTTAGTATTATGAAATGTTAAAAGTGTCCATAAAATGTAATTGTGGATTCACTAAATAAGTGATTGATAACTGTTTAATAAATAAATTAATTGTAAATGTTTAATAAATAATAAAGTGATTATAATGTTTCTAAACATTATAATTCGTCGTTATAGTCGTTACAGTGTAACATAAGTTTTAATAATATAATTATATAAAAGAAGTGAGATTAAGATATGAGACTATGATATGAGATAAACAGATGAGACAATGAGAAAAATGAGGTAAAAATATGAGACAAAAGCATGAGACAATGAGATGAGATAAACATGTGAAACAATGAGATGAGATAAATAGAGATGAGAGAAACATATGAGATACAGAAACAAAAAAAAACATTAAGCCTTCAAATATAAATATACTTTGATAACATGTAAGATAAAGAGGTGACTATGGAGTTAGATCGTGAGACATAGAAAATAAGATTCATTTTTTGTTAATAGTTTTTTGCAAGTTGTTTTTGAAAAATGAGCTCTCAGTTAAAGAGGAGATATTTCAATTTAAATGATGAAGATTGGGATATGTTAAATGACAATCACATGTATAAGTTTCAAGAATTATTGGAACTTGCATCAGATGGTTATTTACAAATGCAAATTACAGCATATCTAAAAATGTTAGATGAAATAAAAGCAGTTAATAGGAACAAATCACATATTCAAATATTGTTTAGTGGGAACCAACTTCGAGGTCACTGGATTTGTACTTTCTATGATGGAAATGAGCTTTATGTTTATGATAGTCTTAACCAAGGTTACTTAAATGAAGATCAAAGAAAATATTTATGCAGATTATATCCATTTGAACCTAATGTAGTTTTTCTAAAAGTACAGCAGCAACCAAATTCTGTTGATTGTGGTGTATTCGCGATTGCGTTTGCAGTTTCTTTATATTTTAATATTAAACGTGAAAATGTTGTATTCAATCATGCATTAATGAGAACTCATTTGTATATGATGTTTCAAAAAAATGTGTTATCACATTTTCTGCTAATTTCAGGTCAGAAACAATTGGTTAATATTTCTGTACAGGAACCTAAAAGGAAGACTACTGAATATGAAGAAAGGTATTGTAAATGCTTTTGGTTAAAAGGAGAATTAATTAATGGGAAAGATAGAGAAATAGCAAATATCGAAAGTGTAAATAGTAATAAAAATGTAAATATTTGCAATAAAGAACATGTAGAAAGTGCGTCGAATTTCATGAAAGTAGAAAAGGGAAGTAATAATGATGAATTATTAGAAACAATAGGGGATCAGAAGATAATTTTTAGCCATTCTAATGAGAAAAGAAGAAAAAGTAGAGCAGAATATCAAAAAGATTATCGTGAAAGGAATGAATTGAAACGAAAAGTAATTGATAATAAAGAAATAGAAATATTACTTCTGAAAGATGTGTGTTTAAGTAGTGAAACAGATTTAAATGTTTCTAATGATAAGCACATAGAAAATGCGATAAATTCTCTTAAAGAAGTACAAAGAGATAATAATTCTGAAAAATTAATAGTTCTTAATGATTGTAATGAGACAAGTAAAAAAAGTCGAGCACAATATCAGAGAGAATATCGTCAAAGGCTAAAATTAAAACGACAAAAAATAATTGATAAAAGAAAAGAAGACACGTTAATTCTGAACGATGCAAGTACAGAAATAGATTTCAATGTTTGTAGAAAGGAAAATGTTGAAAATCAGTTAAAGTATCATAAAGAAGTAGGAGAAGATAATAATGATGAGAAATTACAAAAAATATTGATCCAGAAGGAATGTGATGAAACCTCTAAACAGAAAATTAAAAAAAGCAGAGCAGATTATCAAAAAGAATATCGTCAAAGATTAAAATTAAAAAGAAAAATAATCGATAAGAAAGAAATAAATGTTTCTAAAAATATATTTAAAAGAAATAGTCATTTATGAGAATGTTAATAACATTGATATTCATGATATTGCGTATGCAGAAAATAATATTAATAATATACATTTTTTAAGTTGTAACGAACATTATCTTGGTAAAATGTCGTTTGCTTGCAAAAAATGTAAGGATAAACATTTTGAGAAAGAGAAAGTTCAAAATAAATTAACTAATAATGACTGTTGCAGTCATGGTGGTGTATCGTTGCCTTTAGAAAAATACCCTATCGAATTAAGAAAATTGTTAGATGGATCTCATAAGAAATCAGGCCATTTTAGGAATAATATAAGAGTTTACAATAATTCATTTGCTTTTGCATCTTTAAATGACAATGTGGTTAATTTCAATAATAGAAGGCGAGGACCATTTTGTTATAAAGTCAAGGTCGAATTTATTACCAAATCAACAATTCATTGTTTCCTGAAATTAATAATGATCCATCTTTTGGTCAATTATTTCTATTCGATCCGGAAGATGTAACTCGCTATAGATTAAACAAACATGACAACTTAGATGTGGATATATTATTTAGTATTGATAAATTATTGAGAGATTGTAACGCATACACAAAGTCCTTTTTGATGATGTCTGAGATCATTGAAATGGAAACTGCGTTAGCAAACAAAAATAATAAAGAAATTCCAGAATTACAACTAATGTTTACTTTAAAAAAAGAATTCAATATAGGAAGGTACAATTTTCAAAGGTGTAATGAAGTTGCTGATATTTTTAATACAAATGCTGAAGGTTTAATACCAGAGTCGTATGTAACGATTTATAATAAATCGATTAAACAATTGCAATTAGTTAGTCATTTAGATCCAAATGTTGAACCTTGGATATATCCTATATTTTATCCTCTAGGAAGCAAAGGTTATAGTATCGATATGATTCGTACTGACAGTGACAAACGTACCAGAAATCAAACTGTGTCCAGATCTGCTTATATAAAATATAAAATAGGAGTAAGAGATAATATCTTCAATCAATTTTTATATGGTGGGAGATTGTTTCAGCAATGGTTAGTTGATAATTATGTTAAAGTTGAAAAAGATAGGTTACAGTTTTGTAAAACTAACCAAACAAAATTAAGAAGTGAAACTTACAAAGGATTAATTGATCATTTACATAATCAGGAAATTGAAAATAATATACATTTTGACAAGATGTTGATATTGCCTTCAACATTTATAGGATCACCTCGTAACATGTTAGAACAATACCAAGATGCAATGACCATAGTATCTTTTCATGGTAGACCGGATTTATTTATTACAATGACATGTAATTCAAAATGGAAAGAAATTGAAGAAAATTTATTACCTAATCAGTCAGCTTTTGATAGACCTGACATTGTAGCAAAAGTCTTTCATTTAAAAGTAAAAAAATTAATCGAAACTATAGTAAATGATTAACTATTTGGAGAAGTGAAGTCTTATGTTTATGTTATTGAATTTCAAAAGCGCGGTTTACCACGCATTCATTTATTGGTTATATTGGAAGAAAGTTCTAAAATATTAAGAGCCGAATGTGTTGATCGGTATATTTCAGCTGAGATTCCAGATGAACATGTTAATTCTACATTACATAAAATTATAATGCAAAATAATATTCATGGACCTTGTGGAGATTGGTGTTTAGTTGATGGAAAATGTTCTAAAAACTTTCCCAAAAATTTTCAAGAACAAACTACAATTGAAGACGACTATTATGTTAAGTATTGCAGAAGATATACCGGTAAAACTTATAAAAAACCAGGTGGGTTTATTGTTGATAATAGTTATATTGTTCCTTATAATCCGATTCTGTCACAATTATTTAATTGTCATATTAATGTAGAAATTGTTTCCAGCATTAAGTCGGTTAAATACTTATACAAGTATATTTATAAAGGCCATGATGCTGCTTCAATTTTTATTATCAATGTGAATGGTGAATCTACTATTAATCATGATGAAATAAATCATTATGAAGAAAATAGGTACGTTGGACCTGTTGAGGCAGTGTGGAGAATTTTAAGTAAACTTTTAGGTAAAAAAAGTCATAGCATTAACCGTTTACCTATTCATTTACCGAACGAGCAAAATATTACCATTCGTGAGGGACGTGATATTTCATTTAACTTAGACAAGAAAACAAAATTAATAGACTATTTTCAGTTAAATAAGCGTGATCCTGATACATGCCCATATTATTATACTCAAATACCTGAACATTACAGATGGATTGATGAATCTCGTGAATGGATAAAAAGACAACGAAGCGAAAAAGCATTGGGTAGAATGTATTCCATTAATCCTGCGCATGTGGAATTATTTCATCTTAGATTATTATTACTAACAACAAAAGGTCCAACTTCATTTGATTCATTAAAAACAGTTGATGGGGCAGTACATAAGACATTTACATCTGCCTGTTTAGCTCTGGGACTTATTGATGATGATAATGAATGGAGAAATTCTTTACGAGAAGCAGTTGTATGGATGATGCCACAAATGCTTTGACAGTTATTTGTTAGAATTTTAATTCACTGACATCCAGTACACCCCAATGAACTTTGGAATGAATTCAAGCAAGAAATGTCTGAAGATTATCAGAGAAAATATGAAGAGAAAGAAGCTTTGCGTAGAGCTTATATAAATATAAAATCTATGCTTAGTAAAGAAGGGTATCAATTAACTGATTTTGAAGGTTTAGTAGACGTAGAAGATGATTAGAGTATTACTCCTATTATTAATGATATAAATGTTATAAAAGAAGCTGTAATAGGTGAAGAAAAATATGTACAATTAAATCTTCAACAAAAAATTGTTGTTGATTTTGTATTAAAAATCGTTGAAAATTCTAACAAAGAAAAATGTAGATGTGTTTATATTGATGGACCTGGTGGATCTGGAAAAACTTTCACATACATTACTTTATGGCATTTATTAAGAAGCAAGGGAAAACAATTCTGTAATATGGCATTTACAGGAATAGCAGCTACTCTATTACCGGAAGGTAGAACAGTTCACAAAGTATTAGGTTTACCGGTACCGCTATATAGTGATTCATCATCTAATATAAAAGTGCAGTCTAAGGATGGTTTATATCTAAGAGATGTTGATGTCTTTTTTTGGGATGAAGCACCAATGGCTCCTAAATATGCTTTGGAAATTATGGACAGAACTTTAAGAGACATAATGAAATCAGGCGTTATATTTGGAGGTAAAGCTGTTATTTTAGGAGGCGATTTTAGACAAGTTTTACCGATTAAAGAACGTGGTACAAGAAACGAAGTTATTAGTTTATCTATAAAAAATAGCTTGCTTTGAAAATCTTTTACTAAATTTTCTTTATCTCAAAATATGAGAGCATTACCTGAAGAATTGGAGTTTACAAAGTTCTTACTACAAATAGGAAATGGTGAAATTAATGACTCAAATGATAATGTTCAATTACCTGATTCTATAATTGAACAAGGTAATGTTGATATCGCTAGAGATGTATATGTTGATTTTATTAAACAGGGTAAATTTGATGAATTAACGAACTGTGCAATTTTAGCACCGAGGAATGCAGATGTTAATTACATAAATAAAAGAGTTGTATCATTATTAGAAAATAGTAGAGAAAGAATATATAAAAGCATCGATTCCACAGAAAATTGTGATAACGACAACTTCAGTAAAGTCATTTTATCAGAATATTTAAATACACTTTCACCCTCCGGTTTGCGTCCACACGAATTATGTTTGCGAATAAATTGTGTTGTTATGCTGATTCGAAATCTTAGTATTAGTGAAGATTTGTGTAACGGCACAAGATTGTTAATTTTGGATTTATTGAACAATGTTATAAAATGTAAAATATTAACTGGTGACAAAACTGGAAATATCGTTTTTTTACATCGTGTAACGTTATATTGTGAGAATGTGTATCCTTTTACATTCAGAAGAAGACAATTTCCTATCAAATTAGCATTTGCTATGACCATCAATAAATCACAGGGACAAACTTTCCAAAAAATTGCTGTAGGTTTAAGGAAAGATGTTTTCAATCATGGGAAATTATATGTCGCATTGTCAAAAGTACGTTCCTTTTCATCAGTGAAAGTGTACTTGGGAAATCAAAGAAACATTAAGTACATAAAAAATTATGTTTATCGTGAAATTTTGGATTAATTTTGTTCTCAAATTTTTTTCATTTACTGCTGTCACCTGCAACATATCCTTCTATTACATTTTAATATTGTTTCCATTGTCTTCAGAACATAACGTTCAAATTGTGAGAGTATTTAACTTCACACTTAAGGCTCTTATGTCAATATAACTTCATTTATGATTCTTAAACTTATTAAACAAAGAACGCTATGGCTTCTATTTATCGATATAACCCTTAGGATTTAATTCCTTTTAACACTTTTTTCCACAGTTACATTCATATATTATTATTATTATATATTTGTTACGTCATTCGAGTCTATATTTACTGCCTTTTTAGGGTTCCGTACACCACAAGTGTACGCACGGAACCCTATTGGCAAGACTTTGTCGAAAATCGTATCGCCCCCCCCCCCCCCTAGCCGCCAAACTATTTGACTTAGAAAGTTCAAATTTGGCCCACATATGTATTTTCACGTGTAGATGAAAGAAAAATTATAGAGAACATGATTCTAGGGGTTGATCATAGCGTTGTCAAGAAAATAACAAGATTTTTGAGAAATTTTGATATTTTTTGGCTGATAACTTTTGCCATTTCTTTGACAGCGCTATCACCACAACAATCTCAATAATTTTTCTGTAATCTACGTATGATACTTCATTTTTGTACCAAATTTGAACTCTCTAAGTCAAATATTTTGGCAGATAAGAGGGGAATACGGTCATTTTTTCGAAAAAATGCGTTTAATTTGTACCATTCCTGCCCTTTATCTGCCAAATTATTGTACTTAGAGTGCTGAAATTTGGTACACATATGTAGTTTGACGTGTAGATTACAGAAAAACTATAGAAAACCTTGTTGCAGGCTGTTATCATAGTGTTTTTCAGCAAAAAAAACGATTTTTTTTAAAAATGCTAAAAAATGGTCGTATCTCCCCCCCCCCTGAACTTCCAAACTATTAGACTTAAAGAATTCAAATTTGGTACACAAATGTATTTTCACGTATAGATTACAGGAAAATTATAGAGAACATGATTGTATGTGTTGAACATAGCGTTGTCAAGGAAATAACAATATTTTTAAGCATTTTTTTAACATATGGGCCATAATTTAGTGTTATAACTTTGGCAGCGCCATAATCATCACTTTCTCTATAATTTTCCTGTAATCTACACGTAAATCTACATACGTGTACCAAATTTCAGCATCCTAAGTCAAATAGTTTGGAAGATAAGGGGGGGGGGGATACGGTAATTTTTTTAGCAAAAATGCACTAAAAGTGTACAATGCCACCTCCATGTCTGCCAAACTATTGTACTTAGAGTGCTGAAATTTGGTATACATATGTAGTTTGCCATATAGATTACAGAAAAACTGTAGAGAACTTTGTTGCAGATCGTTATCATAGTGTTTTTAAGAAAAAACCAACGATTAAAAAAAAATGCTAAAAAATGACCGTATCCCCCCTCCCATAACTTCTAAACAATTTGACTTAGAGAGTTCAAATTTGGTACACAAATGTATTTTTACGTGTAGATTACAGAAAAATGGTAGAGAACATGATTGTAGAAGTTGATCATAGCGTTGTTAAGGAAATAAAATGATTTTTGAGTATTTTTTATGGATATTTGCTAAAATCTCTGGATTTTTCGTTGACAGCGCAATCACCATCACGTTCTCTGTAATTTTTATGTAATTTACACCTAAAAATACATTCCTGTACAAAATTTGAACTCTCTAAGTAAAATATTTTGGAAGATAGAGGGGAGGGGAGGTGGTCCATTTTGTACAAAAAATTCATTGTATATTATATTATATATAATATGTATAATATATTTATATATTTAATAGTATCAAATATATTAAAAATTATTTTGTTTTGTGTACGGAACCCTCCATCTTAGTGCGAGTGTAACTCGAACTTGCCCGATTTTTTTTTTATATTTCCTTTTTATTTACACTTCAATTTGTTTCTTTCATAATATTACTGTTATTCAACTAATTAACTAAATATTACCTACTTAATAAGAAACATATTTTTATAACAATAAGTTTTATTTTAATAAACGATATATTCATATTTTAGTGATTAATGGTTCTCTTAAACAGGCTTCATTAAAAAAATATTTGTTCAAAAGATTTTCATTGCTTAAACTTTTATATCCATTTACTTCGATTATTTTCTATTAACTTTTAAATAAAATTTCTGATCTTTTCCTATTATTTTAGATAATGAACAATTTATTATAATTAAAAACACTTCTTCAATTTTGTATTTTTAAATTAATTTTTTTATCCTAATTCTTAACTTTGTTTTTTAAATACATTATTTTGACATATTTCATGACATACACTATATACCTTTCTACTTGAAAATTAGCATGATGTAATAAAAATTTGATAAATTAAACCATATACAAACATAATCTTTTTAGAACTTTTATCAATAAGAAATAAATATACTTTTTATTTTCGTATTTCTATTATTGAAATTTATAATTTTTATATTGTTTACTATCATTAATTTTATCTATAGTTATATACACTTCTGTTTTAAAAATAACTTTTTTATATAACAAATAAGATTTTCTAGTTCTAAAGAGGTTGAAAAATAGTTTCAGGAGTTTAGAAAGACGTTTTAATATTTAGCTTCGCAATGTGGCTAAATGTTAAAATCATTGAACTTTGGCAATTTGAACAAAACATACTTCTTCACTAAAAGATTACGAAATATATTAGGGGAGTGGGCCCCAATATGGACATTTCGTATAAAATTTTTGTTTAAGGTGACAGCGCCTTATGCTTTCTGTCATTTTTGTTGTTTGTATAGACGAACATTTTGATGCACATTTGAGGAAAAAAAACCAGTTGGTTTTACTTCTACACATACCACGTAATTTTGTGTCTAAAAAAGTTTTGTAACAGTTTTTTCTCAAGTTGGTAAAGTTATTTAAATTTATGATTTAGAATGAGTACTGAACGTTATAATATTCTTTATTTATCGTATAATAATATTCTAAAATGAGTTTACTAATTCAGTATTCATATATATATATTTACTGGAGATTAAAAAATGGTGTCATGTACCCTAAGATGGACAGGCCTAAAATCTCAATGTATTTTTTTGCATATTTTCGATTTTATACTTTTTTCAATAATTTTTTGAGCCCATTAATTAAAATTTTTTATTTTCCACCATAGAATGTGATTTTATAGTTAGAGAATTTATTATATTGATATTTTTCGATATTTTATTACTTTTTACTGTTAAGCTATTAAATTGAAGTTTTTAGAAATTTTATTTCTTGATAAATTCCGTAAAATGATTAAAACTTAGTTCAAGAATTGTTACACGATGTTAATTTTTTAATTACTACCATTTTCAGAGACTTTTAAGAAGGTGTCCATCTTGGGGCCACTTTTTTTTAGACCGAAAATTTTAACAATTAGCAAAAATTCTTTAAAAAATGTTTATGTTGAAAATAAAATTATATCTCTGTAGCCATAAGTTACCTTATAAATTGTACTTTCAACCGGTATAAAACGTTTTAATATATTTTATTCGGTTTGGATTCTACAGCAATAAATCGATAGGGTGTCCAACTTGGGGCCCTCTCCCCTATAATTTGTTCTTCAACATATATTTCTATACAAGTTATATGTATTTATAAATATTTTCTTGGTAATATACAATGAGTGATTCATCACTTTCATTTCACTCCAAACTTTTTTAAATATATAACACAAGTTTACTTTTCCATTAATGGAGTGTATGTTTTCCTAAGAACATTATTTACTTAAAATAGATCTACTCAAAAATCTCTCAAATCTACTCAAAATAGATAATTGAACAAATCCCATTTTATACTCACATTTTATCTACATTAATGCAAAAGAAATTGTAAAGATTATAACAGATAATTTATCAATAATTTCACTGCAATTCAGTTTAAAACTTTTCAAATTTACAAATAATTATTTTATTTCAATTACATTAAATATAATTTAAAAAATGATAATTTATAACATAGAAACATCAACAAGTTGCATTTACGTATTTTTTCCAGTAAAATAATATTAGGTTTACTCCTCCAATAAATACAGCTTTATTTGTTACATGATTCTTTAAAAAACATATAATTATCTTCTTCTATTCATTAAAATATATTTCACAATACCTGATTTATCAATTTTACAAATAATAATTTAATTTTTATCTCATGAAATATAATTTACAAAATTAACTTTTATAAACGTGTTAACATATCAACACGTTTTAACGTGTTTTTCCAATAAGATAACATTAGGTTTACTCTTCATATAAAAACAGCTTTATTTTTTAAAGGGTTTTGGACATGTTATGTAGACCTCTTATTTCATTGTTTAAAATATATTTAACAAGACTTCATTTCAATTATTATTTACAAATTTAACAAATTTAGAACTAAATCTCAGTCAAATCATTAGTAAATCTCCTCTCAAAAGAATTCAATTTTTCCTCATATTAATTCTTACATTTAACGTTTAAAATTTTACTTCCTAGATAGCCCCCCATTTTCCGGAAGGTACAGAAGTTTCCAAAAGGCTCCCTTAAAATATTATTAATCTTCATTCTTTATTATATTATTTATTTCTATAATTTCACATAACTGTATATTCATGAAAAACTATTTTAAAAAATAACATAATTTAGCGTGCGCTTTTCATCTAGTTTTTCTTAAAAAAATTTAAAAATATGTATTAAATTGAATTTAAATTTTGGATAGGTAAATTTCACGTGGAAACGCCCATATATTATTTCATTCGATGAAATATTTATTAGTATCCTTTCAGAGTTTGCAGCAGTTTTGCTTGTGCTTCCCGGCTAAAAAAACATGAACATGAACAAGTACACGAATGCGTACATGACCACGCACATTAAAGCGTACATGTTCATGTGCATGAACAAGTATGTGTTCATGTACGCGGCATTGAAACATGAACATGTACAAGAACACATGTATGTTCATCTACGTTAATAAGTTCAAAAAACAATACACATGTTCATGTGCATGAACGTATGCATCAACGAGTACACGTTCATGCACACAATTTTTTAAATTACTAAAAAATGTTAAAGAAAGGTAACTATGCCTATCGTATTTCTCCACCCTTGTTCCTGAAAAACAACTGCGCAGCCATATCTCCCATAGAAAACTACTGCGCAACGTTTGAAGTTTTGCAAAATTTTAATCATGTTCGTTTATATGTTCATGTGCACTAACATGTTTGTGTTAATGCAAATGAACATGTATGGAATTGTTGACTTAATGGAGCTCATGAACATGTACATGAACATATACGTGTTCGTGTACATAAACATGTTTCAATACTGCTTACATGAACATGTTTCAATACCGCTTACATGAGCACGTACATGTTCATGCACATGAACATATACGCTTTCATGTACGTGTTCATGTACACGTGTGTGTATGTATGTGTAATACGCATTTAAACTAAAATATTGCATTAATCGCTTAAAATCTGGTTTTCAATTTTAATTATTTTTTATGCATCTTGAAAACGCGATCAGGTAGGATTTCGGTCAAAAATGATCCTTAAAGTATGAAACACATAGAAAAAGATGGCACTAGCACTTTTCTTTGACATTTTTGTTAAACTTGTTGGCCGTTGAGGACCACTATGTGTTTTTATAAACAATAAATATATACAAATAAACAAATAAACTAAAATGAGATTTTTATGATAAAAAAATTATTTATTTTCATATTATGATTAGGTTAAGTAAACTAAATTTTGTTATAAAAAAAAAATTATTTGGTAATTAATTTTTCTTTTTTTATGAACAAATATTATAAACAAATGCATTATTTGTCCATTTATCAGCCCAAAATTGTTGCGCTTTCTGTTAATTTTTATTAATAGTATATTGTATAATATAATAGTATAATAGTATATTGCATTTATTCATATTAAATTTTCACAAATATTCAAGTAAGATTAGTATTTAATTCCTTTGAAAAACATGTTCATTCTATAAGTAAGCAAAAAGATTTACATTTTCATAAAAAAGTCAATAATAGAACATATTTTAAAAAATTCTATTTCCTACATTTAGTTTCAAAATTTTCTTTTCATCAATAAAAAAAATATATAAATTGTTAATAAAAAAGGTGAAATTTATTGCAAAACAATTATCTTAAAAGAAAGTTCAGTTTACATATTCAGGATAACAAAAATGTAAAATAAATTATGAAATTAAAAAATTTACTTTACATTGTCTAATAAAAATTAACAGAAAGCTCAGCAATTTTGGGCTGATAAATGGACAAATAATGCATTTGTTTATAATAATTGTTCATAAAAAAAGAAAAATTAATTACCAAATAATTTTTTTTTTATAACAAAATTTAGTTTACTTAACCTAATCATAATATGAAAATAAATAATTTTTTTATCATAAAAATCTCATTTTAGTTTATTTCTTTATTTGTTTATATTTATTGTTTATAAAAACAAGGTAAATTAATTGTAAAATAAATTTTGATAACAAAATATTTACTTTGAATTTTCCGAAGAAAATTCACCTAATACACAACAATTTTTTAGTAATAATTGGACAAATAATGCATTTGTTTATAAAAATTGTTTACAAAAAAAGAAAAATTAATTAGGAAAAAAATTTTTCTTCATAAAAAAATACAGCTTATGCAACCGAAGCATAATATATATAAAAAAAAAATTAACACAAAAATCTCATTTTAGTTTATTTGTTTATATTTATTGTTTATAAAAAAAGGATAAACTAATTGTAAAATAAGTTTAAAAAAAAATTATACTTTGCATGGTCTAGTGAAAATTAATAGAAAACAAGCCAATTTTAGGCTAAAAAAAAGCTAAATAATGCATTTGTTTATAAAAATTGTTTATAAAAATTGTTTATTAAAAAAGCAAATTTAATTGCAATATAAATTTTTTGTAATTAAAAGTTTTAATTTGAATATTAAAAGAATAATTTCGAAAAAAACAAGTTGTTTTTCTATTCACACATGTCCAAATAGTGAATTTGTTTATATTATTTGTTTACAACAATTTTTTTAAAATCAAACTTTTGTTTTCTTTTTGTACTGTCCTAAGCACTACACACATGAAGTATAAGGCATAGGAAAAATTTTTACGATGAATGATATCAAAAAATGTTAAAAATCACTTTTTTTTTACACTTTGCATTAACATAAATTGTTTATAATGCAAAAATTAAAAAATCGGCTCTCACAGATCTCTGAAGAATTTATTTGTGAACATTTAAAAAAAAAAATTCTGAAATCGGTTAAAAATTGCGCTCAAAAAATCAATTTGAACCCTACTTTACGATTTTTTCCCACTGTGCAGCCCGACTACGCACAGGATCAACATTTCCGTCTGTATAAACCGGAATGAAGTCCGGATACTCAGTTTGCAAAAACTCCGAAAGGGAGAGATTAATGTCACTAGAATGACGCAACTCAGAACCCTTAGAAAATTCAACTCTGATAGGGTGGTGAAGTTCGGTCCATTTATAATCAAAATACGAAGGTTTACTAGTTTTAATGATCTGCGAATTAATATTAGGGCCTTTTCACGTCAGAAATATCAGAGTTGTCAAAGGGTTCATCGATTTTCTTGAAACTTCGTGGCATTATACTGCTAAATGAGAAACTTTTTCCCTTCAAATGATTTTTAAAAAAATTCAAAATTTTAGAAGGTACGCCATTTTGAATATCAACATTAATTTAACAAAATTGTTAATATCTCAAAGTATTATAAAGATATTTTGATGAAACTTACACATGTTTTAGTTAAAACTATGTACTTTTAAATGAAAATAAAGTCAATGAAAAAAAAAAATTTTTCATGTAAAAAAATTAAAAAACCATTTTTAATTCAATTTTTTATTTACTTACTCCTCTCTGACAGAAATTTTATTAATATTTTTAAATTCCTTATGAATTCACCTTTAATTTAAAAAAAAATTGATGGAGACTTTATTAGGTCCCGAGATATTAGACTTTTTGTACAATTTTTTCATGTAAAAAAATTAAAAAACAATTTTTAACTCAATTTTTTATTCACTTTCTCTTCTCTGACAGAAATTTTATTAATATTTTTAAATTCCTTATGAATTTACCTTTAATTTAAAAAAAAATTGATGGAGACTTTATTAGGTCCCGAGATATTAGACTTTTTGTACAATTTTTTCATGTAAAAAAATTAAAAAACAATTTTTAACTCAATTTTTTATTTACTTTCTCTTCTCTGACAGAAATTTTATTAATATTTTTAAATTCCTTATAAATTTACCTTTAATTTAAAAAAATTGATGGAGACTTTATTAGGTCCCGAGATATTAGACTTTTTGTACAACCGCGCGTAGTTGCTTAGCAATGCAGCGCGCCACGCCGCGTTTTGCTGTCGCAACCGCGCGCGGTAGTACAAAAAGTCTAATATCTCGGGACCTAATAAAGTCTCCATCAATTTTTTTTTTAAATTAAAGGTAAATTCATAAGGAATTTAAAAATATTAATAAAATTTCTGTCAGAGAGGAGTAAGTAAATAAAAAATTGAATTAAAAATGGTTTTTTAATTTTTTTACATGAAAAAAATTTTATTTTCATTGACTTTATTTTCATTTAAAAGTACATATTTTTAACTAAAACATGTGTAAGTTTCATCAAAATATCTTTATAATATTTTGAGATATTAACAATTTTGTTAAATTAATGTTGATATTCAATATGGCGTATCTTCTAAAATTTTGAATTTTTTTAAAAATCATTTAAAGGGAAAAAGTTTCTCATATAGCAGTATAATACCACGAAGTTTTAAAAAAATCGATGAACCCTTTGACAACTCTGATATTTCTGACGTGAAAAGGCCCATTACGAACTCTGTCATAGGCCTCAACCAATGCAAACTTCTCAACATACTTAAATCTACTCTTAAGTAATTCAATCCTCTCAGACAAAAACTGAAGTCTAGGAATTAAGGGATTAGATCTCCAGGACAAACTACGCAGTATAAATCTTTTGGAAAGCAAAGATCTTCTAAGCCCAAGGAGGGCTCATTGGCTTCAGACAACAAAATCTCAGAAGGAGTAGAAATCATGCATCCCAGAACAACCCGCAAAGCCAAGCACTGAGTGCGATCTAGAATAGACAAATGAGAGACACAAGCATTTTCAAAGAGCTGAGCTCCTCACTCAAGGTGAGCTCTAACTAAACCTCTGTACACCTTTAAAAGAACTTGAGGATGAGAGCCTCTAGATACTCGAGCCAGAGTTTTAGGTATATTTATGGCTTTATTAGCTCTAGAAGAAATCATTTTTATGTGAGGAAGCCAACTCAACTTCCTGTCCAGCAGAACGCCAAGATAAAGGAGATTCTCTCGTACCGGAGTATCATAACCGAGCAAATCGAGAGACAAATTTAAAAACTTATCCTTCGAACGTGAAAAAACACAAACCTGGGTCTTTGCAGGAGAGATGGCAAGACCAAGATCAGATAACCATGGAATCAAGGATTCGATGGCAAGTCGTCACTGATTCAGAGCCTAACCAATATTATCAAAACGAATATATATCAACACGTCATCAGCATACATGGCAACACGCATTTGTCTTGAGAATCTGTGCAAGATTCTTCTAAAAGCTATGTTTAACAAGAGAGGGGAGAGAACTCCTCCCTGAGGAACTCCCACATAGCATTTCCTAAAATTGGACTTGTCATTCGAAAAAAAAGTTATCGAGAAGAAATCAGAAAAGAAATAAAATTAATAATATTGTAGGGAACCTTCAAAACCCTCAGTTCGTTATAAATGACAGAAGGGAGAAGGTTATTAAAAGCACCCTTGATATCTATTGCAGCCACTAAAGTGCCCTTCCCCTGCAAAAATCCCTGCTGTATATCAGCAACAACCGTAGCCACGCAATCCATCGAAGAACAACCCCTACGGAAACCAAATTGGTTCCTGGGAAACCAACCCTGGGTTTCGGACAAAAATTCGAGTCTCCCATGTATTAATCTCTCAAAGAGTTTACAGAGGGTGGAGGTCAGTGAGATAGGCCTGAATCCCCCTCCCGAAGGTTTAGAGATAAAGATAACTCGTGTCTGACGCCACGAATCTGGAAAAGATGATTCGGAAAAAAATTTATTGTACATTTTTAGAAGAAAATCAAGAGAATCTTGTGAGAGATTTCTAACCATGTGGTAAGTGATCTCATCAAGTCCTGGGGAGGAGTTTTTTTTACATTGAAAAAGAGCCGCTGCAAATTCAGAAGATGAAAAAGGTGCATTTATACAGCAATCCTCAAGAGAACCAGGAGAAATCAAAGGAAGACAGCCCTCTGGAACGTCGGGCCTAACCAAACTCTCCTGAAGAGCCTTGAAAATCTCCGACTCAGGATCATTACAAACATTTGTCTTCAAAGGGGCCTTTCTATTGTTAAAAGCCTTGATGGTATTCCAGACCTCAGAAGGAGTCTTGTCCAAGCCAATAGAATCAGTAAAAGCCAAATATGACTCTGATTTCTTCCTCTTCAGAAATCTCTTAACCATAGAGTTAATAGAAGAATAAAAACATTTATCCCTAATACCCTGAGACCGAATATACGACTTAAGTGCAAACCTACGTAAAGCAACCACATCACTGCACTCTTTATCCCACCACAAGGGCTGAACTCTTGAACATTTACCAGTAGAGGGAAGGGGGTAAAAAGCACCTGAGCTAATCAGAGCAGACCTAACAAATATCAAGAAACCCCGAGTAAACGATAGAGGAATCAGAATTAAGAAATTCGACACTTAAATTCAAAATCTCCGCATCAACGAGATTAGAGTAATGAGCCCAGTTAACCTTATCAACATTCAATCTACAAGAGGAATTCGAGAGTACAATAGCAGGAAAAAACTAATAGAAAAAGTAATAAACAAATGGTCAGAAACAAAAGAATCATTAGTAACTTGAATAGAAGATTTGCTCACCAGCTGATCCGAGACAAGGACCAAATCAAGATTGTTATTTTTACGAGTAGGGTGTTTTATCCGAGTGGGGATGGAGTCATTCAAAGAAGTTAGCCCAACAAAGTCCATAGCCTCAACCAGATGAGACCCTCTGGCAGAATCAAAATTTGGACCCCACCTCCAAGAATGGGCGTTAAAATCACCAGCGACAACAATCGGAGAGTTCCTATCAAGATCATTGAACAAAGATAACCAAGCGTCTTCAGAAATAATAGTCCTAGGGGAAGCATATATAGCCACAAATTGTAGGCGACCACAAGAAGTGGAAACCGATATGCCAACAACATCAAAAAAAGTCGAATAATGACCATTCAAATCTAAAGGAGAGATGCATAAATCCTGGCTAGCCAAAATAGCAACCCCGCCCCTCTTACGAGCAGAATCACGATCCTTTCTATAAGTAAAAAACTTATTGAAAACCCACACTGAGAGAAATCTGATGCAATTATTGTATGAAACATAACCTCGATTAATCATATAAAAGTACTCGTGACAATTTATGCTTGAATCCAAATAAAATTTGCAAGGAATCCAACTTTTCTTAGCACTCAGTTCTGCTTATAAAATTTGCTCGAACGCCAACTAGTTTTTAGGCGGAGTTTATACATCACAAGCTTACCTGCGTGTACACATAAAGGCGCGCAAACGTAAACACAGAAATGTGTGCGTCTTTTATGTATACACGCAGGTTAGCTTGTGTTGTATAAACTCCGCCTGAAAACTAGTTGGCGATCGAGCAAATTTTATAAGCAGAACTGAGTGCTAAGAAAAGTTGGATTCCTTGCAAATTTTATTTGGATTCAAGCATAAATTGTCACGAGTACTTTTATATGCTTAATCGAGGTTATGTTTGATACAATAATTGCATCAGATTTCTCTCAGTGCACCGAGAGTTACTCGAAGATAACCAAGTCTCAGATATAGCTAAAAGGTCAACTTCATGAGTACGCAAAATATCTTCCAATTGGAAGCGCTTGTTAACAACACTGCAAGCATCCCATAAACGAAATCTAAGAGTAGAATTTCCAAACATGTTATTAAAGGTATAAAAGAAAAAAAGAGCAAATAAACAAAAAACAAAAGTAAAAAAAAAGAAAAAGCAGGGTAAAACATCTGCTCATAAACAAAAACAGAAATGCAAAAAAGAAAAAATAAAAGTAAGATAGATCCGAAAAAAAACAGAAATGAGGTAAAAAGAAAAGAAAAATACCTTATGTGCTCTGGGGAAACAAATTAAAAAATTAATTTGAAGCCACACATAGTTGACAAGATAAGGGTTAAACATTTTCATTCGACAGAGTATCAGATACTCGAGAGCCCTTAGGATATTCCGATAGCGACGAAATTGATTTATTCAAAATCATCAGACCTCTAATAGCAGCAGCTGTATCAGGATCAGTAGTAGACAGATCCATACCTTCAGGCAAAACCAGATTATTCAGGTCCGAACGAAGATCATCACGATTCTTAAGAGATTCCAAAATTTGGTTAACAGGAGTATTAGCGTCCCAAATCGGGGTAGAAGATCTAATAGCTGAAACTCAATCAGGAATACTCTGGCCTTCAGAAGCCAAAATAGGAATATCCCGTGTTCCCAAGCCGTCTTGAGTACCCTGATCAATGTTACCCTCCGCAGAATTACTCACAGAAACTTGAGGAGACTTAGATAAGGAAGACGAATCCTCCAACACAAGATCTAGGAAGTTAAGTTTAGTTTTTTCCAAAAAAAAGAGCATCATTACCATCCAGATTACGCAAAACCTTAATCTTAAAAATTTCAAACTCTCTTTTAAAAACAGGGCAGTCCGAAGAAGAGGCAATGTGACAACCTTTACAGTTAGCACATTAACTACGTTGAATAAGATTATGGCAATGCATCGAGAAGTGTCTCTCAGCACAAAATTCACATTTCGGGTGTGTCGAATTGCATTGAATTTCAGAATGTCCAAATTTCTGACATTTCAGACATCTGAAAGGTCTGGGAATAATAGCTAAGGAGGCACTATCCAAATTCACATTTCGGGTGTGTCGAATTGCATTGAATTTCAGAATGTCCAAATTTCTGACATTTCAGACATCTGAAAGGTCTGGGAATTATAGCTAAGGAGGCACTATCCAAGCTTTGAATTAACCACGTTTTCTTATAATAATTTCTGGGATATAGATTTTATATGAGCCCATAGTTCTAGCACGAGAATCAAGCATGGAATTGGCATCTATCCATTTTTCCCCAAAAACTTTAACCAAATTTTTACCCTTCCTTTTATTGGTACGGGGTCCAGAAGCCAAAGAATCGATCAGATCAGCGACACTAATTGTGTCCAACTTACCAAGATTCTGATTCTTTTTAGAGCTCTCGATATTCACGATAAAAGGAGGAAGAGAAGCCGAAGAATACCTAGCAGAATCATCCGAAAAATTGGGCTTACGTCAAAAAATGTCAGAGTTGGAAGAGGTCAGAGAAGACTCAATTCCATTATCATTGATAGTCGGCTGAACATCAAGATTTTCAGCAACTATCTGGTTAGAATAAGAAGCCACAGATTCAGTTGGTTTAGATGCCTTAGAAGTTGATTGAGAGGATCTAGGTATTTTAGTCCTTTGACCTTTAGGAGTCAGACGAGGAGGCAATTTCTTCAATAACTCAGAGTTAGAATTAGAATTAGAATCGGAAACAGGAGGACCCTGGTTAATCTTTTTCGGGGCGTTAAATATCGAAGAAGAGGCCGAATTATTCAAAGACTGCACACCAGAACCAGCAGGAGAGATTGTTTTCCTCTTCGAATTATCGTTGCCCTGTTCGTCTCTCTAGAATCCCAAAAAGTCCGACTCCGGCATAGTACCTAAAAAGACAGAACTATTATACAAAAAAGCAAACTCAAGATTTATGCAGTAGTATAAAATTCAAAGATTCATCGGCATGGCAAGCCGATCTTAGTTACTCCTCGCAATCAGCCTCAACATCAACAGTCTCCCCTACTACCAGAGTCTCTCCCACCAAGTGCCTCCTCACAGCAGCAGCAGTAGATACGAGCTCACACACTTTCCAGCCTTCTAAGTATCTTATGAACTCTGGTTTTACATTTTATTACCAGAATGTTAGAGGTATGCGCTCTAAATTATTCAAATTGCGTACGATTCTTCCCCTGCTATCTTATGTCATTTTTGTTCTAACCGAAACATGGCTCAATTCAAGTATTCACAGCTCAGAACTCGGTTTTTTTAATTGCGATATTGTTAGATCTGACAGAAGCATTTTGACGGATTCTAATGTGGTAAAGGGCGGAGGTGGAGTTCTTATCGCTACTAATAGGTTTCTAAATGCTACGCGTATATGTACAACCAACTACTCCTTCGAGCATGTTTTCGTAACTTTTAATTTTCGTTCAGTTAATTTTGTGGTTGGTTCTTTCTATTTACCGCCTAATAGTAATTTGCAAACTTATTCGGGATTTTGTATTGTCATTGAAACAATTTACCTAAAATATCCATCATCGAAAATAATTATTTTCGGTGATTTCAATCTGCCTTTTATCTCTTGGAATAAAGATATTATTAATTCTTCCTGTTCTTGTGCTTCTGGAGCTTCTCGTCAGCAACAATTGATAACGAACATTATATCTGATGCTGTAGAATATTTGAATTTTAAACTAATTAATTTTTTTGTAAATCACATGGGAAGAATCTTGGACTTAGTTTTTATTAATTTTGCGAATTTTATTTTAAAATTATCAACGGACACACTATTACCAGCAGATGATTATCATCCACCGCTATCTTTTGAATACATTTTTAATGACGTCAATTGTGGGTTTGATATGATCAATGTTGCGCAGCGCTCTAACTATGATTTTAATAGAGCAGATTTTGGTGCTATTAATGCTTTTTTATTATCTATTGATTGGGACTTTGTGTTACTTGATAGGGATGTTGACGATGCACTCATATTTTTTATGATTATCTATTGTTAGCAATTAACTCTTTTGTCCCAGTTAGATTCTACCATCATTCAAAATTTCCACCTTGGTTTACAAGGGAATTGATAGATTGTGTAAGAGATAAAAAAATAAAACATTTAAAATTTAAAATTAATAGCACTCAATTAAATTACGACATTTTTGCAACAGGCAGATCAAAATGTAAAGCACTATCGATTAAGTGTTACAAGCAGCATCTACGCCGGGTGGAGTCCACTTTGACATCGAATCCGAAATATTTCTGGTCATACGTAAATAAAAAGAGTAAGAAAAATCCTATTCCCTCATCTTTGTCTTTGAATGATTTAACGTCATCTACTAATTCTGAGTCTGCGCAGCTTTTCGCGACGCATTTTAGTTCTGTGTTTGACACAGCTACATACGCAAATTATAATATTGATCTTTCTCAAAATATGGTTGACTTAGACAGTTTCACAATTACGCATAATGACGTTAAAAATAAAATTCTTCAACTGAATGTCAACACTGGGGCGGGTCATGATGGGATTCCACTCAGGGTTCCAATTTGGGCCCTTTATTATTTGTTTTGTACATAAATGACATAAAGACTGTTATACAATATTGTTATTTTTTGTTATACGCAGACGATTTCAAAATATATTATATTATTAAAAATATGTATGACTGCTTAAAAATACAGTCAGACTTAAATAGAATTTCTGAATGGTGTTCACGCAATGGTCTAATGTTTAATATCACTAAATGCAAAGTAATGACTTATACTAGAAAAAAATCATCTCTTCGTTGTGATTATGCGATACATGGTGCCATCGTGGAGCGTGTGGATGTTGTCAGGGACCTTGGAGTTATTTTTCGTGACGATTTAAATTTTGGGGATCACATTTCGGCAACTGTAAGTAAAGCTCTCCGGGCTCTAGGTTTTATAAAACGAAACTCTTCGGGTTTTAAGAACTTGGCAACTCTTAGAATTCTTTATTTTTCCTTCATCCGTTCGACTCTGGAGTTTGGTTCTGTGATATGGTCTCCATACTACAGTCTCCATACTCTAAGACTCGAACGTGTGCAAAATCGTTTTCTTCGTTTTGCTGCGTTTCAATTGAATATAGATTTTGACTTTTTTGAACACGATTATTCTGATTTGAGACGCTGACTCGATATACCTAGCATACAATCAAGACTACTATTTGCCGATTTGTTATTCTTTTTTAAGATTATTCATGGTTATATAAATTCACCTACTTTATTACAATCTATTAATTTTAATGCACCTCAGAGATCCCTGTGCAGCGTCCTCCCGTTCCGCGAATCATTCCATAAAACGAAGAATTGTTTTTCATACTGGCGGTGCAACTTGAATTTATTATAATACTGTAAAAATTATAGTTGGTCTACTTTCTATCTACTTATGTAATGGATGTATCATCCGTATATTGATTGAATAAATAAATAAATAAATAAATAAATAAATAAAATTAATTGATCGCTTAAGCGTAATCCAAGCAAAATAAGCCAAATCAGAAAAGAAGCAAATTAAAGTCAATTTTTTTTTCTTTTTTTTTCCTTTTTCCTTTTTCTTTTTTAGCGTAAGAAAAAAAAAGGCAAGTTAAATCATTCCCCAGAACAAATAATTTTTAGTAAAAAGTAGCAAACATGACGCAAATTCAAACAAATCAAATTTAAAAAAAAAGGAAGTGAAATAAAATAAAACAAATAACCACTCAGTATAACAAGAGCAAGAAACAAATTCAAATTAAATTTCCTCAATTTAAGAACCGCATTTAAAAGCAAACAAAAATTCCAGATTAAGCTAGGAAGGACAAGGTAAAAGAACCAAAAATAGATTGGATATAAGAAGATAGGAACACAACTTAATTTGATGATATCATATTTCCAGAAAAACAAATTTGACCTTGATAAAAGCCGACAGCATTCAGGCAGTGGTGCTCAACCCATCCAATCAAGTCAGGCAGCGAGATAAATTATGTAAAAGTCAAAGATTACCTTCATTTATAGAAAAGATATAAGACGTGAATTCTGTGGCTGAAAGGTAAAACAGCACAAGCTGTTTCATGGTTTCGAGTAAAACGTGTTTTTGTTTTTTTTCTGATTTCTGTAAAATTGAAAAATAAACAAATAGTTTTGGTGTTTGATATTTAATCCTGTTTTCTAATGTAGTTTTTTAGATCTGTTTAACAAATTTAATGAAATTTAAACGTTTTAGAGTATAACATCAATTATTTTTCTCGATTTTAATGTATTTATGCGATTAGGTTTTTTAATATTTTCTATGTAAATAAATATTTTAATCAATTTACAATTATGGAACTTTAAAAAGTATATCTACATATATAGAAATCTGATGTTATTTCAAATTTGATAAAATGGGAGTTGTGCTGTTTTACCTTTCAGCCACAGCATTATATGTCCTATATCCAATTAATCCTTCCTTCAACAATCCTCCTTCCAAAAAATTCAAACAAGCATTCACCGGGTTTAGGATTGCCACGTGTTCCATACCCACTGTGCCTGAACCAAAAAAATATCTGACAAAAATGGATCCGAAATCTGGTTGTTGGGGATGTTTCTGCATCATATCAGAAGTTGACATCCGTTAAGATCAAAATCCTAGCTGCTCCTTTTTTCGAGATATCAGTATTTCCGTTTATTGAATTTGACGAATTTTTGAAAAACATTTAATTTGGAACTTTGTAGGTACATGTAGGCAAACTAATTATACAAAGAATATCTTAAACATTTTTTATACGTAAACACAGGTTAAGACCTTTAAAATAAGACCAAAATGAAGAAAATTAGTTAATATTTGTCAAAGATATGGGGTTTTTTTGTATACCAAACTCACAGTAATATATTGTGTGTGATAAAAATATTCTGCTGTGGTTTTATTTTAATACACTTCCAAAAGATTATTTCAATTTGATTTAATATAAACTAAAATGTGTTGTAGCTTAATTCAATTCAAAATAATTTTCTGTCAAAATCATTATGAAAAACATTCACCTTGTATCAAAACATGTCTCATCCTACGAATAAGTGTTCTCATCAGGAGAATAGAAAGAAAAAATGTATGCACCTTGTGTGAATAAAATCGTCTCCGGAAAAAAAGGCAGAGAAATTTATTGTTTCGATTTAAAGTTTCAAATTAATTCTTCAATTTAAAAGATTTTCATTGTATTGTTTGCAAATCTTATGAATTTTATTCGTTATCAGTTGTAAATTTTTTGTATTTGAACTTATTTATTTTTCTAAATAAAATATATAATAATAATAAAATAATATGTGATATTGGTTTGAATGGGCTACTGACTTGGTCCATTGTGAATTTTTGAAACTTTAGAGCGCTATGAAATTAATTCAACCAAATGTGGAAAATATAAATTCCAACTCATGCGAGCAGTTATCGAATTTTTATTTTGTCTTTTTTAAGTGAGTTGTATTGTACTGATTATAGTTGATGTAAATATATATTTAAATATTATTTCGTTTCACAGTTTTAAAACTATTGTTCTGTTTGACAATGATTTAACTTGTTTTTTGGTATGCTAAGTTATAAATATTATTCTTGACAAATGCAATAAAAAATCCTATTATATCGTAGTTTTTCAATAAAATAAAAATAATTTCTGTGCAAAAAAAAGTATTACAATATGACAAATATATTTATAAGAAATACAAACGTTTTGGAAATATTACTTGAAATATCAAAAAAGTTAAAAACCAACTCCTAATTGAGCTCGGTATACAAAAAACCCCATATCTTTGAAAAATATTAAACAATTTTCTTCATTTAGGTCTTATTTTAAAGGTATTAACATATATTTACATATAAAAAAATGTTTTAGATAATTTTTGTATAATTAGTTTACCTACATGTAGTTATAAAGTTTCAAACTTAATGTTTTTCAAAAATTCGCAAAATTCATTAAACGGAAATACTGATATCTGTAAAAAAGGAGCAGCTAGGATTTTGTTCTCAATGTATTTTCACTTCTGATATGATGCAGAAAAATCCCCAACAACCAGATTTTGGATCCATTTTTGTCAGATTTTTTTTAGGTTCAGACACAGTGTGCATAAAGATGGCGAACCAAGAGAAAGAGTTCCAACGACGAAATAAAATAAGTCGTAAAAATCACAGTAGTCTTTAACTATTATATACTGAGAAAGTAAAAAAAGATTTGAGGAAGTAATCCCCAAACGCAAAAAACTCAAAATCAGCACAAAATTCACAAAATCACTATGTAGAGAGGAGGCAGAAATACATCTGCTCACCTCAAACGACCAAACAATTCTCCATATTATAATATATTTTCTTCACTCATGCACAAAAACTCACGTTTCTGCGGGTTGTAAAGATCCTGATAATTTTTCTTATTATTTATATGGATATATATATGGGTCATTCCATGTGAAAAGGCAAATGACTTTGTCCACTCGTGGTTTTAAGCTATTGCAAAGCAATATAGCTTAAAATTTAGCATTTTTTATGTGCAATCGAATGCCGAGTGGCTCATTTTGACATTTTCAAAATGGCGGCCACCACAGACACATAAGTGCCACAATTTAAAAACTTGCGTCTTTAAAACTTTAAAATATCTTACATCTTGTGACTAAAAAAATTTAGAACCTCTAATTTAAATGTTTTTAAGGTCGCTAAATACGAATCCAATGACAGAAATTCAAAATTCAAAATGGCGGATCCAATATGGCGGATACATTTTTCAAAATTTAATACATTCAATTGAATTCTGCTGAAACATGGTACTTGGGATTTTTTGGGGTCGCTGATTATGAATCCAATGTCAGAATTTAAAAATTCAAAATGGCGGATCCAATATGGCAGACATTTTTTTTTTAAATTACTGAATTCAGCTGAAAATTGTTACTCGGGGGTTTTTGGGGTCTCTGAATAAGAATTCAATTTCAAAATTTAAAAATTCAAAATGGCTGATCCAGTATGGCGGACATTTTTTTTTTAAATTACTGAAATCTGATGAAAATTGTTACACGGGGGTTTTTGGGGTCGCTGAATGCGAATCCAATGTCAAAATTTAAAAATTCAAAATGGCGGATTCAATATGGCGGATACATTTTTCAAAATTTAATACATTTAACTGAATTCAGCTGAAACATGGTACTTGGGGGTTTTTGGGGTTGCTGAATACAAATCTAATGTCAGAATTTAAAAATACAAAATGGCAGATCCAATATAGCTGAAATTTTTTTAAAAAAATTACTGAAATCAGCTGAATATTGTTACTAGTAGGTTCTTGAAGTCACTAATTACGCATATGTTGGTAAAATTTTAAAAAGTAGTAAATGTGAACTGAATAAGTCGGAAATAAATCTACTAAAATAACTAAATGACGGGCTTAAAAAAATTTTTTTTATCAAAGAGAAGTCCTGAAAAGGACTGATTGTAATTTATTTTCTATTTATTTATATTTAAAAAAGCACACTCTTCAGCATTGGAATATTCTTTTATTTCTAATGTCGTATCTGACACTGGAATATAACCGTGGTTTTTTGTATTTTTGGAACTGCCGGTGCATTCTTGAAACGTGAATTTAATCGTTTCTTAATTGCTTCATGAATTTTCCGCTATATTGGATCCGACATTTTGTATTTTTTAATTCTAGCCTTGGATTCGTATTCAGCGACCCCAAAAAACCCCAAGTAACAATTTTGAGCTGAATTCAATAATTATTTTAACAATGTCAGCCATAGTGGATCCGCCATTTTTAATTTTTAAATTCTGACATTGGATTCGTATTCAACGACCCCAAAAAACCCCGAGTAACAATTTTTAGCTGAATTCAATAATTTTTTTAAAAAATGTCCGCCATATTGAATTTTTAAATTCTGACATTGGATTCGTATTCAGCGACCCCAAAAACCCTCGAGTAACAATTTTCAGCTGAATTCAGTAATTTTTTTAAAAATGTCCGCCATATTGGATCCGCCATTTTGAATTTTTAAATTCTGACATTGGATTCCTATTCTGCGACCCCAAAAACCCTTGAGTAACAATTTTTAGCTGAATTCAGTAATTTAAAAAAAATATATCCGCCATATTGGATCCGCCATTTTGAACTTTTAAATTCTGACATTGGATTTGTATTCAGTGACCCCAAAAACCCCCGAGTAACATGTTTCAGCTGAATTCAGTTGAATGTATTAAACTTTGAAAAATGTATCCGCCATATTGGATCCGCCATTTTGAATTTTTAAATTCTGTCATTGGATTCGTATTTAGCGACCTCAAAAACATTTAAATTAGAGGTTCTAAATTTTTTTAGTTACAAGATGTAAGATATTTTAAAGTTTTAAAGACGCAAGTTTTTAAATTGTGGCACTTATGTGTCTGTGGTGGCCGCCATTTTGAAAATGTCAAAATGAGCCACTCGGCATTCGATTGCACATAAAAAATGCTAAATTTTAAGCTATATTGCTTTGCAATAGCTTAAAACCACGAGTGGACAAAGTCATTTGTCTTTTCACATGGAATGACCCATATATATATTTTTTTTTTTTATTTAAATTTGCTAAGAATGATAATTATAATTTATTATTAGATCGAACAATTTGTCAAGATTAAGCAATTAAAAATAAGAAATAATTTGGTCAAATATTACATAAATTCTGAAGTCACAATTTATTTATTTATAAAAATTATACTTTTAACAATAATATTTTCTTTACTCGTCTCTTTAATATAATCGAATTAATCCTACAAATATTCGATTTGGCACGATTCGTCACTCTAACATAATTTGACTTAGAGGTCAGTATAAAAAAATTAGTCATTCATACCAAAGTAGTACATCTTTTTCCGCTCTCGGTGGAAATGTGAGCGAACAGCTTCAAAATTTGATGTTGCTCAAGAGGGTAAACTTCTGATGGTGTAGGAATGAAAATGAGGTTTGATGATCAATCCAAAAACTTGCTGATATGATCCTCTTTTCAAACTATCAATATTCCCCGATTAAGATTTCCAAACAAATCCTGTCGATTGGTCTTCGAGCAATTTCAATTAATAACAGCCCGTTAAAATGTGCCACTCTATATATTAAAGTAGAGTATTAAATAAAATAGTGATTTTACGATAAAGTTCTAATTAAATACAATGCATTAATAACATTAATATTAAATGATTTTCACTTTAAACAAAATTTGATAAAGTCAAATGAAAGTTAATAAAATTAAATAATAATTATTAAATTTAAAGAAAATATAATTAACACATTATTCTTATTTACCTGAAATTTCCAAGTATGGCACTTTTTTTATAAATTGATTATTTTTTGTAATAAACTTATATTTGAAATATTTATTTATAATTTATAATTGTACGCAATATTATACAATGTACTAGTGTATCAATTACGTATGATTTGTACAACAATTCAAAGGAAACTGAAGCTTTCCAAATCCCAATCGACAATCTCAATCTTTTTCCCCCATCAATTAAAATATTTAGGCGAAAACGCCCGAATCAAACATTTCAAATATCTATTACCTATACACAATCTAGCAAGCCATTAGAATCACCAAAAATCACTACAGGGTGAAGGATGGTTGAAGTCAAAGTTTTAAGGTGAGATGACGTCAGAAGGGAAAAAAGACTCAGGGCAGTGAAAAAAGCGCAGTTCGCGTCTGCGCATCATCTTTTTTTCACTGGCCTGAATCTTTTTTCCCTTCTGACGTCGCTTCATCTCACCTCAAAACTTTGACTTCAACCATGCTTCACTTGCACAAACGTGAGTTTTGGGCATTTGTGAAAGAAAATAACGTATGAACCGCGAGTGGACCTAGTTTATTGACTCACACAATGTTCTCGTCAGAAAACTCGGATTTTCCACCCTTGGTGCATAATATACTATTGTACTTACGTAGACAAATATCACATCTTTTCTTTAAAAAACTATTAACAAATTTTTAATTTGGTAGAACATTCATGATACAACAGGGTGTCTAATAACCGGGAAATAACCGGGAATTTAAATTAACCGGGAAAAACCGGGAATTTTCTGTCAAACCGGGAATTTTCTTTCTGGGCTAATAAATTTGACTAATATATCAATTTGTTTTATGAATAAAGATGGTAACTTTATGCATTTTGAACCAATCTGATTATGCGTTTAAAGTTTGTGTAATTATGCGACAATTATGCAATTGAAAAATAAAAAATATTCATTAAAAATTAAAACATAATATGTGACCTGGTAAGCTAAAAGGAACCTTAGGTCAAAAAAATCGATTTTCACTTTTTCGGTGATTCTTATAGAAAAAGATATGCTCTTTTCAACGCAATAAACCCCACACCTCTATCTTCATTAGTTTTTTTTACAAATGCGCTTCAAAGGTAAAGGTAATTGGCTAAGAAAACGTAAAGAAACATCAGTACAAAAGAAATGTATAAGATTTAATCGAATTTGCTTAAACCTTGTTACTTGAAGGTTTTCGGGATCGCTGATTACAAATCTAACATCAGATTTTCAAAATTCAAAATGGCGGATCCAATATAGCGTCCATTAAAATTAAAAAGTTGTTGATTTTTTCAAGAAACTTAGTATATGGGGGTTTTTGGGGACACTTATTACAAATATAACATCAGATTTCCAAAATTCGCAATGGCGTATCCAATATGGCGGACGTAAAAACTAAAAAGTTGTTGATTTTTTATGAAACTTAGCACATAGAGGTTTTAGCGGACTCTAAATCCAAATCTGACATAAGATTTCCAAAATTCAAAATCGCGGATCCAATATGGGGGTTTTTGGGGATGGTGATTACAAATATGACATCAGATTTCCAAAATTTAAATTGGCGGATCCAATATAGCGGACATTAAAACAAAAAATTTGTCGATTGTTTACCGTACTTTGTATATGGGAATTCTTGAGGTCTCTGATTATAAGTCTGGAATTAAATGTTTAAAATTCATACTATCATACTCATCATCTAATTCGAGAAAACAAATATTCAAAAAAAAGAAAAATTCTGCCATATGAAATTCGACCTATCTAACATTCTAGATAGTCAACTTAAGGGACCATTACAACGTCTCTATTTATATATTTTAGAATATATGTTGAAATCATCAAGAATATAAATAGGTTTTGATCAATAGATTTTAAATTCTTCTTTCAAATATATATACAGTCGCCTCTCAATAAATTGAACTCTTGATAAACTGAATTTCTCGTTAAATTGAAGAAACAGTCCAATGCCTTGAAAAACTCTTGGTAAATTGAAATAAAACAATGGTTTTATGAACTCTAGATAATTAAAAGTATCTTTTGGTCAATTTCTTCACTCACTCTCTATAAATTGAATTCTGACAGACCAAGCTCTCAATAATTTGAACTTTTCTTGCGAAGCAAACTTTCATATTTACGTTCAAAATATTCTCTTCCTTATAATGGTTATTGTATTGTTTCATTTGTCAATGTTACGAAAATATTACATCTCGTATTACATTTTTTATCGAATTTGCTACTAAATTATTAAGTTTACAAATAAATATAGAAGTTTCGGTTCACATTGCATTTGAATATTAAAACGCCAGCTTGCAGCTTCTAAAACTTTAAGGTTCTACAAACACTTAATAAATTTTAGACCATTATCAGACAGAGGCATATAAATAATTAAATATTTTTACAACTTACGTGAAAAGCATTATTAATTTTCTCTTTTTTAAAACGTAAATAAAAATATTATTATAAATATTTTAAGATTTTTTTCAAAGAACATAATAAACGAAACAGGGGCGAATCGAGACAATTTTTTGGAGATGGTTAAATATGAGATAGAAAGAGATAGCACTATAGTTGTCTCTAGTGTAAAACACGCGATAAATAAAACTCTCGGTAATTTGAACTGATTTTATGGACCCTTGAAGTTCAATTTATCGAGAGGCGACTGTATATATTTTTTGTTTTGCGTAGGATGTGAAAACCTGCCTTCAGGTACCCTGTAGGCCGTACTACAGGGTTATGCGGGGGTGGCGATGTTCTGCCGACCCATTAAAAACACACCCTTATTTGGAAACCTTAAGACCACTCCCGGCTAGCATTTTCCGCACGTATCGCCATCGGGAGTGGTCTTATATATCCCCTACTCTGTCGTAGGGGTATTAAATAAGTTTTTAGACGTTTTATAACATTTGAAATTTTTTTATCACAATTATTCTTTTATTATCTCCAATAAGTCATCAATGCATTAATCAAAACATATTTTCTGACTTGGAAAGAACAACAGGATTAACTGCACAGTCTACACCTTTTGGCTCCACTACTTCTGCAATTGGAACTTCCGGATTTGGAAACTTAAATTTTACATTTGGGAGTAGTCAATCGCCTGTTGCACAAACTTCTAGTTCAACATTAGGAACAATTACTAATACTTCTGGATTAAATTTATTTCAAACCCCAGCAACAATAACCCAAAATTCAGGATCAACATTTGGAACGTCATTAGCATCAAGTAATTCGGTATTTGGAACACCCGTTAATACTAGTGGTTTAACATTTGGAACAACTTCTGCATCAGGAAATTCATCTTTTGGAGCACCTATAACAACTTCAACTAATTTAACGTTTGGAACAAGTGGAAACATTAGTATGAACATAATTTTAATACTTTTAAATTTACTACATGTAATTATTTGGCTTATTTTTTATACTTATATCTTAAAGTGAGGAGGTGTTAAATTTGTACGAATTTAAATTTCTTATAATTTCCACATTTCTCGACGTTTTGAGACTTTCTGTTTCTGAAAAAAGTAGGTTAAATGAAAGCCGGTCTGATTGTCTCTCACAATCAGATTTTTTTTTTTTTAGAAAAATAAAAATGTAACTAGGGTAATTCCGGGAGAGTTGGAACGCCGGGAGGGATGGTATCTCGGAAAATTAATCATCAAATAAAATTTTAATTACATACGTAAGAGTCAAACAGTCCACAAACAAAATATAAAATGGTAATTTCTTGCTAGAAAAATTAAAAATAAAATTATGTTTCATTGTTTGTAAAATCGACGTTCGCGAGAATATGTAATTATGAAAGATTTGAAGATTTTTGCAGAAAAAAATGTTTTAAAATAACATAAAGAAGTGTATTTTATTTATTATTTGGCTTCGACTACTAAATTTTCTGTCATAAAGGAATTTACAGAAAATAGAAACACCGTGTTCCATCTCACCAGAATAATTTCATCTCTCCCGGTTTTAAAAAAGGAGTTCCATCTCTCCCCGACTTACCCTATATAGTTATGTTGTAGACTACCTTCTGAAGGTGTCCTATAAGATAGCCGACAGAAAAAATTTTTTGTCTGAGTTATAGAAACTCAAAGTTCATCATAGTTTGTTTATTTAGAATTTTGATTTTTTGCTGCATAATTTTTTTTTCTTTTTTTAGATATTTAGAATAGGGGAGACCGGGGTAAATTCGGTCACTAGCTATTTGACACTATGAAATCAACTTAAAAAGAATATTTTTAAATAGAAAATTGTCAAGACAATTCTCCAAACTACCCTTCATTCCAGGGTGCCCACCAGTCAGGGAAAACAGGGAAAATCAGGGAATTGAAAAAAAATTCAAAAAGTCAGGGAATTTGAAAAGGACAAGGTATATTTAATTTTTTTTAATGAAAAGTTACGGTGTTTTTGTTAACACTTGATACTAAAAATTGCAAAACACGATGCGTTTCACCTCCATGTAATGGAATTTTAATTTAGTTTTTTTAAAAAACTTATTTTGCTTCTTTGTCTACAATGTATTAGTAGGAATTCAACGATCAACCATATTTCCTCCACCGAACATGAACTGCTTTATAGATCTTATTATCTCGGTGGAAAAGTTCAAAAATAGAAATTAACAAGGATATGATTTTTAAGCAAGGAGCTGAACAAGAATAACGGCATTGAAAAGGATTAAAACATTTCATTGCGTTTTAGTCGAGGTTTTGGTTTTGTTTTTGGGGGAATGCATTTGAATACCTAGAAACGCATTAATTGGCATTAAAATTAGCTAAACGATTTTACCTAACCTTAAAATATCACTCGCAGTTTCACGAATATCAAGTGTTGAATCGAACAGATGTATAGCTAAAACACAAAACTGCATGGCAGTTCCCAAATCAGCAATAAAATATGGCCGATCTACCCATAATTATCGCAGTTCCACGGAAATATTTTTTTCAGTGTTCAATAGGGTTATAAAAATTATAAAAATTTATTTGTGTTTTAAAAAAAATATTTTTATTTATGCAGATTTATATTTCTAATTATAAAATTTAATGGTATTGAAATTGGGAAAATTGGACACTATATTAAAAAGAACTTCAACTTTTTGATCCATAAAAAATTAATTGTCATTCGTCTTTCCAACATTTCTTTCCCGGAAATAGTATTAAACGTCATTACAATTACTTTGCTCAAAGAAAACATAAAATATCATCCTTCTTTTTTTAAATTATCTTCTGCAGAAGGAAGTAAAAGACACAGAAATTAGTAGGTCAGTAAAAAGGATGAAATAGCATTTGTTTTTTCAATCTATTCTCCTTGAAAAGGTATTGAAAGGCATTAAACTTTACATTCCCACGAACAGTATTGAATGTCATTGACTTCATTCGATACTTTATCTCTATTATGGCATTAAATGACATTCCAATTTTTTAGAATATTTTTGAGGATTGAAAGGGATTAAAAGAAGTTGAGTTATAATCTGCTGAGGGCATTAAATGGAATTCAAGACAAAACAGAAATTCAATGGCATTTAAATGCAATCAGACGTGGGTTTTTTCAATGCCAAACAATGCCTTTTAATCTCCAGCTTCTTACCTGGAAATGACAGCAATTGTAAAAAAGACCTATTGAAGAAAAAACGAAAGAATAGCGAAAAATTGAAAATTTCCAAAAGACATTGTAGATGAACAAATCCAAAATATTAATACCCAATTTTATTTTTTTTATTGAATTTAATTTTTGTACTTGATTGCAAAATAACACTTATAGAAAGTCAGGGAAAATAATTTTTTTGGTCAGGGAAAGTCAGGGAAAGTCAGGGTATTCAGGTAGTTAGTATTTACGATCTTTGATCGTAAATACTTTATTGTCAAGAAAACATCAAATTTTTTTTGGTCAAACGATCATTTAATCAATAAATTGAGAGTCATACACGACTTATAAATACATAAACGACGTTTCGGCCTCATATGATAGTTCGGGAGCCACGGACAAATTTGACCTTCTCATTTCATACCGGCTGAAAATTTGATAACTGCTTACTGAGTATGTGCAAAGAACAGAAACATAAGTCTGGCAGCTAGTTAGCGGTACAGTGGGTGGCAGTAGAGGGGTAAAGTACTCCAAAAAACGGGTTTTCCAATATCATTTCATACCGGTTAAATCCTTATATTAACCCAAGTTTACATTCATACAAATGTAAAAATGCCAGTCTGGCAATCCCTGGCCGGTAAAAAACCTGGTCTGGCAAAGGGTTAAAAAGGTGAAAAAATCGAGTTTCTCAATATCATTTCATACCGATTAAAACCTTAAGGAAGTTCTATCGTATCACAATACTAGTCAAAACAGAGACCATTATTTTGAGGCTAGGTTTAAATTTAATTTTACTAATATATAATTAAATAATTGTATTTATTAACTTTTTTAACTTTATTTACTTTTTAAACATGACTATTTTTCATGTGCGATCAAAATCAACATTTTAAAATGTCAGAATGTCTGAACTGTATCGTGTAAAACGTGAAATATTTTTACAAATTAATTTATTGCAACTCTCACAAGAACCCATTGTCCTTCTTCAAATACAATATCGGCTCATTAGATATCTGTGTTTAACTATACAAACTTTGATCACTATCTGGTCATTTAATAATTTTTAGTACGAAAATATATGTGATAGAGTAATGAATTCTCATAAGAATCAATGTTAAACAGGTTAAACAGTGAAAAAATATATCGGTCATAACTTTTTTCCCAAGAACCTACAGGTCTCAAAAATTTAACTACAAAATTTTAGAAACTTTATCTATCAGTACACCAAGTTTTATCAAAATATGTTTGATTATTCGATTTACGGTAGAACTTCCTTAATTAAATGAAAGTTTACATTCGTACGAATGTAAAAATACCAGTCTGGCAGTCCTGAGCCGGTACAAACTTGGTCTGGCAGCAGTCTAAAAATGTGCAGCCCCCTGGCGCTACCCACGTCATTAATTTAGTAAATATCAATTTTCCAAAAAAATGGTAAAAACAAAAATTGTAGGAAATAAGTTTCTCTATTACTTTTGTGTAAAATTTTTTTTTTCTATTTACCCACATTTTTGAGTTATAATAATTTAACGTAAAAAAAATGGGAATTTTAATCAGTTTTACAAAATTCGCCACTTCTAGTGATACTTTAGATGAAAATGTTGTGAATAAATCTTATAGAGAACTAGCTTTCGAGCCCGCCTTCCGCGGGCACGAAATCTAGTGACGTGCAATCCACAGTATTTTTTGACAGAAAGTATTTTTTTACAAAAAGTATTTTCTGACAGAAAGAATTTTTTGTTAAAAAGTATTTTCTTACAGATAGTATTTTTTGACAAAAATGATTTTCTGACAGAAAGTATTTTTTGCCAATAAGTATTTTCTGACAGAAATTGAGGGGCTGGATGCAATAAAGGGATACACGACTTATAAATACATAAACGACGTTTCGGCATACATAAACCACTTTCGAAGTCCCCCGTTTCTGCCAGAGACTCGCTGTACGCGGGGTCTACGAAAGTCTCGCGTATCCCCTTATTGCATCAAGCCCCTCAATTATTTAAAAAAGAATTTTCTAAGCAACATGATTCTCTTCCAAAAATTATTAAATTCTAATATATTTTATTAGATATAGTCCCATTAGCACATACCCGAACAGAACCAGATGTTCCAGCAATATTGGCAAAGTTGAGGCAATGCATTTTTACTTTGCCTTAACCTTGCCAAGTTGTTGATCTCATAAAAATACGCATTTCATAATGTAAAATTTTTTCAATCAAAAAAGATATTTTTCGATAAAAACCTAGAACCAAATTAGCCTAAATTCTATTCAGCCTATAACCATCTTGTCTAAAATGTATTCAGCCTAAATTCCATTTAACCTAAATTTTATTAAGCCTAAATCCCCTTTAACCTAAAATGCATTTAGCAATAAACCCATTTAACCTAAAATGCGTTCAGCCTAAATCCCACTTAAACTAAAATGCATTCAGCCTAAAATCCATTTCACCTTAATCCCATTAAACCAAAAACATGCTGTGACGTTATTTTTTTAAGTGTTAGTTCAGTTAAACACGTCACAATTGGCCGATCTGGTTCTCAAAATATTGCTTTGTTAAGATTTCAGTATCAGTTATAGATTTTACGCGCGGCCCTTTTTGAAGTCTGGACGAGGGGTAAGAGTTCTATTGTAAGCTTGATTTACCCGGTGAGATTTCCACTCTTGATTAACAAAAGTCCAGGCAAAACACTGGCGCTCCAATTATAAAGAATTTTGACTTCTGTAGGCTAGTTTTAGTGTTGTTAAGTTGCAGGCCTTGTCAAGCGAAAGTGACGTCGTTTGAACAGGGAAGCATTAGGTTTAGGATTTGTGATTGACAGGATCTAGTGGTGGAGAAAGTCACACTCCTACCATTAGGGAAGTCCCTTTTCCCTCTTTGATGTAAGAATTAATTGTTAAGTCCGATTCAGAATTCTGGGAGAAGCATAGCTTGGTGGGATATCCGTATCCGGGCTTATTGAAGGACCTCTTCTAGTTTTCGATATTAACGCTATCGGTGGCACTTATTAGAATTAATCGATTCACGAACTTTATATTAGCTAAATTAAGACAGAATCGCTCTCTTGCTCCTGGACTATCGACGTGTAAGCAACAACAAGATCAGAACCGTGCTACAGTAACCCAAGCCACTGGCTTCGCTCTAGATTTCAGTTCTAGTTATCCTCTTTTGTTTATTTCAATTCCTTGCTTTTTACTTTTATTTAACTGTTCCATAACTACCCAATGTTTAGTTTAAAACCCCGCAAAAATCTAGTGGGACCGAGTGTGAAACCCCATGGTAAAGAGGACCGAACTTCCGGTTGAGATTGGCCAACATCGAAAGTTGTGTTATTATTTTTATTTTGTTGTACTCATTTGAATCAACTCAAGATCGAGTGAGGTATTGTTTGAGATGATACAAGTGCTCAATTTACCAATGATTAATTGTAAAGCTCCAGGATGAGCACCCCTGATCTAGTCTTAATTATAAAATGTTTAATGTCTCATGGATAATTATATCTCTGTCGGCTACAGAGATTAGTTCTAGTATTAGAGAAATTTACACTATATTAAGTCTTGCTTTATAATATATGAAGTTTTATTTTATTATCTTAAAATTCTATTATTTAAATTATTATTAAATCAAAAATGCATTTAACCTAAATCCCACTTATCCCCAAAAGCATTCATCCTACATCTCAATTAACCTAAAATGGATTCAGTTTAAATCCCATTTAACTTAAATCTCATTAAACCTAAATCCCATTTAACCTAACTCTTATTGATACCAATTCCTATTCAAATTCAACCGTATTCATCCTAAATGCCTTTTAACTTCAAATGCATTCATCCTCAATCTCATTTAACCTAACATGGAATCATCATAAACCCCATAATCTAAAATGCATTCAGCCTAAATCCCTTTTAACCTAAAATGCATTTAACCGAAATTCTATTTAATCTTAAATGCATTCACCCTAAATCTCATTTAACCTAAATCCCATTAAACTTAAATCCCATTTAACCTTAAATGCATTCAATCTACATCCCATTTAACATAAATGCATTTAGCCTAAATCCCATTTAACTAAAAATGCATTCCGCCTAAATCCAATTTAACCTAAAATGCATTCAGGCTAAATTCTTTTTCACCTAAAATGCATATAGCTTAAAAAAATTTGGCCTAAATCCCATTGAACGGAATTTATAATGTAAAATTTAGGCTTAACGGAATTTAGGACAAATGGTTTTAGGCTGAATTGCTTTTTGAATTTAATGGATCATAGTCTGAATGCATTTTCGGTTGAATGGGATTTAGGCTTAATGCATTTTAGGTTGAATCGGATTTAGGCTAAATGAAAATTAGGTTAAATAAGATTTATTATGTTTTATGGGTTTCAGGCAGAATGTTTTTTAGGTTAAATGGGATTTAGTTTAAATAAGTTTTAGGTTTAATGTGTTTTAGACTAAATGCATTTTAGTTTAAATGGCATTTTGGTTAAAAGGAATTTAGGTTAAATAGGATTTAGGTTTAATGGGTTTTAGGCTGAACGTTTTTTATGTTAAATGGGATTTAAATTTAATTCATTAGATTTTCTGGTTTTTATTTTTTTACCCTAAAAATATTCAGATTCAACATTTTTTTTGCATTGTGTCATCTAAAATTATTTTTATTAATGTATTTCTTAAAATTTATAGCAAAATGTGTTCTAAGGAACATAACAAAATTAATACAAAGGATTAAAAGCCATCTAACACAAAGTTAGTAGTATAAAAAAATGTAGGTTTTTCAATTATTTTGATCCAGAAACCAATTTAATACTTTTAAATCTCAGTTATACGATATTTTTTCCAAATTATTTTAAAATATGACGAAACAACAGGTAATACTCAATTATAGAAAGTTTTTCAGCAGTCCATCAAAAAATGTAAAATTTGTAAATTTTCTATTTTTTAATTTTTCTAAAAAATGGTATATCTCCCGTTCTTATTTATATTTTTCAAATCTGTAAATTTATAAACCTAACATAACTCAAGACCTAACACTCTGCCAAACTTGGTTACAAACGGTTTAACCGTTTCTATTTGATGCGCGAACAAAGGTTTTGTGACATACATACATACATACATACATAAATACATACATACATACCTACATACAGACATGAAATTTTTTATTGGTATATTTGGAATCCTTGATGCTCAAAACGAAAATAAAGTTCTAAGCAATGTACAGACAAAACTCTGATTTTATTAATATAGATAGATAGATAATTAAAAAAAATAATCTCTGCTTACTTTTTAGAAATATGATTATCTATATTAATAAAATCAGAGTTTTGTCTGTACATTGCTTAGAACTTTAAATTTCATGCATAATTTTTCGTTTTAAGCATCAAGGAATTCAAATATACCCATAAAAAATTTCATGATGTATGTATGTATGTATGTATGTATGTATGTATGTATGTATGTATGTATGTCACAGAACCTTTGTTCGCGCATCACTTAGAACCAGCTGAACCGTTGAAACCAAATTTGTCAGAGTGTTAGGTCTTGACCCAAGTTACGTTTATAAACTTACAGACTTAAAAAATATTGATAAGAAAGGAAGATATACATTTTTTTCAAAAAATCGAAACTTTTTAAATTATGCACTTATTTATGAACTGCTGATAAACTTTCAATAATTGAGTATTACCTGTTATTTCGTCATATTTTAGAATAATTTGACAAAAAATATCGTATAACTGAGATATATAAGTATAAAATTGGTTTCTGGATCATAAAAATTGAAAAACCTACATTTTTTTTTATATTACTGACTTTGTGTTAGATGGCTTTTAATCTTTTTGCATTAATTTTGTTATGTTCCTTACAACACATTTTGCAATAAATTTAAAGAAATACATTAATAAAAATAATTTTAGATAACACAATGCAAAAAAAATGTTGAATCTGAATTTTTTGGGGTAAAAAAATAAAAACCAGAAAATCTAATAGATTAAATTTAAATCCTATTTAACCTAAATCCCATTTAACCTAAAAAGCATTCTGCCTAAAACCCACTAAACATAATAAATCTTATTTAACCTAATTTTCATTTAGCCGAAATCCCATTAAACCTAAAATGCATTAACCATAAATCCCATTTAACCTAAATCTCATTCAACCTAAAATGCATTCAGACTATGACCCATTAAATCCAAAAAGGCATTCAGCCTAAAACTAATTGTCCTGAATCCCGTTTAGCCTAAATTTTACATTATAAATTTCGTTCAATGGGATTTAGGCCAAATTTTTTTAAACTATATGCATTTTAGGTAAAAAAGAATTTAGGCTGATTGCATTTTAGTTTAAATTGGGTTTATGATGGTTCCATGTTAGGTTAAATGAGATTGAGGATGAATGCATATGACGTTAAAAGGGATTTAGGTTGAATACAATTGGAGTTAAATAGAAATTAGTTTAAATAAGAGTTAGGTTAAATGGTATTCAGGTTAAATTAGATTTAGATTAAGTGGGATTTATACTGAATCCATTTTAGGTTAAATGAGATGTAGGATAAATGCTTTTAGGGATAAATGGGATTTAGGCTAAATGCATTTTATGATAAATGGGTTTTAATCTGTGAATGCATTTTAGGTTAAATGGGATTTAGGATGTATGCATTTTAAGTTTAATGGGATTAAAGTTAAATGGGTTTTAGGCTAAATGCATTTTAGTTTAAGTGGGATTTATGCTGAATGCATTTTAGGTTAAATGGGTTTCTTGCTAAATGCATTTTAGGTTAAAGGGGATTTTGGCTTAATACAATTTAGGGTGAATGGGATTAGGCTGAATGCATTTTCGGCAAGATGGTTTTAGGCTGCATGGGATTCAGGCTAATTTGGTTCTAGGTTTTTCTCGAAAAATATTTATTTTGATGAAAAAAAATTTTACAACATGACATGCGTATTTTTATCAGTTCAACAACTTGGCAAGGTTGAGGCAAAGTAAAAATTCCTTGCCTCAACCTTGCCAATATTGCTGGAACATCCGGTGCTGTTCGGGTATGTGCTAATGGGAAGTATATCTAATAAAATATATTAGAATTTAATAATTTTTGGAAGAGAATTATGTTGCTTTTAGAAAATTCTTTTTTAAATAATTTCTGTCAGAAAATACTAATTGGCAAAAAATACTTTCTGTCAGAAAATCATTTTTGTCAAAAAATACTATCTGTAAGAAAATACTTTTTAACAACAAATTCTTCCTGTCAGAAAATACTTTTTGGAAAAAAATACTGTTGATGGCACGCCACTAGATTTCGTGCCCGCTGAAGGCGGGCTGGAAAGCTAGTTGAGAAATAAGATTAATTTTTATATTACAGTGAATATTTCTTCATTTATAATATTACTATTATAAATTGAAGTCAATTATGTTGTCGTGTTATGTATTTCTTTTAGGGAGTTAATTATATGAAAAAAATTATTATAAAAAAGAATTGAAAATTATCAACAAATATTTAATTTTATAATTTGTTTATTTTCAACATTTTTTGAAAAATTGATCAATTTTCCTTCACAATGAACATTTGTTAGCGAAGTTAATTTATAATTTAAAAAAAAAAATCTGAATTGATGACCTAAAAAATAAACCAGTATCAACGTTAAACACCATTGATTGTAGTAATTATGTTTTTGATTTTTTGATAATTTAATGTTTTATTCAAATGTTTTGAATTTTTAATTCGATATTTTTCTATTTAACGATAAAATCTTAATCAGAAACAATAAAAATGACCATTTAATAAGTTTAGGTCAAATTGATTAAAATATAGCAAAAAATTAAAATTCTTGAATTTTTCAAAAGATATCATAACTTCAGTTTATATTTACATTTTTTAATCTAATATGGATAAAATTTTAAGTTAGGCTAATACCTAAAAGACTGCCAAGTTTTACTTATATCGGTCAATAAGTTTTTACGTGATGCCTGGTCGAAGTTTTGACGACAGACATACATACATATATACATACATACATACATACATACATACATACATACATACATACAGACATATTTTTGTCGATGGTATTTTCGGAAAATTTAAAGTATAAAAAGAAAAAATATAACAGAAATTTTCAATTATGTGCAATGTACAGACAAAAGTCTGATTTTATTTATAAGGATAAAAAAATAAGTAATTTTTCTATTTGATACTTTTAAAAAAAATCAATAGTTACAGCTGTAAAATGCGCCCAATAATAAATGTTGACGGATAAAAGCAAAAAAACTCTAAATCAACTATATTACATTTTTGTTGCCAGCTTGAATAGAAATATTGTACACTAATATTGTGTAAATTTTGTAATAATTACTTAGCTTTAACAATAAAAAATTATATAACTTGCGAGAAGAAATCGATCAGTTGGAGCAAGAATGTGTTAGGTTTTTAAAATAAAAAAAAAATTTTTAAAAACACTAAAGACACACTAATTGACACAGTTATCGGTGTCTTTAACAGTTATCATAAAAAACTCCAATTTACCCTTGAGTTGGAGATTGACAAAAAAATTAATTTTCTTGATTTAAAATTAATAAGAAAAAATAACTGCCTGATAACCGATTGGTATCAAAAACCTACCTCATCGGGCAGATTGTTAAACTTTTTATCCAACCATCCTCTTAACCAAAAACGTAATATTGTTTTTAATCTCACAGATAGAGCGATCACTCTTTCACATAAATGGTTCCATAAGAAAAACATCAAATTAATAAAACAATTGTTAAAAAATAATAATTACACTCATAATTTTGTCAACGATTGCATTTCGAAAAGAATAAATTGTATAAAAAATAGGAAAAAAAATAATAATGATAAAGCAGTAAAGGATTTCAAAAAATCTGTATATGCACAAAAACCAAAAATTGTTATACCCTTTAAAAACAAAAAATTCTATTCTAAATGTAATTACAGTTTAAAGGAATATAATTTAAGCACAATCCCAAAAGTTACAAAAACACTCAATAACTTTGTTAAACACTGAAAAAACGATATTCTAATTCCAAGAATATTCTACTTAGGGTAAGAATATTTGCCACCTAAATACGCGCCAAGATGATATTCTTACCTTAAGTGGGGTATATACTTGAAGTAAGCATATATTCTCATAATGACTAAGAGTACTATATTCTTAATTTATTAAGAAGTATTTCTTATATTAAGTATATATTCTTGTATGTATAAGTATATAATATTCTAGATTCGCAAAAATAAATTTTTTTAATTTACGGTGTAAATATTAATGTTTTAATTAAATTTAAATATTTTCACATATAGTGAAACAAATATTTAATTCTAACAACTAATTTAGTAATAAATATAAAAAAATTATGAAAATTACCAAATACGTACGGCCAATTAATAAATTAAAATAAGTTTTTCTTTCTCAAAAAAGTATATTTACGATTTTAGAATTAAATTATATTTATAATTTATAAGATTACATAATATAATTACTTAGAGTTACTTCGTACTTAAATTAAAAAATAAATTCTCATATTTGATATAAAACGTAGGATTTATTTAAAATGCTAGTTACATTGTTTTGAGAAAACAAAATTACATTGTTTCAAAATTAAAAAACTATTCAGTCTTTAAAACTTAAACATAAACTAAAATGTAAAAATACTTTTTGGTTTGCACTCAAAAAAATATGTCTCTTACAAACCTCAAAATGCACACGTTCAATTTCTCACCAAACATTTGGTGCTTAAATTCTACATTTCAAAGAGAGATATGTATTACCATCTGCTCCTATTCTTGGAAAACTAGGATTAAAGGAAACTAATTCAAAATTTGATTTTATGAACCATTCATTAAATGTTATGATTTCATAGCACTGAAGATGTTCGTTAAATCCTATATTATGGAGACCAGACAATATAAAATGAACTCGAATGCTGTCGATGGGTTTGATAATAAATTTTAATATTCCGAATGTAGGTAAATCATCTTCGTAATCAATAGCTAAAGCCATACCTGATGTATAAAGCGTACCACAAAAAGTTGCTTCTTTGACTACTATGAAATTGTGATGATCTGTCGGTAAAAGATGTCGAAAATTTAAATAGTTTTCACAATTAATAATCGATTTCTCTTTGGAACTACTTTCAAAATTTTGAGGAAATCCTTTTTGCGAGAATAATCTAGTGCTAAATTTTAAAGAGTATTTTTTTCCAACAGTCAGAGGTAAATTTTTTCGACTGGTTGTATTTTTGGATGGTAATTTGATAACTTGACGATGATTTCCTTCAAATCTCATGGTCCAAAGATGAATTAGTGGTCCTAATAACTTTCTAATTCGAGGGTAATGCGTCATCAGATGATGTTTAGGTTTTAATGTAGTCCCTGATACTTGCAAAAATAGTTCGTGATGTTCAGCAATTAGTTGAGTAAGATATTCCGTTGAATTCTCATGAACTATAGGAGCAAAGACAATCCCTATTATCTCGTTTAGAACTAAATACAATTTCCAAGTATCATTTTCGTAAGGTATGAGATCTCCTATCAGTAAACCAAAATTCCGTGAAAAAAAATACATCTCTGAGGCGGTCATTTTAAGTTTACGTTTCCTAATGTGATCTAAGGTGATAATAGACGGTTTATTCCTTGAATCAGGGCCATAGTTAAAAAATTGAATCCTTTCGTTTAAATCAGCAAGAGAGAAAAATCTATTAAAAGTAATAAATTCATCTAATATAATACATAAATCATAGTGGCATACTCCTTCAAGAAAATCATGCATTAAATCTACATACAGATTAATCATGATATGAAAAGATGAAAGAGTATTCCAAATGCATGGAGAACTAATTCCTGTTACACTTAAGTCATCCCGTAATATATCTTGATCGTAATTGTGTACTGTACGTAATTTTTGAGGATCTTCTCTTTTTTGAAAATAAGTCAATAACCTATGCTGCTTACATACCCGACAAAAGAAATTTGCAGAAAATGATTCCACAAGCCCGGTGATTTGATGATAGCCTAAGTTATCTGCAAGTAACGAACATAGAGCAAAGTATATGCGTTGTTCTCCATTCTCAGTTTTAATAAGAAGACCATTATTTTCAAGATCTTTTAAATCTTTCAGAATGGGAGCAAAAGCATTAGCGTTATTAATATTTCTATCTTTACTAAGAAAAAATGCTGCTGCAAAAGTGTTTTCGACTGATGAAAGTAAGTGCTGTGGAAGACATGCTATTTGATAATAAACAGCACCAAGCTTCTGATTGCCGGAATGAGAACCAGTTTCATTATTAGGCTCGACATCATCATAATAAAGCAACAAAGGAAACACTGTTTTGTTTTCAAATTTAGATTTGATCCTTTTCCATAACGGACTTTGTATGATATTTGTAAAATCCTGTGAGTTGTTTAAAGTTTCAATATTATTTTCTAAAGACGTCAAAACTCCTGGCAATTGAAGGAATCCCCTCAATACTTTTATCATTGAAATATACTGACCGTTTGATTCAACACGAGTTAAAATTGGATTGCTGTTAACATTTAAAACCTTTTCACGAATAGTTATAGGATAAGCTAGTGGACGAATATAACAAGAAGTGTTTTCTAAAGCATTTGTTCTAATCCTATCAGTTTCTAAACCTAAGAACACATTTTCTAATGTTGTAAACATGGCATTTAAATCATCAAGATTTTTTTGAGTTTGATTCGTTCCTTGTAACATAAAAAGTACTTTAGATTTAATAATGTCTACAAAGCCACTTGACAAATAGTTGTTAAAATCTGTTATGATATCTTGAATCTGAGTTCTATTTAGAGTATTGCTAGCGTTAAGCTTAGCTATCAAAGCAAGTGATGATTGAAAAACTAAATTTCTAAAGTCTTCTACAGAAACAGGTTCATGAACGAAATCCTCGACAAAATCTGGGTCATTATCCACTAATTCCAGATTTTCATCTCCTACAGGAACATCAGGATTGAGATTAATATGTCCTCCGTTATTATAAGGCACATTTTCATTTAAGTTTTCTCTAGGAACTATATTCTCCGGAACAACATGGTTTCGGTGTAAATGTTTTTTGAACGAGTTTGCCGTACTATATACTCTATCACATTGACCTTGAGCGCATTTAAAATTACTGAACACATTATAAGAATGAATTATTAATAAATGTTTGCAGAGACCTTGAGCAGTCGAAATGACAGCTCCACACTCACTGCAACGGTACATTCTTGTTTTGAAGGGTTTTTTTCTTAGAAGAAAGTCCTTTTAAAGAACTTATTACAGTTGTTACTCGTGGAAATTTTTTATCATCCGGAAGATGAATTTCGAAAAAGTATTTTTGAAGGAAGATGAAAACAGGTTTGCAATCTAATGGATACAGGACGTCTAACGCAAAGAATGACTTGAAACATGCATCCAGTGCTTTGATTGGACTACGAAATTGATATCTAACATTGTTGACTTGAACATAAGACGTAGAAATACTAGATAATGTAGGTCCGACCAATATAAGAGTTGGTTGGAATGATAAGGATTTACTTTTTAAATAATTCGTGTGATTCTCCACTTGTCTATTAAGGTCTCCAGGAATCTGTTAAAATAAACAAAATTTATTTAATACTAATTCTAAATACAATAAAAAAACAGTTTTTAAAAGAAAATCACTCACAGTCACATGAAGAATAAAAGATTTTCGAACTTCAGCAGCAGTTACTACTTCTTTTGATAATTTTCCACGACTTTTGTTCATTAACAATTGTGGTAAAAGATTTAGGATTAAAGGGTCAGTATCAAATTTATCTAAAAATGAAACAATGTTATTTAAAAAATGGCCTTATTAAATATTAATTACATTAATGTTTGAATTTGTTATTATTCTTTCATTAGTTGTTTAATTAAATACGTTTAAAAAGAAATTACTTTTTTATTTTTATGAATAATTATAGTAATTTTAATGGTCTATTAATACCTTTAGGAGAGTTATCGTATTCTTTCAATTGCAATATAGTATAAGTGTCCGATTTGGTAGTTTCTCCACGAATCAATTCAATAATACATTCTTTACATGTATCCCACTTAGTAACTAATCCTGCTTCTCTACCGGGATACAACTCGTCAAAATCTTGATTAAGCTGCAAAAGATGTAATTATGAGCTTGAAGGTTTAGAGTTTTCATAGTAAACCCAATAAATATTTTAGAGGAAAGCAGGGAATTTAGTTAGAAAAATAGTATCCTTTACCCTAAATCGACTATAAATAAGGAGAAGCTTAATTGTAAAGCCTGACTGTGATTCTAAAATTTAAAAAAGTTAATACTTACCAGAAGATAGCCATTAGGGTGCGAAAGTACTGACCATTCTTTAAGATAATCAGTTACCAAGATTTGTTCTTGGCTTTGTTTTGATGTACTCTGCTGTTGTTGAGGTTGAGGTTGAGGTTGAGTTTGTGTAAGAATATCTATCCGTAAAGCATGTGTAGTTGACCAGCTTTGCAAAATTCTTGGCCAGGAGTCAGTTTCATGCTTTAAATGAGCTACTGCTGCTTGAATCGAGGTATCGTTTTTATCAGTAATGCCTGTCAAAGTTAAAAAAATTACTAGACTTTTTATATTTTAATAGATAAAAAAAATTGTAATTAGTATACATTTTGTAAATATTTTTTTAAAATACAAAATTTTAATTTTGTATGTACACAATATACCTTCAATTTTTTCAGATTTAGTAAAATCTGTATTTCCTAAATTCGTCAAATTTAAGGACTTTCTTGACTTTACAAAACCACCTCTTTTCCTTTCCGAAAACTTGGCATTTTTTAATGAATGGTATATTTTACCATACGCGTTGCGATGCTTTTCATCCGGAACAGAGTAGTAAACTTCCTAGAAAAATTTACAGGTATTATTTATATAAAATTATGTATTTAAATACATATAATATAATATAATATATTATATTTATATACAATGTATAATTTAAAATAAATAATTTGACCAAACTCATTTCAATTCAGGCAGGCTAGACATGGTAGAAATTAGAAATTAATATTATCTCCAAAAAGTTGTTTTTCAAAGAATTTTAGACGACACGTATTCTTTTGGTTAGCTAAAAAAAATTTTTTATAGAGTTATAAAGATTTTAATTTTTTAAGTAGGATCTCTCATTTATTTAAAATTTAAGAAAAAAAGCATATAAGTTCAATAACTTTTTAAATAATTGGGATATCTTGTTCTTTTTTCTGATTGAAAGATTTGTTAGTCCTCTTCAAAAATATATTGAAAATTTAAAAAATGTTCTAAAATAACAAAATGGCGACCGTTGTACAAAAAATTTTTTAAAATTTTTTTTGAAAATTGTCGTGATAGTAAAAATTTTTTCCAATAAGTATTTAACTTTTGCCCGATTTTCGTGAAAAATAAAAAAGTTATTTTTTATTTCTTTAACAAAAATTTCATTTTTCTCAAACAATACACTACCCCCAGAGCACCGAAAATTTCCAGAAAATGTATTAAATATTTACTTGCAATATTCGAAATATGTGATTGCAAAAGTTAGTGAAAAAGTTGTAAAGACTTAAATTTCCCGATTAAATAAATGTTTAGCCTGAACATTTCCTGAAAATTTAAATTACATTTTCAGGCAAAAAAAATGTTCAGGCAAGTTTCAGGAAAGTTTCACGCTAAACATTTAATTAATCGGGACATTTAAATCTTCACAAAATTTTCACTAAATTTTGCAATCACATATTTCGAATATTGCAAGTAAATATTTAATAAATTTTCAGGAAATTTTCGGTGCTGTGGGGGTAGATATTAAAAGATTTCCAAATCAAAAGTTGTTCCTTTACAAAAAATATAAAAAATATTTCTCTTGATATTTTTCTTTATTTTTCGTATTTTAAACAAATTTCGTCAGAATTTGATAAAAAGCTCATATTTAGGAAACTTTGTAGTCTTTTTGGATGCAAAGAAGCAAATAATTTTTTGAATACATAGGTGTAATTAATCAGAAGCGTTTTTATCTCAAACATATCACATTATTAGTTTAATTATGTTGTGTCAAAATTTGTTGTCAAATAATAATTATTTAACATTTTATGTTTTTTTCTTGAATCTAGTGAAAATATGTAATTTTAATTCAATCTTGACAAATAATAGCTCATTTTTCTCTTTAAAACGTTATTTACAATATTATTTGTTGGCTTTTGTTAAATAACATTGTGTTTAAAAATATATATATAAATCAAATTTTTATTTATTCAATAGCTTTTGAATAAAATATTTTAAAAAATCTAACCAATAAAATTTTTAAAAAAATTTTAACAACTAAGATGAGCTATTTATTTGTCAAAATAGGATGAGATTTTAACTAGATTTAACAACAACAAAAAATCATCAATGTTTAAACAATCATTATTATTTGACAACAATATATAGCCCAACCTAATTTTTTATGAAAAATGTACATTCGTATTGTCTAAAATTCTTTGAAACACAATTTTTTGGAGATATAATTGATTTTCAGTTCCGACTATGTCTAGCCTGCCTAAATTGAAATGAATTTAGTCATTTATAAAATAAACATAAAATTATTTAATTTAATTATCAATGTAAACAAAAGAATTTACTAAAGTGCATAAGATTTTTTGAAAATATAAAATAAAAGGAAGTCAACTTTTTATTTTAATAAAATGTTATTTTCAAATAAATAGTTACCTCTTTTTCTTGAGGAAAAATTTCGCAAATCTTTTTAGCAGCTTGCACGCATTCAGGTGTAGCAGGTCTGAAAATATATTATTAAATAATTTGTATACTATTAAAAAAGAAATTTGTTTTAATCTGTATATTTTCTTAAGTAAAATTCCATACTTACTTCTGATTTTGTGATAGAAGAATATTTGCTACAACTGTACTCAATGTTTGACGATGGACTTCTAAAAAGTACCCTTTAACTTCATAATGCTCCACTAAATTAGAAGACGCTAGATTATAATTCATCAGGTACTGCTTTAAATCCTGCAAAAAAAAGTTTATAATTTTAATTTTTAGGAATTACAGTACCTTTCTTCTTAAAATAATCGAAAAAGTTAATTATTTTCTAAAAGTAGGTGAAAAGGAGACGATAAATATTCTATAAAATAAATTATTATAGACAAAACAATTAAGTTGTTTCTGGTGAAATTTTCATCGAATGAGTTATGATAATTTTAATTTTTAAATCAATCAACATTTAAATAGATTGGCATTTCCACAAATTAATGTTCTCATCAGTTTAGAATTAGATTCTATAAAAATAAAATAAATTAAAATTTACATCATTTAACATCATTTAAATTTTAGAATCGCTTAAAGTTTTAGTTAATAAATGTTTTGATAAATAAAAAGTAGGATTAATTAAGATTTGAATTGTTTGAAACTTGAGTGCATTAAAACTTGAATCAAATTAAAATTAAACTATTTTTTAAATACTGAATTCACGACTAAATTATACCATCTCAGTTTAGGATTATTTTACACAGACTATAATATTTTAAAGATGAATACAATTAAAAAAATAATAGAATAAGTAATAAATTATCAAAATAAGTATGACAAAATTCAACTTGAAATTAATAATATCTAAATACATAGAAAAAAAAAACTTTAGAAATTGGATTGTAAATATTTATTATATTAACTATTGGTATAATATGTTAAAAATGTATTAAATTTTAAAATTTTCGAAAATTGAAATTCTTACCAACTGCTTGACATATTCAACTGCCGCAAAAGAAGCAAAATGCTTACTAATTTCTGGTTCATTGTTATCTTTTTTCTTTTTTTTACCCTCAAGGCAATTAGCATTCGATCCTACTGAAGTTGCAGAAGACTTTGCAGGAGACGTTGTGGAAGACAATTCGGAATTGGCAGCTGACAAACTGTCAGAAGATTTATCCTCTGTAACATCCTATGATAACAATAATAATAATTAAATAAACTCAAATATTAATAAAATTAATTAAATAAGTATTTATGTTTTGTTTTTAAATTATAAAAATAAATTGAAACGTAGTAGCAAATGAGGATTTAAAAAAGCTTTTTTTAATTTAAAAATCTAATAGGCATTTTTTAAGATTATAAATTAAGAGAATGTGAAATGCTTATTACACTTTGTTCCATATGTTCCCTATCTGCACAGGTATGTAAATTTTTATTGGCACCAAATTCCTGATCGAGCCTAGGTTTTTTGTTCTGTTGTATACAAATAGTTTCTGAATCGGCTGGACTGAAAGGTGATGGGAAATTAAAAGCTTTAAAAGTAGATTCTTCTGATTCTCTAAGCTCATTTGAACCAGTAGATTTTGTTCCTTGTATATCCTGTGAACAATTTTTCTATTTAAATTCTTTAATCTTTAAATATGTATATATATATATTATATCTAATTTATTTACTATTATTTTTCTTTGACTTTCTGACCGCATTTATTAATAAAACTAAATATAATATTATTATTATTATTATAATTATAAAACGTTGAGCTGAAATAACTATAATTACTTGTTATTTAATTTGTTAATACTTTTTTTTAATTAATGGACTACATCTATATTAATAAAATTTGAAATGTAAGTAAAATTTTTACCAAACAAATAATATTTCCTAAATTATTATTTCTGGGAATTATGAAATCTGCAATTTCAATTGGATTATTTCCGTTCATGGTCGCCGAAGGTAAACACTGAAACAAAGAAAATATATTTAAAGTATTTTTTCAAATAAAGAAAAGAAAGTTTGTGATATTCACAAACCAGTTTTGATTTTTCACAAGTTGTTTCATAACATAACATTAAATTTTTGACTTAATATAATAACTTGATATAATAGTCGAGAATAACCACATCCAGGATGTAAAAAAATCTTATGTTTTATAATAAATTTTTTTACGAAATTCACAATCTTTGTTCAGATTTTGAGGTTATGTTCTCACGCAAATTATGAAAAATTTGGAAAACACGAATTGGTTTGCAAATATAACACAAACTTTTTATCTATATGAATTTGACACTACCAACATGTTGGTTAGAAGAAGGGAAAAATATTAATAAAGCCCTGAGCAGTATGAACATTGAACACGACGGACACACGAAACACGTTAATGACGAAAACGTTTAAATTCGTACTGCTGGCCAACAGCTGGCCAACTGTCGGCGACAGCGCAATTGTGGCTTTATTCTGCTTAAGGCTTTATCAAGAATAAATGAAATTAGAATAATAACAAAAGTTAAATGAATGGCGTACTAAAAAACCGCACTCTTAAAGGGAAATTGTAAATTTAACATCCTGACAGAATTAAACAGTACCTCCACAGATTTTAATTGATTTAAAGACTCCATTAACTCAATTCTCAAACCAATGTTTGGGGTAAGTTCTTTGATTAAATCTTCCGTTAGGCCCATTACTCTTTTCATGCTGTTGATTTTATGACCTAAATAAAAATAAAAAAGTGCCACATGCATGTAAAAATAAAATAATAAATTTGAGACACGAGACAAATGAAATGGAATGAACTTTTTAAGACAGATTATGCTCTTTTATGACAGTAAATATTCCTTTACTTACTTTTAAATAGTCCAATAACTTCTTCCAAGTTATTGTTCATCAACCAGGCAGTCACTTGATCCATAATTATTAAAATTAGATAGGCAACACTAAACAGTCTAAACCGAGGTGACGCGTTACTGCGGAGATCAAGGCGGCCATTTTGGTTGCTTGGCGCGCTTTACAAGAAAATAGTTTTAAAATAAGAAGAAATTCTTTCCTTGGGTAGAAAATATTCTCAAGGTAAGAATGTTTCTTAGTTCAATAAGAATATTTCTTATTTGTCTGAAAATATTTTCTAGAATATTTTATTAGGAATATTATATTCTTGGAAATAGAATATCGTTTTTTCAGTGAACTAGGCAAAGACGCTATAAACAAATGGGACAAAAATGGTGTTGTTTATAAAATTGCTTGTAAAAACTGCAGTGCTGTATTCTATGGGGAAACGAAAAGAGCTCTACGAGAACGTATAAATGAACATGTAAAAATAAAAACAAAAAAGTAAATCAAGTCATTATCGAACATTGTATAAAAAACCAACATAATTTTGATTTTGATAACGTCAAAATTGTGAATGTTGAACAAGACTGGAAGAGACGAACTTTATCAAAGATGTTATTTATCAATCATGACCCTAATAGTATAAATAAAAAATTAAATGTTAATAATTTAAACAGTACTTATAAAAAACTTTTACAAAAAATAGTAATATAATTTAAACTTCTTTTAAAATTTAAACGTTGAGCTCAACTCTGATTGTCGTTATGTGTTTGTATCTGTTTATATATTTATTTATATCAACTAAGAATTTTGACACCTTCATAGCGTATATTTTCTCAGTCTAAAATGTACCTCGTTGAAATAAACACGACCTGACAAATCACCTTGTGGTGATGAATTCTTTCTTAACTATCTCTTAAGGTAAAAGTTTATTTTCAAAAGTTATTTAGTGTTGTTAGTGTTAAAAAATTATGTTATTTATATAAGCAAAATTGCTTTGTTTACAGCCTGATGAGGTCAATGATGAATTGACGAAACGTCGCAACAAAAAATAAAATTTTTGTTTATAAAAGTGTTTAGTGTTTTTTAAAATTTTTTTTTTATTTTAAAACCTAACACATTCTTGCTCCAACTGATCGATTTCTTTTCACAAGTTTACAGAAATGGAAAGCAATCAAACTTTATCTAAAAAATTACCTATATAATTAAAAATTACCGGACAAGTGCGAGTCGGACTCGCGCACGGAGGGTTCCGTCCACAAACTTAAAAATGTATTGAAAACATTTTTTTAATTATTTATTTTTAATGATTCATTTCAATAATTCCTTAGTTACTTATTATTTGAATTCTTTGAATAATAATAAATTACAACCATAATTTTTTTACTTTTATTAAAATTTATAATTTTTATAACATATTTATAAGATTTTTATAAAATTGCAAACTTCCTGGCATATAGACCGAGTTTTTATTTATATAATTTTAAAATTTAAGAAATTTTTTTTTTTTTTAATTTTAAACCTTTCAAGTAATTTAAACATAAAAATAAACATTTTGTACAAAAAAATAATCTGAAACTATGAAATATTGTAGCTGTTTAGAAGGAAAACTTTCAGTTTTTTGGAAAAAATGTTATGATAATAAATTTAAACCACAATTTTTATGGTTTCATAAAAAATTCTACATAACTTTACACATTTCTGCCAATTCCCAACTTTTCATGGTAAATAGGTTAAGCTCTAGCATAGGGGTCTTTTGTCATTTTCCAATTTTTCATTAATAACTTTTGAAAGTTAAGTGCAGCAATGTTTCCTATATTTTTCCTGTAATCTACACGCAAAAATACCCAGGTATACCAAATTTTAAACCTCTAGGTCAAATAGTTTGGAAGATAAGGGGGAGGGGATACGTTTTTTTTTTTAAAAAAAGTTTTTCCTTGACAACGATATGACCATCACCTCCAATCAGGTTCTCTATATTTTTTCTGTACTCTACTCGCGAAAATACATATGTGTACCAAATTTCAATACTCTAGGTCAAACAGTTTGGGAGATAAGGGGGAGGGGGTAAATAGGCATTTTAATGCATTTTTTGAAAAAAATCTTGTTATTTTCTTGACAACGCTATAAACATCACGTTCAATCATGTTCGCTATATTTTTCCTGTAATCTACACGTGAAAATACATAAGTGTACCAAATTTCAACTCTCTATCTCAAATATTTGACCGTTAGGGGGGGGGGGGGGGGTAAAGATTTTGGGCGACGGACAAACGAGTCAAAACATAAGGGTTCCGTTTTCACACTTCGTGTCCGGAACCCTAAGAAGGAAAAAAATTGAACTATCTATATGTTCTAACATTATTATTTTTTTTACTATTAAATGTAGAAAAGAAAAATTAAAAGAACAAAAATTGTAGTAAATAAATTTCTCTACTATTTTTTAGCAGAACGTTTTTTTTTTATTTTTTACGTTCTCTCCAAAAAATGTTTTCTTTAAATATTTTTTCTTTTAAATTTCTTTTTATTGAAATATCATATAATAGTACCTTCAACGAATGCAACCTTTTTTGTAATGAGGAAAGCGGTGCTAATTATTAAGATATATGAGAATGAAGTTCAACCCTTTAAAAATGGGAATATGTGTAAGATTTGTTTGAGAAATACCATTTTGCTAACCATGCAATGAATTTTCTTTACAACCTGATCTCAAAATGAGTAGCATACGATGCTCAATTTGAATTACATCAAAATGGAGCATCGTCGGCTTAAACTGAGCAATAGCTGAAATGGAAAAGCTGCACATGTTACGAACTTGGAAATCTAAAATACTTATATTGCTATTAACCTAGCATAACCTGACACTTTCTATTTTCACTTTCAGTCCGTATTTTTCAGAAAGGAATATTATTCCATATGCCTTAAAATATAGTTTAGCAGCTTTTATTTTTAAACCTACTCTGACAAAAGCTGTACTCACATTTGATGCAACTCATTTTGAGTGGGGTTTCAAATTACATTCATTACAAAAAACATTGCATTCGTTGAAGGTAATATTATATGATATTTCAATAAAAAAAAATATTTAAAGAAAACATTTTTCGGAGAGAACGTAAAAAATAAAAAAAAACGTTCTGCTAAAAAATAGTAGAGACATTTATTTACTACAATTTTTGTTCTTTTAATTTTTTTTTTGTACATTTGATAGTAGAAAAAAATAATAATGTTAGAACATACAGATAGCTCAATTTTTTTCCTTTTTTAATAATATCATTTTTTATTGTTAAAGTTAAGTAATTAATACAAAATTTACACAATATTAGTGTACAATATTTCTATTAAAGCTGGCAACAAAAATGTAATATAGTTGATTTAGAGTTTTTTTTTTGCTTTTATGCGTCAACATTTATTATTGGGCGCATTTTACAGCTGTAACTATTGATTTTTTTAAAAGTATCAAATAAAAATTACTTATTTTTTTATTCTCTATAAGATTTATTCACAACATTTTCATCTAAAGTATCACTGGAAGTGGTAAATTTTGTAAAACTGATTAAAATTCCCAATTTTTTTACGTTAAATTATTATAACTCAAAAATGTGGGTAAATAGAAAAAAAAATTTACACAAAAGTAATAGAGAAACTTATTTCCTACAATTTTTGTTTTAACCATTTTTCTGGATAATTGATATTTACTAATTTAATGATGTGGGTAGGGCGAGGGGGCTGCACATTTTCAGACTGCTGCCAGACCAAGTTTGTACTGGCTCAGGACTGCCAGACTGGTATTTTTACATTCGTACGAATGTAAACTGTCATTTTATTAAGGTTTTAATCGATATGAAATGATATTGAGAAACTCGATTTTTTAACTTTTTAACCCTTTGCCAGACCAGATTTGTACCGGCCAGGGACTGCCAGACTGGCATTTTTACATGGATATAACCGTTATGAAATGATATTGGAAAACCCGTTTTTTGGGGTACTTTACCCCCTTACTGCCACCCACTGTACCGCTAACTAGCTGCCAGACTTATGTTGCTGTTGTTTGCACATACTCAGTAAGCAGTTATCAAATTTCCAGCCGGTATGAAATGAGAAGGTCAAATTTGTCCGTGGCTCCCGGACTATGAGTGCCTTCTTCATGTTTTATCTATAAAAAATAATAAATTCTTTTTAACTTGTAATTCAACAATTAACAATTAAATCACAATTATAATGCTAAATAACTTACAAATCAGTCAAACATTTTTAAAACATCAACGTGGAATCTTCAAATGGCATTATAATTGTGATTTAATTGTTATTTGTTGAATTACAACTTAAAAAGAATTTATTATTTTTTATAGATAAAACTTGAAGAAGGCACTCATATGTTGCCGAAACGTCGTTTATGTATTTATGAGTCTTGTATGACTCTCAATTTATTGATTAAATGGTCGTTTGACCAAAAAAAATTTGATGTTTTCTTGACAATAAAAAGAAGATATCGGTACTGTGAAAAGTACTTAATATTCAACTTATGTTAACAAACTTTCGTTTAGTTTCATGAATCATGGAATCAGAGGTGGTTAAGTGGTTTTAGAGGTGCAAGCAAAAAAAAAGACTTCCTTCGGATTTTCAAGTTTTCCGATCATTATTTTTGAGTCTTAATTTATTTGTGTAAGTTTTTTTTATGCTTTTGGATGTCCTTTCTCAAAGTACATACATAATTTTGTTTAATTTCATAAAGATTTAATTAAAATTGTTCTGAAATGTTAGAATACATTCAGGGTAAAGTCAATCACGAGACGTTGGTGTAAAGTTGGTCACATTTGACGTATTACACTTTACCAAAAATAAAATTTATAACTTGTTAGATCCAAAACTGTAACCACATTTCACGTTTTCCTTTCTCCTAATAAAATATAACATTATTTAAATCCATAGTTGTGTAATTAATGCAACCTATGGGACATTCTCTGTCAACGGGAGACCCCCCCCCCCCCTGTCCAACATTGGTTAAGGTGAATTGGGATATATATGGGTGCGCAATAAAGCTTATTATCTCTAGTTTCAAATTCAATCTCGCCTTTTTTCAGAAATCAAGATGTCGGACAAATATGGCGACTGAAAGGTTACTATCTCATCATAAGAGAATATTTTTATAATGTTAACGCTTAGCCAAGACATAATAGGAAGTCGGCAAACGCCCATTTTTGTGTAATTTTAATTAACAAACATAAATTAAATACCTTTCCTATCGAAAAAAATTTTTGTGTCGTCCTTAACCTCAAAAAACCTAAAAAACAGCTGTTTTTCTTGTTTACCAAAAACCCAAGACATCATAAGAAATCGGGAGATGCTTTTGTTTGTGTAATTTTAAGTCCTTAACCTCAAAAAAACTCCAAAAACAGCTGTTTTTCTTGTTTTAAAGAAAGCCAAGATATCATAAGAAATAGGGAAAAGCTTTCGTTTGCGTAATTTCGATTCAGGAACATAAATCAAATACTTTCCTTTTCGAAAAAAATTTCTATATCGTCCTTAACCTCAAAAAACCCCAAAAACAGCGGTTTTTTTGTTTTCCAGAAACCCAAGACATCATAATAAATCGGAAGAAGCTTTCGTTTGTGTAATTTCGATTCAATGACATAAATCAAATGTTTTGCCCATAGAAGAAATTTTTTGTTTCGTACCTAACCTTAAAAAACCACAAAGAAAAGAGTTTTTCTGGTTTTAAGTATGTCTCAGTCATAACAAAAATCTGGAAACGCTTATATTTGAAACGCTTATAAATCCTCGTCCTTGTGCATTCGGTAACTTTTTCGTTTGGACAAGTATACTCGGCCTTGTACGCAGAAGGGTTAAACTTTCCTTTTTAAGATGGTTATGTGTAAATCATGAAAAACTGAGATACTTGGGTGTTTTTTGCGGTTAAGAACGACACAGACAATTTTTCCAAGAAAAAATATTTTATTTATGTTCTTAGATCGAAATTACATAAATAAAAGTTATGCATAAGTTTTATGATGCGGTAAACATGCCGAAAACACGTAAAACAGATTTTTTAATAGCTTTTGAAGGTTAGAAACGACAGGGAATACTTTTCATGATAAAAATTATTAGGTTTATTTTCGGGGATTGCAATTACACAAATATAAGCGTTTCCAAATTTTTGTTATGACTGAGATATACTTAAAACCAGAAAAACTCTATTCTTTGTGGTTTTTTAAGGTTAGGTACGAAACAAAAAATTTATTCTATGGGGAAAACATTTGATTTATGTCGTTGAATCGAAATTACACAAACGGAAGCTTCTTCCGATTTATTATGATGTCTTGGGCACGAAGTAGAATAAGGAGTGTGAACTGTGTAGGCAATTTTGAAAAAAAAGTGGCACCTGTTTTCCCGAAATTAAAGATGGCGGAGATGGATTAGCAGAGGTGTCGATCCTTGCGGGGAAATCCGTAAACTATCGATTTTCCAATATGGCGTGCGCAACGTAATTTAATGTGCCGGTTTGTGTTGTGATGAACTCGAGGATCTCTTTTCTTGTAAAAAAAAAGTGAAAAGTTTTAATTGTTGCACGTCTAATATTTGGACATTACTGTTTTTAAAATTCCCTGAATGTTGCACAGTGGTCCAAAATCCCAAAAAGCTGGCCAAAAGTCGTAAAAAAAAAAAAATTTCGAGTTCTTTTTCACATGAATTTATTAAAGAATACTTGAGGGCATTAGAAAATGCCAACGATTATAACTAGATGTCGTCACAAATGCTACTTTATTTACTTAATAAACAAAAGTGGAAGTGTCAACGTTTTAAAAGTAATTCTTCACTATTCACGCAATATGCAGAACTATTTTTATTAAAAAACAACGGGTTCAATTTTAAATCGACAAAATGAATTATAATAATAAATGTGTGTATTTTTTACCTAATATTTGCTTTCTAAGTACTAGAAAATGTCATAATCCTGTAAGTAACTTGAATTGGTGAAACGCATTTATTTTGTACGCAAAAATCAAATTAAATTAATCAAATTTAAGTTCTTAAATGAATTTTTATACATTTTGACAAATCATATTGCAAAATTAGCTGCCACGAATTGCCTCTGCATTTTAGTGGTGACCTTTTGTGCAAAAAGTGAAAATCAGTTCTCACGTGCACTTCACAAAAATATGATTTTTTTGTATAAAAAAATTTATTATTATTGTTTTTTACGGTTTCAGGCTATCATACAACATCTCTTAGTCCATAGAAAATACTTTATAAATGAATAAAATATGTTTATACTTTTAAAGGTTTACAGCAATTATCACTTGTAATAGCTCGCTTGTACTGGCTAAGTTTATTAATATATGAGATTTGTGATGTGAACATCAATTTGGTTATCAACGGCTCAAATAATCCCAGTATTTTATTTATTTATTATTTACTTATATATTTGTTATTCCACAATATCTCACAGGCAAGTATAACTAAATAAATAAATCTATCAAAATTGAACAAAAATTCCTAAACACCGATTTTTTTTAAAATAAATTTTCATTTTTTCATTTTGATCCATAATACTGGATCGGCCATTATGCTTTTTCAAAAAATAATATCAAATTCGAAAGCAGTGACCTCGAAAACAACTGAGAAACGATTTTTAGAAAGATTTGAGCAGTTTTTGCTTTTTAGGATCAACATATGGGATCCGCCATTTTGTTTTTCAACAAAATAATATCGAATTCAAAATCAGTGACATTAAAAGCCCCGAGTAACGATTATTATAAAGATTTAAGTAGTTTTTAGATTTTTGACCACATTTTGGACGATTTGGACCATTGTGTGTCGGAGTAACGAACAGTTGGTTGTAATTGTGTAAGTTAAAATGACATACTTTTTAACATCTTGTGTTGTGCAGTAGAAAAATATCTTTGATGAAAGAAAATAAATGATTTTGACGTATAATTTCCGATTCATAAATGAAAAATGATAAAAAGTGTATTTTATTTTAAATAAGAATGAATTTTTTTATGTATATTTATAAAATAATATACCACAAATACTCTCCATCTGAATTGAACAACACTTGTAAAATACTTACGTTCCAAGGAGATCTTTAAATTTGGGATTTTCCTTCCGTTAATTGTTTATGCAAGAATATATGGTTTCTTTTTTAAATAATAAATAAAACAATTATACACGATTGTTCAATAATATCACTTTAACGTGGCGTTATTATAAAACACTTCTGTCCGTTATACAGCTGTTGACTGTTGTTTACAATGACATGCTCACATGAGGCGGCCACCATATTGAAAATCACTAGGTTACGAATTTTCCCGCAAGGATCGACACCTCTGCTAATCCATCTCCGCCATTTTTAATTTCGGGAAAACAGGTGCCACTTTTTTACTACAAGTTCACACTCCTTATTCTACTTCGTGGTCTTGGGTTTCTGGAAAACAAAAAAAACCGCTGTTTTTGGGGTTTTTTGAGGTTAATACCGATATAGAAATTTTGTTCGAAAAGGAAAGTATTTGATTTATGTTCCTAAATCGAAATTATTTAAACGAAAGCTTTTCCCTATTTCTTATGATATCTTGGCTTTCTGAAAAACAAGAAAAACAGCCGTTTGTTCGGTTTTTTGAGGTTAAGGACGACATAGAAATTTTTTTCGAAGGGAAAATTATTTGATTTATGTTTTTGAATCGAAATTACACAAACAGAAGCTTCTTCCAATTTCTTATGATGTCTTTGTTTATGGAAAACAAGAAAAACAGCTGTTTTGTGAGTTTTTTGAGGTTAAGGACAACACAAAAATTTTTTTCGAAGGGAAAGGTATTTGATTTATATTCGTTGATTAAATTTACATAGAAATGGGTGTTTGCCGACTTGCTATTATGTCTTGGCTAAGCGTAGACATAATAAAAATATTCTCTTATGATGAGATAGTATCCTTTCAGTTGCCATATTTGTCCGCCATCTTGATTTTTTAAAAAAGTCCAGATTGCATTTGAAACTATTGATAATAAGCTTTCTTTTGCACCCATAGGGTAATGTCACCTTGAGTGGACCATTGTTTATAATCTTGAGTGAATCGTCTAATTTTGTTCATTTGCAATATCAATTTACCATTTTTATGGAAATAAATTAAAAATAAACTCGTGTTTAACTATATTTTATGTTCTTTATGCATATTTTTTGTGATTTCTAAATAGGTATTGTCGACAACAGCATAGAATATCAGGAAGTCAAAACTAGATAACTTACTGAAAGAAATTAAAAATCTTGAATAACTTTTGCAATTTCTTGAGTTTTTTTTGATTTTCTGACCTCTTCTTCCAATTTTTCAAAAGTGGTCCACTCAAGGTTACATTTTTTTCATTCCTTAAAAAAACGCATATTTTTTTACGCTAATTATATTTTTTCTAAATAACAAAATCAAAGCTCTCATGACATAAACTCTTATCTAGGGATCTAAACTAAAGCTTGGAATAGAGAAGTACAATTAATTTACTTTCAAAAAGAATTTATTCGAGAAAAAGCTTAAGCGGTCCACTCATGATGACATTACCCTATATATCCCAATTCACCTTAACCAAATATTGGACAGGGGGGTCTCCTGTTGACAGAGAATGTCTCCTATATTTATTATTTATTAAAGTAATATTTATTGTTTATAGAACTCATAATTTATCAATCATGAAATTAAAATAAAATCATACTTAAGACAGGAATAAGGTGAATTTTAATATTTAAAAATAAAACTGACGGGGTTACCCTAAATTCTTGACAGAATCAAGTGACCAAATTTACCCCGAGGGGTGACCGAATTTTCCCTGGAAAATTGTGATCTTTAAATTTGGTATATATGAATTAAAACTTATCTATAAGTAAAACTAAAAAAGACAAATCAAAAACTCTTTTATATTTTGGTCTAGAAAAATTTCACTATTTGGATTGGTAGATTTTTATTTTTTATTAAACTTTTAGTTAAAAGTTATGAATATAAATAACATAAATCTAACAGAAGTTTATTTTAATAGAATTTCTCAATAGAAGTTAAAGAACGTTTATCCGCTCAAGCGGTTCTCATTCTATCGGGCCATGATATTCAATATCTTTTTAATTTCATTTCTTCTTATAATTTGTAAAAAAAAATATTAACCAAAGTTATTGCAAAATGAATATTTTTGTCACTTTTTAAACAAAAGCTTATATCTCCTAAATGAGTTAAGGAGGATGGTGACCAAAACAAAAATGATAAGATCATTCTAAAATTTATAAAAATAAGTTTTTGAGAATATTTGGAAGCTAGAACAATTTACTTTTTATTTTTTCACTGTCCCGTTTTTTAGAAATTAAATAACGAAGTTGCAGGTATTTACATGGGCTCTTATGGATAAGACATAGTCAAGTTCTCTATTTTAATTATAACTTGTGATAAAAGTATAAACTATTTTTCAAAAACTTACGGTCGTAAAGTTTAAAACTTTGGAATTATCAGTGAAAAAAATTAATTGAGTCTTCTGTTTCATTTTGGAGAAATAAAATAAAATCTGACTATGAAATAATGATTTCCTAACCTTTTTTGAATCATAACAAACAAATTCTATGAAATGTGGCAACGTCGCAAGTTCACGTCATGTGATTTTGAATCTGCGCATATAAATTTATATGTGAATTGATTACGCGGGAATCAAACTACCTATCAAATTCAAATTCGAAACAGTGTAACCAACATTGTATTACTATAATTTCTAACCTCACAAACAAATTTTCTAACAACATTTTTCAGACAATTGAATGATTTTCTTTAAATATATTTTTTATAAAACAAAATAAATCAACGATATTAAAAAATAATTTTTGATGCCCAAGATGTTAAATATTTGATTTTTCATTAATTAAGTTCATATTTAAACAGTTGGTGACAGTTGTTTTAATCTCATGTAAAAGCATACAAAAACCCCTCTTACCGCCTGCCCCTCAAAGACAGTCACCATCCTCCTTAACCGATTTGAATGACTCTTAAATAAAATGAAAGAGTATAAAAAGCACTTCATTTTACAGTTAAAAACTTTTTAAAAATATAATTTTTTTATAATTTGTTTATAAATTATTTATAAACAATTAATATTTTTTATTGTTCTGGACCTTTTAAAAATCAGAAAAAATTACTAATTAACAACAAAAACTGTAAGAAATTGAAACCCATCGAGAAAATTGATAAGCCGTAATTTGTTTAAAAGTTATCGGTCATTTCGCAGAAGAGTTGTGGTCCATATCTCAGATATTTCTCATTTTTTGTCTATAAGCAGCTTTTTAGGGTACAAAAACTGTACCGCGTATTAATTTGAAATTGTTGTAATTTTTCTAGATATTTGCATTGTAATTTTTTTGATACTTTTTTTCAATGTACTACTAACTCTGTTAATTTTCAAAACTATGAAAAAAGTAAAAAAAAAACCTTTTTTACCTAAAAAAATACTGAATTTTTAATGAAAAAGATTGAAAATTAAAAAATGTAATTTTTTCAATAATTTATTTAAAAAATAATGTTTATTTATTGTTTTTTAACAAAGGCCCTATCATTTTTTGTTGATTTTTTTTTCATACAATTTGGGGTGTCTTTTATAAACACACCAATTTTCAAGATGGCTTCTGTTTTTGTTTTCATATAATAAATTTTCAAAGTTTATACAACACAATTGTCGTCGGCGACAATTCATATAAGTTCAGCGCAGCGCAATATAGATACGAGTCACGCACTTAATTGGGAACGGTGGTCGTGACGTCAAATGACAAGATGACCGGAAGAAATAGGTCGTTTTGACAGATTTTGCCAGCAAATTGATGAAAAAGTGAAATTTTTTAGATTTAATTTTAAGAAATACGTCTCTCTCCACCTGGAATATGTTCCCTAATAAATTCGACACCTTTCAGTAAATATTTCATTGAAGGAGAAAAGCTTTTAAACGCCGAACATGCTATTATTTGTGCGGAAAAAATGTTAGGTTATATTCAGTGATAGTTTTCTCTTGATTAAAAGTTTCTCTTTAGTTATATAAATAAATGAAAATCAGTTTTTATTTGATATTTTGGACAGATTGAAAAATAAACAATTAATGGTTTGTATTAAAAGTTGATCCACTTTGTGAATTTTCATTCCACAAATCACAAACATAACTTAAAATTTTTTCTTATAGATTTAAACAAACTATAACATATTAATTTCTTTTACTCATTATTAATACTCTTCCTAACAATAATTTTCTGTCAATTTATTCAATATAACACCAAATTTATTTTCAAAATCGTTCTTTATATCTAAAGTTTTTGGAAACTTATGAAAAATGACACTTGAGTCCCTGCACTTTTTGCTATTATAATATCAAAAATTGAGCAAATATTTTGCTTTTTGAGTTCGTAAAAGTGAATTTTATTCCAGGCTTTATATTTGCTTTTAATATTTTTATTATCAGTGATTAATAGCATACAAATAATAATTATTTTAAATAAATATTCACATTTGTGACATGTATTTGATTGTCAAGGACCTCGTTCCTCCCATTCAAAGCGCTGCCACCAGGTAGCGTATCGCAGTTTACCCGTTCCCAATATTAATAAATACTGTTTAACAAAGAGAAATACCAATTTTTTAAAAGTTTAATATCATTACATAAATTAAATATTGAATGTTTGAGTGTGTAGGGTTATATTTTTTATGAAGTGAAGAGATCCCCTTCCTACACTCTCTCCTGTGAGAGATTATTAACACAATTATTATTACAAATGTTATCACTTACATCAATCACATCACCTACTATTACTAAATTTTTTGTTCCACAAACATTTCTATCAAAAGCGAATTCACTATTATTTAAAATATCACTAACTTTAATTTTATGCCGCAAACTCCATCTACAAGTATTACATATGAAATCTTAAATTTCAGGGAATTTCTTCTGCAAATCTGCTGTCGTCGCTCTAATATTTTTAAAACGATATTTATGTTCATTTAAATTAAACGGATTTAAAAACAACAAAATTTTCTTTTGCCAGGCATTTTCTCAAAACTCTTTAGTAAAAGCATAAATTATGCTAATGTGCACTGAAGGAAAGTTTGAGACAAAGTAAAGTTGAAAAAGGTGTTTGCATGTTTATATATAGAGGGTTTATTGCTTTTTAATGACATACAAATGTGTTTAAACAAAATACATTAAAATAGATGAAGCAAAACCAATTTATGTCACTATTCCTTCATAAAATTAAGGATAATTAAAACTCATAAAAAGCTCATTAACGGTCATTTTATCGTATAGGGTAATGTCACCATGAGTGGACCGCTTAAGCTTTTTTTCGAATAAATTCTATATGAAAGTAAATTAAATGTACTTCTTTATTCCAAGCTTTTGTTTAAATCCCTAGATAAGAGTTTATGTCATGAGAGCTTTGATTTTGTTATTTGGAAAAAATGAATTTGACGTAAAAGATATGCGTTTTTTTGAGGAATGAAAAAAATGTAACCTTCAATGGACCACTTTTGAAAAATTGCAAGAAAAGGTCAGAAAATAAATAATAACGTAAGAAATTGCAAAAGTTATTTAAGATTTTTAATTTCTTTCAGTAAATTATCTAGTTTTAACTCTCTGTTATTCTATACTATTTTCGGCTATACCTTTTTCTAAATAACAAAAAATATTAATAAAGAACATAAAATATAGTTAAACGCAAGTTTATTTTTAATTTATATCCATAAAAATGGTAAATTGACATTATAAATTAAAAAAAAATTAGATGGATCACTCAAGATTATAAACAATGGTCCACTTAAGGTGACATGTCACTTTTTAAGGGAGCCACAAACATTTTTCTTTCTAGTGAAAATTATCACTTAATTAAACTTGAACAATCAATTTCAATATCCAAACTAAAAGGAAAAAAAAATTACACTTTAGAACTCGTGTTCAACACTATTTTTTCACTTCAGAATCACTTCATTAATTGTAAGGGGTCGTCCATAAATCACGTGATAGGTTTTATGCCAATTTTAGACTCCCCACCCCCCCACGTGATGAACCGTGATGTTCTCTGGGACCCCCCCTCGATTATCACGTAACTTTGAATAACTATAAAAATTACTTAAAATACTGAAGGCATTTAAACAATAAGTTTACAGATTGTTTATTGCAAATTCCTCGTTCATTTAAATTAGAAGTCCGTTTTATATTCTTTATTTTTTCCTATATGGGACATTCTTTCTCAATTAGGCAACCCCTCTGTGCATTTTAATTTCCAAGATAGTCTAAATAACTAGGAGATTTAAATAAAATACTTAATCGCATTCAAAGAAATAATCGAACCTTACCAAGCATTATAATAAGAAACAACCCTTCATAACACAGCCACACAAAAAAATAAAGTTCCATGGCCTAGGTATGGGACCCATATTTTCCTATGTATTTTGATGCGCTGAATCCGAATTGGACATCAGAATTGGTCCAGCGGGTTTGATTTTGGACCTAACCTCAAAATTAATAAAATGCCACTTTTTGTTCTTTAGAATCTGAACCAGATTTAACTTTGATACATGACTAAAGTTAATAGAAGCTTCATTTATGACCTTTAAAACGTTTTTTAAAGATTGTTCTACGATGATTTTTAACGAAGATTTGATGTTTTACATAAAATAATTTTTTTTTCATAAGTTACTATATTCACTCATTTTTAACATTTTAAAAAATCATATGTTGAGTAAAACATCATATCTTCGTTAAAAATCATCGTAGAATAATTTTTAAAAAAGCGTTTTAAAGGTCATAAATCAAGCTTTCTATTGGCTTTAGTCATGTATCAAAGTTAAATCTGGTTCAGATTCTAAAGAACAAAAAGTGTCATTTTATTAATTTTGAGGTTAGGTCGAAAATCAGACCCGCTGGACCAATTCTGATGGCGCATTCGGTTTGAGCGCATCAAAATACATAAGAAAATATGGGTCTCATACCCAGGCCAGGAAACTTTTTTTTGTGTGGCTGTGTAGTCGTCCCCTAAACACGAATTAAAAAAATAACAAATACTCTTAAACAAGTAAACAAAAAACAATCTTTAGAGGATTCACAAACTTTGAAATTCAATAAGAATAAAAACCTATAAAATTTACCTCTATTAGCATCGAAAACCACCCTTTAAAATCATCCCTTAATTACTTAAAACCTTGCTTTGAATGTATTCTTATCTACCTTATCCCTTTCAGCATCGAAAAACACACTTGAAAATCATTCCTTAATCTGAAATAAAGAAATTGCCCAAAAAAAAAAACCACTCAAAATTTATTCTTTTTTACCTTACATAGGAACACATTCTGAGCAATTTTTAAAGCCAAAGAATACTCTCAAAATTGTTTTAGTTTATATGTTCAATAAAAAATTGTCAATTTTTTGGTTTAAAGATTAAGAGAAGATTTTTAAGGGTGGTTTTCGATGCTGAAGGGGCAAGTTTCATAGAACTCTAATTCTTTAAAAGCACTATTTTTCGATAGTTGGAAGATCAGGATAAAAACCAAGCCACCGAAACGTCGTCATACCTTTTAAAAAAGTAGTGTTTCTATTTTTTTATCCTGATCTTCCAACTATCGAAAAATAGTGCTTTTATTGAAAACATAATGGAAGAAGAAAATATTATTAACTCTAATTCTTATATCTTGAAAACTAAAATATTATTAGATTTTATTAACTAATTTTACTAATTAATTAAAATGCGCAGGGGGGTGATTGAATCGAGAAAGAATACCCAATATTATACGGAAAAACTTCCTTACTTATAGAAGATTATTTCGAAACAAAAAAATAAAATCTATAAACTCTTTCTTAACCAACGGAGGTAGCTTAGTTGGATAAAGCGCTGGCTCTGCGGCCGCGTCGAGCTAAACATAGCTGGTTCGCGCCCCGTTAGCCTGGGTTTTTTTTTTCGACTATGAGGTAATCCGAGTGGAAGGTTTGACGTCAAGGATCAACGATGTGCGCTGTCGATAATTTATCCGGCACACACCGTTGAAACTCGACTGTCGGTAACCGGTTGTACTCTGGGGTGGTTTTGTCACAGTTTTCCAGCCCCACTGGCGAGCAAGTCTATTACAGGCGGTCCAGGCAAATGCGAGTACTCCTAATAAAAGTTGTTCTGTGGACGCAAGTTGAGGTTGAGGAACGAGGCTTGAAAAAGGTGGTACCCCTTGAGGCGTAGAAAAAGACGTCAGCAAAGGGTACAGTAGGGAGAAAGGCTAGAAAAAAAAAAAGGAGAAGGCTATGGGTGTTTCACCCCCGACTTGAAGCCAAAAAATGGCAAAGTCAAAAGACCCTCAACCTCGCCCCTAACTTTAACTTTAACTATAACCTCTTTCTTTGAGAAAAAACATTTTTTAAGTTTAATATTCATTTTTGAGGTATTTTATTTTCATATTAATTATTTTTTATTGCACATATCGAATGTTCGAGAAATTTTCAATAAATTTCGTTTTTAGCATACTATTACTCATTTTTTTGTTATTAACGGAGAAAAACGAGTTCAATAATTTATAACTTTCGTAATTTTTATCAAACCACGAACTACAAAAAAATACGTATGTTTATGCTGCAATAAAGATTTTAAAAAAATGATTCCAAGCAAATCTAATTTTTGAATGAAGATAATCCGAAGAATTCCCGGGAATGTAGAACTAAGAAAGTATCTGTTTTTAATAAAAATTTGCAGTTAAAATATCACGTGATCAGAGGGGAAACCCCCTACCCCAGGTGATGAACCGTGATAATTTTCATGACCCCCCACCCCCCCCCCCCCTTGTTGGCTCACGTGATTTATGGACGACCCCTAACGACGACTTTTTTAACAGTTTGTTTTTAAAAATTCGTTTTGTCAAACAGTAACGTATTTGTTCACCGCAAAACTTAATTTCTTTTGGTTTCCGGCTGCGGCGCTGCTGTTCGAACTATTTATTTTACGTTTCCACTGTCAGATCACTAAAAATTTTTGACGGTCCACTCATGGTGACGGTCCACTCAAGGTGACATTACCCTATTCATAGAATATTAACTAATTCATGTTTAATCAACTCTCAATTACAGATTTATGGCATGATTCATGACGATGATTTTGCGTTTTTCCATTCATTAAAATTCCCAATATACTTATTAACAAAATAACTTATATATTTCGAGAAATTACACTTTTAAAATAAAAAGTTTCAGTGAAGTTAACAGCTGCCTTCACTGCATAAGAATATATAAATTTCATACTCAAACATTCAATATTTAATTCATGTAATGATATTATACTTTTTAAAAAATTGGTATTTCTCTTCGTTAAACAGTATTTATTAATATTAAGTGCGTGACTCGCATCTATATCGCGCTGCGCTGAACTTATATGAATTGTCGCCGACGACAATTGTGTTGTATAAACTTTGAAAATTTATTATATGAAAACAAAAACAGAAGCCACCTTGAAAATTGGTGTGTTTATAAAAGACACCCCAAATTGTGTGAAAAAAAAATCAACGAAAAATGTGATAGGGCCTTTGTTAAAAAACAATAAATAAACATTATTTTTTAAATAAATAATTGAAAAAATTACATTTTTTAATTTTCAATCTTTTTCATTAAAAATTCAGTATTTTTTAGGTAAAAATGTTTTTTTTTTTACTTTTTTCATAGTTTTGAAAATTAACGGAGTTACGGTACACTAAAAAAAAAGTATCAAAAAAATTACATTGCAAATATTTTGAAAAATTATAACAATTTTTAAATCAATACGTAATATGTGACTGTGCATGAGAAAACGTGCCTTAGCTCTGCAACGTCAACTTTATAGGGTGAGCGTTTAAAGTTTCTACAATGCATTGAAGTCAATGTAACGTGCCTACGCTTCTTGCTTAATAACACCAAAATTTCTTTTAAACAACAATTTTTTATTTTTGGAAATGAAAGAGCAAATAAACTAAAATAAATAATACTATAAATGAAAGAGAATAAATAAATAAAATCTGTTGGTTGGCATTAAAAAATCAAAATATATTTTTTGGAACTAAGGCACGTTTTGTCATGGACAGTCACATATATTTATTTGTATCCCAAAAACCTGCTTATAAAAAAAATTTAGAAATATCTGAGATATGGACCTTAACTCTCCTGCGAAATGACCCTTATGATGAAAAGTATGTAGCGCTGTTCGACGGACCATTGAGGTGCATGTATACTACATCGTAGGTGGCGCGCGCTTTTTCAGTACCCTGCTTCTATTTAAAGTTTAAACTCAAAAAAATAAAATCACCAAGTAATACTCCATTCGTATGTTATATATTATAAAAATGGAACAACCGTTTTGAAGAAATGTTTTGTAATTTAGTCCATTTAACCCCATCACGTCAGGATTTTAACATAACCTCAAAAAAACCTTAAAAATTTAACTATAAAATTTTGAAATCCAAAAAAATTCTGATCTCTAAGTCTTACTATGATTGCTTTACGTTTGTAAGTCGCTGACGCCGAATCTGAAGTCTATTCAACCCCATCACATCATACTTTTGACATAACCTAGAAAAAACAAAAATTTGAACACAAAACTTTGAAATCAAGAAAAACTAAGATTTATAAGTCGGACTATGACTGCTGTATTTTTTTGAAGTCGGTGCAGCTGAATTCAAAGTCTATTTAAACCTATCACATTATACTTTTGACTTATCCTCAAAAAACCCCAAAATATGACCTCAAAATTTTCAAATCACGAAAAACTAAGATTTATTACTCTAACTATGACTGCCTTATGTTTTTGGGGTCGCTTAAGCCGAATCTCAAGTCCAATTAACCCCATCACGTCAAACTTTTGACATAACCTCAAAAAAACAGTAAAATTTGATCTCAAAATTTTGAAATCCTGAAAAACTCAGATTTATAAGTCTGACAATGACTGCTGCATGTTTTTGGGGTCGCTTAAGCCGAATCTAAAGTCCACTTAACCCCATCACGTCATACTTTCAACATAACCTCAAAAAACATTAAAATTTTATCTCAAACGTTTGAAATCATGAAAACTCAGATTTACAAGTCTGGCTACGACTGCTTTATGTTTTTGGGGTCGCTAAGCCAAATATAAAGTCTATTTAACCCTATCACATCATACTTTTGCAATACCCCAAAAAGACATTAAATTTTGACCTGAAAATTTTGAAATCACCAAAAACTCAGATTTATAAGTCTGACTATGACTGCTTAATGGTTTTGGGTCTCTAAAGCCGAATTCGAAATCCACTTAAGGACGTTGGAACCCGAAAGCTGAGAGTGGCGTAAAAACACTGGACACTTTTTCAAAAAAAGGGCTATGGTAGACAAAAGTATTTGAGATAAGGAATTTTTTAAACATTTGTTTTATGCAAACAAATGTGCCTACGAGCGTCAAAATTAACTCCCGTTTTGACATTGCAAGATTTTCCGTAAAAGATGGCCGCCGCTCGTCAGCTGGGCACGGGCTACGTGACATGGGCCTCAAGTGAGATAGCGGCGGCCATCTTTTACGGAAAATCATGCAATGTCAAAACGGGAGTTAACTTTGACGCTTGTAGGCACATTTGTTTGCAAAAACCAAATATTTAAAAAATTCCTTATCTCAAATACTTTTGTCTACCATAGCCCTTTTTTTTGAAAAAGTGTCCAGTGTTTTTAAAAAAAATTCATAAAAGGGAAATTTTTGAGCAAAGGAGGAAAAATTGTTTCTACGCCACTCTCAGCTTCGGGTTCCAACGTCCTTAACCCCATCACGTCATACTTTTGACATAAGCTTAAAAAACATTAAAATTTGACCTCAAACTTTTGAAATCACAAAAAACTAAGATTTATTAGTCTGACTACGACTGCTGTATGTTTTTGAGGTCGCTGAAGCCGAATCTGAAGTCCACTTAACCTCATCACGTCATAGTTTTGACATAGCCTAAAAAAAACCAAAATTTGAACACAAAACTTTGAAATCAAGAAAAACTAAGATTTATAAGTCGGACTATGACTGCTGTATTTTTTTAAGTCCCTGCAGCTGAATTTAAAGTCTATTAAACCTATCACATTCTACTTTTGACTTATCCTCAAAAAACCCCAAAATTTGACCTCAAAATTTTGAAATCACGAAAAACTAAGATTTATTACTCTAACTATGACTATCATATCATGCGAAGGCAAAGATATTGTCATTTTCAATGATTTATCTTCATATTTAATTGATTTTCTACAGTGACCCAACTCTGACTACCATGTTCAACTCTGACTACCTTTTTTTTTTTTTTTTTAATTGCCTATAACTCCGAAACTTTTGGTCCAAATTTTTTGCAATGTTTATCAAAAACATTGCATTTTAGTAGAACTTTCCAATAATATAAGAGACATCGCAAAATTCGGCCTACAGGAGAAGTTATAGAGAAATGTCAAAACTATATCCAACTCTGACTACTCTCCCCTACGTAATTTTAATTGGAGTACTTAAAAGTCCGTATTTTTGACAGAAAGTCCGTAAAGTCCTTTTTTTTGACAAAGTAGGTCCGTAAAGTACGTAATTTTGAGAAAAGATAATTTCGATCTTGAAAAGAGGTACGTTGAACTAAAAACTTCATTTTTTTTTATTGCATTAAGCAACGTTTTGGTTCAGGATTGCCAACCTCATCAGGATAGAATTTATTTGAAAGAAGGAAAATTAACACTTTATTGACACAACACTATTCACAAATTTAAATTAAAATACAATATTCAAAATTATAAATTATAAACAAAGCTAAAAATAAATTTTTTGGTTTTTTTACCTAAGTTAGTTGAAACATAAATTTTTTTAACTCGTCAGAAATTAGCCTAAAATGCATTAAAGTGATCCCCTTCCTTCCCCTAGCAGTCATAGTATTTGAGCAATTTAGATAAAATTTGATACACATGTGTAGTTTGACGTGTAGATTGCACGGAAAATATAGAGAACCTTTTTAAAAGCAATTGCCTTAGCGTTGACAAAGAAAAACTATTTTCTTTAAAAAGCGTGTCCCACCCCCCATCACACACACTTTTTAAATTGCGAAAATTCAAAATTTAATAAGAAAATAGTTTAATATTGTATAGAAGATATAGAGGTACGGAACCCTTCGATTTAAGGGTGAATGTAACTCGCACTTGCCCGATTTTTTAAATTTGTGTCTGCCTTTCTTTTAAATTTTCCAAAAGTAACCTCAAAATCGTAATCTGCGACCCCAAAATCCCCCCAAAAATAACTTTTAAGCAAATTTGGTTGATTTTTTAAATTTGTGTCCGCCATTTTGGATCCACCATTTTGAAATTCCATAAATTATCCTTAAAATCGTAGTCAGCAACCTCAAAAATCTCTGAGAATTTCTAGACCCAGGCCTGTCCTTATTGATATGGAACGTACCATATATGGGTGATTCTCCACGAAACCGACAATACCATGTCCCTTGTGCTTTTTAAGAAACATATTGCACATATGGTAATGAATCCAACGTGAAAAAGTAGCTCTAGTGATCACAAACAAAAGCCTGTAGCCACTTTAATTTATAAGATTAAATATTTTTTGTTAAATTCAAATTTAAGAGCCAAATCGTCATGGTGAAGCCTGTCCCCAGGGTCAGTTTCGAAACAAAAATAAATATTTTTAGTAAACTTTAATAATAAAACTAATTAATTGTAACATTTTTTTATTGTTTAAGTGTGTAGAGTTCAGAAAAAAAGTTGGTTGTAAATTTTTTTTATTTTTTTTTAATTTCTTTTTATTCTTTTTATTTCATGGTGAAGCCTTTTTAAAAAATGGAAATATTTCATAAAAATCAAATCAGAATGTAGTTATACTTTAGTATAAACAACAATTGACTTCCCTCAAGAGATTCACTACGACAGAAACAAATTTTATAATTGATTTTTTGTTTTTTTTTACGTTTGAAGCGCCAAATTTGTGTAGGGGATCACTGAATCGTCATGGTAAAGCCTTTACATATTTCGCAATAAATCAAAAAGAAAAAATTTGTTTTCATTAAATGATTTATGGTTGTATTATTTCAGTGAATTTAAATGTCAGGAATGCAAAACCGATTAAAAATTGCTAATAATTTGTTTAAAGAAACAGTATTCATTAAGCGTCATGGTGAAGCCTCAGCGTCATGGTGAAGCCTTTTGGCTGTCTTTCATTGAATTTGTGATTCAACCAAGTGTACAATTAAAACAATTTTAGTGATTGTGTCCAAATAAAATTAAAGAAATAAAATTTACTTAGCCTGCCATAATTTTAATAAGTTTATCAATACTTACTTTATAAATTTTCATAAATTACCGTATAAATTTGTATAAATTGTTGGCAACTGATTTGCAAATTTTAAATTATGTGTTAATAAATTACAATAAATGTTTTTCAAATAATTTATAAAATTACAACATATATTCCCATAAATGTCCATAAATTACCACATAAATTTCCATAAATTACCCTATAAATTTCCTATAAATTTCCATAAAGAGCATAGCCGGTTAAGTATGTAAAATCTGCCCCGCACCTATTGTGCTCATATTGCTGTCACAATTTGGCATTGCTTTGAAAAAATTTTTCACCAAATATTAACCCTTAAATCCAATTTTTAGGGGAGATATGGAGGGGGTAAGTAAAATTGAAAAATGTGTTTTTCTCCAAAACGGCTGATTCGATTTCATTAATTAAAATATACGTTAAGGTAGTCAATGAGACTATTAAGAAAAAAAAAGTTTTTATTTTTGCACAAAAATTACAATAAAAAAAAATTCTTAAAATTTTCAAAATTTTTTTGTTTCTTATATTTAAGAGCGACACTCACAGATTTCAGCTGATTTATTCCCCAAAGTATCCCCAATAATAAAAAAAATTTTACCTAATTTATTTTCGAGGTGCGTCATAGTAAAAAAAAATTAAAATATGACGTGCTCATGGAACGTTACAGAGTAATAGCCATTGGCGGATCCACGAGGGGGGGTCATGGGGTTCCTGACCTCCCCTGGAGCCTTATATATAAATGTGTGTGAGAGAGAGATAACATAATAGTGTCTAAATAATTATATTATATTATTTATACGATCGCCATGTAAGTTATCATATTTTTTACTTTTAAAACCCATGGTTATTGTTTATGATAGTCTAAATATATAAAGTGTAAGACTAACGAAGATTGAAAATATAACAAAAGTAAATAAATATAAAAATGTGTCATGTCGAAGTAGCTATTGCCAGGGGCGCACAGTGGGACTTCTAGCATTTTTTTTGTCAATATCTATTATCTCTCGATGAAATAGACGAAAAATGAGTGGTCCCTGGATCAAAATAAAGCTAGATAAATGCAGAATAATGAAAAATTATAGAAAAGCTATCTTCTAATTTTTCTGGTCCAGGAAACACTCGAGAAGTTAGCAGTTTTTTTAAAGAAAAAACGACAAATTGAAGTATACAGACAAAACAAATTTGTAAAACATTACAAAAGTCGTTATTCGTAAGCTTCTGAGGTCGCTACATTAAAACATAAATAAAACATTAACTTTCAAAATGACGAATCCAATATGGTGGATTTAAATCTAAAAAAATAATCGATTTTTACAAAACTTGGCTTTTAAATGTTTCTTGGGTCGTAGAATGTAAATATAACATTCAAATTGGGAAATTCAATATGTCAAATCCAGTATGAAGGGCTGAAATCTCAAAAAATTATCGATTTTTACGCAACTTGGATTTCTGATATTTTTTGGGTCGCAGAATGTAAATATAATATTCAAATTGAGAAATTCAATATGGCTGATCCAATATCGCTGACTATATTCCCCAAAAACACTCGATTTTTACCAAACTTGGTTTTTAGATGTTTTTTGAGTCGTAGAATTAACTTTGTTGACTTGTTTATTATAATTTAATAACAGAAGATAAATAAATAACTTACAAACTTTTATATAAGTTTAATACACTTTTAATTAATACTTTAAACTTTGGAACCTATTCACATATGCGTTAGTACAAATTATTATAACAGAATCTTAAGACTTAAAATATATTATCCTTTCTTTAGTTCTCTGAAGAGTATCTATCACGTTCAGAATTTTCGTCACTTTCGATTATATCTTCAATTATATTGTAAAAAAATTATAGATACAAAATCAATTTACTATAAAAACATCTAAAAACCAAGTTTGGTAAAAATCGAGTGTTTTTGGGGAATTTAGTCTGCGATATTGGATCACCCATATTGAATTTCTCAATTTGAATATTATATTTACATTCTGCGACCCAAAAAACATCAGAAATCCAAGTTGCGTAAAAATCGATAATTTTTTGAGATTTCAGCCCTTCATACTGGATTTGACATATTGAATTTCCCAATTTGAATGTTATATTTACATTCTACGACCCAAAAAACATCTGAAAACCAAGTTTCGTAAAAATCGATTATTTTTTTACATTTAAGTCCGCCATATTGGATTCGCCATTTTGAAAGTTAATGTTTTATTCATGTTTTAATGTAGCGACCTCAGAAGCTTACGAATAACGACTTTTGTATGGTTTTACAAATTTGTTTTGTCTGTATATTTCAATTTGTCGTTTTTTTTGAAAAAAAACTGCTAACTTCTCGAGTGTTTCCTGGACCAGAAAAATTAGAAGATAGCTTTTCTATAATTTTTCCTTATTCTGCATTTATCTAGCTTTATTTTGATCCAGGGACCACTCATTTTCGTCTATTTCCTCGAGAGATAATAGATATTGACAAAAAAAAATGCTAGAAGTCCCACTGTGGCAATAGCTACTTCGACGTGACACATTTTTATATTTATTTACTTTTGTTATATTTTCAATCTTCGTTAGTCTTACACTTTATATATTTAGAGGATCATAAACAATAACCATGGGTTTTAAAAGTAAAAAAATATGATAACATACATATGACGCCGCACGAGAAAAGGGACCTCTTGCCCAAACCGTAAAACTTATATGGCGATCGTTTAAATAATATAATATAATTATTTAGACACTATTATGTTATCTTTCTCTCACACACATTTATATATAAGGCTCCAGGGGAGGTCAGGAACCCCATGACCCCCCCCTCGTGGATCCGCCAATGGCTATTACTCTGTAACGTTCCATGAGCACGTCATATTTTAATTTTTTTTTACTATGACGCACCTCGAAAATTAATTAGGTGAAAATTTTTTATTATTGAGGATACTTTGGGGAATAAATCAGCTAAAATCTGTAAGTGTCGCTTTTAATAGTCTCATTGATTACCTCAACGTATATTTTAATTAATGAAATCGAATCAGCCGTTTTGGAGAAAAACACATTTTTCAATTTTACTTACCCCCTCCATATCTCCCCCAAAAATTGGATTTAAGGATTAATATTTGGTGAAAATTTTTTTCACAGCAATGCCAAATTGTGACAGCAATATGAGCACAATAGGTGCGGGGGCAGATTTTACATACTTAACCGGCTATGCTCTTTCTAAAACTATCTTTTTTTATTTTGTTTTATTTACTATAAATTACATCAAAAAAATGATAAATTACTAGGGATGTGCAAAAAGCTCGAAATGTCGAGCCGAGCCGAGCTGGCTCTTTTCGGACCGAGTCGTGCCGGGTTCGAGCTTAGCTCGAGCTGGAAAAATTTCGCGAGTACTCGAAAAATAACGAGCCCCCGACCAAAATGTGGTCACAAATGAATTCGGGTATGCCCGAATGATTCGAGAACCCGAAATATTCGAGGACACGAATATCGAAAAGGACCCGAAAATTTAAAAAACTCGAACTTACATAACATGATTGGTTCCCCTAGTTCACCAAGAACACAAAACTGCGCAATAGTGTTCCACGCACTAAACACATGCGCACTAGTGTTCCAAGCACAAAACACATGCGCACTAGTGTTCAACGCACTAAATAGTGTTCCAAGCACCAAATGCATGCGTAGTAGTGTTGCCCGTACTAAACACATGCTTGTGCGTAGAACACTGCTGCGCATGTGTTTAGTGTTCGTAAAATATAGTGTGCATGTATTCAGTGCGTGGAACATTACTGCGCACGTATTAAGTACGTAGAAAACTAGTGCGAATGTATTTAGTGCGTAGAATACTTGAGCGCATGTATTTAGTGTGTATAAAACTAGTGCGCATGTATTTAGTGTATGGAATACTAGTGCGCATGTATTTAGTGCGTAGAAAACTAGTGCACATGTATTTAGTACGTGGAATACTACTAGGCATGTATTTAGTGCGTAGAAAACTAGTGCGCATGTATTTAGTGCGTGGAATACTAATGCGCATGTATTTAGTGCGGGGAACACTACTGTGCACGTGTTTGGTGCTTGGAACATTAGTGCGCATGTATTTAATGTGTTGGAACAATAGTGCGCATTTGTTTGGAGCTTGAAACTGTACAGCGCTTGTAGAAATGTTCGTGTCTCGTTCATGGCCCGAAATTTTCGGGCCCCCATATCATTCTAGAACTCGTCTATTTACGAGAGCTCGAATAATTTAGGGTATTTCAGAAAGCCCTGCTTGAACCCGACCCGGCTCGAGCCCGACGAAGCCGAGCTGAACTCGGCTCGGCTCAAAGACTGTTAGGCTCGGCTCAGCTCGGTCGGACTTCGACTTTCGAGCTTTTTGCACAGCCCTATAAATTTCCATAAATTACGAAATAAATTTCCTGCATTAGTTTTTTGAATCTTGAATTTTGTTTTGTATTATTATTATAAATTACCGCATAAGTTACCATAAATTTCCATAAATTACTACATAAATTTCATGACACAGTTTTTCAAATCCTGAATTTCGTTTGCATTATTATTATAAATTACCTTAATATTTTCATAAATTACCGCATAAATTATCACCATGGATTTCTTTATTTATTTATAGCGATTTTATTACAAATTATACCTTAAAATAAAATATGATCAGAACAAAATCGTTATAATTTTTTCTTGTAGAATCGATTTGCATCCATAGTTTTAATTAAATGTGACTTTTTTATAATTTGTTTAAACAAATATTGTTTAACAAATACAAAATCTGAAACTTAAAATGCTAATGATTTTTATTTCACTTTCCTGTAAATCCAACTATCGATTTTGTTATACTGCAACCGATTACACAGCCCCACAAAAAAAAAAAAGTTTAATGTACTTTTGACCGGAATACCCTAGCCCTATGTATTTTGACGCGCTGAACACGAATCCGAAGTCCATTTTGCTCCATCACGTCAGGATTTTTTTCTAACCTCAAAAAACATGTCGAATTTTGAGAGGTAGGCGATTTTTTAAAAAAATTTATGGATTTACTTCAAACTTCGTATCTGGGGGTTTTTTTGGGTCGCTGATTGTGAATCTGAAGTTAGATTTTCAAAATTCAAAATGGCGGATCCAATATGGCGGACGAATTTTGAAAAAATTTGAAGATTTACTTCAAACTTGGTATCTGGGGGTTTTTTGGGTCGCTGATTGCGAATCTGACGTCATATTTTCGAAATTTTTATGAAATTTGGTATCTTCAGGTTTTTAAGTTGCTGAGTGTGATTTCGAAGCGAGTTTCTCACATTTTCAAATATGACTTCTATTACAATTTTATCATAAAATATTCCTTGGTAACAGATTGGATATGTTTGGTGCAGAAGCCAAATAAGAAAGTACATTGTTCCATTCTGCATCTTATTCCTGATGGACATATCATTGTCATTCTATGTCTAACGTTCTTATTGAGCTTTGGCACAATTTAAATCCTGCTGCTTCGATAAATGTAGTAGGCGATGACAACTGCCCCGAAAGGGGATGTGTAGAATGATTCGCTTCCTGTTTATCGAAGTAACGAAGCCAGCGTAGGCGCGCTGCCTTGCAGGTGGGCGTTAGGGTGTGAGGATGATACCGTAGTGTGTCCGACGACGAGTTGACATTGTCCTCGTCAAAGTCGGAAAGCTCTCATACTTAGGCCTGGGGAGGTATGAGAGTTATCACCCCTAGGACGGTGGACTCGCCTGCGATCGGACCAGGATCCCTAACGTGCGGGTTATTTAATAAATCATGGCTTTTCAAAATCAAAACAACACAAAAACTTCAAATGCTTCAAAAATTAATTTTAAAGCATTAAGATCAAAACACATATGCAATAGCAATGCAGATGCATTTTGTTATATATGTGGACAGTTCGATGTTCCAAAGAATTGTAAACCAATCAATGACAATATTAGACAAATTTACAAAGATTGCTTTGATTTAGAGATAGCCGATCAAAATGAAAATTGGGTTCCACACAAAATTTGCTTATCCTGTCACATAATGTTAACTCGTTGGAATAATACTAAGGAGGATAAGTACTTTAAATTTAAAAAACCAATGCTGTGGAAAAAACCATTGAAACAAGAAGATTGTTACTTTTGCATGACCAATGTAGAAGGTTATAATAACAAGAATAAAGGAAAAATATTGTACGCTGATGTGACAACTGTAACAAAACCAGAAATTTTTTGTGATACACCTTCTTCTTCAAAAAATTTTGAAATCGACTGTTCAAAAGTAGAAGATGTATTTAGTGATATAGATGACGACATGAGTATTGATGACAAAGATGACTATTACATTCCAACTGGTGAACAGGAAGAAGAAATACCTAAAAAGTTCACACAAGAAGAACTCAGCAATCTCATCAGAGATTTAAAACTACCAAAAGATGTTGCAGAATATCTTGCATCAGTTCTTAAGAAGAAAAAAATGCTATCGAAAGGAACTACATCTTCCTTTTATCGCGATAGGGAAAAGGAATTCAGAAAATATTTTACAGAAGACAAAAAGCAGTCATTGGTATATTGTTCTGACATTAATGGGTTAATGGATCAATTAAAACCTGGCGTATACAAAGATAAAGATTGGAGGTTATTCATAGACTCTTCTAAAAGAAGTTTAAAAGCAGTATTACTTCATAATACTAATATTTATGGTTCGATTCCTATGGCTCATTCTACAGAACTTAAAGAAAGCTATGAATCTGTAAAACTAGTTTTAGATAAAATAAAATATCAAGAACATAACTGGCAAATTTGTGGGAATTTTAAGATCTTAAGTATTATGCTTGGACAACAAGCAGGTTTCACAAAAACGCCCTGTTTTTTGTGTCTGTGGGATAGTAGAGATAGAAAGAATCATTACAAAAAAAAGGAATGGCCAAAAAGAAAATCTTTTAAACCAGGATCGAAAAATATCATTAAGAAGCCATTGATTCATCCCTCAAAGGTATATTGCTTCCACCATTGCACATTAAACTAGGAGCAGCAAAACAGTTTGTTAAGAGTTTAGATAAAAATAGAAAATGTTTTAAATACCTAGAACAAAAATTCCCTGAGGTCACTGATGCCAAACTAAATGAGGGAGTTTTTGATGGCCCACAAATTCGAAAATTATTAAAAGATGAGAAATTTGTCAGAAACATGAGTAAAACTGAGAAAAATGCATGGATTAGTTTTAAACTAATTGTTGAAAATTTTCTGGGGAATAACAAAAGCGAGAATTGGGAAGAAATGGCAAATAATATGATAACAAACTTCGGAAAGCAAGGATGCTTGATGAGCTTAAAGCTACATTTCTTAGAATCACATCTAAAGTACTTCCCCGAAAATTTAGGAGACTACAGTGAGGAACAGGGAGAGCGATTTCATCAAGACCTTAAAGAAATGGAACGTCGTTATCAAGGAAGGTGGGGCGTAAATATGATGGCCGACTTTTGCTGGATGCTGAAAAGGGATGTTGTACCAGGTAGTGTGAACTTAAAGAGAAAACCGCTACACAGATCTTTCGAAAACAAAAGAGTGCGCTACCATAAAAAGGAATAAAGGAAAATTATATACTTCAGAACTGACATATTGAATTTTGACAATCTGTTTTCAGATTTGCAATCAGTCACCCCACAAACCACTAGATACCAAATTTTATGTAAATTTTAATATTTTAAAAAAATTCATCAGCCATATTCTTGCCGCCAAGTAAATCTTAATATGTTTTTTAATTCGGCCGCCATATTGGATCCGCCATTTTAAATTTAGAAAATTTAACTTCGGATTCGTAATCAGCGACCCAAAAAACCCCCAAATACCAAGTTTGAAGTAAATCTTCGATTTCTTTCAAAATTCGTCCGCCATATTGGATCCGCTATTTTGAATTTTGAAAATCTAACTTCAGATTCGTAATCAGCGACCCAAAAAAACCCCAGATACCAAGTTTGAAGTAAATCCATAAATTTTTTTAAAAAATCGCCTACCTCTCAAAATCCGACATGTTTTTTGAGGTTAGAAAAAAATCCTGACGTGATGGAGCAAAATGGACTTCGGATTCGTGTTCAGCGCGTCAAAATACATAGGGCTAAGGTATTCCGGTCAAAAGTACATGACACTTTTTTTTTTTGTGGGGCTGTGTTATGGTACATGAATGCGGTAACAGCTAATTTGTTTAAAAAATACAATAATTATAAACAATTTGTCTGGTCCATCACAGATATTGCATTCTTGACTATCATACTTGAAAGTTACATTACGATTTTTTATTAGGGTGTTCCAATAAAAGAAAATTTTTGAAATTCGTTTAAAATCGCACGGAAATCATTACCCCTATTTTTTTGTTTTTTGATCTGACAATATTAAGGGTTGCCACTTGCACCACCTATTTTCCCACTAGAAATACATGGGAAAAGTGTACTTTTTTAAAAAAGTGCGAAAATTTATTCATAATTTTATCGAAAAATGCTCAGAAGTTTATGAGACCTCAATAAATGTTCAAAATTGAAGAAACTGTGAATTAATATTATTTTTTTGCAAACTGACCTTGTCTAGGGGTGCATTTAATAACCACACCTTAACATGAATTCAGCATTTATGAGTAAATAGGTCTAAAATATTCTTTTTTATCCCACAGGCACAAAAATGGCGCTTTTAGATGTCTGTAGACAGGGTCTAAACGCATTCATTTGTTCGGCCGTGTGAAAATGATCTGGTTAGAACGACGGATAGAAACCGGACAGAAACCGGATACAAATCGCTTTTTGTCCGTTTTTAGTGTAAATCGTATATGGTTTTTGTGTCCGCTTTTCATCCGAAGCTTAACCGGAATCACTCCAATTTAATCCGTTTCTTATCTGTCAAAGTAATTAAAAATTCTTGACACATTAGAAACAGATATAACCGGAGCAATTTTGAGTGTCAATATGTAATCCGTTTTATATCCGTTTTTGTCTGACATAACCGATGCAATTTTGAATGTCAATATGTAGTCCGTTTTCTATCCGTTTTTTCTCCGTTTTCTGTCCGTTTTTGTCTGACATAACCGGAGCACTTTTGAGTGTCAATATGTAATCTGTTTTCTATCGGTTTTCTATCCGTCTTTGTCTGTCATTGCAAAAAAAAAATAGAAACATTTTTTCCCCACATTGTTTATTGATTTTTTAATGTCTATCTATTCCTAGCACCTTTATTTAGTGTTAATAGACATAAACGCACTTCTATAACGCAATGAAAATTATAAATACCATTGGAGGATTCGAACCCTAAACCTAATACCTAACGCAACGCTTAATTTAAAATTAATTCAAAAATTTTCTTTTTTTGAAACACTCTGACATGTATGTATGTATGTAGGTATGTATGTAGGAACACCTAGCCTTCTTACTGTTATAACTTCTTAACAACGTCGAAAACAGAAAAATTGCTTCTCTCACATATTCTACACATGTTATAGATGCGATATATGACAAAAAAAAAAATCTTTTTTTTTAACCTAGCACACGGGATAATCCCCTTAAGTTATAATATTGTAAAATAAAACAAAATTTAGTTGTAATTTTTTACCACACTTGATCGACCACTGGTATATATTCCTAATTACTATACAAATTTTGTTTTGTTAATTTTGAATTTAATCTTTTTCATATATTATGTGGTGCGCACTTTAGTTAGATAAATTAATTTCATTATTTTTATTTTATTAGATACATTATTTGGTTCAACTTTGGGAACTAATTTTAACAATGCAAAAACATCTACTGTACCAGCGTCTGCAGTAACCACTACCAATAAAGGTTTAGGTGGTTTCGATATTTCTATTAGTAATAAAGGGCTAATGCAAGGAAGTAATAGTCCAACAGCAGTCAAAGAAAACCTTTTACCTAAGGAATTAATGCAGACCATCGAGGACTTTAAGTATGTTGTTTTTAAAACTATTTGAGTTATTAAAATTATATAAGGTATTTTATAACAAATAAAAACTATTTAATAAAGCAGTATTAAATCCTTTTATAATTTGTTAATAAAATAAGAAGTTTTAAATGCTCTTGGGAACCTTGTTATGATTTTTACATTCCCATCTCTAATGAGAAGGCATTAAATTTATGTAATTTTGAATTTTTCGTAATTTCCACATTTCTCAATGTTTTAAAACCTCCTTATTCCGAAAGAATGTGTTTTGCGCAAGTGTCTGTTTGTCTGTAGAACATTTTTTGTTCACGATAACTTGAGTAAAACTTTACTGATCGACTTTTTCTTTGAAAAAGTTTCTAAAGCTAAAGGCTAAGTTCTTCATGTAGTCACTTTAGACCAACATTGTAAAAAATAGAAAATTTTGAAAATTCAAAATTTCTTAAAATACATATAAAATCAAAAAAAAATTGTGTACAAAAGTTTTCAATATAACTCGAACCTAAGGGCTCGTCCATAAACTACACTATCGTCGCAAATTGTTGGTCCGATCGATAAAAGTGGTTTCAAAAAGACAGCTCAATTCAAATCAGGATATCTTGGTCAAAAAATTAGTTAGGGACTTCGGATTAAAATATTTGCAAATCTTATAAAATTTTGTGACAGATGATCTACTGATAAATTATTTTTGACTTATCAAAGTGATTATATTATTTGATAAGTTTGGACAAAATTACCAAATTTTTCGAATAGCGTTCGAGAACCACTTAATATTTTTTAAGTTTTCTTAGCTCAAATTAAAGCTTATAATTCAGCAAAGAAAACAAGAAGAATTTCAAATTTTTTATACACCTTTTGTAGATCAGACAACGAGCTAAACTTATCGAACGATGTTCAAAAATTTGGTAATTTTTATCCAAACTCATCAAATAATCTAATCACTTTGATAAGTCAAAAATAATGTATCAGTAGACCATCTGACGCAAAATTTTGTAAGATTTCCAAATAATTTAATCTGAAGTTCCTATCTAACTGAATGAAGCTGTGTCTTTGAAACTAGTTTTATCGATCGGGCCGACAATTTCCGATGGTAGCATTACATATACCACTTTTTCGATTTTTATAACCCCCTTCGCTTTTCGTAAAAAAACCGCAGATTTTCACCATCCCCCCCCCCCCTCATACAAGTAGGGGGGGACATTTTTTTTTGAAAAAAATGTCCGATAGAGCTTTTAATTTCTAGAAATATAGTATCAGTAAATATACAAGTTTTTATAGATTGTTTCTAAATTTTATTTAATAATTTAATATAATCTTAAATCTTTGAAATAAAATTTTTACACAGATGTTATTTTAGAGATTGAATCCATTTCAAATCAGGCTTGGGGGTTTTTGGGATCGCTCATTACGAATCCAGTGTTAGTTTTTGAAAATTTAAAATAGCGGATCCAATATGTCTGACAAAAAAAACTAAAAACTTATCGGATTCAATTAAAACTGGCTACTTGAGGGTTTTCGATCCAATATTGCAGCTTTTTCAAAGTGTGAACTTCAAAAACAACTGTGTAAACAGTTTCAAGCCGTAAAAACGTGCAGACGTATCAATATTGACTTAGATAGAGATTGAGTCACGGTTTCACATGTTAAAAATCAGAATGTCATTATTTGTTAAAATGTTTATTAAAAGTGAAAAAAGAAAATTTCAAATACGAAAAATTCTGAATTTTGTTAAAATCTGAAATAAGGAACATACGTTGATTTTTAAATTAAATAAACATTAATATATGCCAGAAAAATATATTTTACGCCAAAAGAACATTATTTCTTTTTGTCCGACACATTTTTTTCCGCAATTTTGAATTTTCGTAAACTAACACCGGATTCGTAATCAGTGACTCCGAAAACCCAAAAGTAGTCAGTTTCAACCGAATCCGATAAGTTTTAAATTTTTTTGTTGGACATATTGGATCCGCCATTTTGAATTTTAAAAACTTATGCTAGATTCGTAATCAGGGACCCCGAAAACCTCCGTGTAGCCAGTTTTAAGGAAAGGATGAGTGTCAGTAAGGCCGTTTTTTGGTCCCTCATCAAATCAGTTGTTATTATGGAAAATTTTATCTTTTTAGTATGCCTGACAACCCCTTTAAACAGTTTTTCGATTTGTCAAATAGAAAATTAAATAACTTAACTTAAAAAGTTGCAAAATACATGGGTTTTTACAATTTTTATAAAAGGGTAGTTATTTTAATGGGTTATTAAAAATGACCGGTCACAATACTTTTTCAAAAACTTTGCACACATGTAATGAAAGAAATGTCAGAATGAGCGATTTATATTTTGAGCCTGACCTCGAAAATTCAAAATGGCGGATCCAAAATGGAGGTGAACTTTTTAAAAACCAATCGGATTTTGTTCAAACTTGTTATTTTGGGGTCGCTGGAAATGATTGTACTGAACCCGTCGAGCAGGTAACAACTTAACCGCAGGCGGTCATTTCGGAGCAGCCTGAAGGGTCACAGAAGGGAGCGAAATTCCATAGAAAAAAATTTCGGATCGATATGAAACCTTTTGCCTTTTATTCTAGAGGGTTCAATGTAATTTTTAAGCTAATAAAAAAATTTTCGATTTTTTGAAAATTCTACAGTGGTGTAACCCCTTAAGTGACCTGCTCTTGTGTAGAAAGCAAACTCTATGCATTTTATATTTCCCTCTTATTTTACATCTTGTGCAGCTGTAATAGCCTGTGTGACTTTTAACATTTAAAATGTAAGCTTTGGCCGGTGCATCAGCAATGATATCTTTAATTCTGCACTTCAAAATATTTTGATTTATCTCCAAACCATTGGCACACAAAATTTCAGCTTCATTTAGGAATTCGTCTAAAAAATCTTCTACCGAATGAGGTTTCTTAAAACTAAAGTAGACACCAACAAGAAAGACGTCTGAAAAAGGTTCAACGCAACCAAGAATTGGCCAAAATTGTGCTCCCGAAGATTTTGATATAGGAACACCGTCAATTCCAATTTTTAGTACAACTTCTTGAACTGGTTGGGTCGCATATTTTTGAAGAATATTTATTATACCATTTCTCAAACCGAAATGATGATACAATCCAGGGGAAATATTTTCAACAAACGTTTTCCCAGAAGTACCAAGAAGCGTTCTCGGATCTTTTGGAATATCATTATGAAAACATTCATGATCTTTTAATTTTGCGAGCAAAGGTTTCAATTGTGCATGAGACAAACCATATTCAATTGACCAATTTTTTAAAAAGAGCCTTAAAGTTTCCCCTTCAGAAAGCGTATCCAAATTCATGTCCACGTTACCCAACTCCTCATGACTATTTAAGATCAAAGACAAATCAGAATTCACACATTGATGTTTAAAATGATAAAGGTTAATAGTTTCTTCTTCTTCATCTTCAGAGGAATATTGATCGGACGAAGTATCTGAAGTTGCAGGGTTCTGTAGAAAGGAGTAAGAACGAACAGTTTCAGCTGCTCGGTTGCGTAATTGGCGTTTAGTTAAGTACGTTAAAGGCTTCCTACTTCTTATATTAATGATTTATTTTTTTCCTGCAACAAATATATAATATATGAGAATAGCATAAAGAAGTAAAAAAAAAATTGCTAAAAAAAATTTGTTGATTTTTATTGTTTTGAGTCTAGCTGCAATATAAACTTCAGGAAATACAAAAATATAAAAATTGTTATCTTAGAAAATCATCTTTTTAATGACTTTTAAAAAAGTTTATATTTATATTAATTTATTTATATTTATTTTTGACTCAAACAATTTATTTTTGCATATATATTAAATAACTTTTTCGTTTCAATAAATGTAACATGAAATTACAATTACTTTTAGCGATTTACGTCTTAAAATTAATAATTTGATAAATTAAAATTAATTTGTGTGAGACCTTCGTGAATGTGAATATTGATAAATGTGACGCGTCGCGAAGAAAAGCACCTAAGAAGTCAAACGGCAATTTTACAGGAGAGTGAAAAGAAGCGGCGCGCGCGCGCCATTGGATTCTGTACTAATCGCTGACGCTTAAGTCTTAAATACGTGAAAAATATTCAATGAAAATATTTTCTGACTTTAGATAATGAAAACGGGACATTTAATGAACCTAATATTATAAAAATCCGAAAATCGATTTTTTGCTTCTTAGGTGCTTTTCTTCGCGACGCGTCACAAATAAATATTAACTTAACAATAATTGTGGAGCACTTTTTCAAAAGTTGATAAATCCATTCTCCAAAAAAGTAGAGATTAACAAAATTTTAACATATTAAGAATTTTTCAAATCAATCTGTCACTGTTAAATTTAAGAAAAAAAATTTAATAACAAAGAATTTTCAATTTAAAAAGATCTGGACTTAACAAACATGACTCAGTTTTAATTTTTTTTCCTAATTAAAATTACAAAACCCTTTAAATTCCATAATTGTGATAAACTTTAATTAAAAACAAATTGCCTTAAGTTCAAAAATATTTTTATATCAATAGTTTCGTGTAGTTTTTATACTTTATAATAATTAACTCTAGGGGTTAGGTGCAAAACTGCATTTGTTTAATTTTCTCGAAATAACAAAATGTGGATTTATCAACTTTTGAAAAAGTGCTCCTCAATTAATAACTAAAAATAATTACTATAATTAAGATAGTTAAATTAAATAAAAAATAACAGAATGATTATACCGCGTAAATACTCATTTTTACCATCCATTACTTGTATTATTCATTTTAGATTCGCAAATTTCAAAATAAATTTACATAAAGTGCACTAAAATAAAAACTATTAACTAATATGGAAAGTATTTAAATTAATAACCTACTAAAATTGTTACAATTTTATTGATTAATATTAATTAAGATTTTAATATTCCATACCACTTGTGTAATTAAATATTTTTCCAAAAAATACTGACCTTAAGTTCATTCGGACTGGTGCCATAAAAAATTCAAATTTTTAAAAAATAACAGGCTATCTAATGGGCACAACCAATTTTATAAAGATGATTGAACAGAAACCGATATAGATAATACTGAAAAAATAAATCGAAGTATGCATTTTTATATTTATAAAATAGAGAACAAAGTTTGTAATAAAATGCTATTTAGTGTAATTGTTAAGAATGCGGCACTTTTAACAAAATAGACTATTCATGTGCAACAACTAATTTATTTATATATCAAAAAAATTATTTGTAAGTCAGAAAAGATTTATGTTAACTTAACCTCGACATTTGTTTCTTCGTCAAAATGTCAAAATAAAACATTTATAATGACTACACTAGTATTAAAAAATACTATTTACCGATTACAATAAATTTAATTTCTCACCTTAAGTGATAAATTATAAAACTTTATTACTACTTCGTGACTATAATTGTGATATTTTACTTTTGACACGTGCATAACATCCAAATAGTTTGACACGTTTGAGTCGTTTACAGGTTATAGCGATACACTACATACAATGGATTACAGAATATTTCGATCGCCCAGTTACATTTTAAAGTTTCTCACACGGAGAAACATTTATTTAAGAATTTGTACACTTAGGGGAGAGTCGGGTAGCCCCGGACAGCGGGCAGCCCCGGACACACGTGAAATAGAATAAACCAATTACTTTCTAAGTCTAAAATCACATTTGTATCGTTTAAAATGTTAATCAAATGTAATTTTGAAAATATGGTCTATTACTATTAATAGGATTAATAGAAAATCGTATTTTCATGTTCACTCCTTTCAAATCAATGACTTTTTAAGAATTTAAGACCATATTTAATTTACAATTGTTACTTCAAAATGTCAAATATAATCTTCTTTCTTTTCAGCAATGCCTAAATGTACTTTCAGACAATGAAATCTGTTAATATTGTTTGTTCATTTAAAGTTTCTTTCTTTTTATAGCAAATTTACTGAAATATATCATCGTCGGGTAGCCACGGACATATTTTGTCGTATACTACCAGACATAATTTACATAGTAGAAGTCACTTGTTTCTGTCAGAATAAAATTTTAATGTTTATATTTGGTTAATTGTGAAATATATAAGATTAAGAAGAAGTGTTTAATCCATAATAAAAGTATAGGAAATGTATAAATAATAGTTACAAATCAGGTATTCTACTTCAAAAGTACTTTTTAAAATTTTTAATTAACAATTTTCTGAGTGTCCGGAGCTACCCGACACTTTTTTTTTATAACCATTTTTAGCGTAATATATTTTCTTAATTTTATTAATTCCTATATGTTTATTTTTAAATTTGCTTTTTAAAAGTGTTACTAATGATGTTAAACTTATAAAAAACCTGAAACATTAGTTTTATGAACATTATTTTACAATTTATAACTAAAAAAGCTTAAGTGTCCGGGGCTATCCGACTCTCCCCTACAATTAAAATTTACAACTTTAGTTTATACTCACGTGTCATTAGCTACATAAAATAAACTCTTAAAAAGTAAACACACAAACACTGTTCACTTGTGGTGCACTTTGATGGCCTTGATGAATTATTTTTTATTCTAATGTGATATGCATTTAAACGAGATTTAAATATTTATGGAGATTATTTTGTTAACTTATTTTCTAAATACCAGATCATCTTAACAGTTATGACGATGTTCTACAAATGTCGCATTTACGAACCAACAATTGTCTTTAATACATAAAATGACATGTTACTAATAATTATAAAGTGTTACATTTTAGGTTATGATAAGTTATTTACTGCTTGTTTATATTTTTTTAAGTTTATTACTATTTCTTAAAAGTTTATGAAGTATTTTATTGTATTACTAACTATCTACAAAGAAAACTTCAACAAATATTCATTCCAGAATATCACAGTGGGATGTCCATAGAATATCCTCAGGATATCATAAAGGGATATCCCAGGTGCGAATTGCGGTCGGCTGCCAGAGTTGAATGGCTGCCAGAGTGTCGGCACCCAAGGTTGGCCCGACTGAAAAAACCTAAGTTGGGCCAACTTTGGGTGTCGACCAAACTTGCCAACCAAGTGCCGACGGTCGGCCTAACTGTGGCCAGAGTTGGGCCGACCGTCGGCACTTGAATGGCAAGTTTGGTCGGCACCCAAAGTTGGCCCGACCAGAAATACCTAAGTTGGGCCAACCAAGCATGCTGACTAAACTTTGTCAACCAAATGCCGACGGTCGGCCCAACAGTGGCCAGAGTTGGGCCGACCGTTAGCTAGACTCTGTCTCTTAAATGATATAATAAAATAATAATATAAATAAAAACTAAATCAAAACCAACACTAGAAGGTCAGCCTAATCTGGGGCTAATAGTTGGGCCAACGGTCTGTGTTACTCTACTGTCTGGCTATAAGGTTCATTTGGTATTGATCACTCATACCTCTTATGGGCTGGTGGTTAGCCTACTAGACTGGCAGCTGGAAGACCGGGGTTCGAATCTTCATGACTGATGGAATTTTTCTGTTTCAGGTTTTCATCATTATTATATATCTGTGTTCTTATTTGATTATATTTGTGTAATTATACTTATAACTTGTGAATTATGTAATTATATGTGTCTTCAATAATAGAATAATTTGGTACAAGTAGTCTCAACCGTGAGGTTGCACTTGAGATAGAAGGTTGGCCCAACTTTGGTAGCCAGAGTTGGGCCAACCATTTTAGCGCATTTTAGCCGACGGTCGGCAGCCAGAGTTGGGCCAACCTTGGTAGCCGACGGTCGGTAGCCAACGTCGGCCATGGTGATCATCTAACAAGTTGGCCCGACCTATGAGCCAAAGATGGGCCAACTTACTGCACGGTTGGCCCAACCATGGGCCGACCGAAAATTCGCACCTGGGATCCCTGGAACATCCCCAGGATATTCTTAAGAGATATCCCTAGGACATCCCCAGAATATCCCAGCGGGATATCCGGCAGCATATCTCGGCGGGATATCCTGTGGACGTCCCTGGGTCATCCAAATTTCCGTCCCGTAAGATATCCCGTGGAATATCCCAGGGCTGTCCCTGGGATGTCGCGGGATCAAAATGGGATATACACGAGATATCCCATGCTGTGAGGGCTGACATGGATATGAATAATTTAAAGTAAAAAGTCTCCTTCTCAAAAGTTTGACAGCTTCATTGACATTTGACAGCTGTCAATATTACATATTTCTATTAAGGTTTATCTCAGTGTTGTTAAAATAACTTTATATGCATATGTGGGTAATTTAATGTAAAAACATGTCAAAAACTCTCGTTACAACATTACCAAGTAAATCATGTGTACCACATAATACCAAGTGCATTATGTAAATTAATTACATAATGCATTAACTTATATACATTGAATCAATTAAATGTGGATCTTTTCACAAAAATAAATGTATATCTTGTACTAAATTAATGTATAATCATCTATATTTACCAGAAAGTTATCTCAAATTTAGTGGTAATTAGCCTAAATAGAAAATTAAAAAACATTATTTTAAATTGAAGCTGCAAAGAAGCATTTCTAATGTGATTAGGAATTTTATTCCACAATCGCGCCCCTCTAATAGAAAATGATGTCTGAAGTATGCAAGTACGATGGGCAGGAATCGTTAATAACGAGTTTCTTTCTCGGAGCTTAATGTGACTAGTCTGGTTTTGGTTCCTAAAAGTAAATAGTTCAAAGAGATATTGAGGAATCTTATTTTTGAAAATGGAATAAAGCAAATTTCCCATGAAAAACTGTCTTCTAGTTGCCACATTCAATAAACCTGATTCATTTCGAAAAGGAGAAATGTGTTCAGATTTTGGCAGATTATAAATAAATCGAATACATGCATTGAGTGGTCGTTCCAATTTGTTATTTAGTTCATTAGAGATATTATCATAAACTATGCAGCAATAATCGAGTATAGGTAATATTAATGTTTTAACTAGAAGTAATCGTGTTGATATAGGTAGAGAATCTTTGTTCCTATTTAGTTGTTGGAGAGTCATAAATATTTTTCGCGATATACCAAATACATGCTCTTTCCACGACAGAGTACGATCAAGAGTTAGACCTAGATCCTTAACAGTTTCCTGAAAGGTGATAGGAGAATCCCCTATTTCGAGGTTTGGGCATGTCAAAAGTGTATCCATTGAAGGAGAACCAGAAAAGCCAAAAATCATTGCCCGAGTTTTTGATGGATTGAGAGCAAGTCCATTGACACCAGCCCATAGCGCGATAGTGTCAATGTCAGTTTGAACTTGTGAAAGCAACTCAAGCAGTTTAGCTATTGATCCAGAAAGATATAATTTAAAATCATCTGCAAATTTATGATATTTACAGAATTTAAGTTGCTTCCTAAGATCTGCTATATATAAATTAAAAAGCAAGGGGGCGAGAGAGGAGCCCTGAGGAACACCACACTCCACCCTTGCCCAATCGGATAATTCACCCCTCCCATTAACCACCCTCTGAAACCGATTGTCAAGATAAGATTTGAACCAAGAGCAAACAGAATTTGGCAGGTTAAATAATTTTAATTTACTTAGCAGTACCCTATGATCTACCAAATCAAACGCTTTAGTGAAGTCAAAAAAAACTGCAATCGTTATATCTTTCTTATCCATAGCTGTTTTAATATCATTAGTAAATTTTAAGGATGCAGTAGAAGTACTGTGCTTTGAACGAAAGCCCGATTGAAGTTGCTCACATAAATTGTTTAGATTTAAATATTCAGTTATTTGTTTACAGATTATCGTTTCTAAAGGTTTAGATAAAGCACAGAGAATGGCGATTGGTCTAAAATCTGTGGTCTTAGAAGGATTTGATATTTTAGGGATAGGGCGTATATTACTTTTTTTCCAAGATTCAGGGAATGTTCCAGTTTGTAAGGAGTAATTGTAAACGTGTAGAAGGATTGGGAAGATAATAGGTAAACAAGGCTCAATCATTTTTATAGAAATACCATCATGTCCCATCGCATTCGTTTTAATTTCTGCCATTGTTTTAATAAGTGTATCAGGAGAGATATCGGAAAAGAAAAATTTGGAGTCATCAAATGTAACAAAATTTGAGATTTTGACAGTTGACAGCTGTCAAATAATGTGTCAACTTTGCTAAAAAGCAATTTATTTTGACGAAAGTGACTGTACAGGGGTTTTGGGGGCGCTGCTTAGGAACATGATGTCAAGTTGACATTTTGACAGTTGACAGCTGTCAAATAAACTGTCAAATAAACTGTTAATTATATTAAAAGTTAATAAAATATCTTTGTTACTATGGCAGCTATTAACCATTTTATTCCTAATGTGACTCTAAATTCATTATCAGAGACCCTTTGAATTTTTTTAAAAATAAATTATAAAACAAAGTCAGTTTTTAGCAAAGTTGAAAGTTGATGTCAAGTTGTATTCAATTTAACATTAAATTCGTAATCAGCGACCCCGAGAACCCTATAACCTACTTTAAAGAAGATAAGTTGTCAAATGAACTGTCAACTTTCTCAAAACGCAATTTATTTTTATAAAAATGACAGATAAAGGGAATTTGGAATCGCAGATTACGAATATAATGTCAAATTGTCATATTTATAGTTGACAGCTGTTTAATCAACTGTTAACTCTGACAAAAAGCAATATATGTTTAAGAAAGTGACAGTTACAGGGTTTTCGGGGACGCTGATTAGGAATAGAATGTCATATTAAATACAAATTGGTAGGGAAGAGGGTCCCAAGATGGACGGGGCCCCAACATGGACATTTCGTATAAAATTTTTGTTTAAAGTGACAGTGCCTTATGCTTTCTGTCATTTTTGTTGTTTGTATAGACGAAGATTTTGATGCATATTTTAAGAAAAAAAACCAGTTGGTTTTTCTTTTACACATACCACGTAATTTTGTGTCTAAAAAAGTTTTGTAACAGTTTTTCTTAAGTTGGTAAAGTTATTTAAATTTATGATTTAGAATGTTTACTTAACGTTATAATATTCTTTATTTATCGTATAATATCCTAAACTGATTTTACTAATTCAGTGTTCGTATATATATTTTTACTGGGGATTAAAAAGTGGTGTCATGTACTCTAAGATGGACAGACCACAAATCTCAATGTCTTTATTTGCATATTTTCGATTTTACACTTTTTTCAATAATTTTTTGAACCAATTAATTAAAATTGTTTATTTTCGACCATAAAATGTGATGTTATTTAATTTGATATATATTGGTATTTTTCAATATTGTATTACTTTTTACTGTTAAGCTATTAAATTGAAGTTTTAAGAAATGTTATTTCTTGATAAATTCGGTAAAATGAGTAAAAATTAGTTTAGGAATTGTTACACGATGTTAATTTTTTATTTACTACAATTTTCAGATACTTTTAAGAAAGTGTCCATCTTGGGGCCACTTTTTTTTTAGACCGAAAATTTTAACAATTAGAAAAAATGCTTTAAAAAATGTTTATGTTCAAAATAAAATTTTATCCCTGTGGCCATAAGTTACCTTATGAATTGTACTTTCATCCGGTATAAAACATTTTAATATATTTTATTTGGTTTGGATTTTACAGCAATAAGACGAAAGGGTGTCCAACTTGGGGCCCTCTCCCCTATCTAATTTCACCTTGCTAAAAAGTGATTTTCTTTTATAAAATATTGTAAAAGAATTGGCAGGGTCTCTGCTAATGAATTTAATAGTCATATTAACAATAAAATGTTTAACAGCAGTCATAGTAACGAAGAGACTTTATTAAATTTTCGTTTAATTGACAGTTGGTTTGACAGCTAGAACACAAAAACCTTGTTGCAGACATTTTCATAAAAACATTTCACTTTTCAGCAAAGTTGACAGTTAATTTGACAGCTGTCAACAGTCAAAATGACAATTTCACATCACATTTGTAATCAGCGACCACAAAAACCCTTATACTGTCACTTTCGTCAAAATAAATTGCTTTTTAGCAAAGTTGACACATTATTTGACAGCTGTCAAATGTCAAAATCTCAAATTCACATTATATTCGTAATGAGCGCCCCCAAAAACCCATATACTGTCAATTTCATCAAAATAAATTGCTTTTTGACAAAGTTAACAGTTGATTTGACAGCTGTCAACTGTCAAAATGTCAATTTTACATCATATTTGTAATCAGCGCCCCCAAAATCCCTTATATTGTCACTTTCGTCAAAATAAATGGCTTTTTGGCAAAGTTGACAGCTGATTTGAGCTGTCAAAATGTCAAATTGACATCATATTCGTAATCAGCGACCCCAAAACCCCCTATATTCCAATTTTCATGAATATAAGATGATTTTACGAAAAAGTATCTAAGTATGAAATTTGTAAAATTTTGGGTTATTGCTACTTTTTAAACTTATTTTTAATAATACTATTTATTAATAAAAATGTTAAATGTTGCTTAAAATCATATGCATGATAATCTTTGAACCCCAAACTTTGACTTACAATTTGTTTTAGACTGGAAAGTTAATTTGGTCAAATTGTAACGACAAAAATGTTCGGACGAATATATTCGTCCAGGTGCATACGGGAACAACTTAGTTTAGACGAATATATTCGGCTCTATGCTTAGGAGGGTCAAAGGGTAACATCACTCTAGGATTTTGAAATTTTCTTTTGTGTAACGTTTCCTTTAGGGTCATAAAAATGATATGCAAATGTATGTATAGAAGAAAAAAAGGGTTAAGTGATTAAATTTTAAAATTTTCTGGAAGCGCCTTGGATCTCGCGTTTAGCGCTTATACGTGAATACTCCGATTCTTTGCATCACTGATGCTCAGGGTTGTGCAGTGACGCGTCACTCGAGGTTTTTTACGTAATTTACAGGTATTTTACATAAGTAAAATACCGTATTTTACCCCTCACTCCCGAAAAATACATTATGAAAAATATTTTTGAGGTAATTTACTAGGTATTTTACTGTAAAGTACCATGTAATTTACCTAAGGTATTTTACTAGCACAACCCTGCTGATGCTGCAGAAAAGGCTCGATTGTCACTGAAATTTTCCAGAAAGGATCAGGAAGACGAGGATATTAATATGGAAGGTCAAATATACGGCGCGGCGCAGGCATCGCAGACTAAAAGTAAATTGAATGTTTGGTTTAAATACTTGTAAAACTTTAAACGCGTTTTTCTCGAAATCACTTTTTCAAAGTCGGGATGAAACAATTCTCAAAGATCGTTCGATGGATTTCTTTGAAAATTGGACTGTAACTTCACAATTAGATTATCTAGTGAAGTACCTATCCGTTTTTTGATAAATAAAAAAAAATTTGCAGACGATTTAGTGTCAATTTTTTTTTTACGAAAAAACGATTTTTTTTCAAACTCGTGCTATTTTCATAAAAATTATTTTTAAAAAAAGGTCGTATGTACTTCACTAGTTTTTTTAGATGTACTTTAAGAAAAAAATTACTCTTTTGCTCTAAGTGATATGGTTCCCGAGAAAAGCTTTCTTCCGTTTGGGTATGGGAAAAAAAGGCGTTTAGAAATAATGGCTCTAAGGCCGCCATTTTATATTAAAAGAAAAGAAATAATTTTTTTTACATACTTCTATGTACCCTTAATAGTCCCTGGAAAAATCAAACCGATTTCCTTTTCCCTCTTTTCATAAAAAAATATTAAAATAAGGCCTTTTTTATGGCTTTAGAGTACCTACCGTTTCACATTTTTTAAAATTGACCTTGAGCTTCCAAACTTTAAAGAAATTGCAAATGTTGTGAAATGTTTTTTGGAGCTCAAATTGGGCTTCAAACATACATTTACACAGCTTATATGCGACCAAATCGTCTGCAAATCCTAAACCCTTTAGTGACTCAAGGTCATTTGTCCCATACGATCTCAATAAATCACATGTGAACAGGTTGAATAAAATTGGTAAGTTTACTGACCCTTGTTGGAGGCCTAGGCCATTTATTATTTCAAATTTCATGCTACTTGAATTCACTCCCAATGTGACAAATAAATGTCTACCCTTAATATAGACCAAATAATTCTGATTAGATGTATGGTCAAATTTTGTTTTATCATTCTAAACAAAAAACCCTCTAGCCAGACCGAATCAAATGCCTTTTCTAGATCGATAAATACTGCAGCTACAAATTTGTTCTCGCTGAGCGCGTGTGGGCAATGTCCGAGATAAATTTCGTTATTGCATGCAATGTAGAATTTTTTCTTCTAAATCCGAATTGTTCGAAGGGTATGATTTTATTTACATATAAAAACTCTATTAACGATTTATTGATTACTATCTCTAACAGTTTACCCAAATTCAGCAACAGACTTATTGGTCTGTAGCTTGAAATTTTTTTGATCTTTATTTTTTTCAAAAGCGGCAGCACTTTCGCCACCTTCCAGCTATTCGAGAAATAACTTATGTTTATTGCGTTGTTAAAAATAATTACTATGTCGTTTATTATTACGTCTGGTAAATTCTTCAGTGCAATGTTTGGGATTCCATCTGTTCCGGACGATTTTTTACCCTTTAATTTATTCAATATTAATTTCAATGATGTTAATGAGCAAAAGAAATTGATGTCAGTTTAAAAATTAGGGTTAGAGGCCGGATTTGCTAAGTTAAATTTTAATAGAGGAGCGGCATGAGTAACATGTTCTATATTTTTTATTAAAAAATCCGATGCCATTTTTTCTACTATCCTAGCTAGCGTCTGACTGCTCGAGTTTCTTTTTTTATTATTTATATTTGCGAAAAAGTTCGCTTATAAATTTGTTTTATCTATTGGGATATCTTCTATTTTTTCTACCTCTGTAACCGAATAATCCGCCAGATCCACTACGGCTTTGTTTTTCGCTATTTTATCATTCACGGTATATAAAGATTTGATTGCGTCATGCCGTTTTTGGGTCTAAAAATCCTGTTTAGTTCTGGGAACATATTTTCATCACCATGTGATGAAATTTCCTGCGCTATTTAATTTTGTTAAAATCCAACGACATACCCCACAGTAACCAAGAGAAAACTTTGTCCTCTTGCTGCGGCTTTGCATGGAATTCGACTTTATTCGCTTTCAAAATTGCCAAACTAGCTTTAAATTTCTTATACGAATGCACAAATAGACTTAATTTATTATTTAACAAATTCGTTAAGACATAGCCTTTTTCAGAATTTTCCCTATTCAGAACTTCAACTAAGTCTCTAATTTTATTATTTATAATAATGATAATTGGGATTCGAGTTTTGAACTTATGTTTATTTACCTGTATATTTTTATCGGTATCGTTTTTGAATCCCTGTTCGGTGATTTTCTGCGTTGCATGCTGTTGACTTCTTATGTTTATCTTACTGCCATTAACGATGTCCTGTTTTTCAATTTTCGATTTTATTTTGTTGTCACCAGTATCCATAAGGGTGGTCCAAAAAAACAACTCATAAATGTTATGCTCCTACCCCCCAAATTTGTTTCAAATTGAAAAAAAAGTTACCCCTTTTTTTATTTTGTAATCGGAGAATATTTAGAAGTGGCGCAAAGACCATGAAGTTTCCCACGTATTTTGCATTAGAAAAACGCACTTTTTCGCAAATTTGCAATAAACTCGTAAAAAATCACTTAAATTATTAATGCACCGAATAAGTTCCTAAAAAGTACTTAAAAACAGTATTCCATAATTTATTTATTATTTTTGTGATATTAACTTTTTTTTTTGCAATTTCCAAAAACTTCTAAAAATCCAAAAAATTAATAATAGTTAATATTAATCAATTAATAAATAGGGTAGTGGCACCAGTGAAAGAACAGACACCAGTAAAAGAACAAAGTGAACATTTTTCACAATAATGAGCAAATCATCGTTTTTATTATGGCCAATAATACATTATTAGGTTCCAAATTATCTCCAAATCTTGCATATAGGGCATCGATCAAATATAAAATTCAATTTATGTTTGAAAATAATTTTTAAACTTTTAGTAAGTTACGTAGGCCTCTTACTAAAAGAACATAGCTCTGAACATGTCGCCATTATTTTTATATTTCTTCAATAAGGTAAATGTCCCAATTTGTAACCATGTACCAATTTGTACTCAACTAAATTTAAATGCTCAAAATAAAATAAAAATAATACAAAAATAGTGTAAAAAATATATATTTTCAATTTAATTTTTTATATTCTTCGTGTTCATTTGTGTTTTATGATCCTGGTTAACTTAAAAATATAGAATTTTACAGAAAAAACCATAGCCTTGTAGTCTATTTTGACAAATCAAGAAAAAAATGTCAATCGCCATGCATTTTTCATGTGTGAACACAAATTGGTACAATAACATTATATTTTTAAAAAACGATAATTTATTACATTTTTATAATAAAACTTGAATCAAAATCATTTTCAATTCAGAAAAAAAGTAGCTTCATGTAAATGTAAAAAATTATTTTCATAAAAAAGTATGAAACGAATTTTTTCTTGATAAACTCCCGAAAAATTTTAAGTAGGACACTAATTGGGACATTTACCTTATAAATTGTTTTAATTGATGTCTCTTTTTTTAATTAAGTTAAATTAATATGACTTAAGTATTTTTTTTAACAAAACATTTAATTATTTATAAAATATTATTAAGAAATACAAATTCCTTTACTGGTTATGAATTTGATCACTATCCAGTGAAAGAATTTCATTCATTTGCATGCAAATGAACAATCTGAAGTAGTTATCAAAATATTAAATATCTAACGTGAAAAATGTTAAAAACTTAAACAAAAAAGTTGGTTAGAAGTGATAATGCATTAAAAAGTGTTTCTAATAGTCAGTTAATCCAGAAAATGTTACTAAAAGTAAGTTTTAAAATTTATTTTATAACACTAGAGACATTTTTTTCTACCATAAAGTATATTTTTATGCATTATTTTAATATGAAATGAGTTTGTTCTTTCACTGGTTCTTCAAAATTCTTTCACTGGTGATCTTGTTCCTTTACTGGTGAAATCAATACCTATTTTTTATGTATTAATTAAATTTTGCAATTATATTCTATATTTATGTAATTTAAATTTATTCATCGCATTCTACACTAATGAAATTATTTAAAAACTATTTGCGAGACCATTTTTAATACACGTATTAAAAAATAATTAATTATAAAAGTACGAATTTCCTTGAATGTTCTTTCACTGGTGCCGTTACCCTAAATTATGAAATACTGTAAAAATCCTGCGTTTTCATTACTTTGCTGTTATTTTAGGGAGTTTGAAAAATGAAGAAATATTCTATGTATTATTAGATCTAAAAATGTTTAATATGTTTAGTTTTTAATTTGTAAGTTTGGATGTAAACTACTGTAGAAACCTTTTAAAGTGTATATCCTAATAAAACATTCTATTCTATTCCATAATTATTGATTTTTTTTAGAGAAGTGGTGCTAATATAATAATATTTTCTAAAAAATTGTAATTTATTTGTTTTCTAGGGAATTTGTTAAAACACAGAAAGTGTTAAGTTCTGATATTGCTCGAGGTTCTTCAAGACCGTTAAGTCGTTGCGCTGAAGACACAGTTTCGCTTGTGGATATACTTACAACTTTAGCTGGCTCTGTCCAAAGAGATCGTTCTTCTGCAGATAAATTAAAACAAGATACTGCTAAGGCATTACAAAATGCCGAAATTTCACAGCGAACCCACGATATACCTCCTGGATTACAGTATGAAAATAGTGCTCCTCATTTATTTTTTTTGGAGTTAGCAGAACACTTTGAACATGATTTATTCCTTTTTAAAGCTCAAATAGAAGTAACTGAAAAACATATAAAGACAATGATGACACCCAAAACATTAACCCCACAAGGTGAGAAAATTTTTATATTAATAATTTCCAATTTCAAATATTAAGAGTCAGTTGAAGGAGAAAAGTAATTGAATAGTTATTTGTGTAACAAATAAAATTATCTATGGAATTATGTTTTATAATATCTTTCGTCAAAAACGAGTTGCTGACTTTCTGCCAAAAACTATTGACAAACGTACACTTTTTTATTCTTCCAACGAAAGTTTGGTTGAAATAGCAAACAAATTTATTTCCTTTAACAGAGAAATTAGTAGGCTAAACCAAAAAATTTGTTTGGGTATTTTTACAAAACCCTGTGTCCAAATTTAGATATTTATGAGCTTATTGTTGTCTGAACCAAATAATTTTTGTTTATTATAATAAATTTTAAAATCACATAACCTTTTAACAGTTCAAGCATTTTTACATGTTTATTTACTCTTTCTAGATCTGAATTATTAGTCCAAATTTGTTAATTGCATTAATATGTAGCATCGTATATATAAATATATGTAGACCTAGATAGATGAAACTTTGTACACATATGTAGTTTCACATGTAGATAAAGCGAAAAGTATAGAGAACTTGATTGGAAACAGTTGTACTAGCGCTATGATTAAAAAACTTTTTTTAAAAAAAGCGTATCCCCCCCCTAGCGCCCACAGTTTTTAACTTAGAATCCTGAAATTTGGTAGACAGATTTAGTTTTACATGCAGATTATACAAAAAATATAGAGAATATGATTTGAGCTGATGATTATAGCGTTGTCAAGAAAATAACAAGATTTTTAGCGAAAAATGCATTAAAATTACCCTGGTCCACCCTCTAGTAGACAAAGTATTTTACCTAGGTAGATGAAATTTGGTAAACATATGTAGTTTGAATAGTAGATTGAACGAAAAATGTAAAAAATCTGTTTGAAAGCAGGCGACATCGCGTTATCAAGGAAAGAATTTTTTTTTAACCTTCGGTGGACCTAATTCCACCCTGGGAGGGTCAAGACATTTTAATATTGTATATCTTCTAAAGTTTTACCCCAATTCAATCGTTATTTTAAGTCTTTGAACAAAATCTTGATAGCTTTAAAAAAAAGAAAGACGGAAAAAATAGAAAACGTTTAACTTCATTGTGAAAACGTTCTGGTCATCCTCGTACATATAAATCTTCAGACCGGCGAAGGTTGAAAAAGCGTGTCCCTCACTCCTTTAGTGCTCAAATTTTTTTAATTAGAGTTCTAAAATTTGGTACGCATATGTAGTTTCACATGCAGATTACATTATGCAGTTTCATATTGTCTCGCATGGAAGAAGGTATCCAGGTCGATGCTGTGTATGTTGATCTTTCTAAAACTTCTGACAGAGTTGATCACAGTTTATTTTTTAAAAAAATTGGAAATCATGGGCTTGCCTGACAATTTGCACAGGAACAGCCAGGAAGCACTGCATCAGGCTTAGCCTGCAGGTAGTCCAGTTTAGGTGTAGGATAGTTCTTCTCCTTCAAAGCTGGGTAGCTCTGCAAGATGGTACAGCCAACAGACAATTCGGCAGCGCGGCCGGCTCAAAAGCAGCGTGATAGCAATGCAAAAAGAAACAAGTCAGGGATCAGCCCATAGGGTGATGGTTTACTGCAAGACAAATAGCTCAATTGCAGCATGGAGTTACAGCAATTGAACACGGCTCAAAAGCAGCGTAACAGCACTGCAGAATGAAAACAGCTTTGGAAGCTGCCCATAGGGTGGTGGTTCAGCTCAAAAGCAGGTTTACACGGCTGAAGGATAACTGCTAAGCACAGAAACAGCCAGGAAGCACTGCAGCAGGCTCAGCCTGCAGGTAGTCCAGCTTAGGTGTTGGATAGTTCTTCTCTATCAAAGCTGGGCAGCTCTGCAAGATGGTCCAGCCCACAGACAATTCGGCAGCGCGGCAGGCTCAGAAGCAGCGTGATAGCACTGCAAAGAGAAACAGGTCAGGGAGCAGCCCATAGGGTGATGGTAAAAATGTTGGACAAAAAGCTTCACTTCAGCTGTCGAACACGGCTGAGAAACAGCGTGACAGCACTATAGAAAGAAAAAGCTCAGGGAGCAGCCCATAGGGTGGTGGTTCAGCAGGAAAAAAAAGCTCAATTGCAGCATATAAATACAGCAGTTAAACACGGCTCAGAAGTAGCGTGACTACTGTTCAGCTCATAGACAGCTTGGCGATGCTGAAAACAGTTAGGCGCTTAGAAAGTGCTGAAAATGCTCTTTTCAGGTAAAAGATAGAGCATTGTAGGCTGCTTAGAGAGCTTGAGAAATACTGCATCACCCCCCTTTCTGTTAGCAGCAAGACAGCTCGTCGGACTGCTTGACTCTCATGAAGCGTTAACGGGAGAGCTGACAAACCGCACCTGTCTCTGTCAAAGGAGCAGTCTGGCTCCCCCTAATGGCAGCCCAGCAGGACTGAAAAACTGCCTGGCTCTACGGAAGCTCTGCAACTGGGTTCCCCACAAAGAGGGGAGTGTGTGCACCTCTGATCACAGGAGTGTGCGTGGATTCTCGTCCGATGCACCAAAATGTTGAGAAACAACCCCATGGTTTGTTTGAGTCGGGTGACAGCCCCTCGATGTCAAACGGTAAGTGTTCAGAGACAACCCCTTGGGTTGTTGGAGGCGTGGGACAGCACCGTAATGTCCGAATGGTGGAAAGCTAGGAGGGTACTGCGAGAGTACGGTGTAGTCCGCACTATGCTGAATCGTGGGAAGCCAAAAGGGTACTGCGAGAGTACGATGTAGATAGCACTATGCTGATTGGTGGGAAGCCAAGAGGGTACTGCGAGAGTACAATGTAGGCTGCACCATGCTGAATGGTGGGAAGTTTAGAGGGTACTGCGAGAGTACGATGTAGACCGCACCATGCTGAGTGGTAGGAAGATAAGATGGTACTACGAGAGTACAATAAAGACCGCACCATGCTGAATGGTGGGAAACCATGAGGGTACTGCGAGAGTACGACGTAGGAGGTACCGTGCTGATGTTGACTTGGTGACTACATACATACGTACATGGTTATTAAAATTCTAACGCACCGCGGATCCAACCTACATACATATACCTAATTTGCACTTAAAACCTAACGCACTAACCACTACGCTAACGACGCATATGATTATCCAAGAAAACGGATCCTATAAGGAAAAATTAAGAGTTTTAGTAGGTACCTTTACACAACCTGTGACTACCCCGTGTAGGCATATTTGCTTTTATGCTCTGATGGATAAAGATTAAAACTGAAATTATTATTTAAACGATGTTTAATTAAATATTGTTGTTCTTTACTAACTGCTTTCACAGTGCATCTATCAAAATGCCGTTTTTTCCTAATTTTGCAATTAACCAAAGGTCATACAATGTCATTTGGAAATTATGTCATTTGAGAATTATGTCAATTGGGAATTATGTTATTTGAGAATTATGTCATTTGAAAATTATGTCATTTGGGAATTATGTCAAATGGAAATTATGTCATTTGGGAATTACGTCATTTGAGAATTATGTCGTTTGAGAATTATGTCATTTGGGAATTATGTCATTTAAGAATTATGTCATTTGGAAATTATGTCATTTGAGAATTATGTCATTTGGGAGTTATGTCATTCGAGAATTATGTCATCTGGGAATTATGTCATTTGGAATTTACGGATTATTTATGCGCCTCACGCCGACATTAAATAAGCAGCAGCATCGACGTTGAGCGGCGGTCCAGGGTTCTTATTTCATTGCTTTTGAATGCCTTGTTGAGGTAATGAATGTAGCTCATTTTATTACTACTGAATAACTGTATGAATATATATATTTTAATACAATTTATTTTAAAAATTGATAATTAAGAAAATTAGTTTCATTTCGATTGAATTTTAAAAGCTTCTTACGAAATTTTAGTGCATTCTAATAGCAGGGTGTCCGCTAGTCAGGAAAAAGCTGATAATCAGGGAAAAGTCAGAAATTTTTTTAAAAAATCGGTAAAAGTCATGGAATTTTTCCTCTAAAGAACCATAAATAAAAATCCAAACATTTTATAACTTTAAATAATTATAACAAATATGTGTGAAGTTAGAAATGTGTAAACAATTAAAAATAATGTAGAATTTTTATCATACATAGCAAGATTTAAAATAATTAAAACATTTTTAGTCAGGGAAAATGAAAAATTAGTCAGTGAAAAGTCAGGGATTTTTGAAAATAGAAATTTACGGCCACCCTGTAATAGTGTTTTTTGCATTTAAGGCTGCGATCGAACCTGATGTGAACAAAAATGCTCTTACCTGATTTTAATTTGACGTTTCTTGATCGTAAAAGACAATATAAATTAGCAACTGACGATTAATTAGAAATAATAGAGTCGCACAACTGGAGCAACGAAAATATTTTGCCATAAAAAAAGGTAAATATTATTTCTTAAAAATTATTTTTGAAACTTGGAAAAATAATTTTAAATTATTTAGCTCTTTTTTATAGCAGAAAATTTATAATTATAGTTATTTCGAAAATAATTATTAAAAAATAATTTTTAATTTTTTTTTATAGACAAAAAATTATAGTTACCACACTTGTGCGACTAATTTTTTTCTAATTATTTAACATTTGCTGATTTATATTGTCTTTGACAGACGAGAAACGTCGACACTAAAATCAGGTGATAGCACTTGTGTGCATAACTGGCTTAATCAGCCTTAACGTGTATTTTATACTTACACGAAAAAAAAGATTAAGCTTTTCTAGTATGTCACCAGTTAATGCTTTTAAATCAGTGGTTCTCGGCTTAGTATTTAACTATAAATTCATAGATATTTGGTGTAAGTGCCTTCTATGCAGATTAAGTAGAATGACATAAATTTATTGTATTACCGATATGCTTTAAACGCATAAGTTACCACGCTTTTTCAGGTATGTGGCCCTGCATCAGAGTTTGCGTCTGCTCACCTACCGAGCATTTTTTTGTGTTGTCGTATTATTATGTTTGATGATTTTTTTGTGTCTTATATAAGTTCTTAAATCTTTTGGTAATAATATAAGATTATAATATTTATACGTGTTTAAAATTGGTTAAATATCATTTCTATAATGCACCATTTGTGCTTATTTAACTTTCAACAAAACATTTTTAGGTTATATTTCTGAGAAATTATTAAAGTTAATAGTGTTATTCTTTCAATTGACGTAAAAATAAAGTAGTATTATTATGTTATGAATATATATGTGACGCGCTCTGAAGAAAGGGACCTTAGAGGCAAATCGGTAATTTTACAGGAGAGCGAAAAGAAAAGACGAGCGCGCATGGTGCTCTGTACAAATCGATGATGTTTGAATTGTCATAACTTCAAAAATAATTAATAAAAGTATTTTCTGACTTCAAATAATGAAAAAGGAAGTTTTATTGATGTTAAATCAACCATAAACCGAAAATCGATTTTTTGCCTCTAAGGTCCCTTTCTTCAGAGCGCGTCACATATATTTGTTACATCCGAGCGAAGGCGAGCTTATTTAAAATAATGGATAAAGTTCCGAAAACCCCCCACCTCAGATGTTAATGAAACTTGCTATACTTACGTATTTTGATGCGCTGATTACCGCAATTACCGCAAATTTGATTTTTATTGAAAAAATCATAAAAAGCTCAAAAAATGTAGGTGTTTTAAAAATACACATATTAAGTAGAATACATTTTTTACGTAGGAGTGATAGTTTTTGAGAAAAATGCAAAAAACTGTCAATCACCATAATCACAGTCTATATACTCACATTTATACAAAATATGTTATCTGTATTTTAATTTACTTATTTTTGTGTAATCTTTTGAGTTGGTTTGTTGTTTCGGGGGTCTTTGACCCCCAAAAGGGCTAGCCTCTATTCCTCCGTGTCTTGGACAAAATAGGGGGGAGGGTTGCATAGAAAACAAGAAATCAAGATTTATTGTTTTTGTTTTCCTTTTGAGTAGGGTTTCAGTTAAGGGTCGACGAACCCCCTAACCGGGGCTCTGCTCCTGGCCCCCGAAGAAATATTACCATCCAATCAGAAAGCATCAATTGGAAACATCGAAATATACGTTGCAATCGATACTAGAGTCGATACCTATCTATATCCCTTCTTCTTTCTTACAAATATGGCGATCATGGTGTACGATGCTGATGCTGACGTGTACATTTTTGTTTGTTAAGCGTGATGTTTTAAGTTTTCTTTTGAATAGTGCAAAAAAGCGTTTTGTTTTGTGCTGTATAAAACATTTGTGAACTTTTCGTGGCTCAAATAGCGGATTCCCAATAAATTATGGTGCAATAATATAAACATCCTTTTATTGCACGAGTCCCACAATATATAATAAAGAGTTCACTTTTCCTAATTTCCTTATTTTTCCTTTTCGTATCAATTCTACCTTAAGCAGAAATAATTTCAATAAAAATGTTATTATTATTAATTGTGAAAATGTGACGTCATATTTTTCAACAGGGGTATCCTGTTTCTTGGAATAAACAAAATTAAAATTTTTAATTGTAAACAAAATGTTGTTTTCATTTAAACATCCAAATAATCAAAATACTTTTAAACATTTCTTTATATTTAATTTAATTTTTTGAATAAATTTTAAGTAAATAAAAAAAAAATTTAAGGAAGACGTAAATGACGTCGTAAATTACATCGTACACGACATCGTACACGACGTCGACTACTCTCTGAAAATACGTCGCTGTACACGACGTATATTATGACGTCGTATACGACGTGGTTTCCGACATAAGACTATACATAGTATTTGATGCAATTTACGACATCCTTTACTACGTCGTTTACTACATCAACTTTTTCAATAGGGTAGGGATGAAATAGCTTGAATTAAATTCGGTAATATTGCAAAATGTTACTTTCTAAACGATTCTGCAATATTACCAAAAATTCATTGTAGATATATGATACTTCAATCAGTTGAATAATAATGTATTATATAAGTTCAAAAATCAGCCATACCGTAAGCAGCAATGTGAAAAATGAAATAACTTGAACAAATTTTAAGGCATTTATCTTAAACTTGGTAAGAAAAGATTTGTGAGGTCGCTGAAAATTGACCTAAAATCTGACTTTTAAAATTAAAAATAGCGGATCCAATAGAGCGGTCAATTCTAAAACAATCGTAAAAATTAAACTAATTTGCTTCAATTTGGTCACCCAAGAGTTTATCTAATACGAATTTGAAGTTTGTCTTGCTCTTTTTCACCCAATCACTAACTTTTTCTCTTAAACGTATTTACGTAACTGCCCCAGTCGTTAGCACTGCGCTTGTCGTTGGCACGTTTCTCAGTTTTCTTTAAATAACAAGAAAAATAAAATTTATAACTAGTTTTACCTAAGTTTATCAGATTCTGCAACATTTTTACACAAATTAATTAATTAAATTGAATATCATTCTCAGAGTGTCAAGAATTTTTCAGTTTTTCTAAAGAAAATCTTAAGAAAACTAGAATTTAAAAACTCAATTTACCATTATTATAAGTTACTAAATTTACTTCTTCCTTCGCAAATATGAAATAGAAATATTTAAATATTGATAATATAAGACGTCAAGTCATGCAAATTATTTATTTATTTTAGGGGAGGTGCCAATGAAATTGTACACAAAAGACTATTTCACTAGTCATTGGCACCCCAGTGCCAACGACTAAGCAAGCAGTTTTTAATCACGTCCTAGTCGTTAGCACTCCTTGTTTCCACTTGTTAGTGATATATATTTTAATATTAATAAAAACTTTTTGAAATAACACTGAGAAAATATAATCTATTCAATAAAACATGAGTGAATTTAATGTTTAATTGAAATATTTATGTCATTAACTTTTGCCTGTTATTATGCACCAACCTAAAAAAATAAAATATTTACATTGAAAAGTTCTTTTTATTAATTCCAAAATAAATGAATGTCATTAAAATAAGCATTTATCAAATGTATTGTTACAAAAAAATGCATAAAATTTTCGAGTCTTGTAAAATTAATTTTATTAACAGACATAAATAAACTGCAGAGGAAACGTTTAAAAGTTTCATTTTTCAAGACTGGCTGCCCTGAACCGACTGTGGTTATTGGTCGAAATACGCGCGTGTTTTTGAAATACTTTTTAAAAATTTATTATTTATAATTCATTTTAAAATATAGGGGAGAGTGGCCATCAATGTACCGGGTTTTTTTCAAGGTCATAGTACTTATTCAATTTTACCAATTTCAAGCACTTCTGTGCATCAATATAAAATTACAACACTTCCCTAGTTAATGCACACATATAAAACACGATTTATTTTTATTAAATAATAAAATTTAGGATTTTTCTAAACTAACAAGCTATTTTCATTTTCAACATCCTGGGTACACAATGAACCACCTCTATAAAAACACTAAAAATGTTCAACAATAATAATATTGCAATTTTCACTTTGTAAAAAAACTTATTTTCTATCAAATACTATAAAAAATTATTACTTAACACTTTTTAATTGATAATGTATAACATAAATATACCTCAAATTTAAGTTAACTAGCTAATATGGCATTTTAGTTCTGCTATGTTGAGAAAAGTACTGATAACAATTGCTGTAACATGCTGTACGCATGCCTAGTTTTATAATCAGGCATACCACTCTAGAAATCGAAAATACACTGAAATTCCAGGTGGTTCATTGTTCCCCGGTACATTGAATCAACATGACGTTTGCAACAAAAATAGTTTTTTGTAAGTTAATCCAATATTTTAAAATCTTTATCTCATTAGAATATTGTAGTTAAGGCCCAAAACAAAATAAATCGTAAGTACATTTATTTTTAAATTGCCTTATTTCAATTAAAAAACGGATTTGTATTTTAGGTAATTTCTTTCTTTAGTGCATCAAAAACAGTTTTTTTCAGTTTTCTCTGTAAAAAATAAATCCACACGTCCCAAATTTATGGACGTAGTGTGTTTACGCAAACGTCATTTATATTTAAAATTAGGAGAATTTTTATTTAATTGTTTCTGAGAAAATTAAAATGGTTCATTGAAAAAACTGGTACATTGATGGCCACTCTCCCCTATATTTATGCAATATTTTAATTAAATATTTTTTTAAAGCTTATTTGTCTTGAAATGAACTTATTTAAGTACAAAATGTTTACTTGGAAATATTTTATTTCGAAACTATTTCAAATTACTCGCGTAAATTAATAGCATGCGCATTTGCGTTTGTAGATTTTTCCTACTTTATTTAACATTTTTTTAAAAATAAACTTTATAACACTAGATGAAACTTTAAAAATATAATTCTGAAATATTAAGGAATAATATATTTGAAAATCATTAATTTCTGCTAATTTTTCATGTCAGGAAAAGAAAAATTGTAAGCGTTGTTTGCAGAATTAGTCGCAAAACAGCATATCTCCATAAAACCACATGTTAACTTTAAAAATTTTTTTAATTAAAAAGTATCTTATAAGGCATAATGAAACTTTAGGATAACATTTCTGCTGAACTTAGCTATTGATTTACAAAATTTGAGCAAAATCCACACGCAGAAGAATTTGGAACAGCTGCTGTCTCTTCTGTGGGAGCGCATCCCTTCCAAACTTTTGACTGGTAAAATCTAATGCACTAGCTGTGGGACAGCTGCGCACCCACGACTTTTACTCCCAAAGAAAAGACAGTAGCCGACCTTCATGGTGCAGCTTCTGTCCTAAATTTCCTTCCGTGCACTCATTTTTATTTTGAGGTCTTGAAGGTTATATATGGGGTGCCAACGACTGTGTCCAAGGTGACAAATGACTAGTGCTGCAAAATGGTTGCAGTGTCAACGACTGGGGCTTTGTGTTAGAACACAATTATTTGATAACTAGCTTTCGAACCCACCTTCGGCGGGCATCGAAATCTAGTGGCATGCCATCAACAGTATTTTTTAAAAAACATGCGTTTTTTGACAGCATGCATTTTCCGACAGAAAGTATTTTCTGACAAAAATTATTTTCATGCAGAAAGTGTTTGAAACAAACTTTTCTAAGCAACATAATTCTTTTCCAAAAATTATTAAATTCTAATATCCTTTATTGGATATACTTCCGATTAGCACATATTTTCGATTTCTTTGAAAATTCGTTACTTACGTATTTTGATGGGCTAATTACGAATATCATAATGTAAATTGGCGCCAATTTTATTATAATGTAAAAAACAAAAGTCTACCATAATTCACAGTTTTTTGCTGTTATCTGATGAAATATTCTTAATTTAAAAAAATATTTTAAAAAAAAGTGTAGGTCTGATAAAAATACGCATTTCATGCGCTATGAGTTTTTTTATCAAAATAAATATTCTTCGAGAAAAATAGATAAGTTTCTATAACACATATGCATGTACTGCTTTCAGCCCAGGGTATGTATAAACCGGAAGGTAAACTTTTCTATAAAGTTGGGGTTGGTTTTACGAAATGAAAAGTATTATAAAAGTTGGAAGTCAAGTTTTCTATATTATTACCATTGGGTCAAAGCGTTATAAAGAGTTGGGTTTTTCATAAACGGATAAGATTAAAAAAAGGTTGGGGTGACATTATAATTGTAAATTTTTTTTAAACGGATAAACATAAAAAGTGTAATTTATTAAACGGATACAGGAAAGTTGGGATGCTATAAAAAGTGGAACCCCGACTTTGATAAAATTTAGAATATCCTTTATTAAACTTCACACCCCAGATAGCACCTGAATTTCTGGAAAGTTTCCTGTAAGTTTCCCATTGTAAGGTCTGAAATTACCAAAGGAAGTCTCCAAGAAACTTCCTGGACATAGCGAAATATCCCCCTCCTGGAAAGTTTCTCTTGAAAACATCCCGGAAACCCTTCCTTGAAATCTTCCCGTAAACATCCCTTGTAACCTTTCTGGAAACTTCCCGGAAACATTAAATGGAAACTTCCTGGAAACATTCCTTAGAAACTTCCCGGAAACTTTAATGCAAAATTCCTTGGGGACTTATTAGAAACATCTCGGAAACTTTCTTTGGAACCTTTCTGAAAATTTTCCGGAAGCCATCCTTGGAATTTTCCCAGAGGCTAGGTTCGGAAACTTCCCTTGAAAATTCACGGGAAACTTTCCGGAAACATTCTTTAGGAACTTCCTAAAATTTTTGCGGAGACTTCCTTTGGAAACTTTTAGGAAACATCCCTTGGAAACTGTCCAGATATTTCCCGGAAACTTCCTTTAAAAACTTCCCTTGGAAACTTCTAGTTTTTTTTTTAACTTAAATGATAAATAAATTTTTAAAAAAAGTTGCTAATTTTTTTTTAGAAAGCTGACAATTTAACAGTGACGTGTATTAAATAATTAAGAATTACTCTTATTTAAAGAGATTGGTTATGATTGATTTTAAAAATTAAAAAGTCGTGTATTATAAAAGTTATTTATTATTGAAATTGAAAAAACAATAACTGCAAAGTTTCAACAGAAGTTTCCAAGGGAATTATCCGAGGGAAGTTTCCGGGAAGCTTCAAAGGGAATTTTTCAAGGGAATCTTCTTCAAAGTTTCTGAGAAGTTTCCAATTGAAGTTTTAGGAAAGTTCCCAAGGGAAGCTTCCTAGAAGTTTCGAATGCAAGGTTCTCGGATGTTTCTTAGGGAAACTTTCTTTCCCTTTGAAGAGAGAAAAGGACATTTCGCTATTTCCAGGAAGTTTCCTAAAGACTTCCTTTGTAAACTTCCGACCTGGCTAACATTAATGTGCTATTACCAAAAAGAATATTCTCACATGTAAAAGAATATTCAACTTTTCTATGACTCAATATTATTCAATAAATAATAGGATATTGTGAAAAGAAAATGGTTTATAAAATTACATGTTTACTCTTTTTTTAACTTAACCTTAATTTAAACGGATAAAGGATGGGTTGGAGTGCCATAATAAGTTCAATTTTTAATAGGGAAACCGGGGGGCTGGGGTGCTATAATAAACTGAATTCTTTTTAAACTGACACAGGGCGAGATACAGGGTTAGGGTGTCATAAAAAATACGAACTCTTTTTAAATCAAAATACATAGATATAACATTTGTTTCAATCATCAGATTATTGTTAATTCTTTAGGAACAATATAGCTAACTGTAGACTATTTTCATGGTCGTTAACAAGTTTTTGTATATTTTTGTAGAAAACTATTAACTATTTGTAAAAAATATATATAACCTAAAATGTAATTTTTATTAGATCTATAACTTTTGTATAAATAATATTTTTTACAATCCTTATAAATAATATTTTGAATAGTTTATGATATTTAACAAAAAACCGTGAATTATTATAGTATTTTTTACGGTTTTAACCATAATAACGAAATTTACACTAATTGTTACTATCATTTTCGTAATCAGCGCATCAAGATACATAAGTATACCAAGTTTTATTAAAATTATAGGTATGTCGTCTTCGCCGGAAGTACACTCTTTACTTGTTTACTGATATATTTTATAATATTTTGTACATATAATTGAGCAGAAATGCTTTTTTCTTTAAGGCTCTACAATGCCTAATTTCTATTTTCAGACTAAAAGTTAATAGTTTGATTATTATTAACAAACTTTCTTATATTTTAAAATATTTTCTGAAAAGAACTGTACAAAACTAAACATTTTCATTTTGTACCTTATAAGGCCCAATTTTTATTTCTGATAAAATTCGAGTTAACGACCTACAATACACACCTATACCAAGTTTAACTGCAATTTTTTTGATTAAATGATTTTTCATTTTTTTACCTACAAAAAATTCAGATTTAAAAATGATATTTTCTATTGTTTCATCTAAAATTGATTTTGATATTTATTTTTTAAAATTTATAGACAAATATGTTGTTAGAAACATAAAAAAAATTAATGCAAAAATATTATAAGTAATAAGTCTATCTCTTACAAATAAATAAATAAATAAAGTAATCTAACAAAAAGTCAGTAATCTAAAAAAATTTGAGGTTTTTAATTGTTTTTGTAAAATTCTTATATTTTTCGTTCTAATTAAAATTTTTGAATTTTCTAAGTTCACAAACCTAACTTGAGTCAATACCTAATATTCCACAAAATTTTGTTTAAATCGGTTAAGTTATTTAAATGTGATTGGCGTACAAAGTTTTGTGATATATGTATATTAAACATATATATATATATATATATGTATGTGTGTGCATGCGGTATAAAAATTATTTTTTTACTTAGAGGTGAAGTTATATGTGTGTATATGTGAATATGTGTGTATGTGTATGAGTGTAAATGTGTGTGTATATGTGACGCGTTCTGAAGAAAGGGACCTAAGAAGGAAATTGGTTATTTTACAGGAGAGTGAAAACAAAAGTCGAGCGCGCATGGGAATCTGTACAAATCGAGAGATTTAAATTGTTATAACTTAAAAAATATCCAATAAAAGCCTTTTCTGACTTCAGATAATGAAAAAGAAACCTTTAATAAAATTAAAACAACCATAAACCGAAAAACGATTTTTGGCTTCTTAGGTCCTTTTCTTCAGAACGCGTCACATATATATGTATATATGTGTGTTTATGTGTACGTGTGTACGTGTATGTGAAAATGTGACTTAGTTGTATATCTCAGCTTCTAATAATCTTTTCTGAATTTTTTTTTTTTATAAATCTAAGTTGAGTAAGTCTCTAATACTTTGCCAAATTTCACATGAATCGGCTAAGCAGTTTTAAAGTTATGCCCGGACAAAAAATCGAGGACAGACAGACAGAATTTTTTTTGCATTTTCGTGATCCTTATCACTCAAAACGAAAAAGTATGTAAAAATTTTTAAGTTTGGTGCAATGTACAGACAAAGTGTTGATTATATTTATATAGATAAATTTCGAAGTCTTCGTGCTTTTTCATTAAAAAATAGTAATTTTATTGTATTCTGCATTAAATTTTGAATACATATATCATTATATGTATTTTATTATATTATTTTTTCTATGTTAATTTAATTCTTGAAGTCCAAATTTGGCTAAAGGTGACAACTACTGGGTCAGTTACCCTATAGCGCGTTTTGTAGGTATCAATTACGTATTTGCAGTAAGAACTATCTACTTTGCACCGTGAAATATTATATTATGCCTAAATATTACACTTAAACTCCAGAAAAGTATAATAAACATTTTTTTTGTAATTTTATTGCAAATTTGTCCAGCTGTTATTGAAAAAAATTCATTTAAAATTGTGTCCGGAATTACCCCAGACTTGTTGAATTCTCGATGTAATGGCGGACAGATTATTATTATTATATAAACTAGCCAAGAACAAAAACCCAAGTGAATTTCAATTACAGCACTAATAACACATAAGAACAAATGTTTGTTCGATTTTTAGGACTGTTTTTTTCAAATACGAGAAGAAATACTGAAACAGTTTTTTTTTTCTTGTCAACTTTTTATCGATTATTATGAATTATCTTCCTATACCTTGCTGACAATTGACAATCGAAAAATTGGCAAATATTCAGAACGTCTTTTAGGTGATCTGAGGTTAAAATATTCATATCCAACTTTCTTAAAAGTCTGCAAATTTAGCTTAAATATAGTTTGTCCGGAATTACCCCTTGCCCGGAATTACCCCAACTGATTCTATTTGCTATTGTTATTAAAAATTAAGTTTTTTTTTCTTGTTTTTGCGAGTTCACAACATTAAAATCATATGTTGAACAAAATTTTAAATATAATTTATTGTCTACTTTGAGATGTTTAAAAGAACTGGGAAGCCGACATTTTGACCAAAACTCGATTTACAGAATGTTTAATAGACCGAAATTTATTTATCCGAATATTTAAATTCCCACAACTTCATTTGTCTGAATATTTGACATCCTGAAACTTTATTTGTCGAAATATTAAACTTCCTGAATATGCATTTTCCAGAAATAGTAATTATCAGAATTTCTTTTTGTCGGATTACTTAAAGAACCGAAATTCTGTTTGTCAGACTATTCACCTTTCCGAAAATGCATTTAGCAGAAATGGTATTTATCAGATTTACCATTTGTCCTCATATTTAATTTTCCGCAACTTAAGTTTTCAGATTATTTCACTTCCCAAATATAAATTTGTCAGATATTGTATTTATAAGACTTACTGTTTGTTTAAATATTTAATTTCTCAGAATACTTAATTTTTCGATTTTGCATTTTCCAGAAACTGTATTTATCAGATTTACCATTTGTCGAAATATTTAACCTCACAAAACTCCATTTCCCAGAATATTTAACCTCTTGAATTTTCATTTGTCAGAATGTTTAAATTCTCGAATGTATATTTCTTAGAAGTTGTATTTATCAGATTCGATGTTTTTCCGAACATTTAAGTCACTGAAACTCCATTTGCCAGACTCTTAAACTTCCCGAATAGTAATAACGTAGAATGTTCATTTGCCAGACAAATGGAGCTCGCTGATTGGCTGGTAAGGTTCCGCAAATATTACCGGGCAATCAGTGAGCTCCATTTGTCTGGCAAATGAACATTCTACGTTTTTACTAAATGTTCGGAAAACCATTCGAATTTAAATTTACCACCAAGAGCTCGAACCAAGAGTGTAATAGGCATCGATTAAATAGATGTCGCTTTGCCGGTAAGGTCGAAATCTTCTTTTCAAAAAGGTCATATATTCTTTAAATGTACCTAAATTAAAATATGAATGTAGGGGAGTGAGCTCCAAGATGGACAGGGCCCTAAGATGGACATTTCGTATAAAATTTTTGTTTAAGGTGACAGTTCCTTATGCTTTTTGTCATTTTTGTTGTTTGTATAAACGAAGATTTTGATGCACATTTGAAAAAAAAACCAGTTGGTTTTTCTTCTATACATACCACGTAATTTTGTGTCTAAAAAAGTTTTGTAACAGTTTTTTCTCAAGTTCGTAAAGTTATTTAAATTTATGATTTAGAATGAGTACTTAACGTTATAATATTCTTTACTTATCGTATAATAATATTCTAAAATGATTTTACTAATTCAGTGTTCGTATATATATTTTTACTGGGGATTAAACAATGGTGTCATGTACCCTAAGATGAACAGGCCTCAAATCTCAATGTATTTATTTACATATTTTTGATTTTACACTTTTTTCAATAATTTTTTGAGCCAACTAATTAAAATTTTTTATTTTCCACCATAAAATGTGATGTTATCGTTAGAGAATTTAATATATTGATATTTTTAAATATTTTATTGCTTTTTATTGTTAAGCTATTAAATTGAAGTTTTTAGAAATGTTATTTCTTGATAAATTCCGTAAAATGATTAAAAATTGATTTAAGAATTGTTACACGATGTTAATTTTTTATTTACTACAATTTTCAGATACTTTTAAGAAAGTGTCCATCTTAGGGACACTTTTTTTAGACCGAAAATTTTAACAATTAGAAAAAATGCTTTAAAAAATGTTTATGTTCAAAATAAAATTTTATCCCTGTGGCCATAAGTTACCTTATGATGAAAATATCTTTACGGATTGTAATGTATTTTTACCAAATAGATCTTCGAAAGACTTAATTGTAAATTGTAGGGGTAAATTATTAACGCAATATATGGAGAGCTGCGAGTTTTTTTTATGTAATGGAAGAGCGATAAATGACTCTCCTGCTCAGTACACATATATTGGTAGTTTAGGAGCCAGTGTGATAGATCTAGTGTGGTGTTGTTTACAGGATTTACATTGGATAAGAGACTTTAAAGTTTTAAAAATTGCAACTAGATCAGATCACCTCCCCGTATCATTTTTTTTAGATTTTGAACCCTCGCCACTTAAGTCAACTGACTGGGAAGCAATCCCTTCTTGTAAATTAAAATTTGATGTTAACAAGATAGACGAATTTGCGAGTACTATGAGATGGAGACAAGAGGTGGCAAGAGCTAGCGGGGGGGACATCGACGAACAGAATAACTTACTAATTACGGCTATTAATACAGTTGCTCGTGACTTAGGTATGACTGTAAAAGGGGAGAATAAAGTAGGCGTGGTAGGAAAGAACAAACCATGGTACGATGAAGAGTAGGGTGGTCCAAAAATCCAATATTTTGGAAAAAAAAATTGGACTTGCGCACTTTCATAATCTAAAAAAATCTACGAGACTTAACCATTTTTAAAAATTTTTTTAAACTCAAAATTGAATGATCGCATGGCATTAAAAGATTTTTGTACTTTTATCTCATTAATTTTATTACTCACTTATTGGTTATAATCGTTGTGGGTTACAATAGAAGGACGGCAACTTACAGTAGGACAAAGGTCTATTGAAAAATCATCTAGGTATCCTACAATGCTTCACGCATTTTAAAGCGCAAAGTCATAAATTTGTCAAGTTGATTTTTGAGGTCCACTTAAAATTTTCAAGCAAATTACCTGCTGGAACTCTTCTTTTGTTAACGGTTATATGACTTTTCGTAAAGTAAAAATATTTTTACGAAATTGCGAAATAAAAAATTTAAATATGAAAGTATTTGTATTGTTTTCAATACAATTACAATAAAAAAAGAGCGACAAAAATCGGATGCTTTTTAAAGATTGTTATAAGTTTTGTCGAATGAATACGACCAAGTGTTTTCGAAAGGAATTTTTGTGCTGAAAACGAATCCGGACTTCAAAATGTTCCATCACGTCAAGTTTTCGAAAAAAAAAGTTTTCCAAAAATGCCAAAAACGTTATTTTTGGGGGTTTTAACCCCCCTTTTTTTCGAATACTTGACGTGATGGAACATTTTGAAGTGCGAATTTGTGTTCAGCGCAAAAAGTCCCTTCGGAGTAAACTAACAATTGCATTAATAGACAAATGAAAAAAATTAACCTTAAAGAGAAAATTCTGTGCCGTGCTGCGCCAGTACTGGCAAAGTGCTGCAAAGTAGCTTGGTTCAGTACCGGTCTAACTCAAAAATGTAAAATTGTATGATCGCTCATGTCAGTACTGGCACAGCATGGAAACTGAGTAGTCGGCAAATACTGTTTTTATTTAACAATTTGCAGTTAACAACTTCTTATTACAATTTGGTCAAAATAATAAATAAAAGAAAACTTTTCTTCTGAAGACAAGACCTTCGATGGAGAGTAAAAGTCGTAACAAGTCAGGAAGTCAGGTAACATCTATTGTTAGAACTAGAGTCCTAAAATTCTCTAAAATATGAAATAAGAGAATATTCTCAAGAGCAAAAATGGGGGGGGGGGTGACTGAACCCCTGTAAATCATCCTTAGACGCGGCCTTCATCGTTTAAAATAGTTGTCACTTTTTGGATTTTTAATTTTTTGGATGTGAGCACTCCCCCCCTCCCCCCCGGGCCTAAGAAATACCAAACATTCCGGAGGTTCCTTTTTTCCCCGTTATTAATTTCCTAAAACGATACCACTCTATAAATTTAAATTTTGCAATGCAGGCGGAAAAATTATGCATAATCCACTATTCAATTAATTTTTCTCTTATAAATAACTTTTCCAAAAATCCAAAATTATGTTTTTCCTTTAATCCGAAATGGTGTTCGAAAAGTTTAAGCATAATGGAAACAAATTTTATGAGCTGGGTTAAAATGCGTGACGAAGAAAAAAAAGTCTGAAGAATTTTTTTCTTTAGTCCTCAAACCTTCTCAGTTTCCTCAGTAGCATTAAGTAGGCCCTTGTCAAATTTCATCGTTATGACGGCTATAAACCTAAGATGCCAAAAAAATACCAAACTGCAATTGAACAATTCACCCTTTATATATTAATGGAAAAATCTGATTTTTCATGTACCTGCTGCCAATAAAATATATTTTAATTCACTGAATTTACAAGTCAAACAATTAATATTGAATGGTAGAAAACCGACTATGAAAACAGCCAATTTGGTGTTTTTTGACACTGAATATTAATTGTTCATACTAAATTTTGAGGATGTTTTTTGTTTTTATAACTTACTTACATGAATGACTATCACGTTATAGTTGGTCAGAATTTTGCAATAATTATAAACAAGTTTACAAAGGTTTTTAGATTTCGTTGCTCCTTTTACGTGTTAATTCCCATAAGAGACAAAAGCGCCTTGCGATCATTCAATTTTGAATTTAAAAATTTTTTAAAAAATGGTTAAGTCTCGTAGATTTTTTTACATTATGAAAGTGCGCAAGTCCAATTTTTTTTCCAAAATATTGGATTTTTGGACCACCCTAATGAAGAGTGTCGAGTGGGGAGACAGAGTATGAGAGAATGCTTTCAAACGTATGACTTATCAGGGCTCAAGTGTGACCGAATAGTATATGTTAATAAACAAAAGGAGTATAATAAAATGCTTTTGAGTAAAAAGAGATTGTACGCGCAGAAGCTTTCTGAACAATTGGCCAAAGCGCGGAATTCGACAGATTTTTGGAGAATAATTAATACAAAAAGAGGTAAAATTAGGACTAAAAATTTAATTAGTATAAAATCATGGTATGAGTACTTAAGAGTAATTTATTCAGTAAAGGTCCAGAACTCTGTCGAATTTCCGAGTATTGTTGACTCTATGCTGGATGGTCCAATAACTTATGCTGAGATATGTAAGAGTCTGAAAAAGTGTAAGGATTCTAAGTCGCCCGGACTAGATAATATCAACTACAGCTTTTACAAAAATCTTCCAGAAAACTGGATAGTTTACTTAGAGGAATTTTTTAATAATATACTTGAAACGGGATATATTCCGAGAGATTGGGGTAGTTTCGTGATGAGTATGATACATAAAAAAGGCGACTTGAAGTCCACAGACAACTATCGTCCAATCACGTTGGTCAACTGCATCGCGAAAATCTTTTCACAAATTCTAGCAGACAGACTCTTGGCGTGGGATAAAGAACATGAGGTAATTAATGAATTTCAGTCGGGATTCAGAGGGGGAAGGGGATGCTTGGACAATCTTTTTACCTTACAAGCGATAATACAAATTCATTTAAGAAATCCAAAAATTGCAGTTTATGCTTTATTCGTAGATTTTAAAAGAGCTTTCCCTTCTGTATCACACGACATTCTGTGGAGTAAATTAAACGCGCTGGGAATTAGTACTAGATTTATAAAAATTGTCAAAGATTTATATGGAAAATCAGTAGCATGCGTGAGAAACAGTGAAGGGAAAACTGAATTCATTAAAGTCTCTCAAGGCGTACTCCAGGGGGAGGTCCTCAGCCCGTACCTGTTCTCATTATTCATTAACGATATAGAGAAATTTTTAAGGCAAAAAAACTGTAGAGGACTCACAATTAACAGCAAGATTGATGTCGTAATTTTGGCACATGCTGATGATTTGGTGCTTCTTTCTGACACCCCAATAGAGCTAGGCAGGAAATTGAAGGCTTTACAAGAGTGTTGTGAACTAAATGCACTGGAAATCAATTTTAGCAAAACTAAGATTGTCATTTTCAGAAAAAGCAAAAATTTATCTGTCAAAAAATTTTCTACATTTAAATTCGGGGAAGAGATTATCCCAAATACATATTTGGGAGTTAGCTTTGATTATACATGTAGTTTTGGAAACACGCTAGAGGACTTCGTTAGCTCGGCAAATACAGCGATCGGAAGCGTTTTGAGAATTATAAATGGACTTCAGACGGATACATGTACCACATATGGCAGGCTCTTCGAGGGCCTGGTAGCCAATGTGTTTTTTTACTGGGCTCAGATCTGGGCGTTGAACCACACCTTTGACATCGAGAAAATCCAATTATCCTTCTTTAAAAGCTTTTACACCTTCCAATTTGTACCCCTGGTTATGCTGTCCGCCTTGGAACGGGAAGGGTGCCCTTGTCATGTGGAATTCTCGAAAGATCGCTGGATTGGATAGAGAAGATTTCTAATATGGATGATTCTCGTTTACCGAAACAGTGCCTTTTGAGACTAATGACCTTGGCTCGATCCGACCCGAGGATGGACAAGTATAATTAGTTTAAACAGATAAAGCATTTTTTTTTTGGAAAGCGAGTCGGAGGTTTTGTGGAATAAGAGTCTGTGGGTGTGGCCGTCTATCGGCCTGGGCGAGGGAACACAGTTATATCTTTGTAACAGAATAAACCTTTATTTGAAGAGAATATTTGCCTAACGCCGGCTCAGTAATAAACATAGCAAATGCATGTATATTAGGGTGGTCCAAAAATTCAATATTTTGGAAAAAAAATTGGACTTGCGCACTTTCATAATCCAAAAAAATCTACGAGACTTAACCATTTTTAAAATTTTTTTTAAACTCAAAATTGAATGATCGCAAGGCATTAAAAGATTCTTGTACTTTTATCTCGTTAATTTTATTACTCACTTATTGGTTATAATCGTTGTGGGTTACAATAGAAGGACGGCAACTTACAGTAGGACAATGGTCTATTGAAAAATCATCTAGGTATCCTACAATTCTTCACGCATTTTAAAGCGCAAAGTCATAAATTTGTCAAGTTGATTTTCGAGGTCTACTTAAAATTTTCGATCAAATTACCTGCTGGAACCCTTCTTTTGTTAACGGTTATATGACTTTTCGTAAAGTAAAAATATTTTTACGAAATTGCGAAATAAAAAATTTAAATATGAAAATATTTTTATTGTTTTCAATACAATTACAATAAAAAAAGAGCGACAAAAATCGGATGCTTTTTAAAGATTGTTATAAGTTTTGTCGAATGAATACGACCAAGTGTTTTCGAAAGGAATTTTTGTGCTGAAAACGAATCCGGACTTCAAAATGTTCCATCACGTCAAATTTTCGAAAAAAAAGTTTTCCAAATATGCCAAAAACGTTATTTTTGGGGGTTTTAACCCCCCTTTTTTCGAATACTTGACGTGATGGAAAATTTTGAAGTGCGAATTCGTGTTCAGCGCAAAAAGTCCCTTCGGAGTAAACTAACAATTGCATTAATAGACAAATGAAAAAAATTAACCTTAAAGAGAAAATTCTGTGCCGTGCTGCGCCAGTACTGGCAAAGTGCTGCAAAGTAGCTTGGTTCAGTACCGGTCTAACTCAAAAATGTAAAATTGTATGATCGCACATGTCAGTACTGGCACAGCATGGAAACTGAGTAGTCGGCAAAAACTGTTTTTATTTAACAATTTGCAGTTAACAACTTCTTATTACAATTTGGTTTTTCGCGACGTTCCTTATTAACAATTTGTAATAAAAATTGTTTTTCCTATTCATCTTTCGTTATGATATTATTATAATCAGTCATTAGTGCCACTGCCCGCTCTGCGTTGTCATTTACGACAGGTAAACTGTTCACCAACTGCACTATTTGCTGATAATCAGATCTCAACTTCCAAGTAGACGGATTAAAATTTAAAAAATCTGTCGATATTTTTAATATTTTGAAGAAATGTAAAGTATTAGGTGTAACAAACCTATCAAGTAATAAATTACACAGCCCCACAAAAAAAAAAAGTGTCATGTATTTTTGACCGGAATACCCTAGCCCTATGTATTTTGACGCGCTGAACACGAATCCGAAGTCAGTTTTGCTCCATCACGTCAGGATTTTTTCCTAACCTCAAAATCAATAAAATGACACTTTTTGTTCATTAGCATGTGAACCCGACTTAACATTAATACAGGCCTAGGGCGAATAGAAAGCTTGGATTGTGACCTTTAAAACGCTTTTTTAAAAATTGTTCTACGATGATTTTTAACGAAGTTATGATGTTTTATTTAAAATATAAATTTTTTCCAAATGTAAATAACACTTCAATTATTGATGTGGTATGGTGTAATGGAAAAAAATGATTTTAAATAAAACATCATAACTTCGTTAAAAATCATCGTAGAACAATTTTTAAAAAAGCGTTTTAAAGGTCACAATCCAAGCTTTCTATTCGCCCAAGGCATGTATTAATGTTAAGTCGGGTTCACATGCTAATGAACAAAACGTGTCATTTTATTGATTTTGAGGTTAGGAAAAAATCCTGACGTGATGGAGCAAAATGGACTTCGGATTCGTGTTCAGCGCGTCAAAATACATAGGGCTAAGGTATTCCGGTCAAAAGTACATGACACTTTTTTTTTTGTGGGGCTGTGTTATTAATGTCTTTAGATTTAATTGTTTGGAGATTTGCATGTCTTAATGAAATTGAAATTTGTTTATCCGATTTACTTTTGAGGGCTTTGACCATCTTCTTCTTACAATCTATTGAAACACCATCATCAAAGAAAGACAGACCAATTAACTCCTCACTTAAGAACCATAAATAGTTTTCAAATTTTCGCAAAACAACGTCGCGGATTTCTTGTTTTACAGCTTCACAAAAAAAAGTCCTTTTATTAACTTTAAACCGTTGGAAGCTGCTTGATCTGCTTATTTTGAGGCAAACCAATATTTAGCGTACAGAAGCACTATAAAAACACACATTTCTCGTAAAGACTTAACAATTTCAGAAGTTTCTTGAATTTCCTTCCTGAATAAATACATTTTCAGGCAGTATAATGCTTTAGACATCCATCTTGCATGACGAATTGCTCCAGGTTTGTTAAAAAAAACTTCATCTGATGATCTTCCACCCAGAAAAATGATTATAAGTTTAAGTAGTTCCTTGTAATCGTCCCTAGTATTTTCCATCTGTAAAATGATAAATATGCTTAATGCGAGATGCAACATTTAATAATCATAAATATTCATGTGAAACAAAAGTAAATGTATTTACTTTCTAAATTTGAATTAGTAAAAATTAACTAATTGGAAAGCAAAAACTCAGTCATTGATGAAAATAGTTATACCCTACTCTCTTAATCTGAAATAATTAAAAACTACCATTTTAACAGTGAAAACTCGTTTACCATTTCAAATAGTAACATTTTAACTAATACTTTATTAAAAAACTACTTATGTCATTAGTCAAAGTAAATAAATAATTAATAGTTAACATCATTTTTAATTTATGTCAAAATAACTAATATCACAGTAAAATTCTGTTTACTAATTCAATTAGACAAATGTTAACTATTTTTTAGTAATTTTTTTTTACTAGTAATTCGTTATATTTTATTAGTAAAAAAAAATACTAAAAATAGTTGAAAATTGACTAACTGAATTGAAAGTCAACAGAGTTTTACTAAAATATTAGTTATTTTTTCGTAACCTAAAAATGAGTTTAACTTGTAATTATAGATATTTATTACTAAATAATTAGTAGATATATAACTAATTCAATTAGTAAACAGAGTGTTACTATAACATTAGTTATTTCTTCATAACCTAAAAATGAGTTTAACTTACAATTATACTCTCTAAATCTGAATTAGTTAAAAATAACTAATTATTAGTAAAAAAAATAACTAAAAAATAGATAAAACTTGACAAATTGAATTAGTAAACAGAATGTTGATAAAATATTAGATATTTTAACATAACCTAAAAATGAATTTGACTACTAATTAGTTTTTTTTTTTAATAAATGATTAGTAATATTATAACTATTTGAATTAATGACTGAGTTTTTGCTATTAAATTAGTTATTTTTGAATAATTCAGATTTAGAGAATATAATTAGCACGCAAGCTTGCAGCAAGCTTATATAACCAATTGAATTAATAAACAGAGTGGTACTAAGATATTAGTTATTTTGTCATGACTTAAAAAAGAATTCAACTAATAATTAATAATTTTTCTAAATGATTAGTAGAAATATAACAAAATATTTATATTATTATTACCTTTAAAATTTCAGTGTAATGCAACAGAAGAGAATCCTTGTTAATCATTATTTCAGAAAGCATGTCCGGATCAGTGACGCCGCTCTCAAAGTTTTGAAGGTTATATTTGAACCAATTTTTTTGAAATTGTTTAAACATGCTCTCATCGAGCCCAGAAGTTGTGGTATTAAAACATGTTTCAAATGCTGCTCTTAATAAGACTTCTGAAATATGATGACGACAGGCAAGATGAAGTAACTTCTGCTTGAGCTTTTCTTGTAATAAAGTGCAGGTACCTATTATTGAGCCAGTGTTACTTGCAGTGGTATCGAAGCACATTCCAATTATGTTCTGTGTCAATCGCCATTCTTTAAGCAGAGAAATGATTGCGGTAGCTTGTGATTTTCCAGTTCCACTCTTTAACTGTGGAATTCCGAGCAACTGATTAGTCTTAACACCTGCAACAAGAAAAGGAAGTCGATCCACTTTTTTTAATTTATCCTTCAGGTCTGGTAAAAGTTTACCATCCCATTGGACCACTAACTGTGGTGAAGCCTTTAATTTATCCTTAATTTCTTTAGCAATCTGCTTTCTTACATTTTTCCGCATTCTTTTAATTGTTTGACGACTTAATGCAACTCTATTCTTTTTAAGTGATACATTGTAGCTTGCAGCAATAATGTATGTAGCACTTCGATCGGAAGTCTTCGTACGATCTAATGCTGCACACAATTCGGAAGTTATTAAAGTTTTTTTTGGTAATACCGAGGGTAATAATGACTTCTTTTTACACGTAAAATTAGTTTCTTGATTATTTTCCACTTCCATATATGTAACAATATTAACGTTTTCTTCCTCACAATCTTTCCAACTGTAATTTTGCATATTATTCAAAATATCACTATCATTTCGTTCAATAGAACAATCACTTGTTTGTAAAAGAACTGATTTTTTTTGAAACGTCAAAAACTAAATCTAATGTTGCTTTAAAATTTAATTCATTCACTATTGTCTTATCACTTGTCCTTCCTTTGGATTTAAAGAGACTTAACCATTTCTCATACAATCTCTCTAATTTTTTCGCACAATTATTTTGATTCAAAATGGGAATGTTTTCACTTTCATAAATCTTTTTGCACGTTGCCACAGCACAAAGGGCACTTTGACGAACATTTTTCTTTAATGTACGATGATGGTAAAAAAAGTACAGAAGTACTTCTCGATTAGTAGGAAATAATGTTTTCATAACGCAGTCTTAAAAATGGCGTGATTCGGTTCTCTGTAGATAACCAGAAAGTTACAGATTTAAGAACGACTCACTATGTGATGTCAGAGTGCAAACAAGTACAGTCCAAATTGCATGTCTCCCACTTTTCTACTTTTCTTGCACGCACTGTTTGACCAACAGAACAGAGTCGATGTCTTTAGCGTGAGTAGTACAGCTTCAAAATCTAACCTGACAGTATCACTAGCGCGGCGTGTTGACAAGTAAAAAAGTGTGAGTCATTCAATTTGGATTGTATTTGTATACACTCTGACGTGACATAGTGAATCGTTCTTCATTCTGCAACTTTCTGGTTATCTATACAAAGAACCGAATCACGCCTTTTATGACTTTGTTATGAAAAGTATCGTTCGTAACTGCGTGAACAAAGCAGTCGTTTTGAAACTCGCGCAATTTTTTGCAACATTGCTCTCGTTTCAGAAAATCATCCTTAGACTGTAAATCATCATCGTTTAAAATAGTTGTCCCTTTTTGGATTTTTAATTTTTTGAGTGAGAGAACCCCCCCCCCCCCCCCCGAGAAAAATGCACTCTCGGGAATATTTCTAAAGACTGTTATTTGATAACTATAAAATGATGTGACTTTTTTGATTTTTATGTTTTTAGGTGACCCCCCCCCCCCCCCGAAGAATACACTCTGGAGGGTGATCCTCAAGACCATTATTTATGAACTAAAATTATGTGACTTTCTTGGTTTTGATCTTTTTGGATGTAAGCACTCCCCCCTCCCCCCGGCCCTAAGAAATACCAAACCTTCCGGAGGTTCCCTTTTTCCCCGTTATTAATTTCCTAAAACGATACCACTCTATAAATTTAAATTTTGCAATGCAGGCGGAAAAATTATGCATAATCTACTATTCAATTAATTTCTCTCTTATAAATAACTTTTCCGAAAATCCGAAATTATATTTCTCCTTTAATCCGAAATAGTGTTCGAAAAGTTTAAGCATAATGGAAACAAATTTTATGAGCTGGGTTAAAATGCGTGACGAAAAAAAAGTCTGAAGAATTTTTTCTTTAGTCCTCAACCCTTCTCAGTTTCCTAAGTAGCATTCAGTAGGCCCTTGTCAAATTTCGTCGTTATGACGGCTATAAACCTAAGATGCCAAAAAACACCAAACTGCAATTGAACAATTCACCATTTAAATATTAATGGAAAAATCTGATTTTTCATGTACCTGCTGCCAATAAAATATATTTTAATTCACTGAATTTACAAGTCAAACAATTAATATTGAATGGTAGAAAACCGACTTTGAAAACAGCCAATTTGGTGTTTTTTGACACTGAATATTAATTGTTCATATTAAGTTTTGAGGATATTTTTTGTTTCCATAACTTACTTACATGAATGACTATCACGTTATAGTTGGTCAGAATTTTGCGATAATTATAAACAAGTTTACAAAGGTTTTTAGATTTCGTTGCTCCTTTTACGTGGTAATTCCCATAAGAGACAAAAGCGCCTTGCGATCATTCAATTTTGAATTTAAAAATTTTTTAAAAAATGGTTAAGTCTCGTAGATTTTTTTACATTATGAAAGTGCGCAAGTCCAATTTTTTTTCCAAAATATTGGATTTTTGGACCACCCTAATGTATATCGAAGGGGTTAGAATGGATTTACCTAATTCCGGTCGCTGTGTTTGGTGTCGGGAAGAAGTAGAGGATTTCCATCACTTTTTTGTAAAATGTGAGAAGTATAAGTATATTAGACTTGAGTTTTTCCCGGATGTAGGTTCAGATGCGGACGGTACCTCCTTTTGGATTGAGAAACTCTCCACAGACAAAGTTTCAGACATTAAAAAATGCGCGAAAATGTATATAAGGATATTGAGAGACAGAAACTGTATGTGACTAATTATATATAACCGATAACTTGTAGTAAATAATAAAACTTTTTAATTGTAATTTTAATCACAATATCAAGATATGTATTTTTATGGTTTGGGCAGATTGGCCTTATAAAGATATACTAACTATTTACTACTATTTTTAGAGACTTTTAAGAAGGTGTCCATGTTGGGGCCACTTTTTTTAAGAATGGAAATTTTAGCAATTAGAAAAAATGCTTTTAAAAATGTTTATGTTCAAAATAAAATGTTATCCCTGTGGACATAAGTTACCTTAAAAATTGTACTTTCATCCGGTATAAAACATTTTAATATATTTTATTCGGTTTGGATTCTACAGCAATAAATCGAAAGGGTGTCCAACTTGGCGCCCTCTCCTCTATAAAAAAATTTTTTGGCGCAGAGGAACCAAGTTAACTATTCGTTAACTAATCTTGTTTATAACAATTGAAATAAATTATTTATCGAACAAAAAGGACATACTGTCAAGTGGGGCTTTTTTGTGCACCCGAGGTTAATTTTAATTTAAAAAATTTTAAAAATTAACAAAATGGCGGCTAATTTTAAATCAAAGAATTTGATTTTCTCAAAAACGTATTTTTTTTTTTTTTAATATTTTTGTAGATAGATGGAAGAATTAATAATATCAAAAAACAATCTTTAAATAAATTATTTATTATTAAAAAAATAAAAAGTATAAAATTTATTTAATAATTTTAAAATTAAAACAGTAGTTTTTGAAATATTTTTTTTAACAGAGGTAAAACACTTATGCGAAGTTACAAATTTAGAATACTTTTATAAGTGAATGTTTTGCAGTTTTTTCCATATAGGATCCACTTACGTCGAATTTTCAAAGATGACATTTTTGAATTCCTGTGATGGGAGATACTTTGTTCCATTCTGAAATCTTTTGTTCTGTGTAGATTCTCAACTCTTCTTTAGATAATAACAATAAAGTGATCGCGTTCGTATATTTTTGCACCTTAGATACAAATGTTTCTGCATCATCAATGCCTTCTAGAAGGCGTATGAATATTCCCTAAAACCCATTTAGCCTAAATCCCATTAGGCCTAAAACCAATTAACCTAAATATCATTTAACCTAAATTCCATTTAACCTAAATCCCATTTCACCTAAATTCCATTCAACCTTAATTCTATTTAACCTAAAATGCATTCAGCCTAAATCCCATTTAACCTAAAATTCATTCAGTCTAAATCTCATTTAACCTAAATTCCGTTTAACCTAAATTCCATTTATCCTAAATCTCATTTAACCTAAATCCCATTTATCCAAAAATGCATTTCGCCTAAAGCCCATTTAACCTAAAATGCATTTATTCTAAAGTTCATCCAGCCTAAATCCCATTTAACCTAAATCCCATTTTACCTAAATTTCATTTAATCTGAATTCCATTTATCCTAAAATGCTTTTAGCCTAAAACCCATTTAAACTAAAACGCATTTAACCTAAGTCCCACTTAACCTAAAATGCACTCAGCCTAAATCTCATTTAACCTAAATTCCATTTGGCCTAAATCCCATTTAACCTAAATTCCATTTAACCTAAAACGCATTTAGCCTAAATTCCATTTGACCTAAAATGCATTCAGCCTAAATCTCATTTAACCAAAATCCCATTTTACCTAAAATGCATTCAGCCTAAATCTCACTTAACCTAAATTCTATTTAACCTAAATCTCATTTCACCTAAATTCCATTTAACCTAAATCTCATTAAACCTAAATCCCATTTAACCTAAAACGAATTTAGCCTAAATCTTACTTCACCGAAATCCCATTGAACCTAAAATGCATTCAGCCTAAATACCATTTAACCGAAATCCCATTTTACCTAAATCTCATTTAACCTCAAATGCATTCAGCCTAAATCTCACTTAACCTAAATTCCATTTAACCTAAAACGCATTTAGCCTAAATTCCATTTAACCTAAAATGCATTCAGCCTAAATACCATTTAACCGAAATCCCATTTTACCTAAATCCCATTTAACCTAAAATGCATTCAGCCTAAATCTCAGTTAACCTAATTCCCATTTAACCTAAATTGCATTTGACCTAAATCCCATTTAACCTAAAACGCATTTAGCCTAAATCTCACTTCACCGAAATCCCATTGAACCTAAAATATTTTTTTTGTGCTTTTGACATGAGTTTCCTAACCCTGTATTAATAGAGAGTAGTTCTTACCTATCGATAATGCAGATTAGATGGCGTTTCAGACATCTTTGCGTTTGCGGGAATTTCCAAATGCTTTCTTTTATTTTTGTTTTGAATCGTTCGTTTTCTTTAGTAGATCACTTAAAGAAGATATATATTGAAGTTGTAAATTAATAATAGTTGTTTGTTTTTTATCTTAGGTAAGTTTTGTAATTTTATTCGTAAGAATAAAGGATACGTATTTTGAATAACATTTTCAATTATGAAAAAGAACAACAAAAAGAACGAAAGAAAAGAATAATTGAAATTTACGATAATTAATAAAAAAAATTTGAAATTCTGATAACAAATGAAAATAATTAGAAATTTAAGAAAATATTTGAATTTTCTTAAAAATACTTAAAAATCTTAGAAAATAATTTTAGAAAATGAGAATAATAATAAGCAATCGAGGAAATAATTAAAAAATGATAAAATTCAAAATTGAAAAAAAAATTTACTTATAATTGAAGATTGAGAAAGAAAATTGAATTATGATGAAAATAATTTAAATGTGAAAAATTGAAAACATTCAATAAAATTTTGAGAGAAATAACTGAAAAAATCATAGAATATATGTTTAAAAAAAAAATAATTACGAAATCACTTAAAAAAATGTAATTAAGGGCATGTCATGGATTATGACGTCACTGGTATAGGCAAAATTTGTCCGTAACTTTTCTCTTAAAAAATTGAATATTTTGTCATGAAACTTGATATAATTATTTAACATGACATTAGGAAGGTCTCTCAGACCCAAGTTTGTTTAAATTTTAGACCAAAATTACTTTTTGAAAATTTTCGAAAAATTGCAAAATTTTTTAAAAATTAATTTTAAGCCAAAATTCAAACAAACTTGGGTCTGAGAGACTTTTCTAATGTCATTTTAAGTAATTCTACCAAGTTTTATGACAAAATATTCAATATTTTAAGAGAAAAGTTACGCACAAATTTTGCCTATACCAGTGACGTCATACTCCATCACATGCCCTTAAAGAGAATAATTAAAAAATCGCAGAAATAACGAAAATTGATGAAAATAATGGCAGGGATCACAGTTTCTCCCCTTTTTCACCTAATCCCCTTTTTTTCTCACTTTTCCCCTTATTTTCCCCTTTTTTTTTTTTTTAGAAAAATCACCTAAAACACCTAAAATCAAGATTTTATCACCTAAAACACCTAAAACCAACATTTTATCACCTAAAACACCTAAAATCAAAATTTTTCTCTTCTTTGACCTTCTTTTTTTCAAAAAGTTTCTATTTTCCACTTTCGGAAATGCAAAAATTTATCCTTTTTTAGGGTGTCTGTACAATGCTGAGAAATTAGTTATTGAATTTAAATTTTTAAAAATAATTTTTAACTTAAAATGGTTTTTTATTATTATTTATTGAATTTATTTAGATTTTAAACAGGAAACATGAAAAAAACATAATTAAAATAAAATTATTTTAAAAAGGTATATAATTTTCTTATTACCATGTATTCTTAATTAATTGAAGCAAATTAATTTATTGGATAAAAAAATTTTTTATTAAATATTTTTTACTTGTTTTAAACAAATATTACTACTTGTGCATCATAAAATAAAACCATGTATTCTTTCTGAAATACATCAAATGTATTTTATTGGATGAAAAAAAATTGTTTATGAAATATATTTACTTATTTTAAACAAAAATTAATTGTTTTGAATTAGAAAATATAAAAACACAATAAAATAAATTAATAAAAATAATTTAAATTGATTTTGTTATATTTCGCTGAAAGATTTTTAATTTAATTTCTTTAATATTATATCAGAACATTTTACATCACAGATTTTTATGTTTCCTGTTTAAAATCTAATTATTAAATAGATAATTTAAAAAACCATTTGAAGTTAAAAATTATTTTTAAAAATATTTAATTGCAACAACCATCTTCTCGTCATTGAACAGACAACCTAGTAAAAGATAAATTTTTGTATTTCCGAAAGTGCTCTTTCTTTTCAAATTTTCATAAACAAATTGAACAAAAAAGACTAAATTAATTAATAAAACTGTTTTGAAAAAAAGAAACAATAAAATTTTGTAAAAGAAAACTTAAATTATTAATATAAACCTTTTTTCTTAATTTTCTAAATCCCCTTTTTATTAAAGAAAATCCCCTTTTTAAAAGTAATGCCAAAATAATGAATATAACTATAAATTGAATAACAGGGACTAACTTCACTTCAGTTTTTAAAACGTGGACAGAAAAAAATGAATACATATTAATACTAACTAACTTCACTTCAGACTTTAAAACGTGGACAGAAAAAGATGAATAAATATAAATACTAACTATTTTCAGGAGTTTTCGGAGATTATTATTATTTAATTATTAAACCACAGTATTTAAAATTATTGAATACTTAATTAAAATGTCTTATAGTCTAATCCATCAACAGATTCCATTGTTTATATAAAAACTTTGACATTAAAAAAAAGACAATTTCTGTAGGTTATATTTCTAAAAACTTAAATATTAGAGAAATAAAAACTATATGACACAAAATAGAATGTTTGGTTAAACCATTTTTATTGAAAACCAAAATTAATTCACTGTTTAAAAAAACTTTACTTTTATATTTCAAATGTTATTCAAAATACGTATCCTTCATTCTTACGAATAAAATTACAAAACTTACCTAAGATAAAAAACAAACAACTATTATTAATTTACAACTTAAATATATATCTTCTTTAAGTGATCTACTAAAGAAAACGAATGATTCAAAACAAAAATAAAAGAAAGCATTTGAAAATTCCCGCAAACGCAAAGATGTCTGAAACGCCATCTAATCTGCATTATCGATAGGTAAGAACTACTCTCTATTAATACAGGGTTGGGAAACTCATGTCAAAAGTACATAAAAAATATTTTAGGTTCAATGGGATTTCGGTGAAGTGAGATTTAGGCTAAATGCGTTTTAGGTTAAATGGGATTTAGGTTAAATGGAATTTAGGTTAACTGAGATTTAGACTGAATACATTTTAGGTTAAATGGGATTTCGGTTAAATGGTATTTAGGCTGAATGCATTTTAGGTTAAATGGAATTTAGGGTAAATGTGTTTTAGGTCTAATGGAATTTAGATTAAGTGAGATTTAGGCTGAATGCATTTGAGGTTAAATGAGATTTAGGTAAAATAGGATTTCGGTTAAATGGTATTTAGGCTGAATGCATTTTAGGTTCAATGGGATTTCGGTGAAGTAAGATTTAGGCTAAATGCGTTTTAGGTTAAATGGAATTTAGGTTAAATGAGATTTAGGTTAAATGGAATTTAGGTTAAATGAGATTTAGGTTAAAAGGAATTTAGGTTAAGTGAGATTTAGGCTGAATGCATTTTAGGTAAAATGGGATTTCGGTTAAATGAGATTTAGGCTGAATGCATTTTAGGTCAAATGGAATTTAGGCTAAATGCGTTTTAGGTTAAATGGAATTTAGGTTAAACGGGATTTAGGTTAAATGAGATTTAGACTGAATGAATTTTAGGTTAAATTGAATTTAGGTTAAATGATATTTAGGCTGAGTGCTTATTAGGTTAAATGGCATTTAGGTTAAATGAGATTTAGGTTAAATGGAATTTAGGTTAAATGAGATTTAGGTTAAAAGGAATTTAGGTTAAATGGAAGTATAAAGTTCCGAAAAGTGACGACCTTGGATTTTTTTGAAACTACGTATACTTACGTATTTCGATGCGCTGATTACGAAAATCATAGTGAAAATACCCGCAAATTTGAATTTCATGGTAAAAAGCATAAAAAACCTAAAAAAATAATGGTTTTTGACATATATCTTAAGAAATACGCAAAATTTCGAAAAACAGTTCCAACAAAAGTTGTTAGTCTGATTAAAATACACATTTTACATTTCTTACTTTTTTTCAAGAAAATGAATAATTTTCGAGAAAAATGCGAAAAACTGTCAACCACCATAAACACAGTCTATAATATACTTACATTAATACGAAATACGTTATTTGTAACATAATTTACGTATTTTGCGTAATCTTTTGAGTTGGTTTGTAGTTTCGGGGGGCGAAGCAAAATTTCGGGTATACAAAATACCGGTGGATTGGGGTGCCATACTGAAGTGGAATGTAGACAACGGTGGGAGAACCTATAGTTCTGTTGGTTTTTATAGTATTTATTATAGAAATGATCAAGTGGACAATTTTTTAAAGATGATAATCTTAAATAGTGTCTGAAATTACGCAAATTACGCAATTTACGTTATTACATAAGTGTACGTAATTATACGTAAATACGCAATTTTACGTTATTACGTAATAGTACGTATGAATGTAATGATACGTAATGAGCATAATGTTACGTAATGCAATAACGTAATTACGGCTGTAGGTAACTTAAGATTGATATAATGTGGGTATTTGGTCACATTTATAGTGATTTACGTTTTTTGCATTTATTTCGTAAACTAATTGGTTTCAGTAAAAAATGCATCATACATACAGTACCGTCGGGAATTGTCAGTCCACCTATTTTTTAAGGTTTGAAAAACGTCTTTAAACGTACAAAGTATAATTATTAAAAATTTTCTGTGTTTATTTCCTTAAAGTAGATACATTTTTGAGGAAAATAAGGCCTGAGTGAAGTGATTTAGTCAATTTTTCATTAAAATATGTTAAAAAATGTGGAATTTTTAATGTTTTACAAAAATTGAAATTACTCTTGAAATAATAAAGGTTTTTTAAAGTTCCTATGCTTGTTTTAAAGGGAATTTACTGGAAAATAACATTGTTGTTCAAGCGTTAATGTGCAACTTTTTTTCTAGCATATGCAAGGCTCGGAAGTTGAACCAAAAAATTTATAAAATTTTGAAGACATTATTTTGACATAAAAATAATTTTTAAAATTCCAATATATATATTATATTGATTCCTTCCGAAAGTTATTGACAATTATAACCTTGGTATATTTTATATAGCTGTATTTGATATCAAGCTATAAACAATAATTTTTTTATATTTTTTGGTCCAACTTCCGAGCTTTGCATATGCTAGGAAAAAAATTGCACATTAATGCTTAAACGACAATGTTATTCTCCAGTAAATTTCCTTTAAAACAAGCATAGGAACTTTAAAAAACCTTGATTATTTCAAAAGTAAGTTTAATTTTTGTAAAACATTAAAAATTCCACATTTTTTAACATATTTTAATGAAAAATTGACTAAATCACTTCACTCAGGCCTTATTTTCCTCAAAATTTTATCCACTTTAAGGAAAAAAACACAGAAAAATTTTAATATTTGTACCTTATACGTTTAAAGATGTTTTTCAAACCTTAAAAAATGGGTGGACTGACAATTTCTGTACTGTAAAATGTGTATTTTAATGAGATCTACAATTTTTGTATAATTTTTTTTTATATTTGCAATATTTAAAGAGATAAATGCAAAAAACCGAAATTTTAATCATTTTTTATACCTATTTTTTACCATGAAATTCAAATTTGCGGGTTAAATTGGAGGTCGTCACTTTTCGGAACTGCACCCAAATGGAATTTATGTTAAATGGGTTTTATGCTGAATGCAATTTAGGTTAAATGGTTTTAGGCCTAATGGGATTTAGGTTAAATGGGTTTTAGGGAATATTCATGCGCCTCCCTTCTAGGCAGGATTTCTGTAAATTATGATTCGTCGCAAAATGTTTCACGAGTCCGCCTATGCCATCGCAGGCACCTTTGCGATGTCCAGTGGACAAAAAACTTAATTCTTGTTAATGGAAGACTTATCCATTTCATAGAATTGGTACCGATTTTTAAAATGAGCTGCAGCTCCATCTGATATGTTTGTTATTTCTTCTACTGAGTGACATTCTTCAAATTTGTTTACATTTTCATAAAAGAGATCCATGGCTAGAAGTGCATGAGAAGAATCGTGATTAGTATCATCACTAACAATTACAAAACTGTCTGTTAAATTACCGCAATAGCACACGGGAGTGAATAATGACACTTGCTTCATCTTCCAATATGCACTTTGGATCTCATTTGAGTAAAGATTCCTGAATTGGCCCCCTATTTGCAATCATGTAATGAAATTTGACATTAATGTTATATTTCTGTACCACTATATTAGAGATATTTTAGGTATAAATATTTTGTTAAAATTCACAAATTTAAAAAAGTTATAAACAATTTAGTTTTTATGTAACATTTTTCTTTAAAATTTGTAGTTGCGATGCATATTTATAAATTATAATGAAATTTATATATTTTATATAGAAAAGTATAAACTTTAAAATAAAAAATATCTGGTTCAAAAAAAAAAATTTTTTTAATAAAAAATTAGTTATTGTTAATAAACCAATTAAAAAATGAACATGTTCTGCCCCAGCTAGAAATTTTTTTCAAAAATGTATCTAATCTATATAGATTCAAGTTCACTTTATAAAAATAAAAAATTAGTTATGTCTATTTTTGTCGAAACGGCGTTGAATTGTTTATAACGGTGCGCGAAGAATGTCGCGTAAATGACAACGCGTGGCGCGGAGTCGGTCATCCGCCTTTCATAGTATATTTCATATTTAGTTTAAAATTATTAAGATTAAGTTAATATGTGTATAATGGACTATCCGTCTTCCTTATTTTGTTTATGAAAAATAAACTTCTATTGTAAAATACAAATATAAATGATAAAGAAATTATCTCATACGAAATTCCATTACTTTCGTGGTTCTTTCGTAATCTTGTTCGTCACAGTTTTCATATAATATGAATATAATATAATTAAATATAAATTATACAGTTCTATAGTAAAAGATATTTTATTTAATAAACACTTATTTAACATTTAAATATGGAGACCATTATATTTAGAAAAGGTATTTTGTTCCAAGTGGAATTAATCTCTTAATTTTTTGAGCGAGTTTTTACTCCATAAACAGTGAAAATTGATCCATTCTAATCAGAGTCAGAAACCCACTCTACAAGAGTGAAATCTCACACTGAAAACCATGTTTGTGTGAAAAACAACAATTTGGCTAGAGTTGAATCCGTTTTAGTTAAAATGACAAGGATTCCTTGTTTAGTTAGCAACTGAATTTAGTAAGTCAAGTTAATTTTAGTAAGTCAAACTTTTTCGACTTGTAATTCTTAAAAACAGAAAAAAATTTAGAAATCAGCTAAAATGTTAGAATTTTCCAGTGCAAATAAGTTACTTTGCGATAATTAATCTTTAAAATAATACAAATGTTTACTAAAGTTTTAATAGTTTTTTCTGAAAATGTCAAATCGTCATAACCTTAAAATATATGTCGACCAACACTGGTATTATTTAACTTAACCACTAATGTTTGAAAGAGAGAAAGTATTGACAAATGTATTTTAGATAACAAAGAACTTTTTGCAGTAATAAAAGCAGTCGATCGCACAATTTTTGATGTTAATATAATATAATTCCTAATTACTTAGAGTACAAATTATCCTTGTCATTTTAACTAACCTCCCTAGCTGGCGCCTTAACTGACAAGGAAAAATAGTTGATTCCTTGTAGACGGGTGCAAGAGAGTTTTTTCAGTGCATTCTTAAAGAATGAATTTTCACTCTAGTTTGAATGGAAATTCACTCCAAAATTAGAGTGAAAGTCCACTTTTTGATTGGAGTGAATTTTCTCTCCAATTCTTTTTGAGTGAATTTTTACTCCAATTTCAGTAGAAATTCACTACTTTTAAAAAGTGGACATTCACTCTCATTTTTGAGTGAATTTCCATTCGAACTGAAGTGAAAATTCACTCATTAAGAGTGAGATATTAAAATTTTAGAGTGGATTCCTCGTTCCGATTAGAGTGACTCAATTTTTACTGTTCATACAGTAAAAAGTCGCTCTAAAAAATTGAAAGATTAAGTCCTCTTTGGAATAATAGTATATTATGCATCAAGGGAGGGAAGTCCGTGTTTTTTTGTCAAGCACAAATGTACGAAAATCTCGTGTTTTGTACGCGTTAGCGGGTCAGCACTCGCAGTTTTCAGGTTAGTGACGTTAGAGATAAAAAAACTTCCGAACAGTGATTCTGATCGATGAGAGTTTTTTTCACTGTTCGGAAGTTTTTTTACCTCTAACGTTCACTGACCTAAAAACCGTGAGTTCTGCCCCGCTTAAGGCGAACGAAAACACGAGGTTTTCGTGCATGTGTGGTAGAAAAGTATTATTTGTCAAAATAATGGTCTCCATATTTAAGTGTTAAACAATTATTTAGTAATTAAAATATATTTTACTATCGAAATTTATAATTTATTTAATCTATAATTTTGAAACAGATCTATTTAGCATATTCCACCAGATTGTAAAGAATCAATGTTTAAGACATTTTTTATATAATATTCATCAAAAATTGAATCAAGTATTATTTTATTTTTAATATAAAAATATTTCTGACAAATGAAGAATATTTTCCAAAATCTCCAGACGGATAATCAAGTTTATGGCCTTAAAAAGTTTGTCGACTATGAGGGAGCAAGAAACAATATAAATATTCTATATACAAAACACTTTTAATTCAAATCCTTCTAGGCACATCGTGCAATGTGTACTTGGAGAAACAGTAAACAACCAACTAAAGGTCAACTATTGTGCGAAATATTTTCGTTAGATTTAAAAACTGTATCGAACAGGATTACGAAAAAATCACGAAAGTAATGGAATTTCGTATGAGAAAATTTCTTTATCATTTATATTTGTATTTTACAATAGAAGTTTATTTTTCATTAACAAAATAAGGAAAACAGATAGTCCATTATACACATATTAACTTAATCTTAATTATTTTAAACTAAATATGAAATATACCATGTGTTTTGAGCAGTACCGGGAAGTGAGGAAAAGGTTTGAGAATTTCACTTTACGGAGAATAGTTTTTTCTGAGAATAAAAATATTAATTCATTAAAATGAGAACACCTTTAATTATGAGAAATACACCACACAACACACACAATACAATTTTGAGTAGTTCTTTTGAGGAATACAATGAGACGAACCTTGAGAACAAAACCTTGAGAAAACCCGAAAATTACGTGAGACAATAGCCTGACATTAACAGAGGAAACTTTAACACTGAAAACACGTGTTGATAGACGCGACCGGCGAGCAGCTGAGAAGTTGGCCACCGAGAGGTGCTGCCGCCACACGCTTTCCAAACACGTCACTTTCTTTTTACCGGTAATATTTGAACTGGCAACTGGCCTCGAGTCGTAAATTCGAGCCAACCCCAATTCTGTGATTTCAATACACTAAAGTCTGAACACCATGAAAGGCGGATGACCGACTCCGCGCCACGCGTTGTCATTTACGCGACATTCTTCGCGCACCGTTATGAACAATTAAACGCCATTTCGCCAAAAATAGATATAACTAATTTTTTATTTTTGTAAAGTGAACTTGAATCTATATGGATTAGATACATTTTTGAAAAAAATTTCTAGCTGGGGCAGAACATGTTCATTTTTTAATTGGTTTATGAACAATAACTAATTTTTTATTAAAAAAAATTTTTTTTTGAACCAGATATTTTTTATTTTAAAGTTTATACTTTTCTATATAAAATATATAAATTTCATTATAATTCATAAATATGCATCGCAACTACAAATTTTAAAGAAAAATGTTACATAAAAACTAAATTGTTTATAACTTTTTTAAATTTATGAATTTTAAAAAAATATTTATACCTAAAATATTTCTAATATAGTGGTACAGTAGCCTCTGACCCATTGCAGAGGGTCGGGCTGAATTTCGCGATGCGTGAGTTCTCCCACAAAATTAAAAAACCTTCTTTTGTTTTGAGGGGAAATTGTTCTAATATATATAATTACATAATTATATATATTAAATTTTAATTTTAAAAAGAAAAAATTTAACGTAATTTACAGATTTAAAATAAGTATTACAAGCCAATTTAGCTTAGATGTAAATAAGTTTTCAAAAATAATTTGCAGTAAATTTTTAAAAAACTGTAAAGTTACATATATATATGTATGTGCAAATGAAGAATTAATTTTTATGAAGGGATTTTTTAGTATTATTTACAAATCTAATAAAATTATTAGAAACAAAAATTTACATCAGTTTTAAAAAATATTTTTAGTGGAAGAAATACATATATATTTGTTTAATTTAAATAATATATTATTTATTATTATTAATTAGAAATTAACAATTTTAATCATTGTGATCAACATTGTTAACAATTTCTATAGATACATAAATTTACAAAACTTTTAGTTTCTATATTTCGTTATTTTTTATGTTTTTGGCAAATCATTTTCGCTTCTTCTCGAAAGAAATCGGTTAAATTGGTTTCCTTTTCTTCTTCTGCTTCTTTTTCTACGTTTTTCTCTCAAACCATGGAAATAATATCTGCGTCAGAAGGGCAAGAAAGAATTTCATTATCTTCTGCTTCTAATCTTTCTATGTCATGTGTTTGAACATCAGAATAATTGTTGACTTTCTGTGAAATTGTAACCAGTTTATTAATTATATTAGTAGTGTTCACTTCTTCAATTTGATCATTGTCTTCTTCGGATTGATCCAGAAGTTTATTCCATGATTTCCTGATGCTAACCGGAGCTACTTCTTGCCATGCTGCTGCTGACCAGAAAATAACATCTTTTATGTTGATTGTTTTTAGATGCTGAATAACATCTACATCATCTTTCTGAGAATTTATTATCGAAAGCATCAAACGATATCAATAACGCCTTTTTAAATTTTCTTAAAAACCTTGATCCATCGGCTGCAATACTGAAGTAGTATTTGGAGGTAAAAACAAAGCAGTTATTCTACCTTTTTTTAGTTCTGTGAGAGGCGGGTGAAAAGGAGCATTATCAATTAATAATAACGCTTTTTGTGGTAAGCCTTGTTCTTTTAAAAAGACTTTTACTCTCGGTACAAATTCATCAGTAAACCATTCTTTGAAAAGAGTACAATTCATCCACGCAGTTTTTGAATTTTTATAATAAACAGGGAGATTTTTCATATTCATATTTTTTAATGCCCGTAGTTTAGCCGATTTCCCAATAACCATTAAAGGAATTTTTAGTGTTCCAGAAGCGTTACTGCATGCCAAAATTGTGATTCGTTCTTTATTTTTTTTTTTTGAAACCAGGAGCTTCTCTTTCGATTTCAGAAACCAAAGTCTTTGAAGGTAACATTTTGAAATTTAAACCAGTCTCATCACAATTAAAATTTTGTGCCGGTGTCAATTTCTTATCTGATATAACTTTCTTCAAGTTTTCTTTAAATTTTTCAATTTCACTAAAATCAGCAGACAGCTTTTCTCCACATACAGTTAGCTGTCGTATGCCATATCTGTTTTTCCACCGAGATAACCAACCTTCACTTGCAAGAAAATTTGGATTTCCTTCTATTTTCTCATTTAAAACTAATGCCTTGTTTTTTATTATTGTGCCGCTGATTGGAATACCTCGATTTCTGCTGTATTCAAACCATAAATATACAGCATCATTTAATTCTTCATTTTCTGGTCCCTGCATTTGAGTTTGTTTTTCATTTGAACTTCCCTTTTTAGCACACCAATTTTGCATTTCCGATTCCTGTTTAACCCATCTAAAAATTGATACCAATATTTTAGTTCAAAAATTTGAAAAACTTTCAAATGAATATAAACAGTTTCACACAACTAATATTTTTTAATTTGATTTTGAAAAAGTCACCTGTAAACATTAGATGAATGAACATTCATTTCTCTAGCAATTTCAGTCACTGATTCAACTTTCCTCACTCTTTTTACAACTTCTAACTTGTCTCCCAGTGAATGTTTTCGTTTTACGGGTTTTTTTTTCCTTTTGATCTTTTCTATTTTCTACCGTTTCACTCATTATTATTATATTTTGTAACCTTATAAAACAATCAAGTTTTATGTTGACATGTCAAAAAGCAGTCCTAACTGAAGTTGTCACTTTACATTAAGAAGACTATCATTAGGGGAAATATAAATCTTAGAAAGTGGGGGTGTTTTGAGACAAATTATTTTATCGATATGCAATGGGTGGAAGTGCAATGGGCGAGAGGATATTGTACAGAAATATAACATTAATGTCAAATTTCATTACATGTTTGCAAATTAGGGGGTCACTTCAGGAATCTTTACTCATTTTTAGTTATCAATTTCAAATTTTCTGAAAAATCAAAATGTAAAACAAGTTTTGTTTGGTCAATTTTCGCCTCATTTTTAACATTTCGTATGAATTCTCTCTGAATATCTTTTATGTATATATGACTATTGTATATATGGCCTTTATAGTCCACACAGCAAGCTCATTTAAATAATTTCCTAGACTTGTACATCTTTTCTCTAGTTCAGATTTGTTCCACAAGGCAAAGTTTACTTCGTCATCGACAATTTCTTCAGGAATATTTAAAGTCTCACAAGTGATACCTTTTGAACCTGGACATTTTTTACAATCTCCAAGTTTACAACATTCCGAGGAAGGAGAACTCATAACTTTTGAAAACAAATCTTCCTGTACCTCTTGCATTTTAAAGTTGCTATCATCCCTTACATTTTTCAATGCAAACTTCTTGTGCAGGTTCAATTTTAACCCATTTCGGTCTAAGTGAGTAAAATTTAGACTTACTTATTTTTAAACTCGGATTCTTTTCTCGAAAAATGTGATAGATCTCTTGAAAGCTTCTAGTTAAAAAACGTTTAACTTTTTTAATTTTAAAACCGTTTGCAATGACAGTTCGAACATCTTTTTTATTAGGACTTTGTCTGGAGCAGTCTAAGTCGTCATTCAGGTAATATTCTTGGGCTATTTTTATATCTTCTTCACTGATAGGATGACCACAATATAGATCCGGAGATTGAAACATACCTTTCTTAATTTTAAATTTTCTAGCTTCGATGATCATGTACATTGTTACTTCTGGAAACATTGACAGAATATATTAGTTTTTGAAAATGATTCCGGTAAAATTGTAAGAAGACGAATTTTTTCTGACTTTGATTCACAATTTTGCAGTGAGAGCTTAAAATTTTCTATTCATTCGTCACATGGCTTGCAATTGATTTTTGATAAAGATGTCTCACATACTTTTGCCAATTTTTCTGTAGTTAATTCTGTAAAAGATTCTATTAATTGTTTTATTTTTCTGGATGCATAGTTCATTTTGAAAGGTTCATTCATATTTGTTACATCTTTTACCGGTGAAATATTCATATGAAGCATCGAAAGATCGTAATTCATTTTGCACTAAAATATTTAGGATCACATACAAACATTTCATTATCTTCATTTAAGTCATTATCGAAACAATTATCTTGAACACTTTTATCATCATCAATAGGGAAATCACAAGTACTGTAGTCATGCACTATTTCAATATTTGAAGGAACTTGAAACATAGAACTGAATCTTGCATAACAATTTTTGCAAACAAAATCATCATACGCGATTTTCCGAGTGGGAATCAACGGTTGTAATAACATTGCTATTTCTTCCAGTTTTAAAAACACATTATTTCGCTTATTACAGTAAATTTTTTTCTTATGTACACTCTGAAAGTCAGGACACGTTTTATGGTTAAAGAAACTTTTTTAATTTTCAAAACTGTTCATTTTAAAATTAAAAAAAAATTAAAATTTATAAATTTTGTTTTTAAAATATCATTAGAAACACTGAGAGAAATGTAGAGGATTGTTATTATCACCAAATAATTCCACCAACAATTAAATTCTTTTTACTGAAAATATGATAATGTATGGAGTCAACAAAAGGAGCACGAAGTATTAAAAAAAAGTCACAAAATACAAAACTCTAAGATTTTTTACAAAGAACATCGGGAAGCACTTGACTAAACTGGAGCGTGATATTTCACGTTAAACCAAAGTAAGGACTTATTTTAGGTACCATAATATTGTAGAACATAATTTTTAAAAAATCTAATTGACTAAAACATGAACGCGATACTTATAGTAAAAACAAGTAAAGACTTGTTCTAGGCACCTTAAAAATGGCGCTGATAACAGTAGAAAACATACTTACCTTAAAAATGATTTTATAATTATTAAATAAATATTTTACTATTTATTTTTATAATAATAAATAATTTATTTAAAGATGGTTTTTTAATGTTATTAGTTTTCAACACACTAAAAAACATTTATTTTACATTTTTTAAACTAAAAAATTATCTTGTATTTACTAAAAAAAAAAAAAAAAAAAAAAAAAAAAAAAAAAGTGATCCTCATGGCGTTTTAGCGCAAACCAAACCTATTGGAGAATACTCTCCTTAGTTCCACCAATCTAAAAAAAAATTTAAAAAAAAATTACGTTTTTAAAAAAATCAAATTTTTTGATTTTTCAAAAATTAGCCGCCATTTTGTTAATTTCCAAAATTTTCAAAGTTGCTCAGAAAGAGTATCTAAAACATCAGTAAAATCAAGAAACAAAATTAAAAAATATCAATTTTTGAAAAAACTAGAGAGAATTTAAAAAAAAATTTTAGCGGTTTCGCTTATAAACCACTCTTTGTCCTAAAATTTTTCAATGCTCATAAATCTGCGAAAATTTTTTTTCGCAAAACCAAAAAATACGTGTCTTTTTATTTGTTCTAAAAAACAATAAAATACATGTTAAACATGATTTTGGATTTTGAACATATTCGGCCTGTATGATTTGAAATGGAAACAGCCTGTAGACATTTTTGAACAGTAAATTGTAAAAAAATACTACAGTGCACCTGGCTCAACCCTGACTAGTGACTACCCTGTCTTGAAGGGAAGTTATAGAGAAAAGTCAAAATTATTCCCAACCCTGACTACTCTCCCCTATTTTGATAAATTTATGTTCTTTTATTGTAAATATTATGGAATTTAAAAACATTTTTAAAAATTTTTATTTATGATTCTTTAAAAATCACTAAGTTTTAATTAGTAGGTCGCAAAGAATTCTTAAATATGCCAATTAATGCGTTTCTGAATTGTCTTCAAAATGGGTAAAAATAATTTTTTGTAAAATTTATATAAGAAGTCAAAAAAACTAAAAAATATTGATCATATTTTCTTTAAGAAATAGAAAAAATAATAATATGGAAACAGTATTTATATAACGTATAAGTTAATTTAGATATAGATTTTATTTAGTTGGTTTGTTTCTTGGCCTTATGCCCCTTTCGGTAAAATAGCTATAACTTGAAGAATAAATTTGTATTTTTATTTATAGAATTAACTATGGCAATGGGAAAATTGCATGAGTCGCTAGTTGCAGTTGCTGGTAGATTACAAGGTGTGCACTCAAGAGTACAGCAACAAAAAGAACAGTATTTGAATTTTAGAAAATATGTACTGAAAGATAATACTAACGTTTTTGAAGATGTTAAATTACTTATCAAGACAAATAAAAGCAGTATTAGTAAAATTACAACTGGACCAACACCTTTCGCATCAGGTATATTCATTTATATCATTGTTATAATATTGGAATTTAAAATCTCTTCAAAATAAGCCTCTTGTAGTAGCCATTTTTATTGTGACCTAATTATTTTAGGCGGCTTCCATAAATGATGTCACAGGTTTTTCGACAAATTTGAACCCCCCCCCCCCACCCCTCTGTAATAATATGTAATAATATACTAAAATCAGTATTTCTATATATTTTATAGGGTCAAAATAAGTGAAATGGGCCACTTGAGAAATTTTTGTTTCCGATTTGCAAGTTATCTATGCTGTTTGATAGATATATAAACATATTTTTTCCCCCTAAAATATTTTTCAAAAATGTCATTTATTTTGGAAATAAACGGGGGTTGAACTTGTGTTGGGCTGGAAAGACTTCTTTAAAATGAATTTAAAACAAACATTAATATGTGACCCGTCGCGAAGAAAAGCACCTAAGAAGCAATTTTATGAAATTAGTTAAACAGAATTTCCCATTGTAGGTTTGCCTATTCCTATTCCTATTCAGAGACACCGCAATTATCGAGAGACGCAAAAATTTTATTGGCAACAGAAAAAATAAATAAAGCTTATCAATCTCGAATAACAAATCAAAAAACTAAATCGAAAGTAAATCTCAAAGAGGGAGATCTCGTTCTTCTTTACGTACCGAAGCAATCCGATGCTCTAAAAAAGGTTACGAGGAAATTCTTCCATTTATACTATGAGCCATATCTTATAACTAAAGTCCTGTCACCTAAGTCCTTGTTTTAATAAGTTTATGAAAATTTTTTTTTTCCAAATTATAGAGGTGCATCTCTTTAGTAGTGTGCCTCTTCTATCGTAACATTGTTTGTATCATCGGCAGAGGGGATGATGAGGCGATATTTTTAATTTATATTTTATGAAATTAGTTGAACAGAATTTCCCATTGTAGGTTTACCTATTCCGAGTCAATTTTCGTTGAAATTAATTAGTCGTATTAATGCTTTTCTCGTGTCGCTAATTCATGGCCTCGGTGGGGGAATTTTAAATAGCTAATGAGATTGAACGTCGGATCGATGGAAATTAAGAAACGAATTTTCATTCGATCTTCGCACCTCGTCGTCGACGTCAATCTCTGGCTACGCTCTAACGTGCCGGCCAAGGACACGTAAAGGTAGATTTTTATTTAAAATATTTTTATTTATATAAAATTTTCTAAAGGGAACAATTTTTTTATGCGTATATTTTTTTGTGCATTTTCTTTGTTAACGTAAAGTGTGGCCATTGAATTGGACTTTAATGAAATTGGATTTGTCTCTATAATTTGAAATTTGGACTTGGAGGAATCTGAGAGGAATTTATTAATTGCTTGTCGAACGATTGGATGAGGAATTGGCAGACCCGCAGACATACATATAGTGATCCCCAACATGATATGTGATTGTGGACTCCTAGAACTTCAATTTCGATTGACATCCCACAGAAAATTCGTCTCATCATAACCAGAGCCCGATTTGGTGATGTATTTTATCATATATATAAATTTGTTTGGACGATCCAAAATCCTCGTTGAGGAAAAACCGAATTGACGTTGACCGAGCCATTCTAGCGAAATCGAATCTTTTTATTTCCTTCAATTTTTAATATTGTTTCTTGTTTCATTGACTCTATCTACACATGTTTAGATTTATGATAACATTGTTATATTTATTAATTTGGTCATTCTCGTGTGCGTTTTAATCCATTTTATTGAAAGAAATTATTGAAATACTTATTTATTAATTGCGTTAAGAGTCCTCTGCGCAGAGATTATGACGGTGTGATTTAATCAAAATTGTGCAAAATTTAACTAAGACTAATTCGGAGATGTACATTATAATTTAAATTTTATCATTGCGTTACAAAATAAATATAAATGTGCCAATATCTAAAAAAAAAGGGTTATTAAAGTGATTTATATAATTAAAAATTGTGATTCTATTTTGTTTATGTTGTCAAATTGTTTATTTAAAAAAATTATTTATTTATTCTTTTTACTTATCTTAATTGTTGCGTTTTCTTAATTGAATAGAAAAGTTTAAAATATTCAATGATAAGAAAAGAAAAACGTTACAAATATTAGGTTAATTAAATGTCCCTTTTTCATTATCTAAAGTCTGAAAACATTTTCATTGAATATTTTCCTCGTATTTAAGACTTAAGCATCAGGGATTTGTACAGAATCCAATGGTGCGCGCACCGCTTCTTTTCACTCTCCTGTAAAATTGCCGTTTGGCTTATTAGGTGCTTTTCTTCGCGACGCGTCACATATTATAAATTTGACACTTTATTTTTCATCAATTAAGCAAAATTTATATTGATTCATAAATCCTAAATATCTCAATATAGCGCACATCAGTCAGACTCTAATTCCCTAACTTTCATACGTACATACAAGGGACAAACTATATTATGATTAAAAATTTTGATCAAATATTAATTACAATATTTGGGGATCTCAACCAAAACTTAATATACAATTTATTACCGAAATACATACAATGTCGTCGTTGATGAATCAGGTCCTCCAATGTTGACTATTCAAATTCCAATTTCCAAACTGCAAGATCTTTAGGAACGTTCTCAAAACTGAATGATGCGAAGATACTTATTTATTAAGCGGATGCGGCAGCAAAAATATTATATCCTTACAGGATGATATCATAAATATTATCTTACTTTCACAGGACAGATATTTTGGATTTCACAATACATTTTTTCCCAGCAAATGCTTTTGTCGAATATTCACAGTGATCACTGCACTTTCTATTTATTAATTAAAATACATATGTAGATTTATAATATAATAATGTTCTATAATCTCAGGAACAGAAATATTAAAATTGTATTAAGGCCAATTTATTAACGTGGCTTTGTTTTCCTGACGGCCGTACAGGACTGTCCCTTACTCATTTTCCACTTTGTTTCGTCATCTTCCTTCCAGCTAAATTCTTAAAGCGGGGATATATCGTTATCCACTACAAACTTTTGGGTAATGAATTTTTCTTTTAATCATAACTCGGGAACGAATAAAGATAATTGAGCTTTCTTTTTTTTAAATTAAAGGTTAAAAGTTGTACTTCAAACTGCAATTAAAATTATTGTTGTAAAAATAAAATTTATAACTGTTATTAACAATTTTTTTAAACAATTGTAATTTAGAACATGTTTTTAATGTCATCTAAACATTAAACTATGCTCATTCGACGTGCAATATTCTAACGAGTAAATTAAAAAAAAAAGTTTAGTAACCTCCGATATTACAGAAGTTATGCATATTTTTCTGCCGACGCGCAGCGAGCAAGCAACACCTAACTTGCTTGCGAACGCGCGGGAATACGTTCGCCACTGACTGTCGCGCTTCGAAAAATTTACCTAATGCATAACTTCTGTAATATCCGAGGTTACTAAACTTTTTTTTTTAATTTACTCGTTAGAATATTGCGCGTCGATTGAGCATAGTTTAATGTTTAGATGACATTGAAAACATGTTTTAAATTACAATTCTTTAAAAAAACTGTTAATAACAATTATAAATTTTATTTTTACAACAATCATTTTAATTGCAGTTTAAAGTACAACTTTTAACCTTTAATTTAAAAAAAGAAAGCTCAATTATCTTTATCTGTTCCCGAGTTATGATTAAAAGAAAAATTCATTACCCAAAAGTTCAACGCCCGTTTATTTCCAAAATAAAGGAAATTTTTGAAAAAAATTTTATGGGGCAAAAATATGTTCATATATCTATCAAACAGCATAGATAACTTGCAAATCGGAAACAAAACTTTCTCAAGTGGCCCATTTCACTTATTTTGACCCTATATCTATTATATCTTGATATTGTTATAAATATATCAATAAATAAAATAACGTAGGACATAAAACTAAAAATTATAAAGATTGTTACATAATTAAAAACCTATACTACAATTTTGTAGGTAAAACAAGACATAAAAAAAATTTAACTAAAAATCTAAAAAGAACAAACTTATGTGTTAATAAAATTATTCATACTTGTTCATTCTCCCTTTTACGGGCTCGAAGGGCTCCCGTTCTCTTTACTTTTACTTATATACTACATTAGGGTGGCCCAAATAACTTTTTTCTTGTAAAAGGGCATGACACCCCCGGGATTTGTTCCAATGTGAAAAAAGTAAATACGTATTTTTGGATTTTTCAAAATTTTTATTTTAACTTTTTTCTTGTAAAAGGACATGACACCCCCGGGATTTGTTCCAATGTGAAAAAAGTAAATACGTATTTTTGGATTTTTCAAAATTTTTAATTTAACATTGATTTTCCCATGTAAAATGCATGGAAAAATGTTAAATTTTTGAAAAATCAATATCATTCGCAAGGGTTTGACAAAATTTAATATTAAGTTACTGGATCTTATAGTACACTCTCTGACGATTAATTTGACCTATATAACTTTTAATTTTGATAATCCTAACCATGTATAAAACTACCCCAAAGTTGCCCCCTTTTTAAATTTTTGCACCTATACTCACTTTGCTCAAGTTAAATCCATGTCTGACATCTTTATAAACAGAAATAGTTATTATTATTTATCTCAACCTATTAATTAATGTTTTATTAATTTTTTTACAAATATTTTTAATTATTTGACAATTGTTTAAACAAATTAATTTGTTTAAACAATTAATTTTTTCCAAAAAACCATACAAATGACTTTTTTATGTATATATTTTTATTTTTTTATGCTTAAACAAATTAATTAGTTTAAACAGTTAGATTTTTCTAAAAAATTATACAAATTCTTTTTTTTTATTTTTTTGCAATGTTTAAATTCAAGTAAATTTAAATTTTAAAATTTTTAATAGAAAATTTTAACGAAAACATTACAAAAAAACATAAAAAAGTTATTTGTATTATTTTTTTAAAAAAAGTTAAGCGTTTAAACTAATTAGTTTGTTTGAACATAAAAAACATAAAAATGTACACATAAAAACAAAAACACTTTTTTTCGATTACTGGAAGATGAGGAAAAAATAGGAAAAAACACTATTTCTCACAATACGACGACGTTTCGGTGGCTTGGTTTGCCACCATCATCAGGTCACTTTAATAAAAAATAAATAAATAATATACATTAAAATTATAAGCGGAATCACACACATTAAATTCACAAAAATAATAAGACAATACCTAGTTAAAAAATTGTTAATCACATCGAAAAATTGCCAAAAAAGGTAAAATAACATTTTAAAATAATAAAATATTGTCATTAAATTAAAATAGAAAATCACCAGCATAGTTCAGCCAGTGATTAGTCAAAACTGAGGTGCGATATTGACGATTACAGATTATATACAAAAGACAAGGACAATGAAATTGATCGAAGTATTATGAAGAATAATCACTGTTTCAACTTTCGTATTAAAGGCAAATAAGTATTACTAAGGAATTGTATATCCTCTTTTCTATTGACAGTAAAATTATTGCATTTTATATAGATCATTTCGGAAATACGTCTTTTTTCTGTAATTAGTCTCAAAATCTACCACTGTTGCATTTTTAAAGTCGAAAGAATGATTATTCTCAAATTGATGTTCGTTAACAACAGTTTTTATCTTTTTTCCTTTTTCGTGTTCACCAACTCTTGTCTTTAAAGAACGTTTGGTTTCTCCAATATAAGTAGCAGGACAATTGTTGCAGTTAAATTTGTAAACAATATCTTTAATATCGCATTTTTCAGTAGAATCTTTTCCAAGTTTTATAATCTAATTAAGACTTTTTTTAACTAAAGGAATAGAAATTAAATTATAGTCATTCAAAATGTTGGATAATTGAAAATAAATATTATTGAAAGGAATGCAAACTTTTGGTAGACGTCTATAAACAGATGACATATTAGATTGTACACTATCTATTGTTTTTTGTTTAAAATATGACTACGTATTTTCAAATTTTTATGTATAAAATCTAAAGGATAATCATTGTCTCGAAGAATTTTTATAACTTTTTTTATATTATCCTTATGGAAAGAATCATGTGAAAGTAAAATTGCCCTGTCATATAAATTGTAAACAATATTCTTTTTTTGTTGTAATGGATGACAGGAATAATAGTTAATCAATCTGTTTGAAGATATAGGCTTTTGAAACCAATCGCTGATAAGTTGATTGTTTCTTTTTATCAATGTTAAGTCAAGAAAATTAATTTGATTGTCAGATTCTAGTTCATAAGTAAACTTTAAGTTAACATTAAAAGAATTGAAGGTATTAATAATCAAGTCAACCCATAGGGGTGCCATGAATTTGTTGATAAATTTTGTTGTTAAACACAAAAAAGGTATTATTAAAAAGAAATTTAGTACAGTCAATAATATCACCGAAAGGAATTTTACAAGAATTGTGCATTTTTTCAAATCTTTTATCCAAACTTTCAATAACTAGATTACAAGGAATGTTGGTAAAAAGAGAACTGACATCAAGTGAAAGTAGTACAAAATTATTTGGTATAACAATATTATTCAATTTTTCTTTTAATTCAAAACTATTATTTATGTGAGATTTTGGAAGAGGAATAACAGTTTTTAATTCTTCGAATATTGTTTTTCCTAAAAAATGTGTTAAACTATTAATGAAAGAAACAATTGGACGAAGGGGAACATTGTCTTTGTGAATTTTGGGAAATCCATAAAATTTTGCTAATGAAGTGTCTGTCATGGTTAACTGGTTATGATGAAATTTATATTTAAGACAATCGTTATCATTTAAATTATTAAGAATTTTTTGAGTACTAGATTGCAGTTTAGTTAAGAGGTTTTTTGTTAAAATTTCTTTATACACTGATTGATCTAAAAGTAGATTATTGGCTTTTGATAAGTAGTCAGATTTTTTTAAGCAAACAGAAACATTGCCCTTATCAGAATTGGTAAAAAAGATGTCAGGTTTATTTTTCAAAAACATTTTTGTCGAATATAATTTTGATAGGAAAATTTTTTCTTCAAAAGTAATATGGTGTTTTTTATTTAAATTACACGCAACATTATTACTAACTCTCTTCCTAATCTCATTCTTAATGTCAGTATCTAAATCTAAGTTCGAAATGGAAATTTCTAAATTTTTTATAATATTAATTGCATCTTGTTTAGAATTTTGATGAGGTAAATTATAGTTTTGACCAAGAGATGCAATTTCAGCAACTTTTTCGGGGATGTTAATGTCACTCAGATTGATTAACCAATTGTTATTCTTTTTTGAATTAATATCGTCATAATTATATTTCTTATTAAATAATGAAGTGAATTTCTTTATAAGTCTTTGATTACATTTGTCACGGATAGAGATAAACTTTTGATTTGAGAGAACAAAAAAATTGTCAAGAATAATAGTGTCAATTGACGAGTTCATAATCTTATTTTTAGTACATTGTAATTGTTTATTAATATAATTTATGTGGAAATGGATATCTCTTATTTTGTAATTTAATAACATATGTGCATAGTGGTGATTAAGTTTATGAAATTTTTTTTTGCAAGAATTACTATAAAAAGATAAATGTGCAGAACGATTACTTATATGTAAAAGATGTTGTGGTATAAGGTCGTTGCTTCTGCACCTCAGTAAAAAATGACGTTTAGAATAAATGTATGGTTTTTTAGAAAAAATTAATTGTTTCAACAAATTAATTTGTTTAAACAATTGTCAAATAATTAAAAATATTCGTAAAAAAATTAATAAAACATTAATTAATAGGTTGATATAAATAATAATAACTATTTCTGTAAATAAAGATGTCAAAGATGGATTGTCTTGGGCAAAGTGCGTATAGGTACAAAAATTTAAAAAAGGGTCAACTACAAAAGCTAGTGCTAGAATCATGTGCGTGTAGATTTTGAGTTCACGATTTTGAACATTATTATATAACTCTTGTAATCCTTCCTGTTGTATATGTCGATATATTGATTGGCCGAGATGGTAAAAGCAAGCCGACAGAGGCACGTCGGGAAATATTGTTTTACAAGAATTAATAATACCTAACTCAAAATCCATCATAATTTTTTTTGGCAACCATTGGATGGAATAACTTTCTGATGCAGATAACACAGCACGGAGTACTAGTTCATATTGTTTCTGACATTTAGATGAAAGTAAAGCATAAACAAATGGAATTGGCGTAAATTGCGGTTCGTCTCCAGGAAGGCCTCTATTTTTTTTAATAATTCCCATAATGGTGTACACTTAGGTAAATATTTGTGGGCACACCTGAAAACAATAATTTAAAAAAATTATAAACTTTGAATTTTCAAATAATGAAAATAATGAATCATTTTATTTGACTTAAAAAAATTAACCTTAAAAGTACCATCTAAAAACCATGCATAACTATCAGCTAGAAGCTTTAAATTTCTTCGCGTTGCAAATACCAAAACCCTTCCGTCTTCAAGGTCGTCGGTATCCCGAGAATCGTAAATAAGAAATTTGTCACCTGTCACAGACACATGGAAGATATAAATATATATATAATATATGTATAAATATAAGATTATTAATAATAATAATAATAATAATAATTTATTAATAATGCAACCGAAATGGGTTGCATGGTTTATCCCTTACCAAGCAGCTCAAAGATACTGGGCCGACTTGGCTCAGTACTAAGATGACCATTACAGAACATCGTGTAGGTATTTGATCGGGTTGGTGAGGGACTTGTGGTACCTTTTACGGGATATCGCAGAGTTTCTTAGCCAGCTGGGTCAGGTACTTGAATGTCATTTGAGATGGGGTTTCTGATACCCCAATCGGGCGCCTCCCCAGGTGGCGGATAGGGGAAGGCCTCTCAGATATGGGAGGTACCGAGGAAATTAGAATACCCGGGGCGGACCAAAAGTCAGATAGGGGTGGGCACCCGATATAATTGTCCACTCTGTGTTGGGATAACCTCCCACACAGAGTATTTGTGGTTACGACGACTGTAACGCTCAGTGACACCCACAATAGGTCTTAAATTTAGGATTGTCTCAAGGCTTGACTTTTGCTTTTCTTAAATCTGCTGGTCTGAGATCGGAGACTGAGGGATTTTTGTTCGCTTGTCAGGATAGTGTAATTAATACTCTGGTGTACCGCAGTTGTGTGATGCATATACCTTTCGACAATAACAACTGTCGAGCATGCAAGCAATACCCGGAAACACTTGGTCACATTCTAAGTGCGTGTCCGAAGTGACACAATGCTGCTCTTAAGGTGCTGTATTATCACCTTCGACACCAGTATGCTATTGATAAGGAACCCATTTTGCCCTATGCCCAAGGGGATCAGGAATCCGTTGTGGAAAATGAACAGTGTAAGATCTACTGGAATTTTTCTTTTTCTACAACTCATCGTATCAGAGCTACTAAGCCTGATATTGTACTCCAGGATCATAAAAGTAAGATCATTTGTGTGATAGAGTTTTCGGCTCCTGCTGAGGGCAACATCATACAAAAGGAGGATGAGAAACGGACGAAATATCAAGATCTTATGTTTGAACTGAGCCGAATGTATCCAGGTTATAAATCCGATTAATTGTTCTTATACTAGGCTGTTTGGGAGGGATTAAAGCTTCATTTGTAAGCCAATTAAAAAAGATACCAAATTGCGAACGTCAAGCTGAAGCATTGACGGTTCGTATGCAAAAGGCTGTCCTTCTGAGTTCACTTAATCTGGTCCGACAGCACTGTTCTTCATAATATAATATCACGAAGGTAGCTCTAAAAAAGCATCTAATAGCGTTTCTGGCCACCGCGTAAGAACAACAGCGGCAAGGGACAGGAACACCTACAGAACAGTGAACTGGAAACACCTCGAGCAAAAGAATCGCGCTCTTGCTTACCTTTCAGGACGAGAGGAGCAAAAGCGGATAAGAGTACGTAAGGCAAGAATGGGAGAGGTTGTTTTAGTGCGGTATTACCACAGCACGTGGTTGAGTCCCACACGAACAAGTGCGTAAAGGCATTTTTTCCCCTCCTAAACTTGTTTGGTAAAAAAAAAAATAATAATAATAATAAATATAATAAAAATATAATAAAATAATATACAATGCGAATTACCTGCTGAAGTTTGCTGATATCTGTCAGGAAAATTTTCTAATTCATTGAAACATAAAGGATTCGGTGGTAAATTTTTTTTCGTGTTCGACGCATTGCTTTTTTTTAAATTTTCACGTTCAGACTGCTGGCTCAAAGTTTCTGGCGGTACAGTAGGTAATTCTCGTCGAAGTATTTAAGTAGGTAGTTGTTCAGGGTTTTCTTTTGCAAATCTTTTTAAATTATGTCTCACAATCTCAGCTTCTGTTTCTTCTATATTCGGAGGATGCTCATGTGGAGATTCTTTTGGCCCCTTAATAACTTGAAACTCTACTCTATTTTGACTACTCTATTAGTTATAGCTCGAGCATTGCATGATTTTTCTAACTTCACTAATTGACACTCCCAATATGTACGGTTTTTGTAAGGTTTCGATTTATAATTTATAAATCCGTAAATGTGCAATTTTTTTCCGCAAATTATAATCTGGGAAGTTATTTTATAACTAAACTAATTATATACATTAAAAACTTTCAAAATTTAAAAATGAAACTTTAAAGTTACAATTTCAAGAGACAAATGTGAACTGATGTCAGAAGTATGCGAAAAAAATCAATTGCTATGTGTTGGTACACACAAGAGCTCGTCTAGCCTAGGAAATGTAAACGAATAGACTAGTGCAACATTTTCACAGACAATACTTATTGGAAACTATTTTAATTATATAAAATTGTATATTCGGAATAATTTAATTTCGGAAAATTGATATTCGGAAAATTGATATTCGGAAAAATGTATATTCGGAAAATTGCCTTCGGATAAATGGTTTCGGAAAATTGGATTCAGAATTTTTACTTTCGGAAAATTGTAGATTTGGAATATTTTCCTTTCGGAAAATTGGTTTCGAAAAAATGTCTGGGAACGAAGTCAAATTAATCGTCAAAGAGTCTACTATAAGATCCAGTAACTTAATGTTAAGTTTTGTTAAACCCTTGCGAATGATTTTGATTTTTCGAAAATTGACAATTTTCCCATTCATTTTACATGTAAAAATCGAGGTGCCCGGCGTCACCAGTTAATATCAAAATTCTAAAAAATCCAAAAATACGTATTCACTTTTTTCGCATTGGAACAATTTCCGGGGATGTCATGCACTTTTCGACTTACTGTATTCTTATTCTTTACTGAATCTATCCATCTTTGTTAACCCATCCCTAGTTTCATTCTCTTTTTCATTCCCTCATCTATACTTCCCCTTGCCCACGACCATTCAAAACCCAACATACACACTCCCCTATGCCCTTTCCTTCATCATTCACTCCAGAACACCTATCCAACACGGGCTCCTAATCCTCCACCTCAAACCCACATACTCTACACATCTTCTCTTCCTCATCCTACCAATATCTACACTCTTTCATCCCTTCACTCATCCTAAATCTTAACACTCTGTTCTGTTTTTTCTCTTTCTTCCATGCATTTAATTACCTTGGCACACCTTTATTCTTTACCATCCAATACCACCTATTAGATCTAGAATCCATAATTCTCACCCATCTTTCCTCCTGATCCTTTTCCCTCAATTGCTTTTCCAGTTCCTCCCAACTTCTCACTCTTTTTACTCTTGTTACCAAATTTTTAATTTTTAAATAAATAATTAAGCAACAAGGAGGTGTGACGTTATAAGGCGAAGCATAAAAAGTTCAATTCCAGATCCTGGCATGAGGATCGTGGAAATTATGATCAGTGGCGCCCATTGGATTTCTAGCAGGGGTGGCCAAACCCATTTTCCAGGATACCACCCCCCTTTCATGAACACTAATTTTGACAAGAAAAAAAAAAGGTTTACATAATAAAATTTACTATGTACCATGAGTTACTTTTTCTATACTCTCTAAATTTTAGTCAGTGAAATTTGACTGATTTGTAGGCTAAATTATCACTGATTAAAAATTTAGAGAGTAATAATGAGTCAACTACTTTTTTAAAATGCCTTTGAATTGATAAAAATTTTAATTTATTAGTAACAGTTGTAATTTTAATTTCATTATTCAATAAATCTATAATTTTTTTATTAAATTTTAAACAGTTTTCAATTTACAATTATTCTCCTTAAATTTTACAATTATTCTTAAATTTTCTAAATTACCTTGCTCCGTTGTCTAATATTCTCAACAGTTTTAGAATTTGTTTTCAATTGTCAAATATACTCAACAATTTTCGATTTTTTTTCAATTGTCAAATATTCTCAACAATTATCGAATTTTTTTCAATATTGTCAAATATTTTCCACTTATCTCAATTACTTTCTTTAATATCAAATTATTGTCGTTATTTTATAATTATTCTTTTTAATTTTCAATTAGTTCTTCAACATTTAGTAATTCCTGTCTTCTTCAATCATAAATATTGTTCAAATATTTCAATTAATTGTTTAATTCTACGACTATTTTCTTCAATTTTCAAATCCATTCTACAGTTAAATCATTTTCTTCTATATTCAAGAATTCACAATTCAATCAGCACCCCATGGTGATGATTATGTGTTGTTGTGTCGGCGATTTGGTGTTCGTACACTCAAGGAGCGAAGGATTTTTTCTTCCGTTATATTTATATTTAAAATTATTACATCGCAGATTGCTGCACCTCATCTTCTGTTTCGCATTCTTTTCAATCTACCGAGGATTGAAAGTAGGCATTATAAACCTTTTGTCTTACCAATTTGCAGTTCCTTGAGTGAATCAATAACCCCAATTTATTGTGCAACTTATCACATTAATCAAATGTTTTCTACTTTGAAGGTCAAAACTGATTTATTCTTTGATAAGAACTTGTAAAGTTCATTGCGAGTTCATTGCGAAATTAAATTTTTATCTCGACCATATTATGCGAAATTGATCTTAGATTGATTTTATAACGATTTTATAATTAATATATTATGATCTTCAAATGTTATAAATAAGGTTTGTCACTCGACGACATGTAACAACAATGTTTTTATAAATATTTTTAACAATTAATGTATTATAATATAAATATATGTAATAACATAATTTTGTACCCCATTTATGGTCTCATGACCGCGGGAAGATTGTTGTGTAGATAAATAAATAAATAAATTCAATTTTTTAATTATTTATTTCAATATTTAATTATATTTCTAATTTTTCTTTGAATTATCAATTATTTCCTTCAAATTTCATTGAAAAGTTAGTATGCGATTATTTTAATGAAATTTTAAATTATTTTCTTCAATTTTCAATTTTTTTTTCAAATTTCAATTCTTTTCTTTAATTTTTAATTAAATTTTCAATAATCAATAATTACACCCGCACACAAAAAAAAATTAATTTGGATTGCCAAAGACCAGACTAGTCAATTCTTACGTATTTTGGATCGCTGAATCCGAAACCGGGGTCGGTTAATAAATTAACTCATTTTGAATGTGGATTTGACCCTATTATCATCAATACGTTTACCATTTTCAATTCAATTTTTTTCAATTAGAATCATTTTTTTAATTTTTGATATTAAAATTTCCTTAATTTTACCAATTATGTTTTATATTAAATTAAATTTTATAACAAATACAGATCTATTCATTTTAATCTTATTAATTCTAATTTTTGGGTTATACTATGAATGAATAGAAGGTTCATTAAATTGATTAAAATAAACTAACTTAATTGAATAATAGTTAAAATTTTATAACATTTAAATTGCATTTAAAAATTATTTTATTAAATTTATTTCTGAATAAATCTAATATATAAGAATTTAATTTCGACTTAAATTTAAGATTAAACTTCTAATTTATTCAATTTTATACTAAGAAATAATAATATAATTAAACTTCTAATTTAATTTAAAATAAATAAAATTATTTTTATTTCTAAATATTTATTTATTTACACATACACGGGCAATATAGTTGCCCATTCGTACAGAGTACTATGGAGGTATTAATACAGTATATGATTCGTAAATGACCGCATTGTCATTGATTACTGAAACAGACTGGTACGTAAGCAAGTATGAATTAGGCGAAATATAGAAAGTACCAATTATGTACAAAACTGAGTTGTTAAGAAATTTAATGAAGTGTCATATATACGTAGAGAGTCGGCACTGTAACTGTAGTTCACTGTGCTTCAGATGCACCGCTGCGTGCTGATTTGCGTTGAGACACTATAGTCGGGATTCCGTTGCGAAGGAGTATGCGGGCACTCGTATCTCCCGCTTCATGACGGGATTTCAGGACTTCTTTTAGAGCAGCAATCTCCTCCAACTGCATTTTTGTCTGGTCCCAAGATAGACGAAAGTTTGCCAAAATGTGACGATCTGTTTCGCTCCTCTTCATGACCATGAATGAAGTGTGAAGTTCTCTCGCCTTCTCCACTGAACTGCACGTGATCTTGACAGGTCTCGGTCGAGTATGCGTCAGCGCAAAAGTACCAATTCTGTTTGTTTTTATAATGTCAACACAATTTGGTTTGCGAAATTTTGAAAAAAGTTGTGATACAGAATTTAAGGCGTTAACGTCATTACTATCTTCAGGAAGACCGAAAAGAATAAGGTTACGGGATCGAGAGTGACGATCCTGAATCTCATGTATACATTTTTGAGTAATTGAATTTGTACTGAGAACTTTGAGTGTACCTTCAATTGTTGTTATACGTTGTGAGTGATCAGCTACGTTGTTAATTACTTCGTCCATCCTAGAATTAGTTCCCTCAACTTTAGAAGATAGGTCACCTATTTTTGCTGTCAATGCTGAGATGTTTTTATTCACTCCAACGAGCGCATTATTAATAATATAATTATTAATAATTTAATATAATTTAATATAATTATTAATATTAATATAAAATAGTTTATCTCAAAACATAATATTGAAGATATTAAAATGAAAAATTTTTCTTTTATAACTTAAAAATTAGTTAAATTTTATAACATTAATATGTGATATTAAAATTATTAATTTAATCTTAATATTTTTAAAATCAAATTTTTCAATTTTATTTTTTATATTTCATATATTTTATATATGTTAATTGAAACCAAAAAGAGGTAAATTATTGTTAATAATTATAATGATTTTTTTTTAAATTCTAAAAATCCAATTAAATTTCTTCTCCTTCTTTTCTCATTCTTTTCTCCTTTTTCTATTTATTATAAATAATTTACATACACATGAGGTTTAAGTTGAGTAGGGAAATAATTTTTTAAGACTCCTCTTTTTACCTCTTTCAATAGATCTTTAGCTATTCCAAGCGGAAACCTTCCGTTTCCGGAGACGATCTATTTTTCGAAAGTTTAAAGAGCTCGAATTATAAATTAATTAATATCTCAATACCTCATTAGTTTTAAAATAATATAGTCCCCCCCCCCCCCCAGTTAAATAAATATTTATTGGGTTATCTATATTAATATTACTTTTGACATTTTTTCAATTTATTTCAATTTTTTTCAATTTTTTAAATTTCAATTTACTAAATTTTCATTAATAATTTTTTTTTCAAATTTTTACCATTTTTTTTCAATATTTTTTCAATTGTTTACCATTTTTTTCCCAACTTACTAAATTTTCATTAATACTTTTTTTTAATTTTAAACCCCCTTTTTTTTATTTTTCCCTTCAACTTACTAAATTTTCATTAATAATTTTTTTTAATTTTAAACCCCATTTTTAAAATCTTAAATATAAAATTTATTTTTTATTAAATACATTATTCTAAATACACTTTCCAGTATATTTACTTTGTTACGACTTAATAATTTATTTACTCATCCCTTACGGGTTCGAGGGCATCCGCTCCCTTTACATTCAAATACAAATTAAGTACAACAACGCTTACATTTATCCTTCCTTAAACTTAACTTTAAATACCTACATAATCAACTTAACCTAATCGTCGCTCTTCTAATATTTTACTTAACTAACTGCCAAGTTAGTTCCGTTTCCTGTTCCTTTGACTCTTTCACGGTTTATCCACCTCATCGCCCACCCTTTTATAAAACTCTATTTCTACTCTTTTCTTTATTAGTCATATCACACATTCTAATCCTAACCATTCACTCATTTCTCTCCATATATTTCTCATCCGATCCTACAAACTTCTCCATTCATCCACTAACACACTTTCTTGCTTTTTCTTACTCTTTTTACCTTCTCCCTTCCTCTCCTAACCTATTTCCAATCCCACTTTGATAACCCCTTCTGTATCCTCTTTCACCAGCCATTCCACTCCATCCACCCAAACACTTTCTCTATTCACTTTCACTACCCTTCCGTTTCTTCTTTCTACCCACGCTTTTTGTTCCAGCAGAGATTTTATTCTTCTCTCTCTTCATGTTCTATCAATATCTATTCTCTCTACACTTCCTTTCAACCTACATTTTAATTTCATTACTTCCATCCTAGCATTCTCATCTTCTAATTCCACAATCCACAATTTCGGTTTTTCCACATCCTCTCCTCTTACTCCCTTAACGTTCTTGATCCTAACTTTAGCTCCAATTCTTGACAAAAGCTTTTCTACCTCCTCTTTGCCTTTTCTCCACTCTACCTTCATACCTTTAATAACAATATTTCTTTTTCTTTTCTCCTTCTCCATAACTTCTACTCTCATCGATAATTACCCCATTTTGATTTTTAGATCGTCATCTCATTTTTCTCTACTCCCCACCCTTTCTTCTACTCCTTCATTTAATGTTATCCTCTCCCTTTCTACGAATTCTCTCTTTTTTCTCTCCTCACTCTCTATTATATCTTTCTCTAACTCCTCCATTCTCTTCCACATATTTTCTGTCTCCTTATCCCAACTTGCCTCCCACTGTTTAACCCTCTTCAAAGTTGCTTTCACTGCCTTTCGTAATCCCTTAATTTGCTTAAACCTCTTTTTCTCCAGTTTCCGAATTTCCTCCATTTCATCACATGCTTCATCAAACTGCTCATCATTTTCCTTCATTGTTCTTTTGATTAGACTTAGTAAAACTTGACAATCCTTGCATTCAAAATTTTTCCTGTCCAATCCCTTTTCAAATTTTCGCGCCTTAGACTCATTCCCGCCTTTACCACTTGCGTCATTGCTTTCCTCTTTATTCGACATTATCAAGTTCTACCTTATCTACCCAGAAGCACTACTTTTATCTTTGTCACTCTCTCCCTCTCTCACTCTCACTCAACACGCTTTTATCCTAACCTCACAATTTTGCCTCCTTTCTCAAATCTTTTTACCATTCATTTCTCACCCTCTTCCACATACACTCCTTTCATTCACCTCACAACCCTTCACTCTATACTCACCAATCAATCCACTACCCACCCTTTACTTAATATTAACAGATTTTCAAAAAACTATCTCCCCTTCACAAAACGCGTCAACTATTCATCGGTACCGGAAACGGAAGCTAACTTTGTTATGACTTATTTAATTTTAATTACAATTAAATTGACGGGCAATTTGTACATATTTAAAATTTTTAATAAATTTTATGAATTAATAAAATTTTCTTTCAAATCCTATATTTTAAAATTATTAAAATTTTTAATTAATAAATTATAAATTTATTGTAATTCATTAAATCTTAGTTACAAACTACATATTGATTTGAATAATTTTTAAATACAAAATTTTAAAATTATTTTTATAAAAATTTTTCTAAACAAAAATATATAAATTTTAATATATATAAGTTTATTTTATTGTGGAAAATCAATTACTCAACAAATTCCCCTGAATAATATTAAATACCGCCAAATTTATTAATTTAATTATTAAAATTTAATTTATTATTAATAAATTTAAATTTAAATAATAGGGTATCTAATCCTAATTTAATTACTAAAATCATTTAAAATTACTTTAATTATTATTTTTTTTATAAAACAATATATTTTTATTAAAATTTTTTATTTTACTAATTAATTTCAATTTTTATATATTTTTAAAATTATAAAATTTTTAATATATTTTTATTAAATTAATTAATTTTATATTCTTAAGTTTAACCGCAAAAGCTGGCACTTAATTATTTAATAATTATAAAATTTTACAAAAAAAAAATTTCTTTTATTTTTTAATTTTATTAATTAAAATTACAAATTAATTTATTTAATTAATTATTTTACAAAAATTTATATATTAAAATTTAACCTTTTAAATTAATTTGAAATATAAATTAAATTTAATATAAAATTATAAATTTATTTAAATTATTTTTATAATGAAATTATAATGTTTTTTTTAAACTATATAATTAATAATCTTTTAAAATCATTAATTTTATTCAATTAAAATTAATTTTTTATTATTTAATAAAAGTTAAAGTCCTTTCGTACAATTACTTAAAAACCACCTTTAATTTAAGCCCAGAAAACTTAAAAAATATTCAGTAGTTCCCGAGATATGAGTCAAAACGTTAAAGCATATTTTTCTGAAAGACCATAATTCTCGGGAACTACTAAATATTTTTTAAGTTTTCTAGGCTGAAATTAAAGGTGATACTTCGCAGTTTACAATAATTTGAGATTCATATTTTTTCAACAGCTTTTATGCATACTACAACAGGTTAAACTTAAATTTGTGGTGTTTTGAGGTTAGAAAACAAATGAGAGTTAACTTTTGAAAACCGACCCCGGTTTCGGATTCAGCGATCCAAAATACGTAAGAATTGACTAGTCTGGTCTTTGGCAATCCAAATTAATTTTTTTTGTTTGCCGGTGTTATCGGCTTTTTTCAGTTGTTTGTTTCAATTTTTAATTATATGCTTCAAATTTCAATTCGATTTTTCAGTTTTCATTTAGTTTCTTCTATATTCAATAATTCTCGCCTTTTTTCAATAAATCTTTTGAACTTAAAATTATAATCTTTAACCTTCAATTCCATTCTTCAATTTTCAGTGATTTCCTTCAATTTTAAATTAAAGTTAAAGTTAGGGGCGAGGTTGAGGGTTTTTTGACTTTAACATTTTTGGCTTCAAGTCGGGGGTGAAACACCCATAGCCTTCTCCTTTTTTCTTTTTTCTAGCCTTTCTCCCTACTGTACCCCTTGCTGACGTCTTTTTCTACGTCCCAAGGGGTACCACCTTTTTCAAGCCTCGTTCCTCAACCTCAACTTGCGCCCACAGCACAACTTTTATTAGGAGTACTCGCATTTGCCTGGACCGCCTGTAATAGGCTTGCTCGACAGTGGGGCTGGAAAACTGTGGCAAAACCACCCCAGAGTACAACCGGTTACCGACAGTCGGGTTTCAATGGTGTGTGCCGGATAAATTATCGACAGCGCACATCGTTGACCCTCGACGTCAAACCTTCCACTCGGATTACCTCATAAGTCGGAAAAAAAACCCAGGCTAACGGGGCGCGAACCAGCTATGTTTGGCTCGACACGGCCGCAGAGCCAGCGCTTTATCCAACTGAGCTACCTCCGTTGGTTCAATTTTAAATTATTTTCTTCAGTATTAAATAATTCTCGGTTATTTTTAATTATTTTTCTATTAAAAATTGTATAATTATTCATTAATTTTTTAATTACTTTTAAATTGTGTCCATTATTCTGGCCTTTTTGGATTTTTTACAATATTCAATAAATATTATCATTTGTCAATTATTTCTTCCATATTCAATAATTCTATGTTTTTTACAATTATTTTTTTCAAAAATCCGATATTTTACTGTATTTTCAATTATTTTCTGCAATTTCACATAATTTCCTACCATATTTAATAATTTCCGTTTTCTTTAATTATTTTCTATAAAATTTCAATTCCATTCTTAATTTTTCAATTATTTTCTTAAATGTTTAATAACTTTTTCGATTTTTATTTAATTTTTCAATTTTAAACGATTCTCGGCTTTTTCCAGTTATTTTATTCAATTATAAAAAACAGTTTTTAAATTGTAATTTAATTGTTTAATCCTACAAATATTTTCTTCAATCCTTATTTATTTTCTGTAAATTCCAATTACATATATGTATTTTCTTTACTATTCAAAAATTCTCGCCATTTTTCAATCATTTTTTCGGGTATCAATAAGTTTCTTTAATAATAAATACAATTGTTCAATAATTTCGTTCAATTTTCTAACCCATTCAATTCAATTCAGTTTTCAAATATATTCTCTTATATTCAATAATTCTCGCCTTTTTTCAATAACTTTTTTAAATTTTTAATTATAATCTTTAAATTTCAATTACATTTTTCAATTTTCAGTGATTTTCTTGAATTTCAAATTATTTTCTTAAATTTTCAATCCAATTATTCAATTTACAATTATTTCCCACAATTATTCCTACAATTTCCTTAATTTCTTAATTTGAAATTATTTTAGTTTAATATTTATATAGTTTAAATAACCAACAACAGTGAAAAGATTCTGGCCCTTGAGCGTTCATTTTGTTACTTTCAATAGGGTACTCTTGAATTTTTATAGGAACATATTATTAATGATTAAAAGTATAATTATTTAATAATTTATGGTTATACTTGAATTTGAAAACCAATATTTCAAAGACATTCTAACTAAAAAACAGCTATGGGATTAAATATTAGGTTTACAATTATATTATATATCAATTCCATTCTTTTCTGATTATTTTGTTACGTAAAATTAAATTTTTTATTTATATTTTTTACCATCCTCCTCACACCACCCACCCCTTGAACAGGGGGGGGGGGTGGCCGCCCCCCCTGCTCCAGCCGATTGGGCGCCACTGATTATGATAAATACTGAAGGAAGGAGGAAGAGATGAACGAGTTCCGATCCTGCAAAGAGGAACGAGAACAAAAACCTTAATAAGATCAAAACTAAAAAAGGTTAAATTCCCGATCCTGGCACGAGGATCGTGGAAATTAAGCCAAAGAATGAAAACGGGGGGAAGGGGATGGAACGCGTTCCGATCCTACTAATTGTAAGAGAAACAAGAACGACGACGTTAATAGGATTAAAACTAAGATGGTTAAATCCGATCCTGGCAAGAGGATCGTGGAAATTCAGCTAAAGAATAAAAGGGGGGAGGGCGAAGTAAACTAGTTCCGATCCTGACAAGAGGAACGAGAACAAAGAAAACTCTAATAGGATTAATGCACCAAATGAGTGGGTAGAAGGAAAAAGAAACTTACCGATCCTGCTGAGAGGATCGAGAAAGTTAAAAAAAGGTGGTTTCTGATCCTACGGATAAGGATCATGAAACGCGGGGGAGGGGGGGGGCTACCGGTCCTACAAAGAGTACCCAGAAGCACGAGAAATAAGAGGAGAAATTAGTAAGGAGAAATCTCCGATCCTACTAGAAGGATCGAAAGTTTGGGAAGAGAGTAAGAAAAGAGAGGAGAAAAACTTTCGACCCTGCAAAAATAATCGAGAAGTTCGATAAAAATGAAAGGAAAGAGATAGGAAAAAATCAAAAGGGATTCGACCGGACCTACAACAGAGTTCCGAGAACGAAGAAAAGAAAAGTTTTAAAGAAACAGGAGTGGTTGCACTAAATATGTTTAGTTTCACTTCCACTAAGCTGTCTCCAATTCTCGGAGTCAAACGAAAATAAAAGTATTACCAAATGTTGGAAAAGAAAAAGATACTCTTTAATTAATTAGAAACACAAAAAATAAAAGTACACTTTGAGACCGGCAATCGTTGCACGTTAAACAATAATAATCGAGTGAGGCCCTCCGTCTCCCACTTTGACTCGTTCCGGCGATGCGTCATAGTCACGTGACCGAGTCGGGTGGAGCTCGCGCGCTGATTGGCTGCCTCGCTCGGTGGCGCGATGAAGTTGTCGCTAGGTGGTAAATTTTGGTGGCAACTACCACCTCCTTTCCTTGGGCGATTTACGATTCCCCGCGAACATTCCCGTTTACTTGCTTGGCGGCAAAGATTCATTCTCGTACTGACCCCCCACTCCTTACCGCTGGTACTCCTTCGCTGGACTCTACCGCTACACCCTCTACCCCTTCCACTCTACAATGCCCACTGAGACTATACCGTTGGGGTTTACACAAGTCTAATGGAATGCTTTAAAAACATAACCTCAAGTACTGAAAGTTGTGTCGCCATTCTAAAATGGATCATCTACTGTTATAAATTATACTGATTTATAAAAAGTGTTAAAATATTTATAAATACAGAAGACTAACCCTTGGCAATGGCCGATATTGTTTCTTAAGTTTCCATTTTTAATAATAACGCGTTTGTGAGCCCGCAAAAAAAATTTCTTTGTCAAAATTGTAAATGTGTGGCAAGTCAACATTTTTTTTAACTTAAAAAACGTTTTTTCCTTTTATGAACGACAATTATTTATATGCGCTTTGAAGAAAGGGACCTTAGAGGCAAATCGGTAATTTTACAGGAGAGCGAAAAAAAAGACGAGCGCTTATGGTGTTCTGTACAAATCGATGATGTTTGAATTGTCATAACTTGAAAAATGATTATTAAAAACATTTTCTGACTTCAAATAATGAAAAAGGAACTTTTATTGAAGTTAAATCAACCATAAACCGAAAATCGGTTTTTTGCCTCTAAGGTCCCTTTCTTTATAGCGCGTCACATATTGTTTCAAAAAAACTTGGTTAGCTAATCTTATTTCATTCCTAAAATCTTATTGTAATGAGTTGAATTAAAAATTTAAAACCGTTCTTTAGAATTGAAATTTAGATTTAATATTTATTGACATATTTATAACATTTCTATTTGAATGTGCCAGAGTTCTTATAGTCATTAAACATTAAACGTACAGTGAGCCTCAGTGGGCATTGTAGAGTAGAAGGGGTAGAGGGTGTAGCGGTAGAGTCCAGCGAAGGAGTACGAGCGGTAGAGAGTGGGGGGTCAGTACGGGAATGAATCTTTGCCGCCAAGCAGGTAAACGGGAATGTTAGCGGCGAATCGTGGACTGTCCCTTTCCTTAGCTTCTCCTCAAAACCCCATACCCTTTTCCTTTGCTTCACCATCATTTTATCTCTACTCAGCTCTTCTCGGATCATATACCCTGGGCAGCTTCCACTCACCCCCATCATCCTTCTTAGAAACCTTTCATGCAATCTTTCAACCATCCCTCTCTCTCCCCATCCTCATATTTCCACCCCATAACTTACGACCGACCACACCAACAAACTTATGTGTTAATAAAATAAAATTTGCGTGAACATTTAACAAAACAATACAGTTAACATTTAAAATATAAATAATAATAAATAACATAAGAAAGTGTTGTTTTTAACGCTAAAAATCGTAGTCACATTTTTTAAAACAGTCAAAATTAAAATAGGTTAGAATCCACACACAACAAAATTCTATTAAAATGAAGATAAAGTAGAACACTGTTTTGTCAAACTATATTTAAAAAATATTATGTTTTATCCAATTAATTGACATTTATCTAATATCAAATTATACAACTCATTATAATTATTAAGATCCGTTATCAAATTTAAACTATTCTCTATTCCTTTTTTATAAAAAACATTTCAACTACTCTACGTTTATAATAATTATTTTCTTTATGTATTATTTTAATATTGTCAAAATCAAAATCGTGAGTGAAAGTGTCATCAACTTTGTGTTGTACTTTGTGTTAAGAAATAACATTATGATATTTCTCATTTAATGTGATGTTCTCTCGATGTTCGTTACATCTCAGCCGTAGATATCTTTCTATTTGACCAATATACGTGTTAGGACAATTCGGACATGTCAACTTATAAATCATATATGTCTGCTCATCCAGGTTTATACTATCATTACCTAAAGTTATAATATTATAAAAGGCCGCACATGGCCTAAAAACAGTAGTAATGTTATAATTATTTAATACTCTCTTTATTGACCAAGTATATTTACCCATAAACGGAAGAGAAACAATAAGTTTTCGAATAATTTATTTTGTGCTATCGGCATTGAATTATTCAATTATTTTTTAAAAATTCTAATCTATATTTTATGTGTTTCACAATAAATCCTGATGGGTAGGGGAGGGTGGTCCCAAACCGACCCCCTAAAAGGCAAAAGGCAAAAGCCAAAAAGGTGCCAAAAACTTGTTTCATTAAAGGTAATATTTGATCGCTCTCCATTGTTAATAATAAGACAAAAATTCATTGACCCATGGGAGCCAAATTGTGTAGGTAAAAAAAACACTAGCACATTGAATCGCATTAGACAGAGAAAGAAAAATAACAATGGTGAATTGTCTCGTCTCAAAAAATCTTTGTATGCCAAACAGCCTAAAATTGTTATTTCGTTTAAAAACACAAATTTTTATTCTAAATGTAAACACACACTAAAAAATTATAACATCTGTACCATTCCCAAAATTGTAAAATCCTTAAATAATGTTGTAAAATTAGGCAAGGATTCGACAGATAAGTGGAATAAATGTGGTGTTGTTTACAAAATTCCGTGTAAAAATTGTTACGCTGTTTACTATGACGAAACTAAAAGAATCCTAAAAAAACGAGTGTCTAAACATGCAAGTAACAATAATCCGAATTTTGTCATTAACGCTCATTGCAATAAAAACAATCACGAATTCGATTTTAAAAGTACTATAATTGTTGACTATGAACGTGATTGGAGAAGGCGAGTGTTGTCAGAAATGGTTTTTATTAACCATGATCCGAACAGCGTTAATAAAAAAGATAATATCGACGGTTTAAACAAAACTTATAAGCAACTTTTGCAAAAGAATTATCCTATTTCGTGAAATTCTCTTCGATTTTGGGCGATTTAAGTTTTATTTGTTTTGATTCTACAATGTCTTGTATACGTTCGTTTAATTTGTAATCTTCGCTCTTTTTCAATTTAATTCAGTTTATCCCTGGCCTAGGACAAGTAAACATATCTTGACAATTTCACAGCTCGTGATGTATTAATTTTATAACTTTTTCCTTTCGAGGTAAAAATCTTCTCTTTTTACACTTATGTGTGTTAGTTCGTGTTAAAAAACTCTTATTAAATATGCTATATATTGTGTTTTAGCCTGAAGAGGTCAACGAAATATTGACGAAACGTAGTTAATAAAGACTTTATGTCCTTTTATTCAATGTGCTAGTGTTTTTTTTTACCTACACAATTTGGCTCCCATGGATCAATGAATCTTTGTCTAACTTGTTTCATTGTTGAGGTCAAATTTTTTTCAGTAAAGGAATCATTTTTCCATGTTTCCACTGGTTGCCGAGGCTCTAGATCTCATTAAGTAGGAAATACAGAGAGAAAATCGAAAATTGACGTTTTCGATATTCTCAAAAAGGGTGGTCTGAAACCGACCCCCTATTTTTATTGCAGGAAATAGCGAAAACAAACAAAATTTGGAACTTGTATTGTAATTTGAATTAAAAAAAAATGAACTAGAATAAACTTAAATTACTTTTACTTTATTTAAATACATTATTTAAGGCCTTTTTCAGAATAAGAGTAAAAAAATTATCATTACACTAAAAAATGAGTGTTTTTAGTCTGATCTTAATTACAAGCTATATTATCTTACCTTAATTATTATTTTATTAAAATACATTTGTAGGTATTATTTGGTAATTACAAATAATTTAGTTACAATTACAATGTAAGGAATGGGGGAGGGGAGGGGGTCGGTTTCGAACTACCCCCACTATTTTTACATAATGTCTTGCCGATCATCCATGTCAATGAGAGTGTTTGAATTTCAATATTGTGTGTTAAAGTTGAGACAATAAGCAACCAAAAAAACTTATACTTAAATTTTTCTGAACTCAATTCAACACTTTTCACTTAGATTCAAGATGTGTCAAAAACAAAAAATTTTATTGCGAAAAACTAATTTTACGTAAAATTCCTAGATACAATTGGACCAAGAGATTATTACCTATGGTCAATAAGTCAGAGTTATGAAAGTGTTCTTTTAATGGTATTCATGATTTGTCAAGTAACACGATCTCTGAGAAACAGAGGAGGGTCGGTATAGTACGAGAGGTCGGTATGGTACCACCCTCCCCTAACAATTTAATAATAAATTAAAAATAATTATTTTTATATTATTCAAATGGAAAGAGGTATCTGACAATTTAATAGCACAATCTACGAAGTTTTTAAGTATAGCATTTTTTTGTTGTATCGGATTATTCGAAAAAAAATTCAAATATTTACCATCAGGTAAATACATTAATACAATACTTTAATATTTAAAAAGGACAATTCATTATTGTTCTCCACTAATTACGTAACTTTTAACCCTTTAACGCCCAACTGTACAATTTTTTGTCATGAAGTTTGATGCAAAATTTTATCAATTGAACCTTATGAAAACAATTTTGCTACAGCCGTATCTTATGGTCCAAAAATCGCTCTTTCGAATGGCGTAATGCAAAATCTTGTAAATTTTTAAATAAACAAATTATAAATGTTTTTATAAACAAAAACAGGAAATGTTTAGGTTTTTTGGTCAAATTATTGCATTTTTTTTATAAGAAATGGCATTGCAGTATCTATATTACGCACAAAATCAAAAAAAATAAGGAACTTCTATAAAACTTGTTATACAAGGGTTTTTGAGGTCGGTGATTACGAATCTGAAGTTATTTTTTAAAAATTCAAAATGGCGGATTCAATATGGCGGACGAAATTTTTAAAAATTAGCTGAATTCGATTCAAACTTGTTCCCTGGGGGTTTTCGGGGTCGCTGATTACGAATCTGAAGTCACTTTTTGAAAATTCAAAATGGCGGATCCAATATGGCGGACAAAATTTTTCAAACTGATTGCGTTCGCTTGAAGCTTGTTATATTGGGGTTGTTGGGGTCGTTGTTTACGAATCTGAAGTCGCTTTTTGAAAATTCAAAATGGCAGGTCCAATATGGTGAATGAAATTTTTTTTAACTAATTGGATTCACTTGAAACTTGTTACTTGGGGGTTTTTGGGGTCACTCACTACGAATCTGAAGTCACTTTTTAAAAATTTTAAATGGTGGACCCAATATGGCGGACGAAATTTTTCAAACTAATTGGGTTCGCTTAAGGACGTTGGAACCTGAAAGTTGACAGTGGCGTAGAAACACTTTTCCCTCCTTTGCTCGAAAATTTCCCTTTTATGAATTTTTTTTAATAACACTGGACACTTTTTTAAAAAAAAAGGTTATGGTAGACGAAAGTATTTGAGATAAAAACTTTGGGGTTTTTGGGGTCGCATGAATTCTTTCCGGATGTCATTTGAACGAGTGTACATTTGATCGAATGGCATTCTAACGAGTGGACATTTGATCGAGTGGACGATTGAACGAGTTGACATTTTAACGAGTGGACATTTTGTCGAGTGGTCGTTTTAACAAGTGGACATTTGGACGAGTTGACATTTAAACTATTGGACATTTGAACGACTGGTCATTCTAACGAGTGGACATTCTGACGAATAGACATTTTAACGAGTTGACATTTCGACGAGTGGCCATTCTAACAAGTGGTCTTTTGAACGAGTTGTCATTCTGACGAGTGAACATTTCGACGAGTGGACATTCTAACGAGTGGTCACTTGAACGAGTAGTCACTTGAAAGAGTGGACATTTGAACGAGTGGACATTTGAACGAAAGGACATTCGGACGAGTGGACATTTTAACGAATGGATATTTGAGCGAGTGGACATTCTAACTAATTTTTTTTTTCAAATGACTTTACTCTTTATTTTGTAGCAGTTTGTGGTTTCTATTTATCATGAGTTCTAAGTGTTCATAGTGTTGAATATTTTGTCGATAGGTGGAGTCTATACAAAAATTACATCACTTTCATCACGAGCAGAGTGAAATTAAAACATCCATTAACGTTCCTGTTAAATTTCAATACACCTGGCTCCACCTGTCGACGAAATATTCAACACTATAAACACTCAGAAAACATGATAAATAGAAACCACAAACTACTACAAAATAGAGAGTAAACTCACATGGAAAAAACAATTCGTTAGAATGGCCACTCGTTTAAATGACCACTCGTTAGAATGTCCACTCATTAAAATGTCAACTCCTTCAAATGACTACTCGTTAGAATGTCCACTCGTCGAAATGCCAACTCGTTAAAATGTCCATTCGTCGAAATGTCCACTCGTCAGAATGACAACTCGTTCAAATGTCCACTCGTTGGAATGACATCCGGAAAAGAATTCAAGCGTCTTGGTTTTTGGGGTCGCTGTTTACGAATCTGAAGTCACTTTTTAAAAATTCATAATGGCGGGTCTAATATGGCGGACGAAATTTTTTTAAACTAATTTGATTCACTTGAAACTAGTTACTTGGGGGTTTTTGGGGTCACTCACTACGAATCTGAAGTCACTTTTTAAAAATTTTAAATGGCGGACCCAATATGGCGGACGAAGTTTTACAAAATTAATTAGACGCACTCCAAACTTGTTGCATGAGGTTTTTTGAGGCCAAATTAGACATAATGCATCTAATATTTCTAACTAATTCTTGTAAAATTTAAAGTTTAATCATATATTATGTAGTCATCTTTCCTTGCCGTCAATATGGTCAAAAGTTTTGACGTTACTCGATTCATACCACTTGGAAGTAAATCTATTCTAACAATAATACTGTGTAACAATTATGTGTATTTTTATAATTAAAACAACTTTGAACAATTTAAATATCAGAACGCCATATTGGATCCGCCATTTTGAATTTTTAAAAAGTGACTTCAGATTCGTAAACAGCGACCCCAAAAACCACTAAGTAACAAGCTTCAGACGATTTTAATCAATTTTCAAAAATCGTCCGCCATTTTGGATCCGCCATTTTAAATTTTTAAAAAGTGACTTCAGATTCGTAATCAGCGACCCCAAAAACCCCCAAGGAACAAGTTTGAATCGAATCCAATTAATTTTTGAAAATTTCGTCCGCCATATTGAATCCGCAATTTTGAATTTTTAAAAAGTAACTTCAGATTCGTAATCATCGACCTCCAAAACCCTTGTATAAGAAGTTTTATTAAAGTTTCTTACTTTTTTCGATTTTGTGCCTAAGGCTATGTACATTCCCAAGCAGCACGTAATATTACATGTATATCACAGTGACATCATATTGTAATATTCGTAATATTACGGGGTGATATTACAGTGGTATTGACGTGATATTGAAATGTCCGCCTCAAGGTAATATTACAAGTAATATTACAGTGATATTGATGTAATATTACAAGTAATATTACGGTAATATTACAGTGATATTAAGGTAATATTAAGATGATATTAAGATAATATTACAAATATTTATTTATTTCAATATTTATTTAACATTAAATAAAATATTTAAAAAAAATCTTGCTCACACGGGGTTCGAACACGCAACGTTGGAGACGACGTGAATACGCCTTGTACCTCTCGGCCATCTAGCTCTTGGAATGTACTTCAGAAAGTGTTCTTCATGTATTACCTTAAATTCTCTTTGGTACAATATGAAGAACACTTTCTGAACTATATTCCAAGAGCTAGATGGCCGAGAGGTACAAGGCGTATTCATGTAAAATTATTTATTGTAAAATAAACATTTGTAATATTACCTCAATATCATCGTAATATTACTTGTAATATTACATCAATATCAATGTAATATTACTTGTAATATTACCTTGAGGCCGACATTTCAATATCACGTCAATATCACTGTAATATTACCCAGTAATATTACGAATATTACAATATGATGTCACTGTGATATTCATGTAATATTACGTGCTGCTTGGGTTACCTAAAAAATTCACTTTAATCGCCATTTTGTAACCGCCATTTTGAATTTATTTTTCTTAATTCTTCTATCTTATAGCCTACTTATTTTTGACGCGATATGTATGACTTTTATAGATACTGCAATGCCATTGCTTATAAAAACATGCAATAATTTGAGCAAAAAAACTAAAAATTTCATGTTTTTGTTTATAAAAACATCTATAATTTGTTTATTTAAAAATTTACAAGATTTTGCATTACGCCATTCCAAAGAGCGATTTTTGGACCATAAGATACGGCTGTAGCAAAATTGTTTTCATAAGGTTCAATTGATAAAATTTTGCATCAAACTTCATGACAAAAAATTGTACATTTGGGCGTTAAAGGGTTAATCTCGGATGAAAAGAATGAAAACTATCCAATTAGTTAGTCAAATCATTTTTTTTAATAATAACAAAAGTGTCATTAACATATCTAACATAACATTTTACCCTAATAATGTCTGAGTTATCCAAAGAACATTCCTTAAGATCATGTAAGACAAGATAATAACATTAAGGTATTAGTCGCATAAATGCCGCAAAACTCCCGCAAAATAAAAAGTACAATAAATAAAATTTTATATCAACTCACTTGCTTCCTTATGACCTCTTCTAATGTAATGTATGTAATTTTCATGATTTTAAGTCATGTACCATAAGTTATCGTTATGTATTGCCGACACGTTTACGACATTTTTCAATAAAACCACTTAAAAATTAAAAATTTTGAATTTTTAAATTATTGTATTTTTTATTCGGCGTGGTCAATAAAGTTATTTTTTTTAAAGGATTTATATTATCTTAATATGTAACTTAGTAGTTTTATTTGAAAATCTGACGACTTGTTTAAAAAATAAATGAATATAAGAGACATTTTTTACATGCATTTAGTGCTATTGCATGTAAAAGGTATGAACTTTGAATTTATATTTTGAAGCTGAGAAGTGGTCAAAATTGATAGGATAGATCTCATTTCGTAGATAAATACCTCATGAATACAGAAACAAAGTTTAAAAAAATCTGGCGAAAGTCATTTTACGCGACTAATACCTTAAAGATTAAATAATTAAAATTAATTTAATTAATATTATTAATTAATAATACTAGTATTTAATATATAATTATATATTAATAATAATTAACCTGTCTATCACTTAATAGTATAAGATTAATTAATTAATAGGATAACTCAGACATTGGGTTGGCAAAACGTTGACGCTAATGTTGTGACTGTCAAATTTTATTAACAATGACTTTGTCTGAAGACTACGTTCTTTTATTCATTGATATTATTTCCCAGACGTAAAACAAACAAATTTGGATTAAAAATATAAAAAGTTTTTTTTTTCTTATCAACTTTATACAGAACGCAGAAATCGCAGTCGTGAAAATCAAACATACAGGGCATGCTTACTTATGATATTTTAATTTTGAAAGATGAAAATAATTAATTTTTCTAATAGGCTTTTTCATTCTAGCCTTCTTTCTTTTTCTAGTGGATGCAGCGATGTATGAATTAGTAGTAGACAGAAAAATTAAATGGAAGTTCTATTAAAATTGAAGGGATTCGATATTTATGACAAAAATAATTTAATTTGAATTTTAAATAATATCACAAGTCTCTTCATTGCCTGGGCGCCAAGACGTGTTAAGGGCGTAGGGACTGACGAGGGGAGGGAGTAATTTCCCATTTAATAAAAGTTCTTCCGCACCCATCGTCCTTACAATCGTTTCCTGGCGATGAATCCGAAATCGTCACGACTTTGTGTGTCGCCGGCAACACGAACGTTCCTATTTTTATTTTATTAATTTATTTTTTTTGTGCTTTTTTAATAGTGTATTCGTGTAATTTTTTTTATTTATTTATTTTTAATCCTTTTTACTCAGTGCTGCGATTTTAAATATATGTGGCGATTTCCAAAAGAAAAGAGGACGGTGGGGTGGATTTTATCTGAGTGCACGGAGGTCAAACCTGAATAAACCTTAATAATCAGGGAATAAAAAAAGGTGGTCCACGCTAAAAAAAAAAATGATGCCGTTGTGCTCAAATTCTGCTCGCTAGTCACCACGCTTCTTGAGACAATTGCCCCACTCGTCAAAGAAAAATGGAGAAATATCGTCTGGAACGATAAATTTTTATATTTGTTTAATAGTCCTTTTATTTTGTATTATTGTTTTGTCTTACTTATGTCTCAGATTTTATATAGATGTTTATTTGATTTTTATTTACAATTCTGTGCAATTTTGTATTGATTTTTATATGTAAAATTGTTGATAATCGTTGTGTGGAATATTTATGTGTATGTCGGGTTATTTTATCTTGATTTTATTTATTGACCTCGAGTTTTAATTTGTTAATTTAATTCTGACTAAATATATGATTTTATATTAATTGAAAGACAGATTCCCTTCCGAAATGTTTATTATGTAAGAAAGTAGGTTCGATCGAAGGAAGGCAAATAAATAACAATAAAACAATGTTATTTTTTTAACAGTCATAACAACGTTTCGATGACATGGTTCGTCTTCATCATCAGGCTCTAAAATTTATTAACAAAAATAATGAATTGTCATAAACATAAATAGAAAAAACAAACAAAATACACTAAATAATAAATAAATAAAATTTACCGAAATTAAAATAAAATTATTACATATTGTAATTTGTCGAACAGATAAAATATAATCCGAATGCTACAAGCATTTTGTCAAGACTTAGTTGAAAATATTTTTAAAAATTTAAAGAGCAGTAGAAATTCGGAGTCAGTGAACTTAAAAGTAAACAAAACAGAGACGGATATAGAAAGAGAAATACAATCACAATTTAAATCGATTCATAAATGGAAAATAGATTTTGTTCAGGTATAAAATATCTTCTTTTTTGTTAATAGTAAAACTGTGATTTTTAATATGCAACATTTAAAAAAAAACACGTTTTTTATAATTTGATTCGCGATTTATAAGATGAGAGTTATTCCAATCGAATTCATGATTGTACTTAGATTGATGTGTACTGAAAATAGGATCATTGTTCTTGCAATTTGACTTGTGTTCATTAGTACGTTTTTTTAATGTACGTTTCGTTTCGCCAATATAGCTCGCAGGGCAGTCTTTACAATCAATTTTGTATACAACATTCGTGGTATTCCATTTATCTGTAATATCTTTGCCCAGTTTTACGATATTTCTAAAAAAAAATTTTATAATTGGAAATGGTTGAATGTTAGCAGATTTGAAAATTTTTGATAATCTAGTGAAGTCAACATAATTAAAAGGTACCGTCAAGTGGGGCTATTTTGTGCGCCGTGGGGCTATTTTGTACACGCGAGGTTTTTAATGAATAAAATCTTTATATTCAGTTGCTTAAGTTTGCTATTTGGTATAAATATTTTCTGATATCTAGACTAGAGAGAGTACTAAATGAATTTACTTAATTCTTTATCAGAAATCAGAAAAAAAATCGTAAAATCGTGAAAATCAAGCTGAAAAATTTCAAAATTCTGTTCAGATCTCCGGAAGTTTAAAAGTGTTTCTAAAGGTATTAATAATACTTGTTGATCATTTAGTTGTGATGATGTATACGCGATGCGCTAACTTTTTATTGCATATTTTAAGAAAAAAGTGTAAAAAACTAAAAAACCAGGATTTGGTGGGATATTTTGTGCATTCTTTAAAATCAAGTTTTTTTCAATAATTTGTTTTGTAGTTAGTAAAAATTACTTTAGAATTTCGTTTGAAACATTTTTGTCTTATTTTTGTTATAAAAGACAAGAAAAAAGGATAAAATTTCAGTTTTACATATAGTGCCTTAAAAACCTCAAAATTTTAGTGTTTTACTTTCAAATTAGTTAAACGATTCCTAGGAAAAAAATATTTCTGGCTTTGTTTTTTTTATTGTACTCTAGAATATCTAGAAATAATACTTCATACAGCAAAAACGTTCAAAAATTTTTTTTACACAACTTTATAAATAAGCAAACTTTGATGCACAAAATAGCCCCACCATGGGGTTTATTTTGTGCACAACTTTGAGTTTCAATAACTCAGACAAAAATTTTTTTTTGTTGGCTAACTCATAGGACACTTTTAGAAGGATGTCTACAACATAACTGAATACATAAATTCTTTATTTTTTTAAATTCTGAATTTTAATAAAGCATAGAGTGAGAAAAGAGCTGTTTTGTATACAAAATAGCCCCACTTGACGGTATACCAACTTTCGGCATTTGTTTATACAAAAGTACACGTGGATTGTGAGAATTAGTTGCATTGATGTTTTTATATTTAATTCCAATTATATTTTGTTTTTAATATTTTTAAGCAATCACTTTCCAAATCATCCATGACAATATTGGCAAACAAAGGTGATATGGGTGAACCCATAGGAGTACCATCAATCTGTTGGTAGTATTTGTCATTAAACACAAAACACGTATTTTCATAAAGAAAGGTTGAGCATTTCACAATGTCAGCGAACGGAATTTTACAATTCGTAATACAGTTTACTCGTCGTTCTAAAATTTGTATGACTAAATATAAAGGAACATTCGTAAAAAGCGAAGTGACGTCAAGAGACATCAATATATAATCGTCCGGAATAGTAAGATTATCCAGTTTTTTTAAGCTCAAAGCAATTATTTATATTTAATTTTGGTAACTGAATATTTTTTTTAGATCATTATATAAAATTTTTGCTAGCAAATATGTTGGGCTATTAACAAAGGAGATAATAGGTCGAAACGGAGTGTCTTTTTTGTGAACTTTTGTAAGTCCATAACACTTAGCTAAAACTGTATCAGTTAAAGTTAATTCGTTGTGATGATATTTACGATCTAAAATGTAATATAAATTTATATATTTGACGATAGATTCCGACTGTCATTTTATTTCATGACATTTGCGTATTCTAGATTTATATTTGTTATACTTCACAATTTTTAATAATATTCTTTTCTAATTTTATATTAATTTAAATATGCGAATTCTAAGACTTAATAGAAATAGTTTTTAATCGTTACAAAATTAAGCTATTATAAAAAAAAGTTTGTGGAAGCTTCCTTATTTTATCATGTTGAGTAAATCATAATTTTTGTCAAATTCACATTATTTAAAAAAAATAAATGTTATAATTGGACCAAATAAATATTTATTTGGAAAAATAAAACTTTTTATGGTAATTATTTAGTAATGCGGTTTTTACAAATTTTAAAGTTTTTCAATTGGGATCAAGCCTGACTGGTGTAGTTTAGCAATAAAAGAAATATCCGGCGGAGGAGGTTAAAAAAGTTACGCGGTATTTGTTATTTTTACAAAAGACTTCAAGACTTAGTTATGTAGCGTAAAAGTGTGTGAAATGGGGGAGGTGAAATCCATAGTCAGGCCTGACGAGAGGGGGGGGGGGCAGCAGGGGCATAGAAGGAGTCATTAAAATTTTTTACAAGCCAATAGGGCCCGTCTTTGTATTTTTCCCCGGGGCCCAAGCTGACTCTCCACGGCCCTGTCTCTAAATCAAAATGATTGACTATAATTAATCGAATAAATGAACATTCTTTCCAATAAAAATTTAAGCAAACAAATGTTCGAACAATTATAGATTCGATTCAATGTTAATTGGTTAATTATAAATTTTGATTAAATAGACAGTTGTTTAAATTTTATTTCGATTTAATAAATACACAGTTAAACGAACAATCGATAGAATATTTGTACTGTCATATTAAGATTCGCAAAATAAAGATTCTATGAAATAGAAATGTATCTAAATAAAAAGTTTGGAACAATGATTATTTATTCAGTAGTCATTCTATTAAATGGCAATTTGTCCTTATAAAAATTCTACGATATAATAATACGTTTAAAGAAAAAATATCTAATATCTAATAAGGTTATGTAGTCCTCCTGTTGAAGGATAATTCTGTTAAGAAATTCTGTTTCTCTTTTAACAAATTTCATTTTTATAAAAAGTCATATTAATAAAAACTGTTTAAACTTCAATTTTTAGCATTTGAAAATTATTTTTAACAAAAATTATAATAAAGGATAATGCTTTTTTCAAACTTTTCGTCTAACTACGCATTTTTATAAATACTAATTCGAGGAAACAAATATTCAAAAAAAGAAAAATTCTGCCATATGAAATTTGACCTATCCAATATTCTAGATAATCAACTTTAGGGACCATTACAGCGTCTCAATATATCAAGCCAATCTGACAAATCCAACTCCAAATTCGGTTTTAGTACAAAAAACTACATAGAAATACGCTAGTGTAGTGCCTTGGCCATGACATTTTTTTTTATGCCTGTAATTTATTATACTGCACGCAAATAAAGTGTCTACACTCACTGAGAAAAATCTTTCTGTAATATTACATCTTTCAAAGAGGGGTCACTTATAACCTAGTTTGAAAGAGACACTTTTACGTTAAATTATCGATATTACGGTTTGAGTTGGAATAATACTTAGGTTATGTATTTTTCAAATTAAAATGTAAAATTACATTTTTTTTGTATGAAATTAAAAAATTAGATGGCAGCGGGAATTGATCACGGGACCTTTAGCTTGAAAATCCGACATCCTAACCACTACTCCATGGAGAGATACGATTAATATTATTTTTATCCAAATAGGTAGATTTGGTAGATTCTTTTATAGATATAGATTCTTTTATAAACAGTACTGGTTGTATCTTTCTTCTCTGTTTTGTCTTTTCACTTTTTAATTATGTTTTTCAAATCAGAATTTACCATTGAAATAGAGCAATAATCATATTTTTTTAGAGACAATCATAAAGATTCATGGAAATTTTCTATATATGGTGCGATAAGTTTAGGAACCATTTTGTAATAATTATTTTATTTTTTGTTGTTAGGTAGTTGTGATTTTATTATTGAAATTCTTTTTTAAACAAATTTTTTGATAAAATGCATAGGGTAATCATTATTTAATAAAATATTTTTGACTATTGGAATGTTATCTTTTTGAAATTTTTCGTGTTATAATTTAATAGCACTATCAACTAAATTATATTATTATATATTATATTATATTATAATATATTTTTTTCTTTTCAGGACATAAAAGTTTTTTATCTTCATCAACAATTAATTCAAGTCAATCATCAAGTTATGGCTCGGTGAATCCTCTAGGTAATTAAAAAGATTTAAATAAAAGTCATAACTTTTCAAAAGGCAAAGTTGCATTGTGTAAAATTTTCTTGATAAATATAACAATGAGAATAATTTAAAATATTGTGTCATTTTTCAGTTTGGGGCACTATAACACCAACACCTTCAGTATCCAATTTCTCCGTTGGAACAACAATGAAACCACCAACGAGTAGTTTAACTTTTAATACACCAGTTAACCTTACTGCACCATTACCATCTACGTCGAACCCTAATTCTAATTTTCAACTTCAAAAGCCTCCTTTGGGAAACAAAAGAGGAAAATTTTAAAATAAATTAGAATAAATTTTTTATTAAATGATCAATATCAATCTTTAATGTCCTCAGATTTTTATTCAGACAGTGTAAAGACCAAATAGAAAAACAAATGAGTAAAACAGAAACCACTTTCTGAAGTTTCAAGGCAGACTCATTCTCCTTTTCAGAGTTTATTTTAGTACTAGCAAAATATAACGCGCGCAAGCGCACGATTAATTTTTCTTGCGTTTTGGAAATTAAACTATAGTAATAAATAAAACAAATCGATAAGTAATATTTATCCAATAAGAAATAAATATTCAGGTATATTACCTCATTGAAACCTACACAACACCTAAGTCTGCTACAACTTTGCCGCAACCTTTCCAGAAGCTTGCAAACTTGCAGCAAACTTGATGGAAGTTTCGGAACTTCAAAAATGGTTAAAAAGTTACAGTAAGTTTAGGTGCAGTGTAGCAAGAAAATTCATTTAATAATAATAGAATTTATAATTGATATGTTAAGTTAACAAAACTTCTCGTTTGAGGTTATTAAAATATAGATTAAAAGACGCACATATAGTTTCTATGGTTATTTTAAAGACAACTAAAAATATTAAATATATATATTATTCTGATAAATAAAACATGTCTAATAGAAATTGTTCTTCAAATAAGAAGAATTAATTATTTTGTGATTTAAGATATTAACTTTATGGGATTGTCTTATTTTTTTCACAGTTCGGGGTTTCTAACTTCTTAAAAGCTGTTTTTCTAAACATTTAATTAAATTGGTAGTGTTAATTCTTTTTACTATAGAACCTTCTTAAGATATGATTAATTCTAAGATTAGTTCTGAAAAAAATTTTAAGTTAAATAATTAATAAAAATTTTTTGATAAAAATATTTTCAAGATCTTTATTTCTAAAACTCATAAAAATAAGTTTTATTGATTATTAAAAACTATACAATTGTAGTTTTTTTTAAGTTTTGTTTTTTAAAATATTTTAAAATTTCAGTATTCTTTCAGATATTTAGTAAAATTTAAGTTAAAGTCATTAAAAACTATTAAATATGAATTACTAAAAAAAATATTGTCTTTAAACTTATTTGTTTAATTCTTGGAAAGTCGTTTAGAGTCAGATATTTAAGAGAATAATTAAAAATTAAAATAAATTCTAAATTCTCAACATTTCGATGTTAAAAAATCTCATGTTAGAACTCATATGAGAATGGGAACCCCGGAACACATGTGGGTTCCCTTAGGTGTTCTTATGTGAAATCCCCTGTAAGTTCCCATATCCAAAAATAAATTTAAAAAAAAATTATTGAAAATTACAAAATAGTTTTAAATTATTTTATTTAAAAAATAAACTCATCTACTACTATCTAAAATGACGTCGAAAAGGACGTCTTTTTCAAGATCAAAAAAAATGTCCTTTTCGACGTCATATTTATTCTGTTTTACTTTTGGAAAATTTAAATACTGAATATTGAATTTATATATATGAAAATAGGAAATGTGAATTGTAAGGAAAATAGCAAGGACATTGGAATTTTTTCTTTTGTTTGTCAAAATGATATACATATATAAATTATAAACTTATTCTCTGCGAAAAATACACAAAATATTTATTTAATCATAAACGGGATATACTTTTTCGTACATAGTACTCTTAAAAACTAATAAGTTGCACCTTGCAACCTGTTTAAATCATGAAATAATAATAATAAGAGTAAGAGCTAGGTGTATTTAAAAACTATTGCTATCAAAGATAATTCGGCGCAAAAGTAGTTTAAACCTTTCAATATTTGGCTCAAATAAATCAATTCTATCAGCTACGCCATTAGCCTCTCTGCTTAATCTACTAATTAGAGAGTGAACTCCATAATTCGTTTTGTGAAATGATATAAAAAACAGTGGAGAATATCTGGTTGCTCTAGGTGATTCATATAATTTAATTAATAGTTATGACTGTAGTCATGGGCATGAGAATCAGTATGTATCTTAAGTTGGTAAGCCGCAAACCGAAGAAATCTATTCTGAACTCGTTCAAGTCTTAATAAATTAAAAGTATATGGTACCCAAATAATAGACGCGTATTCAAGAATTGATCGAACAAGAGTAAAATATAATATTTTAAGAGTTACCATATTATGAAAAACTGATGCGTTTCTCATCACAAATCACAGGGGTTTTAAAGCTTTTTGAACTATTTCCGAAATGTGTTCATTGAAAGAAAGATCATTACACAATAACATTCTCAGATCACGAATTCGATTTACCCTGATCAACTCAACCATATCAATAGTATAGCAGTAGAAACATATCTTTTGTTTTGCAAAGGATATTACTGAACTTTTTTCTAAATTAATAGACATGTGATTACTGCAACACCACACAGCAAGTCGATCAAGGTCAGACTGCAGTTGTTGGGAGTCACGACAAGAATTTTCTGAATGAATAGTTTTGTAAAATTTTAAATCATCCGCAATATCATAAATGCATATGATAAATAAAAGTGGTCCCAAATGTGACCCCTGAGGAACTCCCGATGTAGACTGAAACGGTTCAGAATAGTCGTGCTCAATAGGGTGGCCCAAAAATGCATTGTTAAAATTTGTTTCGTGGAAAAGGGCATGACACCCCCGCAATTTGTTCCAATGCGAAAAAAAGTGAATACGTATTTTTGAATTTTTCAAAATTTTGATATTAACTGGTGCCGCCGGGCACATCGATTTTCCCATGTAAAATGCATGGAAAAATTTTAAATTTTCGAAAAATCAATATCATTCGCAAGGGTTTGACAAAAGTTAATATTAAGTTACTGGATCTTATAGTAGGCTCTCTGATGATTAATTTCACCTATATAACTTTTAATTTTGATAACCCTAACCCAATATAAAACTACCCCAAAGTTGCCCCCTTTTTAAATTTTTGCACCTACACGCACTTTGCTCAAGTAAAATCCATGTCTGACATCTTTATCAATAGAAATAGTTATTATTATTTATCTCAAGCATTAATTAATGTTTAATTAATTATTTTACGAATATTTTTAACTACTTGACAATTGATTAAACAAATTAATTTGTTTAAACAATTAATTTTTTCTAAAAAACTATTCAAATGACTTTTGTATGTGATCATTTTAATGTTTTTTATGTTCAAACAAATTAATCAGTTTAAACAACTAATTTTTTCTAAAAAATCATACAAATGACTTTTTTTTGTTTTTTGTCATGTTTTCGTTAATATTTTCACTCAAAAATTTTGAAATTTAAATTTACATGAATTTAAAACGTTACAAAAAAATAAAAAATAGTCATTTGTATGATTTTTTAGTCAAAATTAATTGTTTAAACTAATTATTATTAGTTTAAATGACATTTAAGTTACGGTGCTAGTACGTCTATTAAATTAACATTTTTATCTGTACCATCTAAAAAAATTTATTTATTTCCAAAGAATTTAAACATTTTCTTGTTTAGGAATTTAGCTATTTTAACATAATAATTTATAATTTGTGATTTAAACGAGGTATTGAATTTTCTTTTTATATAAGTATATATGCCTCTTATCAATTAGTATGTGAGACGTGAGAGTATAAAGATTATACAATTTTGTAAATACAAAATATGTATGTCATTAAAATAATTAATCTTATTAACATATTTTATTTTTATAATTGAAATCAGTTTGAGGTTAATTTTTGGTTATAATTTTAATCAAGTATTTTAATGATTCTTTTTTTTATGCAGTTAAATTTTATTACTATTTTTTGTATTCAAAGTATTTTTATTATCAGAAATACAAATTTAATGTTAAAATAACACTAAACATTTTTTTCTTTTGTGTCTTTGAGCAAATTCTCCAGACGAAAACCATCGTCTGCTTGACAGAAGTAAAATATAATCGTGTTAAGAACTTAATATTATTTAATTTGTATTGAACTTTACCTTTTGATTACTAATATCAATTTTCAAAATGAAATTTACGTTTTACAACAAACAATTAAATGTAAGTTACAGTGTTATTACTAAGAAATTAGAGGTTATGTTCAAGAATCGGATGACAGTTATTAAATCAACAAGCGAAGAATGTTAAATTTTTACACAAAAAAATTAACAAGGACTGATTGTCACACAAATACACTAAATTTTCAACGGTGTTCAGTAACAGTTTTGATATTTAAAAAAAATCTGAAGTTGGTTCACGCTGACGCAAAAATATTATAAAAATTCTGAGAAGGGGAATTGATTCCGTGTGAGTGAAAATGTATGTGATCAAAGAAAGAGGAGAATTACGACTTATCGGACGGATACTTAACGGACTTTGATTGTACATAAAAAAGTCATTTGTATGGTTTTTTAGAAAAAATTAATTGTTTAAACAAATTAATTTGTTTAAACAATTGTCAAATAGTTAAAAATATTCGTAAAAATATTAATTAAACAGTAATTAACACTTGCAATAAATAATAATATCTATTTCTATTAATAAAGATGTTAAACATGGATTTTACTTAGGCAAAGTTCGTATAGGTGCAAAAATTTAAAGAGAGGGCCACTTTGGGGTAGTTTTATGCCGGGTTAGGGTTATTAAAATTGAAAGTTATATAGGTCAATTTAATCGTCAGAGAGTCTACTAAAAGATCCAGTAACTTAATGTTAACTTTTGTCAAACCCTTGAGAATGATTTTGATTTTTCGAAAATTGAAAATTTTCCCATACATGGGAAAATTGAGGCGCCCAGCGGCACCAGTTAATATCAAAATTTTGAAAAATCCAAAAATACGTATTCACTTTTTTCCGCATTGGAACAAATCCCGGGGGTGTCATGCCCTTTTCCACGAAAAAAGTTATTTGGGCTACCCTAGTGCTCAACTCTAACCAAGTGAAATCTATCTACTAGGTAGCTTCTTAAAAATGAGATTAAATTTGTAGGCATGCCCATGAGTTCCAGTTTACATAAAATTATTTTATGATCTATTTTATCAGAAGCCTTAGCAAGGTCAACATGGATTGCATCAACTTGCTCACCAGATTCGAGATGTAACATTAGACAATTTGTGTATGTACCTAGATTAGTGACAGTTGATCTGCCACGTACAAAACCATGTTGTTCCTCTATGATGTAATTTGAGATATCATAATAAATTGAGTCGTACAATAAACTTTCAAAAATTTTCGGTATGGAGCTGAGAATAGTAATAGGACGATAGTTTGCAATATTACTCTTATCTCCACTTTTATAAACAGGAATTATTATACCCTTCTTCTATTTGAACGGAAATAAGTTAGTATTCAAAGATAAATTAAATAAAATTTTTAATGGTTTAACAAAGGAATAACAAAAAGTCCGAAGAAAGGAGGGTGGTATTTTATCTGGACCTGGACTTTTATTAACATCAATATTCATTAATTTATTTATTATTTTATTCTCAGTCAAGGTAATGTCGTGAAAATCAATTTTATTTATAACATTATATGCAGATAGGTAGTCTTGCTGTAGTGGAATTGTATATACAGACCTAAAATTTTTTGCAACTAAGTTAGCAATTTTTACTGGATTATCGCCTACTTCAGTACCGAGATACATATGGTTTGGAATGCGTTTTGTGTTACGATTAGAGTTTATATAACTCCAAAACACCTTCGGACTTTCAATTATTGAATTTTCAGTTCTCCTAATGTAACCATTATAACATGAAGTTGAAAGTGATTTGCAACGAGATCTCAAATAAGATATGCACCTGACCTGTACTTAAAATCTATATCGAAATTTCCACCCCGGACATAACCACACCAGTGACTCAATGAAAAATCCAAAGGGAAGATTCTCTAACTCCTCGTCGTGGTGCAACGGCGATGAGACACAATAAAATTTCCAAACCAACTTACCAACAATGTCGGATCGATTACCAAATTTCCCTGCAACAACGTCGACTGGACAGGACTGTTGAGGGAACCAAAGGAACTCTTCAAACTAAAATTCGTGAACTAAACTCTCAATTATCCTCTTTATTGAAACCTCTTGTCTTTACATGTATCACCCCGCACTTTTGTTAATTTTAAAATAGACTCATTACACTTTCGCGATCGCGAGTCGGAATTCAATAATTGAGTGACCGTGACCCAGTCCACGGAATCCAACAGCCGTTCGATCTTCCCTTTCTTGTTCCTTCTTCCTCGCTCTGTCCTTGTTCCGCTCACCTGTGATTGGCTCCCGAGCTTCAGGGACACCCGAAAACCTACGAAAAATCCTCGGCCTTGGTCGGGCTGAACGAACCTGACCTTGCGCAAATCATTTTCGCACTGTTCGTCAACCCAACAACCGAAATCTCACGCAGAAACCAAACGAAGAACGACAACTAACGCTAATTTCTCCACTGCAAAAACTCCTTTCCAAAAGTGATCCAACTCATGCAAAATTAATAAGAGTTTACCACTATCAACTAAGTAACGATTTACTTCGTTACAATACTTTTCACAGGAAGAAACATATCAAATGCACAATACAAAATATTATAAAATATATCAACAGCTCCATTTACATCATCTACTTTAAGTTCCTGGTCCCAATCAATTGAGTCTAAATATAATAATAATTCAGTAGAATTACAATTATCAAAATCATATTTCAAATCAACATCATCCACAGTAGACTCAAAATTGAAAACATATAAAATATTAATTAAGAAAGATGGGTGATAATTATCCAAAGTCAATAGTGTGTCATTCGACAAGGCAACAGTAACGCAACGAGGATCGCTAAAGATTAAATCGAGTACAGAATTATTTTTATTGATAATATTATTAATCTGGGACAAACCCATAAATTCCAATGTGTCAAATATCAAAGAAGCTATAGATTTTTGCTGGGGTGAAAGATTTGTGTTTACTATATATGTTAAATTATTTGTATCGTTATAATTCCAACCAAAAACATGTAAAACATTTTAATGTAATATTTTAGGAAAACATGTTCAATAGTTTCACAGTTGGTCTTAATTAATGAACTTTTTAAATCTTTTTTAACCGCTATCAACACCCCGCCACCCCTCAATTTATGGCTGGTTTTACTGTTTCTGTCAAATCGATAAACATCAAAAATAAAAAACCCCAGCTCCTCCGAACCAATATCTGAACTTAGTCACGTTTCACTTAGAGCAATAATTCTATAAGACAAAGTAAGAATATTCTGACGGAGATCATGAATTTTTGTTCGTACGCCTCTGACATTCTGATAATATATTTGAAATAATCCCTGAGTACGAATAGAGGGGACAATACCTTTAACAGTTGACGCGCCTGAATCATCTATAACACTATATTCGCTGACTGTATATCCACTTGCGCCGATCTCTGGAGTTGAGGCTTGATCCTTGTTAGAGTGGGGATCCCACGTCGAAACACCAATCTCATCCACAGGTTTTCCTGCATTTGTGACTGAGTGCGATTTTTCTTTGCAGTTACAAACAATTTTAAAATTTTCAACGCTGCCTCCTCCGTTGCACACACGATTCTGATTGGTCTTGGATTTGACTGATGATCCTGCGCAACAGATCCAAGTCTTAATGTTTTGATATTTTGGAGGTCATTTAAGGGAATTACTTTTTTTAGCTCATTGACAACAATAGTGCATAAATCAACACTACTGCTGTTTGATGGACTATCACCAATAGTTTCTTTCTCAGGAAATCCAAATAAAATAAAATTATTCTTTTTTCCAGCACGAATATTTATTTCATCGATGCACTGTTGTGCATTGAAATTAGTTTCTAAAGCATTAACAAGTTTAGTATCGATAAGTTTTTTTTTATCCTCCACCACATCCACTCGGACATTCAGGGCTTTAGTTTCAACTTCGTTATTACCTAATCTAGTCAGAGTATCGCCAATCTTCACAGTCATGCCAACGATCGCCGTAGACAATTCCTTAATTGCCTCCATCACGGAATTCAAATCTAAAGTACCAGTAGCAGAGGGTGATGGTAAGGGTGATACAGAGCGTGGATCACAGCACCGAGCAAAAGAATTATTTTCTAGAATAACCATTCCCACACTTTTCAGTAACACCAAGAGAATTCATAATTATTCACCACAATGTATTAAATATGACACCGGCTCTTTTAGGTTAGAATCAACTGACCGTCAATTTCTACACAAAAAGATCAATAAGATCTACGAAAACTTCCGTGTCTTGAGAGCAAAATCTTAACTAGTACTTCCGGTAACAATTCGTTATGAAATAATACTATTTTTAAGTCAGAAAATTAAAATAAACTGAGGACTGCAAAAAGCACGTGTTCATTTAAAGCCACCTAGCGGAATTAATAAAATTAAGAACAAACAACTGTGTTTAGACTATGACTTGGTATGGCAATTTTTGTTTATATGTAAAGTGCCACACACACTCATTAAATTAATAATAAGTGCATTCGCTGGAGGTAGGTAATTAAGTAAAAACACATGTTTGAATTTACAAATTACCTTAAACATTTAATAATTCAACCTTTAAAATTATACATGTTGTTGTGAGAACGGACAAATGCAGACTCCCAAAATCCTCCCGCTACTATCTTAAGGTTCCCTGTACAAGGGGATGGACTAAAATTTGACACATTTTGATTGGTAGATGAAGAATAGGTACATTTTCAGGTATGACCAGATTTACATTTTGAACATATGCTAAATAAATATAATTTCAAGAACATAAAAAATTTACAATTAGGGTTCTCGAAGATAGGGTCTCGAAGATTTGATTACTTTATTGCAGGGTCTAATCCGCTTAAGATTTGAGTAGACATGAAAACTATAAATTTCCAAAGGCAACAATACCTTTTAAATACTTAACAATTTTCGGAAAATTATAAAACTCATTAACATATTTTTGAACATTGTAAATTTTAGAGTAAATATCCATCTTTTCTAACAGTGCAATTTTTTTTTATCTACTTCTTAAATCTCTTCTTTTCTAAAGAACTGAACATCTCGCCGCCCTTGAACTAACATGTTCAACATACAATTTAAACAGTGCTTGTCAATATCTCCTTCTGTCAATACAGTTAATTTCTATAAATTGTAAAAGTCTTATTTTCAATTAACTACAGTATACAATCAAATCTTTTAATTAACTGTCATATGCTATTACACAGTTATGACACAGAAAATCACAGATAAATTAACAAATGAAAGTAATATTAATCATAGAGTCAAAAATGTTATAGAAAACAACATTATAAACAATGAATACGAATTTTGAAAGCATATTTTACTTCAAGTCCTTTAACTCTCAATGTAACACAGGTTAATGGGGTTACACTCACTTAAGGTCTCTAATCGATAGGCAAAAGCGCTATTGATTTTACACTTCGATCATAAACACCTGATCGTGTTTTTATGGTTACCACTCTCACAACGCCGTCACTGCCTGGATGCACCTTTACAATTTTACCAAGAGCCCACTGAAGGGGTGGCAAATTATCTTCCTTGAGAATGATCATTGAACCGATTTTTATATCTTCGACTCCTTGCTTCTGCCACTTGCTTCGAACATTGAGTTCATGCAAGTATTCTTTGGACCATCTTTTCCAAAAATGCTGCTTGATAAACTGTATATGCTGCCATGTTGATAATCGATTAACTTTGAGATGACTCAGATCTTGATCTGGTAGCGTGGTAAGCGAATCTCCGATAAGGAAATGAGCAGGGGAAAGAGCATTTAAATCATTTGGATCGGAAGATAATGGAGTGATTGGTCGGGAATTAAGGATAGCTTCTATTTCAGTGACATAAGTAAACAACTCTTCAAACGTAAACAAGCTATCTCCGACTGTTCTATGAAAATGATGTTTGAATGACTTGACAGCCGCTTCCCATAAACCACCAAAATGTGGTGACCTGGGGGGTGAAAAATGCCATTGAATTCCTTGAGTTGACAAAGTGTCAGCAATAATTTTATTATTCGAATTAGATTTCAAAAATTCATTCAATGACCTTAACTCGCGATTTGCCCCAACAAAATTTGTACCATTATCCGAGTATAAATTTAAGCATTTACCTCTTCTTGCAAAAAATCTTCTTAAACTTGCTAAAAAAGCTTCACTTGTCAAGTCTGTAACTAATTCAATATGGCATGCCTTAGTTGAAAAACAGACAAAAATAGCTGCGTAAATTTTCACTTTACCTTTATTTCTAAATTTTTTCTCTTTCACAAAAAACGGCCCACAATAATCAATTCCTGTATTTAAAAATGGCCGCGTTTGTATCACTCTGTCACGTGGAAGATTTCCCATTATATACGAGTAATTATTTGGTTTCGCACGAAAGCATTTTACACATCGTTTTATAATTTTCTTAGTTGTAATTTTGCCTGAAAGAGGCCAATACTTGGATCTCACTGCATGTAAAGTAGCCTGTATACCACTATGCAATTGTTCGAAATGTATATTTCTAATTATCAACTGAGTCACGTGATGATTTTTAGGCAAAATTAGCGGATGTTTTTAAATATACGAAAGCAATGAATTATTTAATCGACCACCAACTCTAATTAATCCTTCATTATCAATGAATGGAGTTAGAGCTCGAAGATCACTTGAATTAGAAACCGATTCTTTCTTTTTTAGGTTAATTAATTCTGAATGAAAGCATTGGTCCTGTGTTATTTTTATGATCACCTTTTCTGATTGATTTAATTCGCATATTTTTAAACACCCGGTTATTTTGGGTTTGTTTTTATTCGAGTTGTTTAAAAACCGAAAACAGTATGCTACTAGGTTTTAGTTTATTTATTGATGAAAATTTTGTTAAAATTTCAACAAGTGGATTACTATCTATAGTAGTCTTTAACGCAATTGTTGTCTTTAATTCACTCAATGGGACGAACTCGAATTGTGTACTAGGCCAGTTAACCTGTTCTTTCAATAACCAATTAGGCCCAGACTTCCAGGTACTATTTTGAATGAATTCTGCAGGTAATTGTCCCCTGGACAAGACATCTGCTGCATTGTCTTTTGAAGGCACGTGCCTCCAAATAGGCAGAATTTCAGAAACCCTGTTAGCTACAAAAGTTTTCAATAAGTGTGGTTGAGTCTGTATCCATTGCAAAGTTATGGTCGAATCTGACCATAAATAAACATTATCAATTTTTTTGCAAAGTGCATTAATTGAACATTTTAACAATCGAGATAATAACAATGCTCCACAAAGTTCTAATTTTGGTAATGAAATAGATTTTAATGGAGCAACACGATTTTTTGAACATAAAAGGTTTGTCATAATTTCATTTTTATCATTCACAGATCGAATATAAATACACGCTCCATAGGCTTTTTCTGACGCGTCACAAAACCCATGAACTTCAATTTCAATTGCATCTTTTATAATAACTTTTCGATCAAATTTCATTTCGTTTAATGATTTTAATTGATTTTTTAATATAACCCAATTTGTGTGTATGTCAATGGGTACAGACTCATCCCAGTTAACATTACATTGCCATAATTTTTGCATTATAAGTTTCGCCTGTACTGTCACTGGACCCAATAAACCTACAGGATCGAAAAGTTGTGCAATATTAGATAAAATTTTTCTTTTTGTTATTTTTGAACTATCGAATTCTATACTTTTGTATTTAAGCAAATCATTAATTGTATCCCACTGAACCCCTAGGGCCTTTTGTGTATCGGACTTTGTAAATAACTCTACATTAACAATGTCAGCAGGTAAAGAATTGACAAGGCCCTTTTCATTAGAGGCCCATTTTCTCAGTGAAAATCCTGCACTCTTAGTTATCTGAATTAATTGATCACGTAATGTAATAGCCTCTTTTATCGAGTCAGACCCAGTTAAGAGATCGTCTACATAAAAATCTCTTTTTAAAATTTCGGATATTTCTGGAAATTCTAATTTCACATCATCAGCTAATTGAAAGAGACAACGAACAGCTAAATATGGAGCAGGTGTTGTTCCATATGTAACTGTTTTTGCCCGAAAAAGTTTAATTAATTCATTATCATTTTCTCTAAATAAAATTTGTTGAAAAATTGCGTCTCTTTCATCGACTGTAATTTGCCGATACATTTTTTCTATATCGGCTGTTAAAACAAACTGATGTGTTCTGAATCTCAAAATAATAGAAAACATATCTTGTTGAATGGTAGGACCAGCCTTTAGACAATTATTTAAAGAAATTCCTGTCGAGGTCTTACATGAGGCATCAAACACTACTCTTAACTTGGTCGTTTGACTTGACTCTTTAATAACCGCGTGGTGAGGCATAAAATATCCTACATTTTTCGATGCATCGTCTATCTCTGTCATGTGTTCTAAATCAATATATTCACGTATAAATTTATTATAATCTACCTTTAAATCTAAATTTTGTGCTAATTTTCTTTCTAATGATAAAAAACGACGAAGTGCGATCTCATAGGAATTACCTAACATATTTATTTTGTCATTAAACGGTAATCGAACAATATATCTGCCTGAAATTGGATCGCGTCGCATTGTTTCTTTAAAATAATTTTCGACTTGAAATTCCTCTTCTGACAAAAATTGCTTATCAACACACTCTTCTAATTCCCAGAATTTCGCAATTTCTTTATTAAGTGACTCTACAGTTAAAAAACATTTATTTTGTTTACTTTCACATGTTTCGTTTCCTATTCGCCCTGAGATAATCCAACCCAATTTTGTTTTAGCCATTTTTGCACGATGACCTTCTAATCGCATTTGAACAACACATGTCAATTCATTGTAAATGTCCACGCCTAGTAGAGCATCAATTTCACTCGGTTTATAAAAACCAGGATCAGCAAGTTTTAAATTGTTTGGAATTTTTAAATCGCTTTTATTAATAAATTGATTCGGTAAATAATCGCATACGCGAGGAAGTACCAGAAATTCTACTTTCGTGTTGTAATTAGTTTGTTTTGAATAAATAGTTGTAATCAACGATTCCTTGATTCGCGTTTCTAATTGATTTAGCCCTTCTACAGGTATATTTATATCTTTGACCGGCAATCCTAATAAATTTGCAAACTTTTTTGTTATAAAGTTGGATTGTGAACAATTATCTAACAATACTCTTGCTTGAATCCTTTCACCTTTTTTATTTTCAAAGTCTATTACTGCAGTCGACAACAATACCTGTGTTGGTATTAATGCACTACAAGCTTTAATATTTGAATTACACGGTTTATTATTTATTTCTAATTCTGAATTACTTGAAGTATTATGATCATTTTGTTTACTATTAGATAAACGATCTTCGTAATGAAGTAAAGAATTATGTTTTTTACTACACCTTTTGCATCCTTGCCACTTACATTCTTTATTTTTATGCCCTTTGTTAAAACAGTTAAAACACACATTATGGGACTTTATCAATTCGACTCGCTCAGCGACAGACATTTTCTTAAAATTTTCACAGGCATACAACTTATGTGAACCTTTACACGCGATGCATAATGAATTATTTTCTGTAACTGTAAATGTTTGACGTTTATTATTATTATTACCGAATTTAAACGAATTATTATAATTGCTTGAATTAGCAGAATGTGTATTAAACAAAGTAGCTTGCAAAATTTGACATCTATTTTCTAAAAATTGCATGAATTTTGGCATTTTCGGCATACTAGAATCAGTTAATGACTTTTCCCATTCTTTGTGAGTTATTCTATCTACCTTTGAAGTAATTATATATATCAAAAGCGTGTCCCAATGATCTACATCTTCATCTAACGTTTTCAATGCTCTTAAATGGGTTTGAATTTGATCTATTAATTTTCTCAGGTCAGTTGCACACTCTTTATTTAAAGCTGGTAACTCAATAAATGCTTTCACGTGATTTTGAATAATTACTCTACGATTATCAAAACGATTTGTTAACAATTCCCACGCAACAGAATAATTTTCATCTGTTGATTCTAATGAGTTTATAACAAAAGCGGCTTCATCTTTTAAGCAAGAACGTAAATAATGCAATTTTTGAATATCGGATAATGATTGATTCTTGTGTACCATTGAATTGAAAGAATCATGAAATTCAAGCCACTTATCAAATGCTCCGTTGAAAGTTACTAATTCTATTTTTGGTAAACGAACATTATTATGACTAAGAGGCATGACATTTTGATTAGAAACACGATTAGTAGCATTATTTGACTGAGAATTCGAGGTACTCGGATTTGATGTTACATTATTTTCTTCTTTTAATAATTCATATGCGCGTGTAATTTCCTTAAAATAGGATGATTCAAAATTTTCTAAATCCTCCCCTTCCGATTGAGTCAGAGAATCTAATTGTTCTTGAATTATTTCAAACTGATTAATGACGTCTTCAATCTTTTGTACTCGAATTTTAATTTCTGCCCGATTTTTTTGATTTACTGGATTTTTTAAAAAATTTGAAAATCTTGTGAGTCTAGTTTTTAATATACCCCTTTGTTTTGTCAACTCAAGTATTTGCTCTGCTGTTACTGGATCCATATCAATTCTATTATTTGCATCACCATCTGCCATTTTGAATAGTTATTTACTACCGTCACTGAAGTAAAAAACACGAATTTAATTGGGAATATTGGAAAGAGATACTTAGTGCTTACTTGTTATTAATGATTTTCTCCTCCTAGATTCAGCAATCGGCCAGTAGATGTGGGGTATTAAATTGAACTTATTTCACTAATTGTTTATTATAGGCACAGTGTGTGCCACAGTCACAAAATATTGCAATAAATTTTACTTGCAATCAGTCCACTGATTAATTTGAGATCTGCATAATATTGTACACTGCCGTTCACATACACAAGTTGGTTTAAAAGTCACTCACAATAATTTTGAATTCTTCGATTTGATTTCACAAAAATGTAACTGATTAATGAATAAAGTCACTGAATGCTTCTGCTTGAAATTGTCAACCTAATACTCAGTCAACACATTTCACCCTTTGAATTCTTTTGCCATCCGGCTCGAAGGACCATGTTTAGACTATGACTTGGTATGGCAATTTTTGTTTATATGTAAAGTGCCACACACACTCATTAAATTAATAATAAGTGCATTCGCTGGAGGTAGGTAATTAAGTAAAAACACATGTTTGAATTTACAAATTACCTTAAACATTTAATAATTCAACCTTTAAAATTATACATGTTGTTGTGAGAACGGACAAATGCAGACTCCCAAAATCCTCCCGCTACTATCTTAAGGTTCCCTGTACAAGGGGATGGACTAAAATTTGACACATTTTGATTGGTAGATGAAGAAGAATAGGTACATTTTCAGGTATGACCAGAATTACATTTTGAACATATGCTAAATAAATATAATTTCAAGAACATAAAAAATTTACAATTAGGGTTCTCGAAGATAGGGTCTCGAAGATTTGATTACTTTATTGCAGGGTCTAATCCGCTTAAGATTTGAGTAGACATGAAAACTATAAATTTCCAAAGGCAACAATACCTTTTAAATACTTAACAATTTTCGGAAAATTATAAAACTCATTAACATATTTTTGAACATTGTAAATTTTAGAGTAAATATCCATCTTTTCTAACAGTGCAATTTTTTTTTATCTACTTCTTAAATCTCTTCTTTTCTAAAGAACTGAACAAACTGAAACACATAAAACAATATCGTTACACCAATAATATTAAGTAACATACGAAATGAAAACACAACAACAGCATATAAAAAGTAAACTGCCACGTTATTCGCGCATGCGTATGAAGAAAATTAACAATCTTTTATGTTAAAGGCAAACATCCTGATGTAACATATATACCTATATAAATATATTAAAAAATGGATAATATTATATCTTCTCCTTCTTCATCTTCTACTTTGTGGCCGGGTGTGGCCAATTCAAGTATTCCAAATAGAGCAAATTATAATATTATATGAAAATATAGTATAATGTATAAATGTGTTAAATATGTCAAAGATTGTGAATTGTCATTCATGCGCATGCGCAAACAAAATGGCTGTTCGTTGTTCCGCGTCGCAATCTGTAACTGTTGATGTCTGTTGTTGTGTTTTCATTTCGTATGTTACTTAATATTATTGGTGTAAAGATATTGTTTTATGTGTTTCAGTTGTATGTTTTTAATTTTATTGACATATTTTTTGTATTTTTCGCAGAGAATAAATTTATAATTTATATACGTATATCATTTTGACAAACAAAAGAAAAAATTCTAATGTCCTTCCTATTTTCCTTACAATTCACTTTTCCTATTTTTATATATAACTAGCTTTCGAAATATATTTCATATGCATGTACTGCTTTCAGCGCAGGGTATGTATAAACCTAAGGGTAAATTTTTCTATAAAGTTGGGGTTGGTTTTGCGAAATAAAAAGTATCATAAAAGTTGGAAGTCAAGTTTTCTACATTGTTACCATTGGGTCAAAGCGTTATAAAGAGTTGAGTTTTTCATAAACGGATAAGATTAAAAAAGTAGGGATGACATTATAACTGTAAATTTTTTTTGAACGGATAATCATAAATAAAAAGTGTAATTTTTTAAACGGATATTGGGGAGTTGGGAAGATATGAAAAGTGGAACCCCGATTTTGGTGTAATTTAGTGAATCCTTTATTACACTTCATACCCCAGATAGCACCTGAATTTCTGGAAAGTTTCCTGGAAGTTTCCCATTATAAGGTCTGAAATTACCAAAGGAAGTCTCCAGGAAACTTCCTGGGTATAGCGAAATATCCCCCTCCGGGAAACCCTTTTTCGGAATCTTCCAGTAAACATCTCTTGGAAACTTCCTGAGAACTTTACGGAAACATTTTTTTGAAAACTTATTGAAAATTTCCTGGAAATTTGCCGGAGACTTCGTTTTGAAACTTCTCTGAAACATTCCTTGTAATCTTCCTGGAAACTTCCTTTGGAAACTTCCCTAAAACATCCCTTGTAAACTTCCTGGAAACTTCTCGCAAACATTTATTGGAAACTCCCAGGAAACATCCCTTAGAAACTTCCTGGGAACTTTATGGAAACATTCCTTGGGAACTTATTGAAAACATCTCGGAAACTTTTCTTGGAACCTTTGTGAAAATTTCCCAGAAGCCTTTCTTGGAATTTTCCCGGAGGCTAGCTTTGGAAACTTCCATGAAACATCCCCTGGAATCTTTTCAGAAACCTACCTTGGAAATTTCCGGGAACCTTTCCAGAAAAATTCTTTAGGAACTTCCTAAAATTTTCGCGGAGACATCCTTTGGAAACTTCCAGGAAGCATCCCTGGGAAACTGTACAGATACTTCCCGGAAACTTCCTTTAGAAACTTACCTGAGAAACTTTAAGTTATTTTTTTTCTATTTAAATGATAAATAAATTTTCAAAAAAGAGTTGATAATTTTTCTTTAGAAAGCAGACAATTTAACAGTGACGTGTACTATTAAATAATTAAGAATTAATCTCATTGAAAGAGATTTGCTATGATTGATTTTGAAGATTACAAAATCGTGTATTACAAAAATTATTTATTATTCAAATTAAAAAAAACAATAACTGCAAAGTTTCAACGGGAGTTTCCAAGGCAATTATCCGAGGGACGTTTCCGGGAAGGTTCCAGGAAGTTTCCAAGGGAATTTTTCAAGGGAATCTTCCCCGAAGTTTAGAGGAAGTTTCCAATTGAAGTTTTTGGAAAGTTCTCAATGCAAGGTTCTCGGATGTTTCCAAGGGAAACTTCCTTTCCCTTGGAAGAGGGAGGAGGACATTTCGCTATAGCCAGGAAGTTTCCTGAAGACTTCCGTTGTAAACTTCCGACCTTACTATGAGAAATTTCCCGAAAATTAAGGTGCTATTACCAAAAAGAATATTCTCACATATGTAAAAGAATATTCAACTTTTCTATGACTCAATATTATTCAATAAATAATAGGATATTGTGTAAAGAAAATGGTTTTTTAAATTACATGTTTAATCTTTTTTTAACTTAACCTTAATTTAAACGGATAAAGGATGCGTTGGAGTGCCATAATAAGTTTAATTTTTAATAGGGGTACCGGGGGTGGGGTGCTATAATAAACTAAATTCTGTTTAAATTGATGCAGGGTTATGGTGTCATAAAAAGTAGGAACTGTTTTTAAATCAAAAAATACATAGATATAACATTTGTTTCAATCATCAGATTATTGTTCATTGTTTAGGAACAATATATGTATTTAAGAACTAAAATAGTATTTCTTATGGTTTTTACCATGATAACGAAATTTGCGCTAATTTTTACTATCTTTTTTTCGTAATCAGCGCATCAAGATACATAAGTATATCAAGTTTCATTAAAATTATAAGTATGTTGTCTTCGCCGGAAGTACACCCTTTACTTTTTACTGATATATTTTATAATATTTTGTACATATAATTGTGCAGAAATGATTTTTTATTTTAGGCTCTACAATGCCTAATTTCTATTTTCAGACTAAAAGTGAACAGCTTGATTATTATTAACAAACTTTCTTATATTTTGAAATATTTTCTGAAAAGAACTGTACAAAACTAAATATTTTTATGTTGTGCCTTATAAGGCACAATTTTTATTTCTGATAAAATCCGAGTTAACGACATATAATACACACCTATACCAAGTTTAACTGCAATTTTTTTTGATTAACTGATTTTTCATTTTTTTACATAAAAAAAATTCAGATTTAAAAATTGATATTTTTTATTGTTTCATCAAAAATTGATTTTGATATTTATTTTTTAAAATTTATAGACAAATATGTTGTTAGGAACATAAAAAAATTAATGCAAAAATATTAGAAGTCATCTAACAAAAATTCAGTAATCTAAACAAATTTGAGGTTTTTAATTTTTTTGTAAAATTCTTATATTTTTCGTTTTAATTAAAATTTTTGAATTTTCTATGTTCACAAACCTAACTTGGGTCAATACCTAATGATCCACAAAATTTTGTTTAAATCGGTCAAATCATTTAAACGTGATTGGCGTATAAAGTTTCGCGATATATATATACAGGGTGTCCGAGGCGAGGGTGTACATATTAAAAGGTGATAATCTTTGATAAAAAACAAGACGAAAAGTCCTTTGTAGTTTTTGAAACTTCGCAATAGTTAACGAGTTATAAGAAAAACAATTTTGACCAATAAGGAAGGTTTTTAGCATTTCGGGTGTTGTTAATCAAATGTGGGTCCATCCTCCCTAAAACTATACTCCCTGTGGCGAGCCCGAGCTCTCGAAAACTGTCCTGCAATTGGTTCTGCTCCACGGAAAATTTTTCTTCGCAAGTATCTTGATATTATGAAAAAATGTGTGGTTTGAAGGAGGGTGCACCACACTTGACAAACAACACCTCCTGATGCCCGAAATGTCAAGAAATCTTCCTCATTGGTCAAAATTGTTTTTCTCATAACTCATTAACTATTGCAAATTTTCAAAAACTACAAAGGACTTTTCGTCTTGTTTTTTATCAAAGATTATGACCCCTTAATATGTACACCCTCGCCTCGGACACCCTGTATATATATATATATATATATATATATATACATACACATATATGGGGGATTATTTCTCAAGTGTCACAGGTCCTATTCACGGAAGGTTCTAATGCCAGGGCAATCAAGAACACGATAAATACCTTTAATCAGGGTTTATTGGACACACAAAATACAAAAGTGAAAATAGAGTTCAAAAGGTAACACTGACTCGAAAGAAGGCAACTTCTATAGTGAAAAGAACATGAACGAAACTATAGTACTTTCTGGTAATACAAGCGCCACCTGGCGTATAGATAATGTAGAAAAGGTTGGCTCGTAGTTTGAATTCCCAAATTTAACCAACACTTCCCCTTGAGACAACCTGTGATGACTTGATCTTCCTCTCTCGTAGTCCCAACAAAGGAATACACTTTTCGTGTTTCGGCTTGGCTAACTCCTTGGTGAAAACATCTGCAGTCATATCACTCGAAGCTACATGTTCCAGAAAAATCTGACCTGACTCGATGATCTCACGTACAAAATGATGTCTAACATCAATGTGCTTTGTTCTCCCGTGGAAAACTGGAAAAGTCGCCAGCTTCTGTGCACTGAGGTTGTCGATATTCATCTTGATGGTGGATATATCCCACAGCCATCTTGGCAGCTTCGCTGAGGGCCATGTATTCGGCTTCAGTAGTCGATAAGGCGACAGTTCTCTGGTTCCTGGAGTGACCTGATGTTCAAATGACCCATACGAATATGCCAGTCTTCCATTGAACCTTCCCTCGGAGTAAATTTCGCGGCACTCACTTCAGAAATTTTGCACTCAGGATCGGTCGTATTTCGCAAATAATATAAACCGTTTTCACGTGTTCCCTCGATCAGTAAATTTCCTTTGCAATCCAGTACTTTTGCTTTACTTTTATTGAAAACAACTTCGTGTTCCGCGTCCGTGATTTTACTGATAGAAAGCAAATTTGTATGTAGATCCGGTATAAATAAGGTATCACGTAACTCGACGATTCTTTTGTCACTGCACACGTTTGCTACGGTCGTCGCCGTGCCTTTTCCGGAGATTTTCGCGCACGCACTACTGGCGAGATTTACTTTACCGCAATCTCGATTCTCACTAATCTCGACGAAAGAAGCTTTGTGTTTGCACATAAGTGCAAACACATTTTGCACATTTACACATTTTGCACATTTTGCAAAGTCATTTTTCTCCGGACAACTATGTCGATTTTGTTGATTCTTACCCCCGTTATAATTCGTTTTGCGAACGTACATTGCGTTTTGCACTGCACCTCTGTTCACTTTTCTGCGAGCGTCGAACTCTTCTGCGATTTTGATTCGAAGATTTTCGAGGTCAGGTAATGTATCACGTGATGATATTGCGCATCGAAAATTTTCAAACGATTCGGGTAAGCTTCTTAAAAGCATAACAGTCAATAAATCTTTGTGGAGTGCAGCTTTCCGCGCCGGACCCTTGGACAGATAAATTCCCTCCAACTTGGTCCAAATTTCTCGCGCGGTCGTGCAAGCTTTGATTTGCTTAATCTTTGAGGGATTCATCCCGAGCACACTATCGGATTGTGCTTTCAAATCCGCTTGTGTCCACCTTTCTGCAGCTTCCACTGAAGCCTGATCACCTTCCACCACTGAAGGTTTCACTATTGTTACACCAACATATCCCCACATATTGTTTTTGATAAGTACCGCACGCATCTAAATCTTCCACGTCTCGTAATTGTCTTTATTCAAGACCTCGAATCGAATACCCGTCGTATTTATGGCAAAAGCCAATTTATTCGAGAAAGTTCAAAAAAGAAAAGAACCGCGCGAGACGCGATGGTTAGAAAATGTCCGACAGAACGCTGTTAAGCGTCGCGAGGAAATTTTGATCTTTAGCTCAACAATCACTTTGCGGCCTGGGCCCATAACCTATTCACGGAAGGTTCTGATGCCAGGGCAATTAAGAACACGATAAATACCTTTAATCAGGGTTTATTGGACACACAAAATACAAAAGTGAAAATAGAGTTCAAAAGGTAACACTGACTCGAAAGAAGGCAACTTCTATAGTGAAAAGAACATGAACGGAACTATAGTACTTTCTGGTAACACAAGCGCCACCTGGCGTATAGATAATGTAGAAAAGTTTGGCTCGTAGTTTGAATTCCCAAATTTAACCAACAGGTCCGAACAGCAAGTTTATTTTATCGGGCTGAAACTTGGACAAAATGTTGTCCTATTGAATAGTAATGAGTACAAAAAGAATATTGACTATAGAAGAAATATTTAGCGTGGGGGAGGGGATGATATTTTTGACTTTTTCAAGGAAACTGTTTACTTTAATAATTTGTTGTTCTTATAATTTAAATTTAAAAAATTCTTGTAATACCAGTTTTGATAGATTTTTTCACGCTCTTTCGATTGGTCATATTGTTTTTTACATGAAAAAATTTTTTAATCCCTAAAAATGAAAAATAAAAATAAAAATGACTTTTTCTTCAAAAAGGACATTTTTTAATTTTTTTGTAATTTTTTTAAATGAAAGACCTACTTTTTTCCTATAAAAAATCTTGGAAGTAAAATGTTGGATGAGGACTCCTAATCATCGAAAATAAAGGTTGAATAGAACCTAACGCCTATGACGCTCGCTACCACTAGCAGCGGCACTGGTGCAGCGCGGCGGATCACTGCGCTGTACCAAAGTGCCAAAATTTTATTGTTTATTTACAAAATTGTGATAGACTTAAAGTTACATTTAAACGCTCGCTGGATTTACAGGGTTGAGATTGTCATTACTGAAATGCCTGCATTACGTTTACTAAAAAATTTTGAAAAAAAATTTTGAACAAATTGAAAAATGTTTGATATAAAATTATTCCGAAAAATAAATAAATTTGATCAAAAAAATGAAAATTATATTTATACTTGCATGTTTTAAAACTCCTGGATTTTTTAATATCTGAGTTATAATCTATTTGGCAAGTCTAGTACGTCTAGTACGTTTTTGTCTTTTGGGAAGTAATCACATTTAGTGTCCAAGGAAAATTGTTTTAACGGCAGTCTTGCATCTTTAGTTGGTATAAATGCGTGATATTGTAGACTTCCTTCGACCGTCTCTGCTGCATTAAATCTACTTTTAAGTTTGTCATCAGTTATTTTTTGATCTTGCTACTAAAACAGATTTCAGTCATTTGACAATATTTTTTGCCCAAACGAATAAATATTTAAATAATTATTCCTAATTTAAATTTAAATACACGCTATATTTAAAACAAATGAAAACAAGTTTTAAAGCCCAAAAAAAAATTTTTAATTTAAGGCAAACTAAAAACAATTTTTTCGGAAACTTTGTTTGATTTAGGAAGCAAATAATAAAAACTCATAATTTATATTATCTTAATGACGTTAATCTTAGCTTATACAGCTGTTATTATCAAGCGAATTTATCTGAAAAAATCCATTAAATTATAAAGTTATAATTCTTTAAACAAAAACCATTTATTCTGCATACTTTTTGATTGTCAACATATACTTATATGTTGTTACTAATGCAAACATTTTGTATTTTCCAAAACATTTAAATTTTACAGTTTTAAAAAATTATTTGTAAATCTAATAAATACTTATAATTTAATAAGAATCATATGAAAATTTAACATTTTTATTAATTAATTTATTTATTAAAAGTGGTAATAAAATTAAATTTAAATAAACTGTAGACGGTTTCTCTAATGTGACATAAGAGTAATTTTCTTTATTTAGGTTCAAATCAAATAAATTTGGTTTTAATTTTGCTTGGATAGTGATAATTTTAACAATAACATATTTTTTAATTTGCACAATAAAAAGTATTTTTTAAAATAGTTATAAAGTGAAAATAAATTTTAGTAATGACAATCTCAACCCTGTAAATCCAGAGAGCGTTTAAATGTAACTTTAAGACTATTACAATTTTGTAAATAAACAATAAAATTTTAGCACTTTGGAACAGCGCAGTGATCCGCCGCGCTGCACCAGTGCCGCTGCTAGTGGCAGCGAGCATCATAGGCGTTAGGTTCTATTCAACCTTTATTTTCGATGATTAGGAGTCCTTATTCAACATTTTACTTCAAAGATTTTTATAAGTAATTAATAAAATTTACTAATTTTCAAAACATTCCCTATTCTCCTGAAATTTGTTACACTGGGGTTTCTGGGGTCGCTGATTACGAATTTGGTATTAGTTTTTAAAAATACAAAATGGCGGATCCAATATGGTGGACGAAAAATTAAAAATCCTTTAGATTCACTTCAAACTTGTTACTCGGGGGTTTTTGGGGTCGCTGATTACGAATTTAATATGAATTTTTCCAAATTCAAAATGGCGGACGAATTTTTAAGAACTGTTTAAAATCGCTTGAAATTGGTTACTCGGGAGGTTTTGGGGTCGCTGATTACGAATCCAGGGTTAGTTTTTAAATATACAAAATGAGGCCGTTTTTTCTATATTTGGCTTAAAAGTACTTAGATTTTGAATAAGATGAGCCAAGGTTGAAGCCGTTTTGTCATTTTTTAAAACATATACAGTGAAATAATCATATAATCATCATAATCTCTTAAAAAATAGGGAGATGGAACCAATTGCCGAGGAAGAACCATTTGTCGAGTTACCATGTCAAAAACTTAAAATATTACCAAAAATAATTAATTTCTTTGTAATTTTATATTTAATATAATTTGTTTCACATTTGAACTCATAATATGCATCATATTTTACATTTGCAAGGTAAATTAATATTAAGAACCAAAAATAAAATTTGTTTATTCGACAAATAGTTCGTCCTCGACAATTGGTTCTTTCACACTAAATTTCAATTGAATCTGAACAGTTTATTGGATCCGACATTTTAAATTTTGGAAAATTGATACTAGATTCGTATTCAGCGACTTCAAAACCCCAGAGTAACAAGTTTCAGGTGAATCTACACAATTTAATATAAATTTTGAAAAATTTATATTAAATTTGTAATCAGCGACCCCAAAAACCCCGAGTAACAAGTTTCAGGTGAATCTACACAATTTATAATTTTTCACCCACCATATTGTATTTTTAAAAATTAACACTAAATTCGTAATCAGCGACCCCAAAAACCCCAGTGTAACAAATTTTAGGAGAATAGAAAATGTTTTGAAAATTCGTAAATTTCAATAATTATTTTTTTGTAAACAATTTGTTTAAACAAATTAAAATTGTTTAAACAATTAAAAATTAATTTATAAATGTAGCTATCTTGTGTCAACTTGAAAAATTCAAAATGGCGGATATAAGATGAAGGACAATATTTTTAATAATTGCTTGAATTTGCTTCAAACTTGATACTTGGAGGTTTTTGCGATTGCTTATTACAAATCCGATGTCAGTTTCTAAAATTTAATGGAAATAAAGATTTAAATATTTTTTTCTTGTTATAAACATTCTATTTAACATAATATTATGCAGCCTGGAAATAAATACAAAATTATAGTATATAATTTCTAAAAGTATAAATAATTAAAAACCAAAAAAGGCAATGATAAGATTTGTAAAAGTCTAAAAACGCTTAGATCTAAACAAATAATTGGAAATAATGTATTTGAATATGTATTTTTCAAAGTAATTTTTTATTATTTTTAAAAGATTTATAATCAAAATTGCCAAATTTAAAAGTTGTGATTTTTCTATTATTTATGTTGAATATATTTATATATTATAATTTTACTTACCAGTTTTAATTTTATATTTAATATTAATTTACTGATAAGATTTTTAAATAATAAATAAACTTTAAACTAACATCTTAAAGATAGGTATGATCATCTTGCGCATGCTCGTTTACCCTCAGGAGCCGGAGTTGAGAAAACCGGAGTTGAGAAACGAATGAAAAACATTAATTATTCTGTTAATTGAAGATTAAATAGTCCTAGCAAGCGTTCCGCAGATAGATCTTTTGGCTAAAGAGAGACAATACGTCTATTCCGTCAGTAAAGATCGGTCAAGCTTGCTCCCCGAGGAGGACAGACGTCGACTAAAGGCCCAGATTCGCAGAGTCGCGAGGAGTAGATTAGTCGAGGAGTGTCAGGTGAGATGGAATTGAGAATCTACCGGAAGGTGGACTTACCGCCTTATTCCCCACCTCTCTAAATGGCTAGAAAGAGGGCACGGAGAAGTTAGCTATTACCTTACACAGGCGCTAACAGGTCACGGTTGTTTTAACGAGTATTTGAAACGCTTTAAATTAAGAAGAGAGGGATCGTGCTCCTATTGCGACGCCCTCGTGGACACCGCGGAGCACACCCTCTTTGTTTGTAAACATTGGGAGGAGAAAGGCAAGATATGCTTCGGGTGGTGGGCACTGAAATCACCCCCGAAAACATGATTGACCTTATGTTGAGAAGTGTGGACTCGTGGCAGCACATTGAATCTTTCATTACCCAGGTAATGAAAATCAAGGATTTCGATGGACGCAGGAGAAGGAATCAGGGTCAATCTGAAGACATTGGAAGGTAAGAAGATCATGGAAGAAATCCGTATAGAATCCTCCACTTGACATCACTTCGAAATCAGCCGTTGATCGGAGGGGGTTCTTACCCCTCGATTCGTCGGCTGATCGAGATCTGAAGCTGGGCTGAGAGATCTATGGGTATGGGTGGAGTTAGCACTCTGCGATGTTGGTTGCTTAGCTCAATCGTCCCGCTGAGGGTTAAATACTCTTGTAAAGCAAGGAAGGTTTAGTGGGTATTACCCAGAGACAAACTTACAGGGGAATATTTATATTCCCATGTAAACTATTCTCTGGACTCAAGTCCCACACACGGGAGGCGCCCTCTTTAAATAATGCCTGCATCCTTCATTGTAAGGTGCTTTTTATGGTGCGTAAATGCATTTTTCAAACCACGTAAGAAAAAAAATTAAAGATTAAATGAAAAGTCATTTGGAGGTTTTATCAAATTTTATTACTTTTATCGATATTGTAAGTAGAAATTAAAAATTATTTCGAAAAAGCCTTGTTTTACCTGGGGCTGGATTTGAGACACAATAAAAATACGCAAAATATATTGACTTATAATACGAATTTAAAGGTGAATTGGTTAATTATTACCGCTGATTTTTATGTAATTGTTATTTGTATACTAATTTATGTGAGAATTACTTTGGTTTTAATTAAAATAATGAGCGAAACATCTAAAACCTCATCCACTTCTCAACTCTGGTTCCTAAAAAAAATTTAGGAAGAAACGTAACAATTAAGACATTTTTTATTAAAATAGACGAAAAATTAAAAGCTCTTTTAGGGAATAGCAATTTTTGAGCCACACTTTAAAATATTTATAATGGTGTAAATTTTATAGTTTAAAATATAATGCCAAAATGCTTGTCCAAAGATGACAAATTCCGTTTGTGGAACTAGAAAAAGTACATTTTTAACACTTTTCAGGTAATAAAATAAATTTTGGGAAATCAAAAATCGTTATATTTTAAGAGAATTCATTAAGTATTATTAAAATGAAAAAATTAAAAAAAAATTTAACTAAATCTAGATAGTGTTTATCAAGTTATTAATCAAAGAATTAAAAGTATCCTGTTTCTATAGAATCACCCATATATGCTGAATGTACGTTTAGGGGTTGTTCTTTAAGGCACCCTAGAGAGGGTATGTACACCCTAGTATATATGGGTGTTTATGTGTATGTGTGTACGTGTATGTGAAAATGTGACTTAGTTGTATATCTCAGCTTCTAATAATTTTTTCTGAATTTTTCTTTTTATAAATCTAAGTTGAGTAAGTTTCTAATACTCTACCAAATTTCACATAAATCGGCTAAGCAGTTGTAAAGTGATGCCTGGACAAAAAATCGAGGACAGACAGATAGATTCTTTTTTTTTGCATTTTCGCGATCCTTATCACTCAAAACGAAACAGTCTGTAAAAATTTTTGAGTTGGGTGCAATGTACAGACAAAATGTTGATTATATTTATAGAGATAGATAATTCAGTATTTAAATTTTCCAAAAGTAAAACAGAATAAATATGACGTCGAAATGGACGTCTTTTTGTATCCTAAAAAAGACGTCTTTTTCGATGTCATTATAGATGGTAGTAAATGAGTTTATTTTTCAAATAAAATAATTTACAATTATTTTGTAATTTTCAATAATTTTTTTTTAACATTTTTTTTTGGATATGGGAACTCACAGGGCATTTCACATAAGAAAACCTATGGGAACCCACATGTGTTCCAGGGTCAAAACACTATGTGAGTTCACATATGAGTTCACATATGTGACGCTCCGCGAGAGAAGGGACCTATCGCGAAAAAAATCAATTTTCATTTTTTTATGCTAAAAGATCATTTTTGAGTTGTTCTTTTTTTTCCATGTTTCAAAAAAAAATTTCTTTAATTACATTTTTTATTATAATGCTTCAAACCTAAGCGTGCTAAGTGTATCGCATTTTTTGGATTTTCTTTAAAAGACCGTCCCATGAAATTGACTTTTATTTAATTCATTTTTTATGGTAATTGATAGTTTTTGAGTTGCTTTTTGAGTTCCAAAAATTAAAATTTGATTCCTGCAATTAGTTTTATTGTTCCCATATGTGCTCCCATGTAAGCTCCCGAGTGATTTCTGACATGAGTTCCCATGTGCGTCCCATATGAATTCTCATTTGAGTTCTAACATGAGATTTTTCAATAGGGTTAAACTGATAAAAATTTTAAAGACTTTATTAAAAATAAAATTTTTTAAGTTATTCAATTAATGTTAAGTCTAATTTTTATTCTTCTATTTATCATTCGCTCTAATTTCTCTTTTTTAGAAAAGTTATTTTACACAAACTATTTTAGCATGAGTAAACATTTCCATTTTCCTTTATTTATCTAATTTATTGGTTGAATTAAATTTCGTTTTACCAAATTATTGTCTATTCTAATTTCTATTTTCAAAATTTATTAATTAACAGAATTTGTAGGTCACTCAATTCATATTAAATCATAGTAAATAGAATTTTGAAATGACAGAAGATCCAGTTTATCAAATCTTTATTTGTCCGAATTTGTAATAGAACGAATTGATATTTGCCAGTATTCTTAAAACTCAGAATCCATATTTGTCCGAAATTGCAAATGTTTGAACAAATTTTCGGTAGAAAGATTTGGTGCATGTTTTAAAGTTGACCAAACACAATTTTATTGATCATTTCTTATTCGTCTATTTTAAAACTCGGGACTAAAACTTCAGTTCAAGTTTCGAAATATATTCAAACATATTCTAGAAAATTAAAAATTACAACGCAGCAATACATATATGAATGAAGCCTTAGGAATCAAGATCGACCATTTCAAAGTGTAACGAAGTGTTTCGTTACTTAAGAGTTTAAGTATTATTAGTATTATTTTTAATAAGTTGAATCAGGGAAAATTAATTAGTTAAACATCTGCGCCTGGGTTCGACTTTTCTTGAGACGAGCCTGACTGACGTTTTTCCGATAATAATAAGTCATTTCCCTCGTAAATTTTGGTTAATTTCTTGGTCGTTGAATATTCTGAATTCGGCAGTCACCTCTTCCCTTTTCCATCTGCGCCAGTCGTCAGTTTACGGGTTACAGGTTCAAATTCACGGTCAGCGTGATAACCAATTCTAGTCGAAGGACTGATAAGAAGGCGGAGTATAGATAGGAAGCCGAAGGAGAGGAAAAACTTTTCGGCGGGTAAGGGACCGGCGGGACCTCAGGAGCAGCGACACGTGCTAATGATTCTGAATTGGGCTATTGTCGAATATAGCCGTGTGTTTGTAAACTTGTAATCGGGCGGTCTTGTACACTACACTTGTTTGCAAATTGTCGCGAGTTGGATTGTAATTTAATTGAGTTATCAGATTGAATTGGATATTTTGTGAAAAGAACTGTTTAGTTGTGGACTATTACATTTTGGAGTTTATTTGAAATCGTGTGTTTTATTTATTGGTGTTGTGGAGAATACTCTTTATTTCCTCAACAAAAGGCAGTTCGGAGGTTGTGGTGCGTTCTTCCTTGAGGGCTGTCCAAAGGATCTCGTCGAGAGTGTTATCGAGTTAGTCATCGTTGGTGAGTCAAGTCTTGTCGTGGTGTCAAATAAATTTGCGTGAATCGTCGTCAGCATCTTCGTGGTCATTGAGGGTGTGATTGTCGTGGAATCTCCCCTGAGGTTGTTTTTTGTGAGATTATTGTGTAGTTGTCGTTCGTTCGAGTAAAATTTTAATAATATTGTAATTTGGCCGGTTATTGAATTTCAATATATGTAATTCAATTTAAAGTTTAATAATAAATTACTCTTACATATGGCGCCCAACACGTGGTGCTGTTTCGAGGGAAAATAAACGACGAAAGTGCGTGGAAAATTTTCATCTGCGCCTTCACGCGAAAATTCGACAAACGCGAAATTGTTTATGAGAAAATTAATGATATTTTTCGGGTTGAAAAATTTGAGAAAGTCGCTCGATTAAAAGTCGTTATTAAGTGTATGTGATCGGAAATTTTTAAAGTGTCGTGTGATTTGGAAAATCGTTAATAACGATTCTCAAGTGTGTAAGTAAGTTAAAAATTTTAAAAAGTGTGAAAATTAAAAGTCGGTTTGAGTCGGTTAATTTTTCGTGTGTTTGAGTTGTGAGGAAGAAGTCAATAGTTTTAATTTTTAAAGAAAATTTTTATTAAGGTATTAGTCGCGTAAATGCTCCCGCAAAACTCCCGCAAAATAAAAAGAACAAAAAATAAACTTTTTCATCAACTCACTTGCTTCCTTGTGACCTCTTCTAATATAATATATGTAATTTTCACGATTTTGAGTCAGGTACTATAAGTTATCGTGATGTATTGCTTACACGTTTTCGACATTTTTCAATGAAACCTCGTGAATATAAGAGACATTTTTTACATGCATTTTGTGCTATTACATGTAAAAGGTATAAACTTTGAATTAATATTTTGAAGCTCAGAAGTGGTCAAAATTAATAGGATAGATCTCATTTCATAGATAAATACCTCATGAATACAGATACAAAGTTTTAAAAAAATCTGACGAAAATCATTTTACGCGACTAATACCTTAATTGTTTGAAAGTATTTTAAAGAAATCATCTGCGTCAAGAAATTGATGTCTCAATTTCTAACGCGTAAAATTTTGATTTTGTTCGTTTTCGCGAGACCGTGGTCGGTGACCGGTAATCGGAAAAGCCGAGTACGTATTGAAAAAAAATTTGATTGATTGAAAAGTGGTTTTCCGAGATTTTGAACAAAAATATTTGTTCAAAATATTTTAAGTGATTGTGGTGAATTTTTAATTTTATTATTGGATCAAATGGATAAAATAATTTTGAGAAGTGTGCGTGATTTTTGAAAATTAATTTAATTCTCAATTTCACCGGAAGTTGAGAAAATTTTGCACGTGCAAAATTAACTTCTTGAAATTTTCGCGAAATTGGATAAAGTGTATAAATTTTAAAATCTTAAAAGTTAGTAAATAAAAATTTGCTAATTAAAAGTGATTGTTTTAAATAAGTGTGATTTTATTTAAAGTAGAGGAAATTCTGTTATTCAATTTAATAAGTAAAATTTCGCTTAACACTTGCGCCGGCGCGTTAATTATTTAAAAAATCTTTGAAACAATTTTCCGTGGAATATTCGTTAAACACCTTGTTTTCGCATATGGTGTAATTCAAGTGCCATCTGTTCCGATAAATTAACCAAAAGTAGGCTTTGGAAAATTTATGGCTAAGTAAAAATTAATAATTTTTCTTGTGTCTGATTTTTCATTTGCACCTAAGAATTCTCTAATTTAAAATTATTGTGATTATTTTTATTATTGTGATTATTTCTAGTTTTTAATGAATTTTTAAGAATTTTTGAAAAATAAATTTTGATTACAAATTAAAATTTTTTTTTCAAAAATAAATAATAGTTTTAAATTGTGGGATGTTAGTAAGTAGTAATTTTTAATCAGATTAATTGAACTCAAGTGATTTCGAGTAAAATTGTAATTAATGTGGATTGTTAATGAAAGTTTTGATAGTAGTAAAATTAAAGTTGTTAGTGAATCTTCTGCGTCAAGAATTCAGTTTGTGAATTTTATTTAAAAATTTTTTTTTTCTGAATACCGGGTGTCTTTTTGACTAGGGTTAGGGGCCATTCATTAATTACGTAAGCATGATTTTAGCTAATTTTAACCCCCCCCCCTTCCACATGTAAGCATACATAAGATTTGTCGGACCCCCCCCCCATTCTTACGTAAGATTTTTGTATAACTACCCTTAAATTCGTTTAAAAGTATGCTTTCATCAGAAAAAGTTCAATTGCACTGAAACACATCATTATATGATATAATTTAAAGATTTTTTTAAAAATAATAATTTAGTCTTTACAAAATAGATAGCATAATTAAACGTAAGATTTCTAAAAATCTTAAAATGGAATACTTTGCGTAATCCAATAAACTGAATAAACGATTATATTGAAAACGATCTTAAAGTAGGTAATTTAACGGATCTATCAAAAAACTACAAAAGAGAATTACTTTAGGTAACATGAAATAAACACGAAATTTGAAACAATATTAACTTTCGCGCTACCGAAAATTTTTGTATACGCGCGCGGACTTTTATTTGTATGTAGCAAATAAAAAATTAAGTTTATAAAAATTTTTTACTGTTATTGTTGTTTATCAACAAATATTATATTTTACGAATGTTCACAGAGAAAAGAGGATTTCTTTTGCGAAGAATAAAAATGTGTTTACATTGATTGTCTTGAAAGAAATCGTACTTATGCTTGATCCAAGAATAATATATTATTTGGCGTAAACTCGGGTCTGCTTGACTTCTGTCATGCGCAAAACAGTTTATCATAACCTCAAATTCTTAAGTCTATACTATTTTATACTAGAACCGATGAAAAAAAATTTCTCAATGTTATGATCAATTTTTAATTTGTTTAAACAATTTATTGTTGAAAAATTGTAGCATTTGCAAATAAACTAAAAGAGTAAGAAATTAAAAAAAAATTGTCGAATTTTGCTTCCTCATAAAGGAATCTTTGTGGTCGTTAAGATTTTCGATTTTCCGAAAATAGTCTAAATCGACTATCTAAAATTATCTAAAAAGCGTAAATTATCATTCCAAAGCAAATGTCTACATGTATATGTGTGTATAGCGTTTTTTGTTGCCAGGATATCTCGAGAACGTTTCAGCGGATTTCAATAAAATTTGGATGACTTATTAATCTCATGAATATCTAAATTTGGACACAGAGATTTTTAAAAATACCCAATTAAATTTTTTTGAGCACCTCTTTTCTTCGAAAAAAATCGTTTTTTGCCAAAATTGTTTTCCAGTCTAAACTTACAACATGAGGGTGTTCCAAAGCGACGTCAAAGTATACTCAATCTTTGTTTCAATCATCTGCTTTTATTGAAACCGAATTTTCTAGCACACAATGTCGCCTTGTTCGGGAATAACATGAAATAGTTCCAAGTGATTTAGAAACTACAAATACCTACAATTTTTCATTGATGTTGCGTTTTTATGTCAAGTATTGTGTTGTGCCAAAAATTTATGTGTAAAAATTGACGTTTGGTATATATCATCTGTCTTTGTCATGTCTTAGCTTAGCTTTGGAACACCCTTAATGCATACGAAAATCAAATTTCTTATCTAACAACTAATCAATTGACCTATATAACTTTTATAATTAATCAAAAATTCGTAAAATAATTCATATTTTTAATTTTTTTGGATTTAACATTTTTTTTTTTAAATGACTTTCCCAATTAACTTATATTATTAATTTATTGCTTCATCTATGAGAAAGCAAATTATTTTGCTTACTTGAAAGCGAAATGTCCATGAAATGGACATAATTTTCTCCTAGTTTTTGTTTTTGTTAAAAATAAATTAAATAATATATTTAGTGAAACGAATAATAACAATTATTAAAACATTGTTTAAACAAATAAATATTGTTTACCAATTTTCAACACAAAGCACATACAAATATGCAGTTTTTTTTCCTAATTTTGCAGTTAACTAATTTTTATGCGATTATACGGGTAAGGAATAAAAATTAAATTAGCATTTAAACATTTTTAAGCAAATTATTTTTGTTAGCTATAGCAACTTTGTTCACATGGAACCTACAAATATGCAGTCTTTTCCTAATTTTGCAATTTTTTGAGCTTTATCTAATTACGGAAAAATAATACAAATTAAATTATTACTCTAAAGTTTTTAAATAAAGTATTATTATTAATTACTGTTTGTGAGAGTGTGATCTAACTCCTGATTTTAGATTTTCTTTCCTACATATTTGAATTTAGCGAAATTGAGATGATATAAAATTATGTTTTTGGAACTGTTATCAGTCTGTAAGAGTAAGAGATCGGGAATAGTATCTTTGTCGTGGAATTTCTCAATATTAAGTGGCAAAGTTATATTTTTTATAAATTAACTTAACTAAATAATAAGTGTAAGTGGTTTAGCTGCCAAATGTGATTGAGTAAACAATTTACTGTGGATTTAATTATAAATCATTGATAGTTTTATTTAAAATTTCAATCCTTTTAAAACCACTACCTTTTATTTATAGAACTATAAACTTTATAGAAATTAAAACATGGTCCTTCGAGCCGGATTTTAAGTAAAGTGATTTAATTGAAAAGTTGAATTATTCTTGATTAATAATTCAAAAAAAAGTACGTTAATGAACATGAGCTCACTTTGTTATAAGTGGACTTAAGTTCCCGATCTTTGAGTTTTATCTATATATGGATAAACTATTATAAAACTCTTTTTTTTTAATTTTGAGAACATTTATTAGTTCTCTTCCTCCTTTGTTTAACCACAATTTATTGGATTTACAATTTTATCCCGCCAAATTGTATTGTTGGAGGGAGTTAAAAGAGGAGAGGGGAATAAGTCATCGCCATTATAATGAAGCAAGTATTGCGCAGAACATCATCTATCTCATGAGGAGTATAGGCTGTCTTCGTCGATGTCGTCATTCATTGTATCCTTCTTCACACACTTTCCTTCGTACTGGAAGGGATCATTTAATTTTATCGTCGAAGCGGTTCACACTATTTGATGAGTATACAAGAAATACTACTAGTTTTCACAGATGTTCTTATTCTTAAAATGGTTTTAAGTTGAATAATCTTCAACGTGGATTAATGATTCAAGAATTTAAAACATTATTCTTGACATGATGAGTTTATGACAGACTATTTTATTAATTTAATTCTGGAATTTAATTCAAACAGATATTTAAAAAAAAAAAAATGTACATTGAATCACTGACATTGTGATTCATTACATTAAAACAAAAATCATTTTTTGAAAAAATGGAGGCTCTCTATACTGAAATTGATAATATTTATCAAGCAATTTCGCGTACAGAAACTAATTTTAAAAAGATTGGGAAGGCGAATATAAATACAACGGTGGTAAAAGGTAGATTGGAATTGTTAAATCAGCGCTGGAGGTCGGCTCAAGCATTGGATTTGAAACTACAAACTTCTATCTCAGCAGAGGATAAATTAAAATCTGAATACTTTCAACGGGCTCAATTTCTTAAGGTGGAGGAAGCTTATTTGCACGCATTGAATTATCTGAATTGTCATTTACACCAATTGACTTTAAATACAAACCAAAATTCTCAAACTACAGCATCTAGTGGACAGGATACTTCAATTCGCAGTGAGCCTACCCAAGTAAAGTTGCCGCAAGTAAGTTTACCTGAATTTTCAGGGAAATATACCGAATGTGAAAATTTTAGAGATTTATTTCAAGCTCCTATAATTCAGAATAAAAGTCTAGCTCAAGTCACGCGTCTACACTATTTAAAAACTTCTTTAAAAGGAGAAGCTTCTCAATTGTTAAAAAATATTCCAATTACGAATTCGAGTTTTATTGAAGCTTGGAATATTTTAAAAGAAATGTATGATAATAATAGGGCTTTAATATGTGCTCGTATTCAGACCCTGGTTAGAACGACGGATAGAAACCGGACAGAAACCGGATACAAATCGCTTTTTGTCCGTTTTTAGTGTAAATCGTATACGGTTTTTGTGTCCGCTTTTCATCCGAAGCTTAACCGGAATCACTCCAATTTAATCCGTTTCTTATCTGTCAAAGTAATTAAAAATTCTTGACACATTAGAAACAGATATAACCGGAGCAATTTTGAGTGTCAATATGTAATCCGTTTTATATCCGTTTTTGTCTGACATAACCGATGCAATTTTGAGTGTCTATATGTAGTCCGTTTTCTATCCGTTTTTTCTCCGTTTTCTGTCCGTTTTTGTCTGACATAACCGGAGCACTTTTGAGTGTCAATATGTAATCTGTTTTCTATCCGTCTTTGTCTGTCATTGCAAAAAAAAAAAATAGAAACATTTTTTCCCCCCATTGTTTATTGATTTTTTAATGTCTATCTATTCCTAGTACCTTTATTTAGTGTTAATAGACATAAACGCACTTCTATAACGCAATGAAAATTATGAATACCATTGGAGGATTCGAACCCTAAACCTAATACCTAACGCAACGCTTAATAACGACCGCGGCTAATAACCCGAATGAGATTTCTAAACAAAGTGTTGAACATATCATTTAAAATGTCAAATAGAAAACGGTAAGAAACCGCATGAAAACCATACACGCTTCTTATCCGTCCATATCTGAGTTATGTCCGGCAGTGTGACATAAATACGCTAGCATACGGTTTTCATCCGTTAATTATTAAATGCCTATTTTTTAAAGTTGGAAAATTGAATCGTATCCGTTTTCACCCGACAATTGTCGGACAATTGTAACTTAGAATTTTTTTGTAGTTAAACAAGAGTGCGACATAAATACGTTTGTATACGGTTTTCATCCCTCAATTTTTTAATGTTAATTTTCGAATGTTGAAAGAGAGAATCCCTTAAGCAGGGAGAATTAAATTTTCTTCGTACGACGAAAGTAGCTGTAAAACGGATAGGTTACGAATTGCAACCTTAGTTAAATTAGTATTATTTAAGAATAACCGGACTTAAGCCAGATATGAACAGACATCATACACAATACGTTCTTATGAATTGCAGATATAAAGTTAAGTTTCCTTCCTACGACGAAAGTCCCTTTAAGACGAAAAGGTAACGAATTTCAGCCTTTATAAAAATAGGATTTAAAATTCAACGGACTTGAACCGGATATGAACAGCCATCAATACACTCTCATGAATTGTAGATAAAAAGTTAGGTTTTCTTCCTGTTACAAAAGCCGCTCTATAGCGGATAGGCATAGGGGTATAAGAATAGAGGACGCGAGTCAGTACGCACTCTATAGGTGGGAGCGTCAGGCCGATAGAAAGAGTCAGCTGACTCAACGTCCCCTCTTTTATCTCTCTCAACGCACGCATTCGTTCAGAAACAAGGACAAAAGATATAGTCAGCTATAGCTAACTCTTTCTATTAACTTGACGCGTTTTCAGGCCTTTCGCGTCCTCTATTCTTATACCTCTATGCGGACTTAAGCCGGATATAAACAGAAATCTTAACGCTCTCATGAATTCTAGATAAAAATGTAATTTTATTTCATTCGACGAATATCGCTTCAAAACGGATAGGTTTTGAGTAGTAGACTTACTAAGGTTATGATTTAAAAATTAACAGACGTGAGTCGGACATAAACGGGCATCAATACGCTTATATGAATCATGTATAATTAATTACAGTTTCTTTCGCTGATGATGGTCGCTTTAAAACGGATAGATTACGAATTGCAGACTTAGTAAAAATGCGATTTAAAAATTTACGGACTTAAGACAGATATGAACAGACATCATAATGCTGTCATGAATTCTGTAATTTTTTTCCTTGCGACGAAAGTCGATTTAAAACGGATAGGTTACGATCAGTAGACTTATTAAAGTTATGACTTTAAAATTAACAGACATGAGTCGGATACAAACAGGCATCAATACGCTCTTATCATTTATGGATAATTAATTAGTTTCTTCCTCCGATGAAAGTCGCTTTTAAATGGACAGGTTACGATTATCGGACTTTGTAAAAATTGTATTTAAAACTTAACGGACTTGAACCGGATATGAACAGACATGAATACACTCTTATGAATTGCAGATAAAATTTAAGTTTTCTTCCTACGACGAAAGTCGCTTTAAAACGGATAGGCTTCGATTATTAGACTTAGTGCAGTTATGATTGAAAAATTAACAGACATGTATCTGATATAAGCGGGCCTCAATGCGCTCTTATGAATTATGGATAATTAATTACAGTTTCTTCCTCCAACGAAAGTCGCTTTAAAACGGTTAGATTGCGAATAATAGATTGGGTAAAATTATGATTGTAAAATTGACGGACTTAAGCCGGACATAAACGTACATCGTTACGCTGTTTTTATTTATTTTAGATTTTGCCTTACGAAAAAGGTCAGTCAAGAGGGGATATCTTGCGAATGCAGCATGTATAAACCACATATTTTCGGATTGAATTCTCCATCAGGCTTTAGTTATTTTACATTTTTGATTTAGGTGAACGGATAAAAACCAGATAGGTTCTAATAGTTGTCAACTATAAAATTTGTAACCGTACAAATGTCGGACATAAGCAGACACAAATTACGTGCGGTTTTTATCTGCTTTTTGTCCGGTTTCTATCCGATTTTTTAAGTAGGGGACTTTTATGGATGTTCCTAGAGTTAACAATAGTTCATTTGAGGGTTTTAAATTGTTATACAATACAGTTAATGAAGCAATAGCAGCTCTTAAAAATTTAAAACGGAAGGTTGATGATTGGGATGCTTTATTAGTTTATATAATTACTAGCAAACTTGATTCGCAGTCACTTAAAGAGTGGGAGATGCAGTTGGGCGTAAGTTCCAATTATCCTACTTATAAAAAGTTGGAAAAAATTTTGATCGTCAGAATTCGTGCATTGGAAGCTATTCAAGCTGCAAAATTAACTTTTGATAAGTCAAAAAATTCTAATTCTACTTTTGTTAAGAGTCACACTGCATGTACCACTTCTAGGTGTTTTTTGTGCAAGGAAAATCATCCTTTGTACAAATGCGATCAATTTAAAGCTTTGTCTGTGGAGCGTCGTAAAGAAGTAGCACAAAGTAATAATTGCTGCTTTGATTGTTTGTTACCGGGACATAAACCTTATAACTGTATGATTAAATTTGCTTGTTTGAACTGTCGACGTAAAAATAATACACTCTTACATTATAATAACAAATTTGAATCAAAATCTAATAGTTCTTTAGTTTCAGGTTTACAAACAACTGTTGATACTCTGAAAGATGATCTTAATGAATCTAATACTGTAATGACTAATTGTGGCCATGTTTCTACTACTGATTTACAATTTTCTCATAATTTGAACATTCATAAAATGGAATGCAGAAGTACACTCCTCGCAACTGCTCTGGTAGATGTGCGTGCTGAAAATGGTAATATTAATAAATTTAAAATATTATTATATCAAGGATCTGAATCCTCATTTGTTTCTGAAAGAGCAGTAAATATTTTAAAACCTAATTATTCTCGGATTAATGCTCTTGTTTCTGGGATGGGAGGAGTGTCAGTAGGAATTGTAAAAAAAATAGCTCATTTTCAATTACTTCCCAAAAAAGAAGGTTGCAAAGCATTGGAACTATCCGCGTTAGTCATGTATAAGTTAACTGATTATCATCCGCCTTCACAGCCTTGTGATGACGATCTATCCGATTTGAAAAATATATCACTTGCAGATCCTAATTTCTTTCATAAACAACAAATTGATTTTATCGTAGGTGCAGACAGATATGGTGCTTGTTTGTTGCCAGGGCTTAGGCAAGGCATTTGTGGTTCTTTAACTGCTCAAGCAACAATGTTTGGATGGATACTTTCAAGTAGGGCTGCTGGTGATTCTCAACCTTTATTACAGTCTTTGTCGGTCCATTATTCGGTCTCAATGGAGGTATTACATGATGAATTGGTTAAGTTTTGGCAATTGGAAGAGCCACTAACTGTTTCTTCCTTGACTGAAGAAGAAAAAATGTGTGAACAACACTTCATTGCTACTCACCAAAGATTAGTCTCTGGTCGTTATATGGTTAGATTACCGTTTAAAAATGGTCCACCAATAAAGATTGAAAGTTCATTGTACAAGTCGCGAATTGTGCTTGATCGAATTTTGTGTCATAAAAAAAAGGATCCTCTATATTTAAAACAGTATACTGATTTTTTAACCGAATATGAACAATTAGGGCATATGAAATCTGTTGAAATTTTAGAATCAGATTCAGATCAGGTGGTTTACTTACCTCATCATAGTGTTTTACGACAGAGTAGTTCAACTACGAAGCTTAGGGTTGTATTCAATGCTTCCAGTTTAACAACTGACAATACTTCCTTAAATTCGCATTTGCATGTAGGCCCTCTCATATTGAATGACTTAATTTCTATTTTATTGCGATGAAGAATTCACCGTTATGTTTTTATAGCAGATTGCGAAAAAATGTTTCGTCAGATCTTAATTGATCCACGGGACGTTGATTATCAACGTATTTTATGGCGTGACGTTACTGGAAAATTAATAAGTTATCAACTCTTGACTGTTACATATGGGACAGCTTGTTCTCCATATTTGGCAAATCGTGTTGTAAAACAACTGGCTTTAGATAAAGGTCAAAACTTTCCTTTAGCGAAGCCTATACTAGAGGAAAGCATTTATGTTGATGATATGCTTTTTGGTGACGACGATTTAAGTTCAGCGAATATATTACGACAGGGTTGCTACGCACCTGGAAAACCGGGAAAACCTGGAATTGTCAGGGAATTTTTTTTGAGTCAGGGAAAACCTGGAAAACCTGGAAAAGTCAGGGAATTTTATAAAATGTTTTTCAAAAAAATTTACTCTTTTTGAATCTCTTAACTTTTGGATTAATAAGTTGATATTCTATTTTTCCTTCCGATAGAAATCGCTTTCAAATTTTGCGCCTAAAGTTAAAGCCAAGCAAACAAATTCAATTACCGATGAGAATGAAACTCTTTGCATTCAACTAAGGGGTCGTCCATAAATCACGTGAGCCAACAAGGGGTGGGGGTCATGAAAATTATCACGGTTCATCACCTGGGGAGGGGAGGTTTCCCCTCTGATCACGTGATATTTTAACTGCAACTTTTTATTAAAAACAGAGACTTTCTTAGTTCTACATTCCCGGGAATTCTTCGGATTATTTTCATTAAAAAATTAGATTTGCTTGGAATAATTTTGTTAAATCTTTATTGCAGCATAAACATGCGCGTTTTTTTGTAGTTCGTGGTTTGATAAAAATTACGAAAGTTATAAATTATTGAACTCGTTTTTCTCCGTTAATAACAAAAAAATGAGTAATAGTATGCTAAAAACGAAATTTATTGGAAATTTCTCTAACTTTCGATATGTGCAATAAAAAATAATTAATACGAAGAAAAAATACCAAAAAATTAATATTAAATTAAAAAAGTATTTTTCTCAAAGAAAGACGTTATCGATTTTTTTATTTTTTTGTTTCGAAATAATCTTCTATAAGTAAGGAAGTTTTTTCCGTTTATAAAAAAGTGACGTTTTTTTCGTCAAATTGTAATTTATACTTTTTTAGCCCATTATACACATTCTAGAGGTGAAGTTTATAAGTATTTAATGTAGTAACTATAAAAAAATATAATATTGGGCATTCTTTCTTGATTCGACCACCCCCCCTGAGCATTTTAATTAATTAGTAAAATTAGTTAAAATCTAAGAATATCTTAATTTTCAAGATAAAAGGCGTTACTATAGTTTAAAATTTTCGTCAAAACATCAATTTGTTTATGTCGTATGGTGTTTTTTATTTCCAGCTTAGGGCTGCAAAATATGACGCATAAACGCTTAAAACCTCCAAAAAATATAAAAATTGTGCAAAAAATAAACGAAAAACTAAAAATTATTAGTCTAAATAACTACGAGATTTACATAAAATATTTAACCGCATTAAAAAAAAATCCTTAACAAGCATTATAATAAGGAAGAACCCAGTTAAAAATTCCTTTAAAGGATCTTTTAAGGATCGTGTCATGAACTTTTAAGGAACATTAAATGTTCCTTTAAGGATCGGGACAGATCCTTTAAGGATCCTTTAGGGATTCTCAAAAATCCTGAAATAATTCTTTAGAGTATCCTGACACGATCCCTTGACGGGATTTTGAACAACTATCCTACACAGGTTCCCGCGAAGGAACGCATAATGTACATGTTCTCATGCAGGTTTCCGCGCAGGATCCTTTAATAAAAATTGTTTGGATAATTTATTTTTTATCTGGTAATTGATCAAAATTATATGTTATATTTGACGTAGGATTCTAGAAAATTAAAAACTACTGCGCAGCCGTAATTACATCTGAAACCAAGTTCGACCAGTGCGCATCATGTATTCAGTTCTTTGAAAAACTACACATATTCCTACATAGGAGCTTACTTATGTTCCTTTAACGAGTCCCTCGTAGGATCATAATGCAGTTGGGATCCTGTACAGGTACACGCAAAAGAACCTGTGAAGGATCGTTGTTCAAAATTCCGTCAAGGGATCGTGTCAGGATCCTCTAAAGAATTATTGCAGGACCTTTGAGGATCCTTAAAGGACCTGTCCCGATCCTTAAAGGAACATTTAATGTTCCTTAAAGGTTCATGACACGATCCATAGAAGTTCCTGTAAAGGAATTTTTAATTGGGAACCCTCAAAATCATCCCCTAAACATGAATTTTAAAAAATTAACAAATATTCTTAAACAAGTAGACAAAAACATTCTTTAGATAATTCACAAACTTTAAATATTACTAAGAATAAAAGTTCTATGAAACTTGCCCCTTCAGCGTCGAAAACCGCCCTTAAAAATCTTCTCTTAAGGGGAGGTTCCAGTGAATTTTTTTCAAAAAATCGAAATTATTTTTTGTCCATTTTTGGTTAATATAATTATCTAAAAAAACGGGAAAAATAATCTGAAGTGAAAAAAACCTCGAAAATTTGTGATTTTTATTAATTAACTAATTGTAGTATGTTAATTTTTAAATTAACAGTTTTTCTGGTGCACCGCTTGAAAGAGCAGTTTTTAAACTATAAGAAATGTATATTGTTACATTTGAAGGGTTAAATGTATATAACTATTTATATAATTTTTTCTTATTGTGCTTTACTATTTAAATATATTGCCGAACTTTAAGTTAAATTTTTGAACATTTGGTCCTTCAAACTTTAAACGCGTTTTTCTCGAAACTGCATATCTTCATCTTGTTTACACTCTTATTTTGACACTATTCATCGAAATAACTTGAAATTTGGACATCATGTTCCTTGAACGTGTAATTTTCGTGTAAACTAGGATTTTTAAGATCCATTAATATTTAAGAAAGTTATTAACAATTTAAGTTATAAAATTATGGTTAAAAAATTCAAAAGTCTGTCATTCGGTTATTTTTCAATAAATATTTTTTATCCTAGTTTACACGATAGCCAAAATGGTACAGATTAAGAAACTATTTAATTTTTTTATTTCACATTAACCGTTGCAGAGAAAAAGTGTAAACAACTTTTAGAGAGGACGACTTTCGGGAGCCATTTTCTAAGACTCCATTAAAAAAAAAAAAATGTTTTTAATTACTTTAAGAGTTGTATTTTATTGTAAAAAAAATTTATGTAATAAATATTTTTTTACTATAAAAAAAAATCTTTGAAAAAGCTTGTAATCACTGGAACCTCTCCTTAATCTTTAATCCAAAAAATGGACAATTTTTTATTAAACATATAAACTAAAACAATTTTGAGAGTATTCTCCGTCTTTAAAAATTGCTCAGAATGTATTCCTATGTAAGGTAAAAAGGAATAAATTTTGGGCGATTTTTTTTTTTGGTCAATTTCTTTATTTCAGATTAAGGGATGATTTTCAAGTGTGTTTTTTTATGCTGAAGGGGATAAGGTAGATAAGAATACATTCAAAGCAAGGTTTTAAGTAATTAAGGGATGATTTTAAAGGGTGGTTTTTGAAGCTAATAGGGGTAAATTTTATAGGTTTTTATTCATATTGAATTTCAAAGTTTGTGAATCCTCTAAAGATCATTATTTCATTATTTCTTTGAATGCGATTAAGTATTTTATTTAAATCTCTTAGTTATTTAGACTATAAGTTTTATTTTTTCATTATTTCATTATTTCTTTGAATGCGATAAAGTATTTTATTTAAATCTCTTAGTTATTTAGACTATAAATTTTATTTTTTCATTATTTCATTATTTCTTTGAATGCGATTAAGTATTTTATTTAAATCTCTTAGTTATTTAGACTATAAGTTTTATTTTTTCGTTTATTTTTAGCACAATTTTTATACTTTCTGTGGGTTTTTTGGACTTTATGCATGGTAATTTTCAACCCTTAAGTGGAAATAAAAAACACCGTACGACATCAAAAAGTTGATGTTTTGGCGAAAATTTTAAGCTATAATAAAGTCTTCTATCTTGGAAATTAAAATGCACAGAGGGGTTGCCGAATTAAGAAAGAATGTCCCATAAATATGAAAAAATAAAGAATATAAAACGGACTTCTAATTGAAATGTACAAGGAATTTGCAATAAACAGTCTGTGAACTTATTGTTTAAATGCCTTCAGTATTTTAAGTATTTTGTATAGTTATTCAAAGTCACGTGATAATCAAGGTGGTGGGGGGTCGCAAAGAACATCACGGTTGCTCACGTGGGGGGGGGGGGGGTCTAAAATTGGCATAAAACCTATCACGTGATTTATGGAAGACCCCTAAAGTAAAATATTCTTTTTTGTAAATGTAATTAAAAACAAATTTTATTTATTGGTGTTTCTTATGTCTCTAGAATGTTTTATCAGATTCTAATGAATGTTTATTTTTTACTCTACTTTAAATAGAGTCTATTGTTGTTATCATAGTTAAACTATCGCCATTGAAGTATTCTAAATATAATCTAGAAGAACTGAATAGATTTTAGAAGAAATTATATCTTTTATGGTATTAATTCTTTGTCAAAAATACGTGTTAGAAGACAAATCAATTTTCTACTTTAAAGTTTAGAATATTATTCTCTTAATTATAAAATTTCTGAACAAATAGTATATTAAGCAACAAGGGGTTAAAGGCAGCCATTTGTTTACGCTGATGTTTGTGTACGAGTGACGGTCGAGGGCGGAGCCCGAGACAAAACGAGTACACAAACATCATTTTAAACAAATTGGACTGACTTTAAACCCGTGTTGCTTACGATACTTTTTATTCCAAAGGCACAAAAGAGGTGCTTTTAAATGCTTGTAGGTTAGAGTCGAAATGCGTTCATTTGTTTGACCGTATGAAAATGGTCCATTTTTTCCCTAAGGTGAAAAAAATGCATGGATTAGCTGTTCATTTTTTCCCTAGGGAAAAAATGGACGCCATTTTCACACGGCCGAACAAATGAATGCGTTTCACCCTGCCTACAGGCATCTAAAAGCGCCATTTTTGTGCCTGTGGGATAAAAATAAAATTTTTGAATATATTTAACATTCTCTGTTTTTTCTTACCTCTAATTTTGAGCAAATAAAATTACTCATTGGGTCAAAGATTTACAAAATAATTTTACTAATTAATAATGATATTCACGTTTTATTACTAATTTAATAAAATTATATATTGTTTTAAAAAAATGTATTATGACAATTTTGAATTTGGTCAGGGAATTTTGAGAAAAATGGTCTGGAAAACCTGGAAAAGTCAGGGAATTTTGTAATTTTGAAAGCGTAGCAACCCTGTACGAGAACAAGTGCTTGCAATTATGGAAAGAGGATTTCATTTGCGTAAATTGGCATCTAATAATGTGAATTTGTTAAAGAATTGTGCAGTTGGTGAACATAAACAAGCTCTGGAGTTCCAATCGGAACAAGAAATGCAATTAAAAGTATTAGGTTTAACTTGAAATCCTTCGACTGATTCATTTAGCATTTGTGTAAATTTAGATCCAATTGAATTTCCTACAAAGAGGATAGTTTTATCAATAATTTCAAGATTATACGATCCACTGGGCTGGATTACGCCAGTTTTGGTAAGGGTTAAACTTTTTATGCAAGAATTATGGTTGAGAAAACTAGATTGGGACAAAAAATTGCCTTCAGATTTATTGGATCATTGGTATGAATATTATAATGATCTTATTAGCTTAAAAAATGATTTTTCTGATGCGTCAAATAGGGCTTATGCAGCTAGTATTTATTTGCTTATGATAGATAATAAAAATAACGTTCATATCACCTTACTTTTGTCTAAATCGAGAGTTGCACCAATAAAGCCTGTAAGTATTCCTCGCTTGGAATTATGCGCTGCAGTCTTGTTGGCTAAGGTTCTGAAATTTGTAGTGACTACAATGAAATTTGATTCGATAAAAAAATTTTGTCATATTGATTCGAATGTTGTATTAGCTTGGCTCGGAAAACATCCTTCAACGTGGAAATCTTTTGTGGCCAGTCGTGTACCATTGATTCATGAATTGATTCCGGAGGCGCAATGGGTTCATGTATCATCAGAAAATAATTCAGCTGATTGTGCTTCTAGAGGTTTGCTTCCTAGAGAAATCGTTAATCATTCTTTGTGGTGGCAGGGACCTAATTTCCTGTCTGATCCGACAAATAGTTGGTTACATAGTGAATTTAAGAGTCTCTTCAGATTTGGAAAAAAGCACTGATTTGGAATTGAAAAAGATAAAGATACACAATGCTTTGGTTGATCAAATTGATGATAATGAGTTGATTAATAGATTTTCATCTTGGCCAAAATTATTAAGAGTTGCTTCATTGTGTTTACGATTCATTGATAAATGTCCACTGAAAAAAGAATCAGAGTCTGGACCGCTTTCCACTATTGAAGTTGATCGCACTAGATTGGTATTGATTAAATTAGTTCAAGGGATTTTTTTTATCTAAGATTAAGGAGTTATCCCAAATAAAAACTATTCAAAAGAAGTCTTCGATTAAGTCTTTAACACCCTTTTTGGACAAGGACGGCATCGTGCGTGTAGGTGTACGCTTAAGTAATGCTTAAGTAATTTTTTTTATTGGTAAAAAATATTATTAATAATTGTTTACCTTGTGTACGTGAAAAGGCTGTTATTACTACTCAACTAATGGGAGATCTTCTAGAGTTTAGAGTCACTCCAAGTCGTCCATTTACACATACGGGAATTGATTATGCCGGTCCTTTTGACATTTATTTTAATCCAGGAAGAGGTCAAAGGAGTAGAAAGACTTATGTTGCTCTCTTTGTCTGCTGTTATACACGCGCAATTTATTTAGAGTTAGTGTCGGATTATACTTCCGCCGCTTTTCTGGCAGCCTTTCATTGGTGTGTATCTCGCCATGGTCGGCCTTCGCACTTATATTCCGATAATGGCACTAATTTTGACGGAGTAGAAAGAGAGCTAAAGAAGTGTATTATCGAATTGAGAAAGGATGTAAATTTGATTAAAGATTTAAATATTGAGGGAACTTCGTGGAAATTTATTCCTCTTTCTGCTCCTCATTTCGGGGGTTTGTGGGAGGCAGGAGTTAAAAGTATGAAACAACATTTAAGAAAAATTGTAGGAAAAAATAAATTCACTTTTGAGGAATTTTACACTTTGCTTACTCGCATCGAAGCATCATTAAACTCGGGTCCTATTGCTGCTCTTTCGAATGATGCGGAAGATTTTTCCTATTTAACTCCTGGTCATTTATTGATTGGAGCACCATTGAATGCTATACCTGAGCCGAGTGTGGAGTTTAATCCTGAAAATCGATTAACGCGTTGGGGATTTATTCAGCGTGTATTGGAAATATTTTGGAGAAAATGGACAATCGATTATTTGCACTCGTTACAAAAACGTCATAAATGGACAAATTTAAAGACTAATATCAGTATTGGGGACATGGTTTTAATAAAACAAGACAATCTTCCACCTTGTCAGTGGTTACTTCGCAGAATTGTTAAATGTTATAAAGGTAAAGATGATCTTATAAGAGTGGTAAGAGTTAAAACAGTTGCTTCTGCATTTGATCGAACAATTAGTAAGATCTGTTTACTTCCTATTAAATCCAGTGATCAACAGGAATGTTTGTAAAGAAATTCAATTTATTTATTTGAAAGAAAGGATTTTATTATTGTAAAGTTTTTTAGCTATGTGATTTATTTATAACTATTTCATGGCGGGCGGCTAAACCACATCAATTTTATTATTATTTTCATTTTATTTTCTATTTTTTTTTTAACAAACAAAATTTCGTGATAATACACGAGGCGAGCGGTATGTTTATGAGAGTGTGATCTAACGCCTGATTTTAGATTTTCTTTCCTACATATTTGAATTTAGCGAAAATGAGATGATATAAAATTATGTTTTTGGAACTGTTATCAGTCTGTAAGAGTAAGAGATCGGGAATAGTATCTTTGTCGTGGAATTTCTCAATATTAAGTGGCAAAGTTATATATTTTATAAATTAACTTAACTAAATAATTAGTGTAAGTGGTTTAGCTGCCAAATGTGATTGAGTAAACAATTTACTGTGGATTTAATTATAAATCAGTGATAGTTTTATTTAAAATTTCAATCCTTTTAAAACCACTACCTTTTATTTATAGAACTATAAACTTTATAGAAATTAAAACAATTACAAAATGAGGAACAACTGCATATCTGTAGGTTCAATGTGAACAAAGTTGCTAGTTAACAATAGACCGAATCCATTTCAAATCATGCAGGCAGTCCGATGGTACATCGAGAATTAACTTGATATGAAAGTATATTCTTCTTCTCGAAAAATAAAGAGACACGTATTTTTTTAAATTTTCATAACATTTTTTTTTTTAATTTTTACGATTTTTTTCAGATTTTAACAAAAAATAAGTTTTTTTATACATTTTTTCTTTAAAATCTCGTAATTTTCACAATTTTCAAGCTTTTTAGTTGCTCTTTGGCTCATTTTTTTGTATTTTTTATGCTTTCTAAAAATTTATCAAGATAAGTAAAAAATATTGATAAACAAAAAATTACTTTGATTTTTTGAAAAAACTAAAAAAAATTTTATATCAAAAAGGCCACCTTTTTTTTCTTGAAATTTTCAGAATTTATAGCTACTTAAGTGTACTAATCACCACAAAAATTTCAATTGGTATTTTTTTGTTTCTTGGGAGAAAAAAATTATTTTCTATTATTTCGTAAAAACCTCCTAAATTTTCCAATTTTCAAGATTGAAAATCTTTCCTTGGGCTCCTTTCAATGCTCTTTTAAAAATATCATAAAAAGTAATAACAGCTGATAAATAGCAATATTATCCAACTTTCTTGGAAAAACGGAAATGCTGTTTTTAAGTTAAAGACCTTTTTATTGAAAAATTTTTAATTTTATAAAATTTAGCTATTTGGATGTAATCAATTTGCTATTATATAAAATTTCCACATTGGTATATATAATTCGTTTCACAGAACTAATGTAACCCTGTAGTACGGGCTACAGGGTACCTGTGAGCAGGTTTTCACATTCCACGCAAAAAAAAAGAAATAATAATAATAATAATATATACATAATAGAAATATTTTATATTTTTATGAAATGTATATTATATGAAATGAATATATAAAAATAATATAATATTATAACATCAAAAAAGATACTTAAAAACAGTTTTTCTTTTTCCAAGAAAGTTAGATAATACTGTTATTTATCAGCTGTTATTACTTTTATTATATTTTTAAAAAGAGCATTAACAATGTAAATAAAGGGCCCAAGGAACGATTTTCAATCTTGAAAATTGGAAAATTTAGGAGGTTTTTACGAAATAATAGAAAATAATTTTTTTCTCCCAAGAAACAAAAAAATACAAATTGAAATTTTTGTGGTGATTAGTACACTTAAGTAGCTATAAACCCTGAAAATTTTAAGAAAAAAAATGTGGCCTTTTTGATATAAAAATTTTTTTAGTTTTTTCAAAAAATTAAAGTAATTTTTTTGTTTATCAATATTTTTTACTTATCTTGATAAATGTTTAGAAAGCATAAAAAATGGAAAAAAATGAGCCAAAGAGAAACTAAAAAGCTTAAAAATTGTGAAAATTACGAGATTTTATAGAAAAAATGTACCTATAAAAAACTTATTTTTTTGTTAAAGTTTAAAAAAAATCGTAAAAATTAAAAAAAAAACGTTACGAAAATTTAAAAAAAATACGTGTCCCTTTATTTTTCAAGCAGAAAAACATACTTTCATATAAAGTTAATAATAATTATATTAAGCTTTATTACAACACATATACACTAGGGTGGTCCAAAAATAGGTGACTTTGAGATTTTTCAAAATCGTGGAACAGTTCCATATTCCTTATAATTAGTAACGGCTTAAACACTTTTTTAAAAATTTTTTGATCAAAAATTGACTTTGCGCACAATACTTAAAGATTTCTCCTCTTTCGTACATTTTTTTTTGACGAAAGACTTATTGCAAATAATGAAAATCCTTTCCTACAAAGACTTGGTAGTTTACAGTAGCCGAGGAATTTCAAGCCTATTTAGAGCTTCTATTAAAAAAACTTGGGGTTTGCCGTGACCCAAACCTTTTTTTCATCATCGATAGCTGTCGTCAGGCCCATATCGCTTTCATTTTTATGATGGTTGTAAACCAACTTTCGTTCAAAAAGTTGAAAGTTTAAATCAGTAATTGACCTGTTTAATATTAAACAACATTTTTAATTTTTACAGTAAGCCATTATCAGAAAATTAGTTTTCTTTTATAGTCAATTCCAAATAAAAAAATTAATATTAAGTAGCTAAAAACAGCCCTTAAAAAGTGCCAAAATAGTGTTTTTTGACACTAAATAACAGCTATAAATATTTTTAAAACTTAGTTCACTTATTTGCAAAAGATTATTTCATTCATCATCAATCAGTTCCTTGACCGGCGTTATATTAAAATGTTAATAAGGAAGTTAAATTGAGCATTGGAAAAAATGCATTTATTTTACGTGTTGATTTCATAATAATCCCATAAGAGAGAAAAGCGATGTGCGCAAGCTCAATTATTTATCAAAAATTTTTTAAAAAAATATTTAAGCCGTTACTAATTCCCACACAGCACCAGATCTTATATTTCTAGAATATTCAGGGAAAGTTGAAAAAAATTTCCAAAATTTTTTTTGATCTGGTAATTGATGAAAATTATATGTTATATTTGACACTCGTAGGATTCTAGAGCATTTAAAACTACTGCGCAGCCGTAAGTGTCACAGAAACCAAGTTCGACCAGTGCGCATCATGTACAGTGAATTTACGAATACTGTGAATATTGAAGGAATATTAGATGCGGGAATTCCCTGAAAATTAGAAATATATTTTCAGGGAAATTTCATGTCCAATATTCCCCATGGCGGACATTTTGATGCTGCCACGAAACTTCCCTGAATATTAGGTTCGAATATTCGGGAAATGTGGACCAATATTCAGGGGAAATTTAGGGAATTTCTTGTGCTGTGTGGGTTATAAAGAATATGAAACTGTTCCACGATATTGAAAAATCGAAATAATAGGTTTATTAATGAAAAATAAACGATATTGGTAGATTCTGGGTAAATATAAGGTAAAAGAGATTTAAAAACCTTCCTCTATGAGTTTTTAAAAAAAATTAGTTAAACCCCTAAAATATACGAAAAATTGTTTTGAACAATTTAAATTGTTTAAACAAATAAAATTTTATTTAAGAATGCAGCGAGCTTTGTATTTTGTTCAGTAAAAAAATTTATAAAAAAAAGCGACGTAAAAAAATAATATTTTAGACCGATTTACTTATAAAATCTGAATTCATGTCTAGGGGTGGTTATTTAAAGCACCCCTAGATAGGGTCAGATTGCAAAAAAATAATAATAATCCACAGTTTCTTCAACTTTGGACATTTATCAAGGTCTCATATACTTCTGAGCCTTTGTCGATAAAATTATGAACAAAATTTAACACTTTTTTAAAAAAGTACACTTTTCCCATGTATTTCTAATGGGAAAATAGGGGGTGAAAGCGGCACCCCTTAATATTGTCAGATCAAAAAACAAAAAAATAGGGGTAATTTTTTTTCCATTTTTAGTCGATTTTCGTGCGATTTTAAACGATTTTCAAAAATTTTCTTTTTTTGAAAGACCCTAATTTTCACAATAATCTGATGGGACAACGTATAGTGGAGCGTCCGTGGGTAGTGGTGGATCGAAGTCAAACAGATAAGATCAGCTGATGGCAAAGCGATTGCTAAAGCGTTTGAGGAGCTGGTTTTGTTCCGGTGGGAAACACCTGAGTTTCTGCTCACCGATAACGGCAAAGAGTTCGACAATAAATTCCTGAAGGCGACCTTGGAAGAGTATGATGATCGACATCTTACCACGCCACCGTACCATCCACAAGCTACCCCTGTGGAAAGAAGCAATCGCACACTGAAAACGATGATTGCAACCTTTGTGGGACAAGATCATCGAGACTGAGATAAGCACCTCCACGAATTCAGACACGCGGTGAACACAGCAGTTCAGTCGACTACGAAAGTTAGTCCAGCGATCCTGGAATTTGGACGTCAGCCTAGGCCGGTAAAAAGTCTGCGACGAGAGATAGAAGGAAAGACCTGTGTACAGGGGATCGATCCGGACGTTTGGGTAGATCGCATGCGTAGGTTGGATGCCTTGAGAGATTTGGTATCAAGATTTGTGGATAAGGAACGTGAGAAGCAGACGAAGCAGTACAACAAGAATAAACGAGAGGCAAACTTCAGCGTGGGGGACAGGGTTTTGTGGAGGATACATAAACTCTCAAATGCTAGTCAGAGGTTTTCCGCGAAACTTGCACCGAAATACGATGGGCCTTACGAGATAGTTCGGCAATTATCCCCAACCATGTACGAGTTGAGTACGGATGACAAGCGGAGAGTTCCAAAGGTCCACGTATCGGATCTGAAGCGTTGTTTGTCTCCAAGAAGCGAAATTAAACTATGATGTAGTTGACTTGCTTTGTTGTTAGAGTTCCTTGACAATTCTTGAGAAAATGAGGAAGAGAAATGCCAGTACTCTGTTTTATAAATAGTGATGGATCGGCGATACTAGCCAGTATAGGCCTATGGTGGGGGTGGGGGGGGGGATTGTAACGAAGTGTTACGTTACTTAAAAGTGTAAGTATTATTAGTATTATTTTTAATAAGTTGAATCAGGGTAAATTAATTCTTGAGACGAGCCTGACTGACGTTTTTCCGCTAATAAGTCATTTCCCTCGTAAATTTTGGTTAATTTCTTGGTCGTTGAATATTCTGAATTCGGCAGTCACCTCTTCCCTTTTCCATCTGCGCCAGTCGTCAGTTTATTGGTTACAGGTTCAAATTCACGGTCAGCGTGATAACCAATTCTAGCCGAAGGACTGATAAGAAGGCGGAGTATAGATAGGAAGCCGAAGGAGAGGAAGAACTTTTCGGCGGGTAAGGGACCGGCGGGACCTCAGGAGCAGCGACACGTGCTAATGATTCTGAATTGGGCTATTGTCGAATATAGCCGTGTGTTTGTAAACTTGTAATCGGGCGGTCTTGTACACTACACTTGTTTGCACATTGTCGCGAGTTGGATTGTAATTTAATTGAGTTATCAGATTGAATTGGATATTTTGTGAAAAGAACTGTTTAGTTATGGACTATTAAATTTTGGAGTTTATTTGAAATCGTGTGTGTTTTATTTATTGGTGTTGTAGAGAATACCCTTTATTTCCTCAACAAAAGGCAATTCGGAGGTTGTGGTGCGTTCTTTCTTGAGTGCTGTCCAGAGGATCTCGTCGAGGGTGTTATCAAGTTAGTCATCGTTGGTGAGTCAAGTCTTGTCGTGATGTCAAATAAATTTGCTTGAATTGTCGTCAGAATCTTCGTGACCATTGAGGGTGTGATTCTCGTGAAATCCCCCCTGAAGTTGTTTTTTGTAAAATTATTGTGTCGTTATCGTTCGTTCGAGTCAAATTCTAATAATATAGTAATTTGGCCGGTTATTGAATTTTAATATATTTAATTCAATTTAAAGTTTAATAATAAATTAGTCTATTACAAAAGGAATACTTCCTCAAGTTTCCCGTCATTATTTCCTCACATGTGGACATTTTCGTCTTTGCAGCAATGTTGTCTGAACATTTATTTGAATGTGCCAAAACTTCAAATGTTAGGGTCAGGCAAGTTTCTAGAAATATCTTGTGCTGTATGGCAGGGGTTTTTAGTGTGCTTACAAAATCTGACAAAACTGACACTGTCAGTGTTGGGAGTAGGTCAACTTCCCTGCAATGCGGACTACCTACGGTGAGGGTCTAATAGCTTCAACAATGGCTCCTCCATAAACTGAAGGAAAACGCGAAAAAAATTTGGTGTCAGAGTTGGCCTACCCGCGTCAGTGTGCACTTGCCGAGACTGAACACGCCTGCTGTATGGTTTAAATTAAAATTTAAAATAAATGATTGAATTAATTCTAAATTAATTTAGTTTTATTTTAAATTAAAAGTCGGTTAAAAAGAAATCCTGTAAAATGAAATCTCTGTTTAATATTAATTCGGTGACCTAAAAATTTTGTCAATTAAGAAAGTGTAAAAATAGAAATTAAAATAGATGAAAACTTGGTAGAACGAAAATTAACTCAACCAATAAATTAGAAAAAAAGAAAAATGGAAATGTTTTCTCATGCTAAAATAATATCTGTAAAACAACGGTCCTACTAAAGGAAAATCAAAACTAATGAATAAACAGTAGAATGAAAATTAGGCTAACTATTAATTGAAGTAAATTTTAATTCTAACAACTGCTGTTTCGATGCAATATGTTTAGATAAATATTATACATTATTTCAAATGAGATTCGTAGAAGATTCATGCGTCCCGATTTTTCCTTCTTCTAGAAGTCCTTTTTTAAGGTATTCGTGTTTGACTACAAAAGCCACTACGAAAATTTACGACGCACAGTGGAACGACTCTGTACAAAAAGCCGACATTGACCAAAAATATTGAGTTGTCAAATATTTTATTTTACTTTAGAATATCATAATAGATAACTCCAATGTTTCAAAACTTGAATATTAAAAAAAAAACAACTATTTTTACAGTCAATAAAATGACTGAAAGCATCAAAGTATTCGTAGTTTTGGATTTTTCCGTTTGAAACTTGCATCAAAGTTTCTGAAAGTTGACAACACTTGAGGAACGGTTGGCAAACTTCAAGCAAGTTTAGGTGCTGTGGGGGTAGTTAGGTATATCTCTTCTGGATGACAGGGTCGAATCAATACTATTATGAAAATACGTTTTACGTAATAAATATGCAATATTTATTTCTTATGCATATTATTTAGTGTTCTTTAGTGTTTTCTCTAAACAATAAGCTTACTTTAGATTATTATTGTCGGATTTACACTGAGAGAAAAAAAAGGTTACTACAACGGAGGACACAAGTAGGAATTGCCTGAGTGACTCCGGTAGTAGAACTCGAGTTAACGCAACTTGGGACTCCGGTAAATACTGCTTGGGTCTCCAATTACGTCGACTTGTGACCCAAGCAGTATTTACCGGAGTCCCAAGTTGCGTTAACTTGAGTTCTACTACCCGAGTCACTCAGGCAATTCCTACTTGTGTCCTCCGTTGTAGTAACCTTTTTTTTCTCTCAGTGTAAGGGGTAAATATAGTAACATTTAACTTTCCTTATTTTTTCAAAAACTCTTTTTCTAGGCGGTTTTTTAAAAATGTTTCAATTTTAATTACTAATGGCTTATTTTATTAAGAAAAAGGTTTCCTACAAATTCACTGTTTAAAATTTTCAGAAGAGTTTATAGTTTTTAAAATCTAAATAATTGTTTATAAAAAAAGAACTTTTTTTTACATATTTTTTTGTAAACAAATATTTATATTTAAAAAAGTTTAAACTTTTTAAAACATTTTAAACGGTGAATTTGTAGAGAACCTTTTTCTTAATAAAATAAGCCATTAATAATTAAAATTGAAACATTTTTAAAAAATCGACTAGAAAAAGAGTTTTTGAAAAAATAAGGAAAGTTAAATGTTACTATATTTACCCCTTAAATCCGACAATAATAATCAAAAGTAAGTTTATTGTTTAGAGAAAAAACTAAAGAACACTAAATAATATGCATAAGAAATAAATATTGCATACTTATTAAATAAAACGTGTTTTCATAATAGTATCGATTTGACCCTGTCATCCAGAAGAGAAATACCTTAATTATAAATATACTTCAACTGAGAAAATTTTTCGTTTTATATGTAAGTAATAAGAGGTACAATAACATAATATATTTTTTTATGCTTTGCTGAATTGTTATAAACAATGTACTCAATTGCTTTTTAGTTAACTAAAATCGTTACAAAATTCATATAAAAGGTCCAAATACGGATAAAGCTCACAGAAGTTCAAGTCCAAGCACTGAAAAACTTACTGTGTTACTAATAAAAATTAAAAAAACGATGCATTTAGATGTGAGTACCTGCAAGCCTTTTTTTTATAATAATAATTAAGTTTTGTTCTTCCTGACATTTAGTATTTAATTATTTTTATACAAAGAGGATAAGTTAAAATATCACTTCAGGATCATGTTCTAGATAAAAATGTTGTATACAAAAATGATAGCAATTAATCTAATAAATTCATAGGTCATATGTACTTTGACTTTGATGCATTATTTCAAGGTCATTTGAAGGTCATTATACGTTTTAAGCGTAATTACTTGAATTCAATATCAATGCTTATCAGAGCTGTTAATTTTGTGTCAAAAATTTCAACAACATATGTTGTAAAATTACCAGGCCTGTAGCCAGAAATTATTTGAGGGGGGGGCAAACCACTAAAAACTCTTCCTTGTGTATGTGCCTGGTTTTTGTTGTGTTCGTGTTTCATGTGTATGAAATCGTTTCGGAGAGGGGGGCCTGCAACCCCCTGGCTACGTCCCTGAAAATTACCCTTTAAATGTTATATTTTAGAAATAACCTTCTTTGCACAATTCATATTACAGACGTTTTTTTTTAAACAAATGACTTTGATTTGGTCCTTAAAGGTCAATTTACCAGTTAACTGAATATTTTTGACAGATAATAATTGTTACCTATAACAATGACCTTAATTTATTATTTTATTGCATAAAAAACATATGACCTTAATTTGACTCTTAATATGATGTTAATATGTATCAAGGTCAAATTTTATATGACCTTTAAATTGGTTAGACTTTTTGCAATTATTATATATTGGACATTTTTTTCTAAAACTTGATCCTAAAGAGATATTTAGGCATGTCCGCTTTTTTAAAGAATCGTTCTACTGTGCGACGTAGGAAAAAGTGGCACAAATGTTTTCAAATATTTAAACTCATCTTCATAAATCATAATAAATCTTTAAAGCACTTTTTAAATCTTCCTTTCTACACAAATGACAATTAAAAACCAGCATAACCTGACACAGACGAAAAATATTGCCTTCTTTCAATTCAAATTTCAAAATATTTCCTGATAAAGAGAGTAAAAAATCATTAAAAAGAAAAACAGGGATTAACTTCATTTCAGATTTTAAAACGTGGACAGAAAAAGGTGAATAAATATAAATACTAACTAACTTCAGGAGTTGACGGAAATTATTATTAACTTATTTCTACAAAATTTTCGAATTTAGATTTTATGTGAAATACAAATTTACAAACACTAATATTACTGGTTATTGTTGTTTTTCGAGTTAATGACAAGGCTTTTAATGTTATTAATGATTTTAATAAAGAGAATTGAGGCAGAAAGCTGATTTTTCAGGTTGGTAGGAGCTAAATTTATTTTATTATGAGATCGTTGTCACTTACATACGTAAGTCTATGAGCCTTGCGTTTAATAATAGGACAGAAAACTTATTATAATATGTTTACTAGATATGACGTTTTTTAGACAAATTCATTAAAACAAGACTTTAAAGAAGCTATGGAGAATCTACAGATTAAATTACAAAAATATATTGCCGCCGCTATTTTAAGATTTCAGGATCATCAGACCCCTTTTGATTTTGTTGATTTTGGATTATTATTATTTTTTGAAAGCAAAGGTATCATTAAGAGCTCAAAAATCCAATTTTCTCGCTAACTGTGCTTCCACGCAAAGAATACCCAAATCTGAAGTACGTGTTTGTGAAGAACAAGAACGATTAACATTTTTTATTCTCAAAAGCAAGCTGAAAGAACGTTCAGCACTTGCGACTGTAACAGGTATTGTACTAAATATTTGAAGAGCTACGCAAATCCTTAAGTGAATCACTTAATTAAGGGGGGAAACCATATGGGGCAAAATTTCTGAACTGTCCAGGTCAAAAAATAAAATTTATTCAAACTTTGCTAAAGTGTTTCCATGCATTGTTAGTGGAAGTGTAAATACTAAATATTTTTAAATTCCATGAAATAGTTTTTGAGTTACACAGTTTTAAAATTTTGAATTTTTTTAAAATGTAGTTTTTTATATTTATTATATTTCTAAATAGATTGCATAAAAGTTAACATGTATATAGTGATTTTTAAAGCTTTTTTACAGGGTAATCGATTATAATAAACGTTTTTTTGTAAAAAGAAAATTTGACCTTGAAATTCAAGGTCAAAATGTTAATTTGATTGTATCTCGAAATCGGATTTTTTAAAAAAATTTTAACCTATCTCAATGGAAAGCTTGACTTTTTTCCTATAAGATATGTAAAAATTAGAGTAGAACTCTAAATACTTTTGTCAAAAATACATCTCAAATACCCGCACGCGCTAGAGAAACCACTGGTTACTCGAGCGAGGTCGCGCTATCCCAGCGCGCGCGAGTAATTGAGATGTATTTTTGACAAAAGTATTTAGAGTTCCACTCTAATTTTTAAATATCTTATTGGAAAAAAGTCAAGCTTTCCATTGAGATAGGTTAAAATTTTTTTAAAAAATCCGATTTCGAGATATAATCAAATTAACATTTTGACCTTGAATTTCAAAGTCAAATTTTCTTTTTACAAAAAACCGTTTATTATAATCAAATACCCTGTAAAAAAAGCTTTGAAAATCACTATATATATGTTAACTTTTATGCAATCTACTTTGAAATATAATAAATATAAAAACCTACATTTTAAAAAAATTCAAATTTTTAAAACTCAGTAACTCAAAAACTATTTCATGGAATTTGAAAGCATTTACACTTTCACTAACAATGGAAACACTTTAGCAAAGTTTGAATAAATTTTATTTTTTGACCTGGACAGTTCAGGAATTTGCCCCATATGTAACTAAAAAAAATGTTTTTTTTATAAATATTTTCTTAAAAAATCATGAAATTTTTTAAAGAATACTATTCATTAATTAAAAGTACATGTGAAAAGCTTTAATTTAAAAAAAAGAAAAATGTTTATTAACAAAAACTTTAGGAGATATGAGCCATTGAAGTGACGCCTTCGGAAAACATACGAATTGCGGTGAGCAGCATTCCGCAAGTATACTTCGTCTGAAATGCAAAAATGATATTGATTTACATTTATTATAAGATTATCTGGTTCGTGATCGAAGGATTTAAAAAAATATATATTTGAGAAAATGGCGATATGTCAAAGTCAAAAGTATGATTTTCGTTAAAAAAATACGGTCGATTTTCAGCTATATAAAAAAAAGTTTTGCATAAAAAAAATCCTTCGATCACGAACTAGACTTACATTTGTAAATGAAGCATACTAAATTTCAAGTGAATCAGTTTCATGGTTTTCGAGTAATCGTGCTCACTGGCTTTGAAAATGAAATTTTGAGAAAAACGTATTTAAAGTTTCAACTTACTTTTTTGTCAAATACTGGAAATGACCTTCGCTTCTCATATTATTCTATCTTTCCTCAAAATTATGAAGGGTAGGAACAAAAACTGTAAATCTAAGCGTAAAACAAAAGAGGAATCGCCATGGAGCACCAGGTGTAAGTGTTGACAGGTCTGGAGCGACCTGACGCGCCACCGCATTGTGCTGTATATCTCATTTATTTTTTACCGGATCAACTTAGAAATTTACAGACACATTTCTAAATATGTTTACTTTAAGAAAATGCAAAAAAAAAGAAAAACGATTTTTTGAAAATTACAACTGGTGTCCCCTTAACAAGTTTCATAGAAACTTTTCTTTTATTTTGCTACAAACCTGTTAGCAGGTTTTTGAATTTTAGTTTCATAATTTTTTTATGGAATTGCCATAAAAAAGAAGATTTATTTTAATTCTTTACAGCGTTAAACCTGTAAGATATGCCTGCTATAACAGAATTAATTATTACACTAAAAAAGTACTTCTTTTAAACTCTGTTTCTTTATATGTATTTTCTAAATCAAAATTTTCATTTTTATCCAAACTTCTCTTACGTTTTTCCCTTCGAATTTCAGGAAACGTTGACGAAATGCTACTTCAATCAGTAGCAACTGTTTTGCATTCCTTTAAAATGGTATCCCACTGATTTCTAATCGATTGTAGCATTTTTAGCCTGAAGAATAACACTTCTTTCATTTATAACAGAAAGAATCTTATATCAAATTGATGTCATAAGAATACCTTTAAATTTCTTTGTGTAAGTAACAACGCCGTTTATGTCACTACACGTTTTTGCAGTTCAATTGAGTTCTGTTAATTCTTCTAAAGCATTTCGAAGTCCTTCGAGGTGATTTGCAAAAGGTTTGACAGCATCGATTCTAACAGATCACCTCGTGTCGGAAAGACTATGAAGAGAGCTTGGTATATGTTTCTTTTAAATTTCCCAACGTTGTGTACTTCTATTGAAAACAACTTTTGAACGACTCCAAAAAACGTAATGGCCGTCGTACAATATTCAGCAGCGTCAACTCCACATATATATTTGAACTGTGCGTTGCACAATGTGAATACGCAGCGTTTCGATTTTCGTCAAGAATACGCCTTTGAGCTTCTTTATAATCACCTTTCATATTACTCCCATTCACAGGTGTCCTCATACAAAAAAAAGTTATCCGAAAATGCCCGGTGAAACGGTTTATGGCTTCTTATTTAAGTTATTTCATAGTGTCAAATTTTGTTTCGAATGAAATTCTAGCAAGTCATTTTCATCGAAAATCACTAATAAACGTTTTTTACATTCATTTATATTATCCATTCAAAAGCTGCAGTAACTAAAATAATTAATTAATGTTAGGATTCGTTCAAATCAGACTTATAACAAACATATTTTGTAGAGAAAGGTATATTAATTTCCAACCAGACCATTTGAATTGAGATAAAATATTTTAGTAGTACTAAAATTCAAGAATTCTTCACAAATTATAACGTGAGAAAATCATTAGCTAACTGCGCTTAGTTTTAGGTAATGATTCTTTTTGTTTGCTAATTTAAATTCTATTAGTGCCAATCTTAGCCTAATCCAGATACACGACGGGGACTTGATGGTACAGCAGATCCATTCTTTTTTGTTTATTTTTTCGTTTCTTTTAATTATTTTTTTAATGCTTTTTTTTTGTTTTTTTTTTGTACTAATCAAATTATTGTATTTAACTAAATGTCCCCGGTTGTAAATGCATGTACAAGATCATCTACTGAACTTGTACATGAGTCTGGATAAAATCATGTACAGGTGCATTGACTTGTCTTGTACAAGAACTTGTGAATGGACAGCACGTGAATTTAGGACAACAAACGTGTACATTTTCTTGCACGCACAATAAAATCTGATACAAGAACATGTGCATGAACGTGCAAATGTTCATGCACATAATTTTCTATCCTTTAAATATTATTAACAAATGTTACTTGTATTATAGTGGTCCTCATCTACCTGTTATAGCCATTAAAATCGTTCATGAACATGTGCATGTTCCTTAGCACGTTCGTTGTTCCAAATTCATGTGTTGATCACTCGCAAGTTCATGCACAAAACAAGTCAATGCACCTGTGCATGATTTGATCCAGAATCATGTACAAGTTCAGTAGATGAACTTGTACACGGGTACTTTGTACAACCGGGTCATGCCATTATGGTAACTGTGGAGAAAACATATAGCTGCTAATTATTATATAGTATATAGTGAATAAGAAAATAAGAATTTTTATAAATAGTTTTCAAACACTTCAATCCAAAATTTAGGTGGGTAATGAGGAATATTTAATTTTCGCATTTCTCAATTTATTTGGATAAGAAGGGTCTTCTATTAAATTGATTTTGTATTGGTTCCAAACGTCCAAAAAGTCCCTAAGAGACAGTCAGAACCGTCGTGGTTCTGGATTAGGCTAAGAGTGGTACCAATAGAATTTGGTTAGCAAATAAAAAGAAACATTAACACTAATAGTCCGGGAGTCAGCGACCAAATTTACTTTCTCATTTAATACAGGTTGAAAATTTGAATACAGGTTCACGATAACATGCAAAAAAAACAGAAACCAACGTTTGTCAGAGGGAAATTAAAGCAATTAGGGTAAAAAGAGGGGTAATTAATGGAAACTGACGCTATATTTTTCTCATTTCATACCGATTAAAACCGGCAAAAATGTAAGTTTACAGTGATACAAATGTATAAATACATTTCAGACAAAGGGTTAAAAATGTTAAAAAAATCCAGTTGGACCTTCTCATTTCATACCGATTAGCCGAGGTCAATTTTCATTAATCATCCCCTTTTTAGGCTTATTTCTTTAGTTTCCTGCTGCCAGACGTTGGTTTCTGTTTTTTGCATGTTCTCGTGAACCTGTATTCAAATTTTCTGCTTGTATGAAATAAGAAAGTAAATTTGGTCGCTGGCTCCCAGGCTATAAGCGCAGTTAGCTAATGATTTTCTCATGTTATGACTTGTGAAGAATTCTTGAATTTTAGTACTACTAAAATATTTTATCTCAATCCAAATGGTCTGGTTGGAAATTAATATATCTTTCTCTACAAATAGTATATTACGTTACAAGGGAAGAAAGTTCCAAATTCCTGTATTACGCGACAATATCATTTCGCGCATTTCAAGGCTTTAGAACTTTTTCCCCGTGTAGCGTATACGATTTTTCTTAACATCCGGTCGAAAGCACGTTTCAAAATTCACTTAAACATATTAAAAACAATTTAAAAACATTCCAGCTGCCAAAATTGACAGTCTGATTGCGCGGCCATCTTTAATTGTTGTGCACCTCTGTTGGAGACTCGTGAAAGTTACGTCCGAGCGACGGCAAGGATATTTGACTTAAATTCAAATATGGTAGAATTGTAACAAACCAGATTATTTAACTAAGAGCTAGTCTTTATATTTATTTTGTTTAGGGATCGGTGCACACTATCAGATCTAAGGGATCTGTGTTAAATAAATAATCAAATCATTCATTTAATAAATTTATTAAATCAAACTGAGAAATCTACACAAACGGTTGCAAATTCATTTTTTATCGAATTGACATATTTGGGGGATTTCATATCAACTGATCAAGGTGAAAAAAATTTTTCACTTGTGACTTATTATTAGGTATATTATTCAGGTATTTTGTAGTCCTATTAGATGGTAATTATGAGTAAAATTTTTTTTACATTTCGATTAATATTTACTAAGGATGAGGGGGTGAAAATTTTGTGTTACCGTCTTATTTGGTAATTTTTTGCTTTTAAATAAATAAATAAAAAATTTTCAGTAATACCATTTTCGATAGATTTTTTCATGTCCTTTCGATTGGTAATATGCATTTTTGAAGAACAAAATTTTTTGTCCTTCAAAAATGAAAGTCAAAAATAAATTTTGGTTTTTTTGGTTCCGAGACAGGGTTTTTTGTATTTTTTTAAACGAAAGCTGAGACTTTTTCCTATAAGAACCCATAAATCAACTTAAGGGACCGAAATATTTAATAAATGAAAATTAAAAATTTTGTACTCGCTCGGGCGCTGCGGATCAGTGCGCGACTCATCGCTTGAATTAAATTATTAAATTTCTAATTTTTATTATCTATTTTTTATATAGTTGCAAAAAATCACCATATAAATATAAAATTTTAAACAAATTATAATATATTAGTTCTTAGTTATTTCTATAAAGTTTTTCACTAAAAATTATATAAAGTGACAAATTATTAACTTTAATTAATGAATTTTTCCTCATTACTTGAAACATTTAATTAGTATTAATTAATAATTGATAACAAGTTTCTATCAATGTCACTAATGTGTAAAAAATCTTTTTCAATTCTAATCAGATTCTATAGAATTTAAAGAATAATTTTATTTTAATTCTATTATTTAAAAGACAATAATTTGTTTAAATAAATACTCAAACTTTACTGAAATTTTAATTCTCATTTCCAACTGTTCTGAGCAAACCATATTGTTTTCAACTTAAAAAGTTAACAAATTAAAAAAAAAATACAAGCTTCTAGGTTTATTTGTACAATTTTTATTATCAATTATTAATAATAAATTGTTTTAAAAAATTAAAAATTCATAATAATACAACTTAAATAATTTTTCTTCATCCCCTATCCGAAAGTACGCTCTTCCTGGACTAACTTCGCTCCAGGAACAACGACTTTTGCTGCCTGCTCGAACAGTCGGGCGCTCTGATTGGCTACGAGATTTTGTGGCTCGTTATCATAACAAAGTTCATCATGGTTCCTGTATTGTGATTTTTGACAGGAACTGTGTTTAACTTAATAACCACTCAATATTTACAAAAAAAGAATAAAAACATTGTTCATTCTTAATTCTAACCTTCCAGGCAAGTATCATATCAGTCACTAAATTTTTATATTACTTAAAATAACTAAAAATATATTTTAAATCATCTGTCAAAATGAAACAAAACAATAAATAATATTTGTCTTTGATATTTTGACACATTAAATACTGAACATTCTTCAGTATTAAAATTTAAAAAAATAAAAAATCTAGGTGACTGATAAGATACTTACCTTTTTATATGGTTTTACTTTTGTTGATGCCCGCCCCGACCAGCAAAATCCTCGGCTTCGCTTCGGTTTTGCAAAAGTCGGGCGGGCAAATCGAATTTCCAAACAAGAATTCAGCTAATCCAGGAACATTTTGCGAGACGCTTTGCAAGGTGTCCAGTAGAGCGCGCTAACACAGGAAAAGTTAGAATAGTAAACAAATATGGCTGACAGCAAGTTAGCATCCGTCAACCACTGTCAACGCTTTTTGCATATTTTTTAACGTACTTTCGGCTGGGGGCGAAGAAAAATCGTATACGACACACGGCCAGAAAGCTGGATGCCCTGGCAAGCGAGATATAAGGCCTCGGCTTCGCTTCGCCTCGGCCTTATATCACGCTTTCCAGGAAATCCTACTTTCCGGCCTAGTATCGTACTATACTATTAATGTATTAAAATTTGTTTGAAATTTTATATTTTTATGGTGATTTTTTGAAACTATATAAAAAATAGATAATAAAAATTAGTAATTCAATAAATTTTTGAATTTTTAAAAATAATTGTTCAGAAATGATTGAGTTAAGACTTATAAGAATTTTTTGGGATAATTCTGTGGCCAATTTACAAAAATAAAAAAAGAGTTTTTTCCTCTGGGGTATCAATTTTAAATTATATACCAGCATATCATTATATTAATATTAACCGATTTTTAGAATATAATATGTATAATATATATATATGTATTTATAAATATACATATATAAAATAATTGGAGACCCTTTGTGGGACAGAGCATAACAGTTCAACCAACTTTTTTGCTGTACACTCCAAACCCCCTCTAATGGTCTGAATAATTTGATATTTTATAAATTTAATTTTTTTTAAAAATTTTTACGTTAACGTAATGCAGGCACTCAAGCGATGACAGTCTCAACCCTGTAAAATGCAGAGAGCGTTAAAATGTCCTCCCTTATACCACTACTAATAATACCAAACACTGCCCTGAGTCGCGCACTGATCCGCAGCGCCCGAGCGAGTACAAAATTGTTAATTTTCATTTATCAAATATTTCGGTCCCTTAAGTTGATTTATGGGTTCTTATAGGAAAAAGTCTCAGCTTTCTTTGAAAAAAATAAAAAATACAAAAAACCCGGTCTCGGAACCAAAAAAACCAAAATTTATTTTTGACCTTCATTTTTGAAGGTCAAAAAATTTTGTTTCTCAAAAATGCATATTACCAATCGAAAGGGCATGAAAAAATCTATCGAAAATAGTATTACTGAAATTTTTTCATTTACTTATTTAAGAGCAAAAAATTACCATATAAGACGGTAACCCAAAATTTTCACCCCCTGCCCCTCAGTAAATATTTATCAAAATGTAAAAAAAAATTTATTCATAATTACCATCCAATAGAACTACAAAATACCTGAATTGGAAAGTCACAAGTGAAAATCTTTTTTTCACCTTGATCAGTTGATATGAAATCCTCCATTTATTAGTTTATGGATGAAATTTTAAGATTATTATTATTTCAAAACGCTTTTCTTGTGATTCATTAAGATTTACAATCTTTATTTCAATGCTACGTATATAAGTTATAAGTTTTTAGACCGGAGATGTTTAGCCAGTATCGCCCCAGTATTTGATTATTGAGAACGTACCCGCAGGCCATGCCTTCAGGCAGAGAGAAACTGAGAGTACTAACGTAATGCAAATGATTGTTTCCTGTTATCGTATGCGCTCTTGCGGACAAAATTCGAAGCTTAGGTGGTTAGCTATATATATTGCCTATATCGGTGAGACAACACACACACGCAAAACCTAATGGATAAGCCGAATCACGTTCCAAATTCATCGGGCGTCTTCGTGCTTCTTCGCATCAATTCAAGAAACGTAAAGAATAGAACCATAGCTTGTAAAATAATTGGAATTACTGTTTTTCCAGTTTCTTGACATATTATGTTTGAAAACATAACCTCATTAATTAATTTTTACTAATCATTAATCTAAGCAATTGTTAATATGATTTTAAGCAAATTATTCCTGTTATAATTAACTAATTTTGTTAACGTAAAGCTTAAGTGCAGTCTTTTTTAAAGTCTGTAAAAATTTATATCATGCTTTGAAGGACGAAAAAAAAGTTTACGTATTTTTAGATTCTAGCTAAAATTTTACAATTTCTTAGACTTTTGAATTAATTTAAAAAAAATGTATCCTTTAATAAATTTAAGAACAATTAATATTATAAAATAAACTCCAAACAATTTTGAATTTATTATAATACATACTAGCACAATAAATTCCAGAATATCTTGAATTTTCTATTGAATTTTATCGAACCAGAATAAATTCTAGATCATTTTAGTTTTATTTCTAGATTTTTTAGATAATAGAATGAATTCCAAATACTTATTTATTTATTAACAAGTCCCAAAGTATTTTATATTTTCTCTTATATATTTTAGTTTCTAAAGTAAATTCTAGAACATTATTCCAAAAAGAATTCCAGAAAATTTATCATTACAATATAAATTATAGAACATTTAATATTTTTTTACAATTTTAGACTCTAAATAAAAAATTACAGAATTTTCTTGAGAGTTTGGAACAAGAAACAAAATATTTAAGATTCTAGAGTGCAGAAAACTTTAAAAGTTATATTTAATTTCAGAACATTTTAGACTTTTTTATATTTAAATTCTGGATTAAAATCCAAAATATTTTAGACTCTAAAATAAATTCCAGCTGACTTAATACTTTAGAACAAATTTTACATAATTAAAAATTTTATAATAAATTTTGGAAAAAGTATTTAGGATTTCTTTTCTTATTATTTAGATTCTAAAGTAATTTCAAAATTTTCGAGATTTTAATATAAATGACAGAAAATTTTAGATTTAAAAATAAATTCAAGAAGATTTGAGATTTTCCTTTAATTTTTAGGTTTTTGGTAAACTTGTAGAATTTTTGGAGACACTAATAAAAATTCAAGAACAATCAAGATTCTTAAATAATTTACAGAAAATTCTTGTTTCTTTATTAAGTTCCAAACCTGTTTAGATTTAAATTCTGTAAGATTGTTTAGGTTTAGATTTTATTTTTATTTTTAGAATTTTAATAAACAACCTCAAATTTTACATTCTAAAATCTAAAAAAGTTTTGACAATTCATCCAGAATTTAAAAAATCTGGAATTTTATTTAATATCTTAAATGTTCTTAAATTTATTACTTCTACAACTTTATAGAATTTATTTTTCAAACTAAATTTTTCTGCATTTTATTTATAACTTGAAACATTCTAAAAATATTAGAATCTGTTAATTTCAGACTCTTATGGGAAATCTAATAAAAATAAAATGGAAATATTCAGACATTTATTATAAACTCTACAATTTTCTAAAATTTAATGTAGAATGTAAAATTTAAGGTTGTTTATCAAAATTGTAAAAATAAAAAAAAAATCTTAACAAAAAAAATCTTACAGAATTAAAATCTAAACAGTTTTTGAACTAAATAAATAATCTAGAATTTTTTGAACTTTATTTTAGAATCTTGAATGTTCTCGAATTTCGTAAGTGCCACAAAAAATTTTACAAGTTAATCAAAAGTCTAAAAAATTAAAGGAAAATCTCAAATCTTCTTGAATTAATTTTTAAATCTAAAATTTTCTGTCATTTATATTAAAATCTCAAAAAATCTAAAATTACTTTAGAATCTAAATAATAAGAAAAAAATCCTAAATACCGATTCCAGAATTTATTATAACATTTTTTATTCTGTAAAATTTGTTCCAAAGTATTAAGTCACCTGGAATTTATTTTAGAGTCTAAAAGATTTTAGATTTAAATCCAGAATTTAAATATAAGAAAGTCTAAAATGTTCTGAAATTAAATATAACATTAAAGTTTTCTGCACTGTGACGAACCTCACAATTGCACATGACTTTTAATTCCACTCGATAATTTATTTTGTAGAAAAAATAAATTAAACTTAACTTTGAGGTTAAGTTACACTCTCGGCTTATTTTTAAACTGTCAAAACGTGGTCTAGCAGAAATATTTGCCAGACAGCCGCGCATCCTGACACGCGCATCGCCGGAAAATGGCGCGGAACGCCAGACACAGCGCAGATGGCGCTAAGTAATATGATCGCTCAGCCCCTACCATAAGCTGCGTCTATATATCGACCTGCACGCCTGTAGATCGGTGAGTCGGCCACAAGGGGCGAACCGAGTAACATCTCGGGAAAAGTCTCTCTGACTCCTCCAGATATCATAGTCTTGGCCCTTCAAGAAATGATATCTGGAAACCGTTCCGGAGATTTTAGCATTGGTCCTTCAATGAAAAATCAAAGGAAAACTTTTGCTTTCCTCTAGCTAGGATCGTCCTGAGATTTGTCACGGTCCATCGTGGAGTATCAGGAACGATAACGTACTGGACATCTACTTCGTAGACGAAGGAATCCTGGCTGGAGTAAAGTTACTCCGTGACGAATTCCTGATCATCGTCGTGGTCCTTCACGAATGGTCAGAAAATTCGAGTAAATTGTTAGAACACTTATGACGTAGGAAAGTGTTCGAAGCAATTTTAAAATCTCCCGCGCTGTGTCATGACGTAGAATGTCGCATGGGCGTCTCCTGTGCTACGTCACTGGTGAACAGACTCTATGCTAGGTGAACACCCGCATCCGTTTAACTGTTCTCCAGATAAATTCACCTCGCTCCTGAAATTACGCGTTCAGATTTATTTGATTTTTACCGGACTGAAGCGCGTAATTAACATAGAAATGAATGAATTAATTTATTGTCTTACCTGATAATTACTGAAAAATTATACAGAACTTTTGTAAAGGCGGTCTTCATACTGTTTACTAGCCAAAAAGTTTGATTTTTTGAAATAATTCGAAAAAATGACCATGTCTTTTCCCCTAATCTTCCAAACTATTATACTTAGAATGCTGCAATTTGGTACACATATGTCAATTTACGTGTAGATTACAGGAAAATTATAGAGAACTTTCCTAAAGGCGGTCTTTATAGTGTGTACTAGCCAAAAAGTACGATTTTTTGAAAAAAATTCGATAAAATGACCATGTCTCCCCCCTTATCTTCCAAACTATTTTACTTAGGATGCTGCAATTTGGTACACATATGCAGATTTACGAGTAGATTACTGGAAAATTATAGAAAACTTTCGTAAATGTGGTCTTCATAGTGTTCACTAGCCAAAAAGTTTGATTTTTTGAAAAAAATTCGAAAAAATGACCATGCCCCCCCCCCAACCTTCCAAACTATTTGACTTAGAATGCTGCAATTTGGTACACAAAAGTAAATTTACGTGTAGATTACAGGAAAATTATAGAGAACTTTCGTAAAGGCGGTCTTCATAGTGTTTACTAGCCAAAAAGTACGATTTTTTTAAAATAATGCGAAAAAATGACGATGTCTCCCCCCCTAATCTTCCAAACTATTTGACTTAGGATGCTGCAATTTGGTACACATATGCAGATTTACGAGTAGATTACTGGAAAATTATAGAGAACTTTCGTAAACGCGGTCTTCATAGTGTTTACTAGCCAAAAAGTATGATTTTTTGAAAAAAATTCGAAAAAATGACCATATCCCCCCCCTAATCTTTTAAACTATTAGACTTAGAATGCTGCAATTTAATACATATATGTAGATTTACGTGTAGATTACAGGAAAAATATATAGAAGTTTGTTAATGTTCGTTTTATAGAATGTGCTATCCAAAATTTGTGCTTTTTTTTTAAAAAGTTTAAATAATAATTGGTTAATTCCTTATTTTTTGAAAACATATTTAAATAAACAGTACAAAAAGCAGGCGCAATGCCCCTACAATTGTGGGTTTCGTGGCTTTCTCCTTATCCCAACTGACCTTCCTCTCACAAACATCCAGAAAAATTGAAAAATACTAGTGTCCTCTCTTTTTCAGTCTTTGTTCTGTTTCTCTTGTATAATATATTATGTTTACGGAATTATTCAGGTGTTTGCGTAACCATTCAGGTGTTTCAGTAACAATTCAAATGTTTTCGTAACCATTTGGGTGTATCCGTAACCATTCGGGTGTTCCCGGAACCATTCGGCTGTTTCCGGAACCATTTGGGTGTTTCCGGAATCATTCGGGTGTTTCTCAGTTAAAAATTCCTGTACAGGAACCTTAAAGGAACGTTAAAGGATCCTGAAATGTTCTTATGCAAGATCCTTTAACGATCCTTGAAGGATCCTTGAAGGATCGTTGAAGGATCTTGTATATAAACCCCTGAAGGAAATTGGAACCGAGTACTTGAACAGGTTCTTGTACAGGAACATTTACTGTACAGGATCCTGTATGGGATTCCACGTGGGATCCTTTTCTCAAAATTTTTATAATAAATTTTCCTGTAGAGGTACCTACACATGTTCCTGCACATTATTAAGATCGTGCTAAGGATCCGTTGAAGGATCATGAGACGGAACCTGCACAAGAACCTATGTAGCTTTGAGACGGTAGTTTTTTTTAAGTTTCCTGTACAGGTTCCTTCACAGGTTCATGTATAGTTTCCGATGTAGTTTTAAATTTAAAAATGAGAACCCGTACAGGAACTTGTACAATTTCCTTCATAGGTTCCTGCGTGTTAGAGAAGCTTAATTAATGTTCCTTTGCAGGTTCATCTAGAGGTTCTTGCATATGTTACCATTACGATGAAAGTTCCAATATATGTTCCCGTAGAGATTATCATAAATGTTCCTTTATATGTTATTATTGCCCAATGGGAAACGAACGAAGGGGGCATTAACGGAATTAATTATTTAACTATTGTTGCTTAAGGAGGAATCGGTCAAACAATCGGAACAAAAGTTAGTCCAAATGAATAATTTTGGTTTTTGATATAGAAAACACATAAGTTAGTGTAATTTTTTTCAGGGGAAGTGTGGACACTTGTAGTTTTTACAAAATGAGCCGTTAAAAATTGCAATTTGATGAAAATTAAAAAAAATTGACAGGAAAAACTATTATTCAATTTGGGTTAATTTGAACCTCAAATTGAATAATCGTTTTTCCTGTCATTTTTTTTAATTTTCATCAAATTGCAATTTTTAACGGCTTATTTTGTAAAAACTACAAGTGTCCACACTTCCCCTGAAAAAATTGCACTAACTTATGTGTTTTCTATATCAAAAACCAAAATTATTTATTTGGACTAACTTTTGTTCCGATTGTTTGTCCGATTCCTCCTTAAATCTTTAGCCAATATTTGGCAAGAAAGATTTGAAAGGTAGACACATGAGAAATGTATTTTCAGAGGTACAAGATCAGGTCTTATATAAAAGAGCTGAAGAAACTCGATCGTGAGAAAGGCAGACCGACGCGCTCTATGCCACATTAGGGTGGTCCAAAAATCCAATATTTTGGAAAAAAATTGGACTTGCGCACTTTCATAATGTAAAAAAATCTACGAGACTTAATCATTTTTTAAAAAATTTTTAAATTCAAAATTGAATGATCGCAAGGCGTTTTTGTCTCTTATGGGAATTAACACGTAAAAGGAGCAACCAAATCAAAAAACCTTTGTAAACTTGTTTATAATTATTGCAAAATTCTGACCAACTATAACGTGATAGTCATTCATGTAAGTAAGTTATAAAAACAAAAAACATCCTCAAAATTTAGTATGAACAATTAATATTCAGTGTCAAAAAACACCAAATTGGCTGTTTTCATAGTCGGTTTTCTACCATTCAATATTAATTGTTTGACTTGTAAATTCAGTGAATTAAAATATATTTTATTGGCAGCAGGTACATGAAAAATCAGATTTTTCCATTAATATTTAAAGGGTAAATTGTTCAATTGCAGTTTGGTGTTTTTTTGGCATCTTAGGTTTATAGCCGTCATAACGATGAAATTTGACAAGGGCCTACTGAATGCTACTGAGGAAACTGAAAAGGGTTGAGGACTAAAGAAAAAAATTCTTCAGACTTTTTTTTCTTCTTCACGCATTTTAACCCAGCTCATAAAATTTGTTTCCATTATGCTTAAACTTTTCGAACACCAATTCGGATTAAAGGAAAAATACAATTTCGGATTTTCGGAAAAGTTATTTATAGGAAAGAAATTAATTGAATAGTGGATTATGCATAATTTTTCCGCCTACATTGCAAAATTTAAATTTATAGAGTGGTATCGTTTTAGGGAATTAATAACGGGGAAAAAAGGAACCTCCGGAATGTTTGGTATTTCTTAGGCCCGGGGGGAGGGGGGAGTGCTCACATCCAAAAAGATCAAAACCAAGAAAGTCACATAATTTTAGTTCATAAATAATGGTCTTGAGTATCACCCCCAGAGTGTACTCTTCGGGGGGGGGGGGGGTGGGGGGGTAATCCAAAAACATAAAAATCAAAAAAGTCACATCATTTTATAGTTATCAAATAACAGTCTTTAGGAATATTCCCGAGAGTGCATTTTTTTCGGGGGGGGGGGGGGGGGTTCTCTCACTCAAAAAATTAAAAATCCAAAAAGGGACAACTATTTTAAACGATGAAGGCCGCGTCTAAGGATGATTTACAGGGTTTCAGTCACCTCCCCCCCCCATTTTTGCTCTTGAGAATATTCGCTTATTTCATATTTTAGAGAATTTTAGGACTCTAGTTCTAACAATAGATGTTACCTGACTTCCTGACTTGTTACGACTTTTACTCTCCATCGAAGGTCTTGTCTTCAGAAGAAAAGTTTTCTTTTATTACAGAGTTAGAAAAATCTTTAAGAGACATTCCAAGGTACCTAGCAGATACCTGACAACCTTTTGCTGCAAAATCGACAAACTGTTCTTAGTGCAAAAATGAATAGGTAGTCTTCTAGACGTTGTCTAGGCAGTTGCATGTATTTCTTGAACTCACTAAATTTCATTTAACTTAATGTATAAGCTTGAAAATGTCGTCAACACGAAGTACTAAGAACATTTATTTAGTGGGACAAGAAAAGGACGATATTGCTAAAACATTATTTCCTACTAATCGAGAAGTACTTCAGTACTTTTTTTATCATCATCGTACATTAAAGAAAAATGTTCGTCAAAGTGCCCTTTGTGCTGTGGCAACGTGCAAAAAGATTTATGAATGTGAAAACATTCCCGTTTTGAATCAAAATAATTGTGCGAAAAAATTAGAGAGATTGTATGAGAAATGGTTAAGTCTCTTTAAATCCAAAGGAAGGACAAGTGATAAGACAATAGTGAATGAATTAAATTTTAAAGCAACATTAGATTTAGTTTTTGACGTTTCAAAAAAATCAGTTCTTTTACAAACAAGTGATTGTTCTATTGAACGAAATGATAGTGATATTTTGAATAATATGCAAAATTACAGTTGGAAAGATTGTGAGGAAGAAAACGTTAATATTGTTACATATATGGAAGTGGAAAATAATCAAGAAACTAATTTTACGTGTAAAAAGAAGTCATTATTACCCTCGGTATTACCAAAAAAAACTTTAATAACTCCCGAATTGTGTGCAGCATCCCTGTTTAAAGAATGTATTAAAAATTATAGAATTTGATAGGATTTCTATCACAAATATTTTCAAATTTTAATCAAATTGTATACAAAATAAAAAATCCTATCAAATTCTATCAAAAATACTAAATTCAATCAATTTTAATAACAAGTTTGGAAAGAATTTAAATCAAAATTAATACTGAACTAAGGACAAGTACATGTCTATACTTCATTTTGTATAAAAAGTGTATCAAATCTTGTAATTCTAAACAACATAATCAATTTCAATCATAAGTGTGGATAGAGTTTCTATCAAAATTAATACTTAAATAATGTTAAATACATTTGTATACATACGTCTGTATCAAAAGTTTATCAATTTCTATCCGTCTGAAAATCGAATACTTTGGTATCAAGAGCTCTGTATTAAAACTTTATTAAATTCTATCCGTAGAAAAGTCGAATACAATCTTATCAAATCATTTGCATAAAAACTCTATCAAATTTTACCAAACGGAAAATCAAATACATTTCAATCAAAACTTTGGGATAAAAAATTAATCAAATCTTATCGATGGAAAATTCTTATACTATTCTATCAAAATCTTGGTATGCAAAATCTATCAATTTCTATCCGCTTGAAAATCAAATACTTTGCTATCAAGAGCTCTGTATTAAAACTTTATCAAATTCTATCCGTAGAAAAGTCGAATACAATCTTATCAAATCATTTGCATAGAAACTCTATCAAATTTAACCAAACGGAAAATCGAATACATTTCTATCAAAACTTTGGGATTAAAAATTAATCAAATTTTATCGATGGAAAATTCTTATACTATTCTATCAAAATCTTGGTATGCAAAATCTATCAATTTCTATCCGCTTGAAAATCAAATACTTTGGTATCAAGAGCTCTGTATTATAATTTTATCAAATTCTATACGTAGAAAAGTCGAATAAGGATCATTTACATATGACGTCACGCTATAAGGGGGAGGGTGGACTCTTGATCAAACGTTAAAAAACGTAACATGTTGATGGGGGGGAGATCGTTCTAAACGTGACGTCACAAGAAAATTTTTTAATTCAAAAATTAATTCAAACTACCTTTTAAATTTTGTAAGCATCTTTATTTATGATAGACCTCGGATTATCCTTAGGATATCAACGGGAAATGCTCATCAGGATCCTACCAGACATCGTCAAGAGATATCCACAAGACATCATTTTGAATTTCAAAATGGTCAAAATATTTTTCCGGTAGTTATATATCCAGGAAAGCAGGGATTTTAATATCCACTGGATATCCTAAGGTTGCCCGAAGATATTTTTCTCATTACCTGAAATCAGAAAACGTTTCTATTTAATATTTTTAGAGTTATAACAATTAAAACATCCCGGTTTGTACAAACTACTATGTGCACTTGTCTTTTCTTTTCGCTCTCCAGTAAAATCACTAATTTGCTTCTAAGGTCTTCTTCTTCGGAGTGCATTACATATATTGTAAAATCTGAAACCCAGACCTCACTTAATCTGTATTAAAGAAACTGTTTTATTAATTCCGATCAATTTTTTCAATTCTTTACTAATCCAGCCTTCTTGTCGAGTATTTGTAAGTTTTATTCCATTGCTGCCACTACTGGCGCAGCACTGCGTCTATTGTTACTATCCTCTTCGATGTGTCATATTATTAGTTAATAATTTTATTATATTTAGATTTGAAGAGCAGGAGCGAATTTTTCCGTGGTGAGGACGACTTACTTAATGGTTTCAACTTTAAAGTCCAATTTCTGCAAACTTTAAATTATGTTATAACATGTTAAGTTACATAATGGAAATAATAAAAATAACACAGGCGTAAAAAAGTAGAAACCTTTTTTCGCTAAGTATTGGGCCAATATTGGTTTACCCTTGGAAATCTGTCACTGCGGACAGTGAAAAAATACATATAGAAATACTCAGCCAATTGTCCAGTACATACATTTGCCAATAATTTGCTACCTGTTATCGCAGAATGAGAAATCATTGGTTAAATCTTGGGATGTAGACATCTGTGCCAATCATTGGCTAACAATATTGGTCCAATGTTTAGCCGATGTTAAGTTTCCGATTGACTGTTATATTCTGAAAATAATGATTATATATATATTGGAATTTTAGAGCCATATGTGTTTCCTTTTAGTTAGAAATGTGTTTAGAAACTCGTCTTGAATCGTATCAAGTAATCGCGTTGCATTCATAGATAAAATAATAATTTAAGAGAAATAATGTTTTAAGGTAAAATTTAATTTTTAACTTTAGCAGAACTAAGAAATAAACTAACAATATTATATTAAATTTAAACAGTTATATTGGTATTAATATCTGATTTATTTTTGAATAAAAACATATAAAAGTTCGTTATGTCATGAAATTGTATTTTCGAAATTAAAAATTGTACGATTTAAGGATGAAAATAAATTCAAAGAAAAATTTATTTTAATATATTTTAACAAATTTACTGACACACAATTTGCAAAAAAAATTTTATTGATTTAAATAGTTTATTCTTAACTACTCATTTAACGTTTTATGTTTTATTTTCAAATCTGATGAACAATTGCAGTTTTTTCCAAATATGTTAAACAATAGCTCATTTAGTTCCTTTAAAAAGCATTCTCAACAAGTCCACCTATAAAATTTTATTTTTCATTGATAAGAATTTAATTATATTTTATATATTTGTTTATGGATAAAATATTTTTAATAAAATTTTGTGAGTAAAACTAAGGATTAAATAAGCGGCCAAAAGTGAGCAAGACTAATTTTTCTAATTTCGAGAAAATTAAAGAAATACAGTTTTTAACGTAATCCTGAAAGTTAATTAAAGACTAGAAAAACTATACTAAGTTTTTTAAATAACAGTGATTCTTATATCTAAGGCAGTTTAATATTAGTGAAAGTTAATTATATATAGATATAAGGTTTTATTAGTTTTTATAGACTTCATTTCTATTAAAAAAAAAAAAATAATAATAATAAATCATATTGGTTGAGGATTACGTTAAAAACTGTATTTCTTAAATTTTCTCGAAATTAGAAAAATTTGTCTCACTTTTGGCCGCTTATTCAATCCTTAATTTTACTCACAAAATTTTATACAAAATATTTTATCCATATACAAATATATAAAATATAATTAAATTCATATCTATGAAAAATAAAATTTTATGAGTGGATTTGTAGAGAATGCTTTTTAAAGAAGTAAATGAGCAACTGTTTAACGTATTTGGATCATGACATTACGAACTTTTTTTATGTTTTTATTAAAAAATAAATCAGATATTAATATCAATATAACTGTTTAAAAATTAATATAATATTGTAGTTTATTTCTTAGTTATCTTATTTTATCTGTGAATGCAACGCGATTACTTGACTCTACTCAAGACTAGTTTCTAAACACATTTCTAACTGAAAGGAAACACATATGGCTCTAAAATTCCAACGCCAGGACCTTTTCCTTTGTGCTCTTTTGCTAAGGGCGTACAGTCAGTATCTTTTTGATTTTCAAACAGTCAACTTCGTAAAAGAAACGCATGAAGAAGTTAGTGACTTTACACTGTTAAGTTTATTGAAAAAAAGAATTTACTCTTTTATTAATTCATTCTCCAAACGTTTCAGCTCCAAATACTGGCCCTTGTTAAAGGAAAATAGTTTTATTCTGAAATAGTATTAATAATGTAGTAGACAACTGCAAAAACTTCAGATAAATTGTTGTATTATTCTCTTTTTTGTTTTGTTATTATTATACTGTTGTTCTTTAAATTTTATTTTTCGGTTATATCGATTTTTGCATTATTTGGGTTTAGAATTAATTACTAAAAAACAAAAAAGAGAATGCGTAACACATCAATTTATCTTCAGCCTTATATTAATATTGTTATACATAATACTATTTCAGAATAAATCTATTTTCTACCAACGAGGGCCATCAGTATTTAGAGCCGAAACGTTTAGAGAATGAATATTTGAAAAAGAAAAAATTCTTCTTTTTAATAAACTTGCTTCTAAAGCCACTAACTTTTTCACATATACATAATCATTATTTTCAGAATATAACAGTCAATCGGAAACTTAACATCGGCTAAACATTGGACCAATATTGTTAGCCAATGATTGGCACGGATGTCTACATTCCAAGATTTAACCAATGATTCCTCATTCTGCGATAACAGGTAGCAAATTATTGTATTTCTTTAATACAGATTAAGTGAGGTCTGGGTTTCAGATTTTACAATATATGTAATGCACTCCGAAGAAGAAGACCTTAAAAGCAAATTAGTGATTTTACTGGAGAGCGAAAAGAAAAGACAAGTGCACATAGTAGTCTGTACAAACCGGGATGTTTTAATTGTTATAACTCTAAAAATATTAAATAGAAACGTTTTCTGATTTCAGGTAATGAGAAAGATATCTTTGGGCATCCTTAGGATATCCAGTGGATATTAAAATCCCTGCTTTCCTGCACTGAAAAAAATATTTCCGTGGAACTGCAATAATTATGGGCAGATTGGCAATATTTTATTGCTGTTTTGGGAACTGCCATATGTATTTGTGTTTTAGCCATACGACTGTGTGAAACCGCGAGTGACATTGTAAGGTTAGGTAAAATCGACAGTGGCGCACCGATGATGCATTATGTCAAACTCCTACATAACCTGTTAACCATAGTCAAATGTCTAATCTGATCACAGTATTTTTTTCAGTGTGGATATATAACTACCGGAAAAATATTTTGACCATTTTGAAATTCAAAATGATGTCTTGTGAATCTCTCTTCACGATGTCTGGTGGGATCCTGATGAGCATTTCCCGTTGATATCCTAAGGATGAACTACGGATATTATTAGGATATTCCTAAAATTATTCAAATGGATTCAGAATACGGATTAAAAATACAATCTTAGCAAATCATTTGCATAGAAACTCTATCAAATTTAATCAAACGGAAAATCGAATACTTTTCTATCCAAATTTTGGGATTAAAAATTAATCAAATCTTTTCGACGGAAAATTCGTATACTTTCTTATCCAAAAGGTTTGATAGAATCGTATACAATGTTAATGAAAATTTGGATTCAAAAACGGATTAAAATTGATAAAAATTCCTTTCTAATAAATGCAAAGTATTGATTTTGATAGAGATTCTATCCAAAAGGTTTGATAGAATCGTATACAATGTAAATGGCAACTTGGATTCAAAAACGGATTGAAATTGATAGAAATTACTTTCTATTAAATGCGAAGTATTGATTTTGATAGAGATTCTATCCCAAAGATTTGATATAATCGTATAAAAAGTACTTGAAATTTTTGATTCAAAAAACGGATTTAAATTGATCGAAATTTCTTTCTATCAAATTCCATCAAATTCTATCAAATGCGAAGTATTGATTTTGATAGAGATTCTATCCAAATGTTTGATAGAAACGTATACAAAGTACATAAAATTTTGGATTCAGAAAACGGATTCAAATTGATAGAAATTCTTTTCTATCAAATCCTATCAAATTTCGTAAACAGGGATTAGATCGTACGAAAACTTCCGATCGAAGTGCTACATACATTATTGCTGCAAGCTACAATGTATCACTTAAAAAGAATAGAGTTGCATTAAGTCGTCAAACAATTAGAAGAATGCGGAAAAATGTAAGAAAGCAGATTGCTAAAGAAATTAAGGATAAATTAAAGGCTTCACCACAGTTAGTGGTCCAATGGGATGGTAAACTTTTACCAGACCTGAAGGATAAATTAAAAAAAGTGGATCGACTTCATGTTCTTGTTGCAGGTGTTAAGACTAATCAGTTGCTCGGAATTCCACACTTAAAGAGTGGAACTGGAAAATCACAAGCTAACGCAATAATTTCTCTGCTTAAAGAATGGGGATTGACACAGAACATAATTGGAATGTGCTTCGATACCACTGCAAGTAACACTGGCTTAATAATAGGTACCTGCATTTTATTACAAGAAAAGCTCAAGAAGAAGTTACTTCATCTTGCCTGTCGTCATCATATTTCAGAAGTCTTATTAAGAGCAGCATTTGAAACATGTTTTAATACAACAACTTCTGGGCCCGATGAGAGCATGTTTAAACAATTTCAAAAAAATTGGTTCAAATATAACCTTCAAAACTTTGAGAGCGGCATCACCGATCCGGACATGCTTTCTGAAATAATGATTAACAAGGATTCTCTTCTGTTGCATTACACTGAAATTTTAAAGGTAATAATAATATAAATATTTTGTTATATTTCTACTAATTATTTAGAAAAATTATTAATTATTAGTTGAATTCTTTTTTAAGTCATGACAAAATAACTAATATCTTAGTACCACTCTGTTTATTAATTCAATTGGTTATATAAGCTTACTGCAAGCTTGCGTGTTAATTATTCTCTAAATCTGAATTATTCAAAAATAACTAATTTAAAAGCAAAAACTCAGTCATTAATTCAAATAGTTATAATATTACTAATCATTTATTAAAAAAATAACTAATTAGTAGTCAAATTTATTTTAGGTTATGTTAAAATATCTAATATTTTATCAACATTCTGTTTACTAATTCAATTTGTCAAGTTTTAACTATTTTTTAGTTGTTTTTTTACTAAGATTTAGTTATATTTTACTAATAATTAGTTATTTTTAACTAATTCAGATTTAGAGAGTATAATTGTAAGTTAAACTCATTTTTAGGTTATGAAGAAATAACTGTTTTTGCTTTCAAATTAGTTAATTTTTACTAATTCAAATTTAGGAAGTAAATACATTTACTTTTGTTTTACATGAATATTTATGATTATTAAATGTTGCATCTCGCATTAAGCATATTTATCATTTTACAGATGGAAAATACTAGGGACGATTACAAGGAACTACTTAAACTTATAATCATTTTTCTGGGTGGAAGATCATCAGATGAAGTTTTTTTTAACAAACCTGGAGCAATTCATCATGCAAGATGGATGTCTAAAGCATTATACTGCCTGAAAATGTATTTATTTAGAAAGGAAATTCAAGAAACTTCTGAAATTGTTAAGTCTTTACGAGAAATGTGTGTTTTTATAGTGCTTCTGTACGCTAAATATTGGTTTGCCTCAAAAAAAGCAGATCAAGCAGCTTCCAACGATTTAAAGTTAATAAAAGGACTTTTTTTTTGTCAAGCTGTAAAACAAGAAATCCGCGACGTTGTTTTGCGAAAATTTGAAAACCATTTATGGTACTTAAGTGAGGAGTTAATTGGTCTGTCTTTCTTTGATGATGGCGTTTCAATAGATTGTAAGAAGAAGATGGTGAAAGCCCTCAAAAGTAAATCGGATAAACAAATATCAATTTCATTAAGACATGCAAATCTCCAAACAATTAAATCTAAAGACATTAATAATTTATCACTTGATAGGTTTGTTACACCTAATACTTTACATTTCTTCAAAATATTAAAAATATCGACAGATTTTTTAAATTTTGATCCGTCTACTTGGAAGTTGAGATCTGATTATCAGCAAATAGTGCAGTTGGTGAACAGTTTACCTGTCGTAAATGACGACGCAAACAAATCCGCTAAATTTTTTAAAAAAATTTCAAAAATATCCGCCATATTGGATCCGCCATTTTGAATTTTTAAAAAGTGACATCAAATTCATGATCAGCGACCCCAAAAACCCCGGAGTAATAATTTTCAATCAAATCCGATGAATTTAAAAAAAACCTTCAAAATGATCCACCATATTGGATCCGCCATTTTGAATTTTTGAAAACTGACTTCAGATTCGTGATCAGCGACCCCGAAAACCCCCGAGTGACAATTTTCAAACAAATCCGCTAAATTTTTAAAAAAAATTTCAAATATATCCGCCATATTGGATCCGACATTTTGAATTTTTAAAAAGTGACATCAAATTCATTATCAGCGACCCCGAAAACCCCCGAGTAATAATTTTTAATCAAATCCGATGAATTTTAAAAAAATCTTCAAAATTATCCGCCATATTGGATCCGCCATTTTGAATTTCTAAAAATTAATTTCTGATTCGTGATCAGCGACCCCGAAAACCCCCGAGTAACGATTTTCGCAAGCTTATTTCATAAACTTTCTGATTAAATGAACATTATTGTCTTATTAAAAGTCTTTTTTTTAACTAACTTTCAAAGTTATGTAACATTATTTAAAATAAAATTTATCATTGTTATCATATATTTCTGAAAAGCTTAGACCATGACCTTCAACTTCCATTTTGGATCATGTAAATCCGTTGGTTTTTTGACAAGATATAAAGCATTTAGTTACCCCGAGTTATCTCGGGGTTAACCGTTTTGGCACAGTTTTTTTACCCCGAGATATCTCGGGTCTAACCGTAGGAGGGTTAAAAAGCATCCGATTTTTGTCGCTCTTTTTTTATTGTAATTGTATTGAAAACAATAAAAATATTTTCATATTTAAATTTTTTATTTCGCAATTTCGTAAAAATATTTTTACTTTACGAAAAGTCATATAACCGTTAACAAAAGAAGGGTTCCAGCAGGTAATTTGCTCGTAAATTTTAAGTGGACCTCGAAAATCAACTTGACAAATTTATGACTTTGCGCTTTAAAATGCGTGAAGAATTGTAGAATACCTAGATGATTTTTCTATAGACCATTGTCCTACTGTAAGTTGCCGTCCTTCTATTGTAACCCACAACGATTATAACCAATAAGTGAGTAATAAAATTAATGAGATAAAAGTACAAGAATCTTTTAATGCCTTGCGATCATTCAATTTTAAGTTTAAAAAAATTTTAAAAAATGGTTAAGTCTCGTAGATTTTTTTAGATTATGAAAGTGCGCAAGTCCAATTTTTTTTCCAAAATATTGGATTTTTGGACCACCCTAATGCCACATGTCGAAACCACAAACGCGTGAGAATCCGCGGCGCGCAGACGCGGCATAGATGCGGAGGGAATCTTTTACTATTTAAATTTGAATTTTTGAAGCTTTTAATGAAATTCAAGAAATTAAATATTATTATACAAAATAAAAAAATACAAAATTAAAAAATAATATGCCTGATTATGAGGAAAAACTTATAAATATCCTCTGTAAATAAATATTAAATTCTTGAAGATTTGAAAAACTCTTAAAGGAGTGTCTTAAAATTAAAAATTATTGGTCTAAATCTACTTTAACCAATGTTAAATTTTAGAAATTATAAATAGATTAATTAGTTATAAAGAAATGAGAAAAAATGTAGAATGATAAAAGTAAACATTTAATATTAAAAATAATATTAAATTTGGATCCTCCCTTTCAATAATCAGTTACTTATTTAACCCTTTTAAAAAAGTAACATTTTTAAAACTATTTCCCTTAATAATAATAATCACATTAAAAATTTTGAAAATGAATTAGTAACTCTTTTAGTTTACAGAAGTTTAAAGAAATTTAATTAAATTGAATATAATATTAGGTACCTACGTTTATAATTAAAACTGGAAACAATTATGTATTTATATTTTACTGTTTTAAAACGTGTAGGTAGGTATATAATGTTTTTAAAATGCAAATAATAAAAAAAATAGTAAATAATATTAAAATTTGTTCATAAATTCAAAAAATTGTTAAAGTATTAAACAAATGTTAATTTAAATTTTATAAGAAAAGAACACAAATTTTTAAAAATAACAATAATTAATGAGCTAGGATAAATAATATTTATCTTTGAATCGAATTATTTAATTATTTTCCTTATCTTATCTCTTTTTTTCTTAAATTAAAAAATCTGATTTAGTTGAAATAATTCTCAAATTAATAATTATTAACTGAGTGATAAATTCATAATATTATGGAAAAAAATTCATAATATTACAATAATTTTAAAAATTGTTATTATATAATATTAACTTTGAACCATGTGAAATATTTATTTATTTTTTAATTTTTTCAAAAAACAAATTATTTTTTAAATGAAAAATAATTCAGGAGAACAAAAATTGGCTCAGAAAATAATTAAATTTTGCTTGTACCTATATTAAACAGAAAAAAAACATTTTTAAATAAAAGATAAATTAACAATTAAAAAATATTAAACAAGAATTTAATTTTATTAAAATTCAAATTTAAATCATATAAATACAAATAATCATGTAAGTATTGAAATTTAAAATTTACATTAAAGTATGTTTAAATTAAAAGTAAAATTTAGCAAATTGTAAAGAATGATAGTTTATAATGATTTAATTTAATTTTTTATTCCTTCCGTTTCTCACATGCGCAGAAGTAAAAATTGTTTTGGCTAAAGCTTGGAAACAAATTCTCTAAATTTGAATATAAACTAAAAATGAAAAACATTTCATATATACATATGTAAACAATTTTTTAATTTGAATCATTTAACTAAATTATTTTTTTAAACAAAATACTATCTTTCTTAATATAGCTATACAGAATATATAAAAAATATGGACAAGGAAACATTGAAATTTGTTTTTAAAAATAAAAAATAAACTTTTTATAAATTTAAAGTTAAATTACAAAACTTTTTAAATTTTGATAAATTAAAATTAATACTAAACTTGAATAATAATTCGAAATATAATTTATACTTAAAGTTAGGTTTCAACAACTTCAATTATATTTAAAACAAAACTTTACAAATAATAAAATCTGGTCAGAAAAAAATTAAATTCTTCTTTTCAATTTAAGAAATAATAGAGCAGTAAAAATTGTTTATTTAAATTGTGGACTACAATTATTAAAACAAAGTTTTTGTAAAAAAAAATTAATGATATAAAAAATAATGTTTTTTGATCCTAATATAAAAATATAATTAATTATAATTAAGCTTCTATAAAAAGGTATTGATTTATAAAAATAAACATTTCGTATAATAAGATTATGTTCAAATAGAAAAATGTTTGTTTTAAAATTTAAACATTTTTAAGGTAGGTACACTAAAAAGAAAATGGAAACTAACTTAAAGCTAAATAAAAAAATTTTTAATTTTAAAAATCAATGCCGTTTTGTAATAGCTGAATGTAAATAAATACAATTTTTTAATAAGGAAACAAAAATTAAATTTTTGAAATCATTAATTTTTTTAAACATAAATCTTTTTTAATTGTATTCAAAAAGTTAATTTAGAAAATTTGTTTCCAATTTTCAGCAAAAAAATTTTTATTTTTGCGCATGTGAGAAACGGAAGGAATAAAAAATTAAATTACCGTAAAACAAGCTAATTTCGCTCAAATTTTCATGTTTTTTTGAAAAAAGTATAAGAAAAAGTTAATAATAAATTTTGGTACTGCAAATATATAATCTCTGACTCTTCCTCTTTAATTTCACGAAGTAAAAAAATTACTATATATTGCTTAAATCTATTTAATATATCTTTTTACTGTGAGCGAAATTATACCTCAATGTGGGGTAATTTCGATCAACTTTAATGACTTTAATTTTTAACAACAAAAATATGTTTGTTTACAATCTGTAATCACTTTATACAATCACTAGAAAGAAAATAATATTATTTAAATAACATTTACAGTCATCAGAATAAATATTTAACCACGTTTTGTGTTTTGTAATTTGATAAAATTTTAGAATTTTGTCCTGAGAAATAACCTTAGATACTTGATAAACAATTGAATGACACATTGTATTCATGAACGAAATTACCCAACAAATATGGAATATTTTTTTTAAATTGACTTTTTTCAAAATCTATTCAACTTTTCAGTAATTTTATTTTTGCTAAATCATGTCAGGGATATAGGAAATAAGATTATTACATGATTTTAACATAAAATATTTTAAATATAGGTTTCACAAGCGACTTTTACACACTACTTGCTCAATGAGCAAAATCGACATATTTAAATAAACATTATTTTTATTAAAACTTGACTATAATTCTGCTTTAAAATACCTTTGAGACACAGTTTGATACTTTTATTAACATAAGTTTTACGGTAAATCATTATAAACTATCATTCTTTACTATTTGTTAAATATTACTTTTAATTTAAACATATTTTAATGTGAATTTAAAATTTCAATACTTACATGATTATTTGTATTTATGTGATTTAAATTTAAATTTTAATAAAATTAAATTCTTGTTTAATATGTTTTAATTCTTAATTTATCTTTTATTTTAAAATGTTTTTTTCTGTTTAATATACAAACAAAGATTAATTTTTTTCTGAGCCAATTTTTGTTCTCATGAACTACTTTTCTTTAAAAAAATAATTTGTTTTTTGAGAAGTTAAAAAATAAATAAATATTTGACGTGATTCAAACTTAATATTATTTTTAATATTAAATGTTTACTTTTATCATTCTAAATTTTTTTTCATTTCTTTATAACTAATTATTCTATTTATAATTTCTAAAATTTAAAATTGGTTAAAGTAGATTTAGACCAATAATTTTTAATTTTAAGACACTCCTTTAAGAGTTTTTCAAATCTTCAAGAATTTAATATTTATTTACAGAGGATATTTATAATAAGTTTTTCCTCATAATCAGGCATATTCTTTTTTAATAATTATGAGAAAGATACACAAATTTAAGAATTTGCATGAATTTTGTATAATAATATTTAATTTCTTGAATTTCATTAAAAGCTTCAAAAATTCAAATTTAAATAGAGGAAGATTCCCTCCGCATCTATGCCGCGTCTGCGCGCCGCGGATTCTCACGCGTTTATGGTTTCGACAAGTGGCATAGGGCGCGCGTCGGTCTGCCTTTCTCACGATCGAGTTTCTTCAGCTCTTTTATATAAGACCTGATCTTGTACCTCTGAAAATACATTTCTCATGTGTCTACCTTTCAAATCTTTCTTGCCAAATATTGGCTGAAGATTTAAGCAACAATAATTAAATAATTAATTCCGTTAATGCCCCAATCGTTAGTTTCCCATTGGGCAATAATAACATATAGAGGAACATTTATGAGAATCTCTACGGGAACATATATTGGAACTTTCATCGTAATGGTAACATATGCAAGAACCTCTAGATGAACCTGCAAAGGAACATTAATTAAGCTTCTCTAACACGCAGGAACCTATGAAGGAAATTGTACAAGTTCCTGTACGGGTTCTCATTTTTAAATTAAAAACTACATCGGAAACTATACATGATCCTGTGAAGGAACCTGTACGGGAAACTTAATAAAAACTACCGTCTCAAAGCTACATAGGTTCTTGTGCATGTTCCGTCTCATGATCCTTCAACGGATCCTTAGCACGATCTTAATAATGTGCAAGAACATGTGTAGGTACCTCTACAGGAAAATTTATTATAAAAATTTTGAGAAAAGGATCCCACGTGGAATCCCATACAGGATCCTGTACAGTAAATGTTTCTGTACAAGAACCTGTTCAAGTACTCGGTTCCAATTTCCTTCAGGGGTTCATATACAAGATCCTTCAACGATCCTTCAAGGATCCTTCAAGGATCGTTAAAGGATCTTGCATAAGAACATTACAGGATTCTTTAACGTTACTTTAAGGTTCCTGTACAGGAATTTTTAACTGGGTTCTGTAACCATTCGGGTGTTTCCGTAACCATTCGAGTGTTTCCGTAACCATTTGGGTGCTTCCGTAACCATTCGGGTGTTTCCGGAATCATTCGGGTGTTTCCGGAATCATTCGAATGTTTCCGGAATCATTCAGGTGTTTCCTTAACCATTCGGGCGTTTCCGTAACCATTCGGTTGTTACCGTAACCATTCGGCTGTTTCTGGAATCATTCAGGTGTTTCCTTAACCATTCGGGTGTTTCCGTAACCATTCGGCTGTTTCCAGAACCATTCGAATGTTTCCGGAATCATTCGGATGTTTCCGGAATAATTCGGATGTTTCCGGAATAATTCGGATGTTTCCGGAATAATTCGGATGTTTCCGGAACCATTCGGATGTTTCTGTCTCTGTCTTTCACTATCTCTCTCTTGCACACAACCTCAAATTGACAGCTATTGGCTGTGAACGACGGACGGACGGATGACAAAGTCTCACTATAAGGGTTTCGGTCCCGAACCACGAAACCTTAAAAACGGCCCTGACCCTTCAGCTGCAAAAGTTTTGGCTTATGGTGCTAAAAGTTTGTACCAATAAAGTTTTATTTAGTAAATAATAAAAATATTTTTAAAAGTGGTTTCCTCGTGGAAAATTTTTAATCTCTGCCTCATATAATTAAAAAAAATTAGAGCGGTACGGATCCCTTCGACTTGGTACGAGTGTAACTCGTACTTGCCCGATTTTTTTAATTAGAATCCAAAATTGTAAAAAAAATCTTTAATGTTCTATCTATCTTCTTCTATATAAATAAAATCAACATTTTGTCTGTACATTGCGCAAAACTCAAAATTTTTTACATACTTCTTCGTTTTGAGTGATAAGGATCGCGAAAATGCAAACCAAAAAAATTCTGTCTGTCTGTCCAGGATTTTTTGTCCAGGCATCACTTTAAAACGGCTCTGCCGATTCATGTGAAATTTGGCAGAGTATTAAAGTGTCACTCAACTTAGATTTATAAAAAAAAAATTTCAGAAAATATTACTAGAAACTGAGATATACAGCTAAGTCACATTTTCACATATACGTACATACATACACATAAACACGCATATATACATATATACATACACACACATATACACACAAACACATACTGACATATACACGCACTCACATACACACACACATATAACTTTACATTCAAGTAAAAGAATAATGTTTATACCGCATGCATACACACACACACATATCTATCTATCTATCTATCTATCTCTCTCTCTATCTATCTATATAAATAAAATCAACATTTTGTCTGTACAGTGCGCCAAACTCAAAAATTTTTACATACTTTTTCGTTTTGAGTGATAAGGATCGCGAAAATGCAAACAAAAAAAATTCTGTCTCTCTGCCCAGGATTTTTTGTCCGGGCATCACTTTAAAACGGCTCAGCCGATTCATGTAAAATTTGGCAGAGTATTAGAGTGTCACTCAACTTAGATTTATAAACAAAAAATGGCAGAAAATATTATTAGAAGCTTAGATATACAACTAAGTCACATTTTCACATATACGTAGATACATACACATAAACACGCATATATACATTTATACATACACACACAAACACATACTTACATATACACACACTCACATACACACACACATATAACTTTATATTCAAGTAAAAGAATAATGTTTATACCGCATGCATACACACACACATATCTATCTTCTATCTTCTATATAAATAAAATCAACACTTCGTCTGTATATTGCGCCAAACTCAAAAATTTGTACATAGTTTTTCGTTTTGAGTGATAAGGATCGCGAAAATGCAAACAAAAAAAATTCTGTCTGTCTGTCCAGGATTTTTTGTCCGGGCATCACTTTAAAACGGCTCTGCCGATTCATGTTAAATTTGGCAGAGTATTAAAGTGTCACTCAACTTAATTTATAAAAAAAAAATTTCAGATTTTGTCTGTCCATTGCGCCAAACTCAAAAATTTTTACATACTTTTTCGTTTTGAGTGATAAGGATCGCAAAACTGCAAAAAAAAATTCTGTCTGTCTGTCCAGGATTTTTTGTCCGGGCATGCAGTACATGCATATGTGTTATAGAACCTTATCTATTTTTTTCGAAGAATATTTATTTTGATAAAAAACTCATAGCGCATAAAATGCGTATTTTTATCAGATCTACAATTGTGACGCGTCGCGAAGAAAAGCACCTAAGAAGCAAAAAAGCGATTTTCGGATTTTGATAATATTAGGTTCATTAAATGTCCCTTTTTCATTATCTAAAGTCAGAAAACATTTTCATTGAATATTTTTCACTTATTTAAGACTTAAGCATCAGCGATTTGTACAGAATCCAATGGCGCGCGCTCCGCTTCTTTTCACTCTCCTGTAAAATTGCCGTTTGGCTTCTTAGGTGCTTTTCTTCGGGACGCGTCACAATTTTTGTTTAAAATATTTTTGAAAATTAAGAATATTTTATTAGATAACAGCAAAAAACTGTGAATTACAGTAGATTTTTGTTTGTTTACATTTTAATAAAATTGGCGCCAATTTTTATTATGATATCTGTAATCAGCACATCAAAATACGTAAGTAACGAATTTTCAAATAAATCGAAAATATGTGCTAATCGGAAGTATATCTAATAAAGGATATTAGAATTTAATAATTTTTGGTAGAGAATTATGTTGCTTAGAAAAGTTTATGGATAAACTTCCGAAAAGCTCGAACTTTAAATCTTTTTGATACTTTGTAAGCTTATAAAATTTAATGTCCTGATTACGAAAATCGTAGTAAAAATTGGCGACTAGCTCATCTTTAAGGTAAAAACCATAACAAACCATAAAAATAATGGTTTTTTTTTGCATTTTCTTTAGTAAATTAAAAAAATATATAAAAATGATTTAGCTAAAAGTTGTAGGTCTCATTAAAATACCTACACATTTTATATTTTTACATTTTTTTTCTAAATGTGCATAGTTTAAAAGAAAAATGCAAAAAACTAGAAATCATCATAAATACGTTATTTATAACGTAATTGACGTATTTTTGTGTAATCGCTTGAGTTGGTTTGTTGCTTAAGGCTGTTGGAAGGAGACAATTTGCAGTGGTCTTCAAACACTTTCCCCTTCGCTGGTCGAAAATTTGGACTTATGAATTTTTTTAAAAAAAACCCAGACACTTTTTTGAAAAAAGGGCTCTGGCTGACCATAGTATTTGAGATAAGGAATTTTTTAAACCTTTGTTTTACTCGAACCGGTGTTCCTACGAGCGTCAAAATGATCCCCCGTTTTGACATTGACAGATTTTCTGTAGAAGATGGCCGCCCCACGTCACCTGATCATATGGCAGGCCGGAAGTAGCGTCACCGTTACCATGGATTCCGCTCGGGCTATGACAAGATGGACTCCGCACTCTGTTTACAATCTGTCAGTTTTGATGTCGAACGTGGAGATAACTTTCTCGATCATGGTGAAATTGTGTTTCCCAAATTCCCCATTCCCTGCGAAGTTTGGCAAAAAAGTAATTTTCCTGTATAAAAGTGTCTAGTGTTTTATAAAACAAACGGCAACGATCGTGTGAATTTGTAGTGTTTTTATATATATGTCTCGTTTTCTTCGAAAAGTTTTCACACACTGAGAAAAACAGGAGTCTTTCTTGATTAATAATTCCACTATTACTCCTAATTCATAAAATTCCAGCAAGTTTCTTCAATCTTTTTATTTTTCAATCAAATTCTGGGCAATGTTTTTAGCAAGCACTATACTCTGACTTGATTAAATATTGACATTGACACATTTTCTGACCCGTCTGTTACAATCTGTCAGTTTCAATGACAAATTTGAAATGAATATATATATATTGGAATTCCTATCGTCTCGGTTGTCCGGCTCTCGCAATGGGCTCGGTATTCCAGCACTTCGTCTCGTCCACTCTTCCCCTTCCACGGGACTTATAACTCTTCTCAATGTATCTGGTGGTGGGGGTAAGTTGGGCCCAGTTCCACAAACTCCCATTGGTGGAATAATTGACCCTTGAATATTGGTCTCGGTTCTATGGAAGATGGACGACCAATTAGTCTGTGCCGCCTTATTTGTACTGAGAAACTCTCTCAGTTCAGGACACAATTGCGCACGCGCGGTCCACTCACTGTACTCGAAAAGGTTAGGGCTCATGGTCGCAGATGGAATTGCTCCATGTGACCCGGCCCAGGTCGAGTAAGTTAAAACACCACTTCCGGCTCCCGAAGTAGTTGTCAATACTGATGTTGTAGTCGCACACGTTGTTGTCAATAATGGGGCTGGAGCAGCAGTGGTAGTAACCGGTACACTGCAAGTCGGAACTTCTACTCGTTCTGTATTATTATATGTTCCAGCCACGTTCTCCACGCCATTGTCCAAGTTGCTTGGTTGCTCCTCTTCTACCCCCACCAATGCTTCCGCGAGAAAAACCGATTGTAAATCACCATTATCGTATTTTTCGTACCACGGCACTAAATGCGAATCTGGATAAAAGAATTTAATTTCGAGTCTCAAAAGTCTTTCCCGCAGCACTTGCAGCGACCCCAACGTACTACAATCTTGTAGCTCCAATTCCTCGACCACCCTCTCGCGATCCATTCTCGAAATTCCCTGCCATAACGTTTGCACCTGTTGACTCTCCAAATATCTCAAAACATTTGCCCGGTAAACTTCCATTTTAAAAAAAAAATTCAAAATTTAAAAAGAGTAAAATAAAATTTTAAAGCCAATTACTAAAAAGTAACAAAATTCCAACTAATCACTTTTCCAAAAAAAATCACAAATAATCCCACTCTTAAACTTTCAAAATTCCCAAAATTACTCGAAACACGCGAACCGATCTTCCCCCACTCCTGTTGTCACTCAGATGTCCGTGTTACTTAGTTGAGGTTACTCCACGCTGAAGACAGATCGCGTTAACACTTTGAAATTACTCCTTTATTCTTTTACCGGGATCCAACGCTTGATTTGTCGGATGACAGGCGGAGATGCAGGGAATTAACAAAAATAAAAAATTGTTAACAATAATTGTTAACTTGGCACAGATGAGCACAAATAATAAAAACAAATAAATTAGCATAAAACCATAAATCAAATAAAAATCACAAAATCAGTAAACAAAATCAATAACTTCTGATAAAAATCAATAAATAATAATGTTAACAGTTTGTTAACACATTAGCAAAAAACATAAAAATTGATAAAAACCACCACCAACAATAAATATATAATCAACAATAATAAATAATAATTAAAATAAATTGTCGTGTTAACACTTTGTTAACACGGGCGCAAATGATAATAAATGATCAATAACTCAATAAAAAGAATAATAAATTCAGGATAAAATAAAATAATCACATTACTCAACCGAAAATAAAAATTAATTAATTTAAATAAATTAACTTAATTTTTAAAACAAGAAAATAATTAGTAAATCACAGTGTTAACAGTTTGTTAACACCTGCACCATGACATCTCAAATTTTCTTAACCCCAGTCAAAAAGACACTCGGTATCCAGAAAGAAAAGATTTTGAAATAAAATTCACAAACTGAATTTTTGACGCAGAAGATTCACTAACCATTTTAATTTTATTACTATCAAAACTTTTCTTCAAAAATCCACATTAATTAAAATTTTACATAACATCACCTTATTTCAGTTAATTTGATCAAAATTACCACTTACTACTTCCCACAATTTAAAACTATTTTTTATTTCAAAATACATTTTTAATTTATAATCAGAAATTAATTTTTAAAAATTCTTCAAAAAATTCACTAAAAACTCGAAATAATCACCATCATCAAAAATAATTTTAAATTCGAGAATTCCAGGCGCAAATGAAAAATCCAATAAAATAAAAATTATTAATTTTTACTTAGCCATAAATTTTCCAATGGCTATTTCCGATTAATTTATCGGAAAAGATGGCACTCGAATTACACCATATGCGAACACAAGGTGTTTAACGAATATTCCACGGAAAATAACCATAAAGATTTTTCAAATAATTAACACGCCGGCGCAGATGGTATGCGAAATTTTACTCATTAAATAAAATCAGAATTTTCTCTAATTCAAATAATTTCACTCTTATTTAAAACAATCACTTATTTAACAAATTGATTTGCTAAATAAAATTTTTTTTAAATTTATGCACTCTGTTCAATTTCGCGAAAATTTCACCAAGTTAATTTTGCACGTGCAAAATTTTCTTAACTTCCGGTGAAATTGAGGATTTAATTAATTTCTCACAAATCACTACTCTTCTCAAAATTATTTGATCCAGCTGATCAAATAATACAAATTAAAAGTTTACCACAATCACTTACAATATTTTTGAACAATTATTTTGTTCAAAATTTCTACAACACCCACTCAAAATAAAAACTTACGTTTCGCACTAAAAGTAATTAATCTTTAATTAGCCAATTTCCTTTGCTCACTTTCGTCCTGAATTAATAGTTAGTTTTACAAAGGAGTTGCACAACGCTCACACTCAACAAATCACATACGAAATACTCACGACAATTTATACGTCTTCCGCGTAACACGCTTGATTAACAAGTGAAGTAGCACGTGGCGACTTCCCTCTCGTCCCGCTCTGCGTTGCCCGCCGAAAATTGGTTCCTCTCCTTCGACTTCCTATTCACCCTCCGCCCTCTTGTCCGTCCTTCGTCTGGGATTGGTTGTCACGCTGCTCGCGGATTTGAACCTGTAACGCGAAAACTGACGACTGGCGCAGATGGGAAAGGGGAGAGGTGACTGCTGAATTCAGAATATTCAACGACCAAGAAATTAACCAAAATTTACGAGGGAAACTACTTATTAGCGGAAAAACGTCAGTCAGGCTCGTCTCAAGAAAAGTCGAACCCAGGCGCAGATGTTTAAATCTAATAATTTTCCCTTATTTAACTTATTCAAAATAATACTTCAACTCTTAAGTAACGAAACACTTCGTTACAGGTTCGACTCGAAACTTGACTGAAGCTTTGAATTAAAATTTCGTTAAAAGTTTCTCTCCAAACTTGACTAAAGCTTTAAATTAAATATTCGTTAAAGTTTCGTCTTCCCTAATGGGAAATGAAAGATTGGTTCATTGACTACGATGATTGGACCAACATTAGAAGCCAATGATTATGACAATAAAAATTTTTTTTGATTAAAAATGTATATACATATACACATACATATATATATATATAATATATATTTTTTTATTTATTTATTTATTAAAAAAAATTTTAATAATTTATTTATACATGACGAATAATAATTGGCTTTGAATATTGGCCCATTAGTGGTTGCCAATGAATAACCGACAAATAAGTCGATCAAATTAGTTTTACAACTCTATGAACATAGATTTGTTTAAAAAACTCTTACCTATATTAGGTTAAGAAGATTTGAATCTGTGAAGACACCTTTCATTTGTATTTTCAACGGTACGAGATCGTGCCTTATATAACAGAGCTCATTCTTGAGCAAGGCGGACCAAGCGCGCCCTGCGGCCACTTGTAGAAACAATCGCATGAGAATCCCCGGCCAGCAAACGCGGCATAGATGTGTCAAAAATCATCTTATATTTCAATTTGAATTTTTGAAGCAACTAATCAAATACAAGAAAAAGAATATAATCATACTCAATTTAAATAATTATTGCCTAAGTATGCAAAATCTTTAGTATTATAAATAATATTAAATTTTGATCTTTACTTACAATAATCAGTTACTTAAATTGAACGATTTAAAAAAGCTAGTTGTTTTAAATAATTATTCACAATAATAAAAATATTCACTGAAATCAAATTAAATTCTTCTTTTGAAATAAAAAAATTCTTTTTTAAATTTAAAAAAATTATTTAGCGAAATTAATGACTGCTTTTTTTTAAAAAAATATTTTTTTAATTATAAGTTTTTAAGAAGAATTAAAATGTACGCAGAAAAAAAGTAAACTTTTTTCAAATTGAAAAACAAATTCTCTAAATTAAAAGATAAATTAAAAGTTTAAAAAACATTAAATAAAAAATTTAAAATATAAATATTAAATTTCTTTTTAATTTGAATGATGTAGGTACTCAAATAATTCATTTACAGTAATTACTCTTTTTATAAATTATTATACAGAATAAATAAAAGTATTGACATAAAAAAAATTTAATTTGTTTTGTAAAATAAAGGAAGGTATTTTTTCAATTTTAAAGTTAATTAAAATATTTGTAATACTAAAGAAATTAAACAATTTTGGTTCTATTAAAAATAATATTAAACTTGAATCATAATTTCAAATAATTACTTACTTAAACCTTTGCTTAAACTTAGCTTTTGAATACATCAACTGTCTGTAAAAGGAACTATTACGAATAATGTAAATATGCTTAGAAAAAAAATAATAATTGCTTTAAAGCTATTAAATTTTTCAAAAAAAAATTAATATAAGATGTAAAAAAATTTAAAGCCTAATTATAAAAATTAAAAATTGCAATTAATTGTTAAAAATTTTAACATTAAGATCAATATTAAATTTGGGTTTAAAAATATACTCATTCTTTTTAGAAATGCTATTGCTAAAAATACATGATTATTCAAAGGTACAATTATGCTTTAAATTTAATACCTAATAATGTTTATACAATTCAGTTCTTCTGAAATATTTTCTTTTTGAAAAAAATATCTTCTTTGAAAATCTGAATTTGAATAAATGAATATTTTACGTTATGATTCAAAATTAATATTATTTTTTATGCAATAAATTTAAATTTATTTAGGGGAAAGTCGGATAGCCCCGGACAGCGGGTAGCCCCAGACACTAGCTATTTCACGTATAATACTGCATTTTTATAATTGACACAAATTACAAACTGTGTATAATTCACTTGAGCTTACGTTTTTTAATATATTAATTCATTTTTTCATTTCTTCTTTTTAAAAATAAGTAATTTCTAAATTTAACCTTAAATTGTCTAGACAATTTAACAAACGTGTATCGTATTAAACGTCATATAAAAATTCTATTATATTTGGACTTTATGTTCCTATTAAATAGATGTTTTAATTTATTTCTAAAAAATAATTTACGGTCATTATTTAAGACACAATTTATTCGCACTTAATCAAATTAAACAATTTAAATAAGCACATTTATTTTCTCTGTCCGGTGACACCCGACAAGTTTTTGGAGGCTTACATTTTACTACTCATATATGATCTCATTTTTCTCTCAATTAATGTGTTTATTTTATGATCGAATTTATTTCAAAGATGGACAGAGGTCATGTCTTTGTCATAAGATGATTAAGTTAATATTTCAAAAAAATTATACAAATTTGTTAACCAAAAGGCTTAGGTGTCCAAGGCTACCCGACTTTCCCCTAGTACCTAATTCTTTCACATAAAGCACATTTTTTTTAATACAAAAAAACTTTTATATTTTTTTGTACCTACATATATTATTATAATGTTATGAACAATGTATTATTTTTAAAAATAATAGATTTAAAAAAGAGATAAATGATTTTTACGAATTAGAATTAATGTTTAATAGTATTTTTAAAAACATTTTTTTTATTCTGAAAAGTTTTTTTCAGTTTCTTAATAAATTTTAATAATTTTTAAAAGTTAAGATTAAATTATATTGATTATTTTAAATTATGGTTCAAGATTAATATTATTTTTAATGTAACAATATTTTTTAATTTTTTTTGAATTAAAATATATTTTAATTAACTTTAAACTTGAAAAAATCTCATTCTTAATTTTGGAAAACCAATTTTAATTTTTTTTATGTCAATTCTTTTACTTATTCTTTATAGACTATAGATATTTTTAAAAAGAGTAATTTCTGTAAATGAATGATTGAAATACATCATTAAAATTTAGAAAAATTTTAATAATTATATTTTTAAAAAGAGTCATTTCTGTTAATGAATGATTGAAATACATCATTCAAATTTAGAAAAATGTTAAAAATTATATTTGAAATTTTTTGAAATTTATATTTAACAAATTAAATTTTTTTTGGCCTATACGGCTTTTTTTACATTTTTTTATTTTGATTTTTTTAAGATACATAAATTTAATATTTTATAATTTTACTGGAACAAAATAAATAATGAATAACAAATTAATTTCCATTATCAAAACAATAATTCTATCAAAAGTTAAATAAAATTTTTACCTTAACTGACATTTCTTTTTAATATAACCTAACTTTTTTGAAAAAAATCTTTTTCAAATAAAGTATACATTTTTATTGTTAATTATAATTTAAAATAATCTTATAAAAATCTTCCAACATTTTAGCAGTTTAAACATTGTTTGTTTCGTTGTTTTAAAAACATTATTATAAATATTTACTATATTTAATAATATAGTAAATATAGTATATAATTTATTATTAAAACGGCTTAAAAGAATAAGGTTAAACCTTCTAATCTATTTATATTTAATGTTTTTTAAAGTTTTAATTTATCTATAAATTTAGAAAATTTGTTTTTTAATTTGAATAAACTTGAATTTTTTCTGCGTACATTTTTATCCTTCTGAATAAAATTCATCTTCAAATTTAAAAAAGAATTTTTTTATTTCAAAAACATAATTTAATTTGATATCTGTGAATATTTTTATTATTGTGAATAATTATTTAAAACAGCTAGCTTTTTTAAAACGTTTAATTTAAGTAACTAATTACTGGAAGTAAAGATCCTAATTTAATATTATTTTTAATACTAAAGATTTATTTTTTATTATCTTAAATTCTTTTTCGTTTTTTTTAGAATAAATCGAAGTTACAATTAAAAATTACAATTACAATAAATTTAGAACAATAATTTATAAATTTAATATACTACTTTAAGAGTTTTTTAGAACCTTCAAAAGTTGAATACTTATATTTGAAAGATATTTATTATAATTATTTGTCCCAAATTAAGTATATTATTTTTAATACTAAAGATTTTGCATATTAATGCAATAATTATTTAAATTGGGTATGATTATATTCTTTTTCTTGTATATGATTAGATGCTTCAAAAATTCAAATTAAAATATAAGACGATTTTTGACGCATCTATGCCGCGTTTGCTCAACTCATGATTCTCATGCGATTGTTTCTACAATTCTACAACTCTATGTTCATAGAGTTGTAAAACTAATTTGATTGACTTATTTGTCGGTTATTCATTGGCTACCTCTAATGGGCCAATATTCAAAGCCAATTATTATTCGTCATATATAAATAATTTTTTTTTTTTGCGTAGGATGTGAAAACCTGCCTTCAGGTACCCTGTAGCCCGTACTACAGGGTTATGCGGGGGTGGCGATGTTCTGCCGACCCGCTAAAAACACACCCTTATTTGGGACCTTAAGACCACTCCCAGGTAGAGCCAGTTTACTGACGTATCGCCTTCAGGAGTGGTCTTATATCCCACCTCTATCGCCTAAACGATATCATTCCTCAACCTACGGGAACTACCCTTGTTGGCGGCCATCGAGATCTTTAACCCTCATAACATGTTGGATGAAGGTCTCGATGTGCCGCCAATTCTCCTTGGATCGAGTCATTAATAGGACCATGTTCTCCGGTGTAACTTCGCAGTTTACACCGGCGAACATGACCCGTCTTTCGTCGTTCCATTGTGTGCATGTAAAGAGTGTGTGCTCTGCGTCGTCCTTTGGGGATTTGCAGTACGCACACTCTGAACTTTGTCGTCTTTTGAAGCGCTCTAAGTACGAGTTAAAACACCCGTGACCTGAGAGCGCTTGGGTGAGGTAGTACGAGACTACTCCATGTTTTCGATCTATCCAGGTGGCGAGTGTGGGTATGAGCCGATGTGTCCATCGACCCTTCTCATCCCCGCTCCATCTTGCTTGCCATCTTTCGACGAGTCTGCTTCTCGCATCTCGGCGAATTTGGTCCTTGCTGGGTCTATTGTCATCCGTATAACGGGTGGACATCCTATCTTTGAAAAGGAGGAAAATTTCCTCCCTTTCTTGCGCCAAAAGATCTGCCGGCGGGACGCTGGCAAGGACCTGAGCAGCACTCGCAGATACTGTCCTATAGGCAGAGATTATACGCTTAGTGATAATCCTTTGCGAGGACAGTATCTTCTCCAAGATGGTCTTGCTTCTATCCGTTCGCAGGGAGGGAGCCCACACTGGTGCTGCATAAAGCAGCTTTGAGTGGAACACACTCGCCACCAATCTCCTTTTCTTTTCAAAAGGTCCACCGACGTTCGGCATTATACAGGCTAAGCTTATTGCACATTTTGCAGCTTTGTCGGAAGCCACGGCGATGTGATGCTTAAAATTCAGAAACTTGTCGAGTTGTACACCAAGATACTTTATATGCGTGCTCCACCTGACCTCGAATCCGTCTACTTCGATCCGGGGAAGTTCGTAACCACGTCTGTCTGTGACCATGAGCGCTTCAGTTTTGTCCAGGGCCGTTTGAAGGCCTCTGGCATCCAGCCAGCTCTTTGTTCGTCGCAGACATTCGTTCACCAAGATTCCGAGCTCTTCTGCAGTTTCGGCAGAGCATACGATCAACGCGTCGTCCGCGAAGCCGATGATCACCGCACCTTCGGGTAGACCCATTCGCAAGAAGTCATCATAGGAGACGTTCCATACGAATGGTCCTATCCTTGAACCTTGAGGGGCACCTCTTTGCATCTCTTCCTTCAGAGTGCAGGTGTCTCCCTCGTATATTACCCACCTGTCGCTAAGATAATTATTCATTATCCGCAACAGGTAGGGCGGTATTCCTTTGTTTCTCATCGACTTGATGAGATCTTCCCATTTAGCGGTATTAAACGCGTTGCGTATATCTATAGCTACTAAAGCGCAGAAGCTCTTCTTCTTCTCCGGACCCAATTTGTTCTTTCCTTCCTTGGCTAGGTCCACTGCCTTTTGTATGGCATCTACTGTGGACAGGCCTTTACGGAAACCAAATTGGTAGTCGGATAGACTATTCTCTCCAGTCAGGTGGAGCTGCATCCTCTGCAGAACCATGTTCTCCAGAAGTTTGCCCATCGTATCTAACAGGCATATTGGCCTGTAAGATGAGACATTATCTAGAGGTTTGTTACCTTTCATTAGGAGCACTAGCCTCTGCCGTTTCCAGTCCCGGAAGAACTCTCCTCCTCTTAGGCAATTGTTGAAGCAATCTAAGAGAATCTGGGGTGAAACAACGATCACTTGTTTAAGTATCTCGTTATTTATCCCATCGATTCCAGGCGCCTTGCCTGGCTTCAATCTTTTGCCGTCTTGGTGGAGCTCTGCAAGAGTGAAGAGTTCCTCCTCACGGACTTGACAGTCACTCCAGTCCATCCTAGGCCATGGTTCTGCTGGTGGAAACAAGGCCCTGATTATTTGACGCACCCAATCGGGATTGTCCAGGCCGGGGGTCTTTTGCTTCGTTACCAATTTCTTGGTGACGATTTTATAGCCCAGACCCCATGGGTCCTTCTCGACATCCTCGATCAGGGTCTTCCAACACCTTCGCTGTGAAGCTCGAATCTCCTTTCTGAGGATCCTCTTGGCCTCTGTATATGCGTCCTTTAGCATAGGATCTCCCTTAGAGCGGGTGTATATCCTTCTTGCTCTAACGCATGCTTTTCGCAAAGAGGCCAGCTCCTCTGACCACCAGTATACATTACGTCTTCTGGGAGTGGTACTTCTGCAGCGCGGCATTGACGCGTTGCATGCAGTGATTATCATATTCATCACCGGCCGCACCTCCCCATCCAGGTTGTTCGGTCTCTTCAGCCATCCAAGTTCCTCAAAGAGGCGGGATTCTTCAAGGGACCGACCGAACTTTTCGACGTCTAGCTTCTTAATGTTCCACCTAGGGCCTCTCTTACGAGGAGCATCCTGCTTGTTTGCCCTAGGTGTGTCTCCTCCTGAGACTGAAAACTTAATATACTGGTGGTCACTTTCGGTATGATCCTCAGAGACGTGCCAGTCTTTAATGTGCTTTTTTAGGAGAGACGTTGTTATCGTTAGATCAATAATAGATCCGATATTATGGTCTCTCCTGAACGTCCACTTTTGGCCCTGGTTAACAACCATTAGATTGTTCCTGGAGACCATTTCTGCGATTAGAATTCCTCTATTGTCGAGCCTTGTCTCGCCCCAGTCTGGCGACTTCGCATTGAAGTCGCCTGTGACGAGAACATCCAGCCTGGATTCTCGCAGGCTCGACTCGAGTTCGTCTATCTCCGCTTCGAAGGTTGTCAGTGGGTCGTTGGGTGAGAAGTAGCAGCTATACATGCGTATACCTGAAATTTCCACCCACACGAACCCACTGCTCGTCTCCAGGAACTTGTCTACCCTCAAATCGGGATTGTAGACCTGAATGGCTGCTCTTCCCGATGAATCCTGGTACCAGGGAGCTAGATGGTTTCTTTTGTTCTGCTCAGTGCAGAACAGAACGTCGATCATCTCCTGACTGGCTGTCAACAGCATTAGATCCTGGGCCTTCTTAGATTTGTGCAGGTTTATCTGCAGAAACTTTAGGCTTTTGCCTGTTTAAGTTTCTGCAGTTCTGCCCTATATGTTGGGCAGGCAGTACTGCTGGCCCAGTGATCTGTCTCCTTCCTGCCCATATCCGTGCAAGTGATGCACATGGGTTTTAAAAGCGTACAGCTTTTGGCCTGGTGACCCGCGCCTCCGCATTTCCGACAGTTTTTAATCCTGTCCGGTTCGCTGCAGGCGCGCGTCGGGTGGCCGTATGCCATGCACCTTTGGCATCGTGTCACCTCTAGGTGCTCTCGTACTGGTGCATTTAGCCAACCAATCCGGACTTTGCCTAATTGAAGCAGAGTGCGGCATTCTGCTTCTGGCAGGCGGACCAGTGCCACTTTGGTTCCACGAAACCGTGGAACGACACTTACCGTCCTCTCCGGGTTAGGGTTACCTAATTTATCTGTCAGGGCCTCCAGGACATCTTCTGTAGATGTCACCTCATCGAGGTCCCTGATCTCAATTGTTCTCTTCGTCACGAGAGCTGTAACTTTTGCTCTGTTTTGCAAAGCTTCAGATAGAGCTCCCGCGAACTTCGAAGTGTCTCCACCTTTCTTGACGATTAGGAGAACTTCGTTATTCAGAGTTCTCCTCGTCTTAATTACTTCTGTACCCAGATCCTCTGGTTTCAGAGTCTTCTTTAGGTCTTTCAGAATTCCGGCGTAGGATGTGGTATCCGTCGCCGAAATTCTGATAGCCTCAGTGGTCCTGGGTTTTGCGGCTCTGTTCTTCTCCGCCTTCTTCCTGGCTTCCTTCTTGGCTGCCTCCTTCCTTTTGCGGGATTCCGCTTTTTTGTCGACTACGATTTCAAAACCGTCATCTCCCGTAGCCGCCTCGCTTGGGGTGGAGTTCTTCTGCGCCGAATTGCCGTTCGAGACGACCTCGGCTAACGATGGCCCCTCCCCCAAGATTGCCGAGGTAACCACGACCTTCGGTAACGCGATCGAGGGTTTCTCGTTCTGGGGTTTTTCCTTTGCGCCAAAGGGTACCGGACCTTTTTTCTTTTTTTCCTTTTGTTCAGGAGGACTCTTTTCCTTTAGGGATCGCTTACGCTTCTCTTTATCCAAGACGAGGTTTTTTAATACCTTCGTCTGGAAGCGATCCCTAATCTGTTTTCGGGACTCCCTCTGTTTTTCTGACTGTTTAAGGCAGTCGTAAAAGTTTGAGTCCTGTGCATCAGCCCTTGTGTGTCTTTCCAGAAGCTTTGGAATCCACTTGCTGAACTTTTCGAGGCCCGATTTGATCTCGTTTTTGACCCCTCTCTGCTTTGGCAGGAAGGTCATAACGAAATCAACTTCGTCCTTCATCTTTTTCAAGATGTCGTTCTCCTCGGCTCGCATTCTTATGCACTCCTCGCGCATCTCCTTCGCTTGGTTGTGCTCGATGTGGGGAAGCGCGGCTGGACGCACTGCCCACGCTACTGGCACTTGCTGTGCTGCCTCTTCTGTTGTGACCAAAGTTCGAGGTCAAAGGCGAAGAGATCCCCATGGGGCCGAGCACAACCTCTTCATGGTTGTTCAAAAACTTCCCAATCGGTATATCCAGCTGGGATAGTTTTAGAACTTCCTGTTCCTTGTTGCTGCCTGAAGGAGCAGCAACCGAGTGGTTTTGGCCCCCCCTCAAAATCCGTGGGGCCTGCGTCGGTGTGACCGACGGGAGTATAGTCCCCTTTCGGGGTTCCTCCTTGGGGTAGTTTGTTTTTAAACTCACTCATTTCATTTAAATCCTCTGTTTCCATTCTCGTAGTCATAAAAGCTTCAGGGACCGAGTCGCCCATCTCTGAAACAGTTTGAATCCCTCCAAAAGCCGTGGATTCTGCACCAGCCACCGGGGCTTGCACCCGATCGGAACTGGTGGGAGTATAGTCCCCAGAAGGGGTTCCTCCTTGGAGTCGTTCTGTCCTCTCATCCGTCATCATACATTCTTGATTTTGGTGTCGTTAGTCAGACCGTACAGACGACCGGTCCGTCAGCCGTCGTCCCCAGACTGAGACTTCTCCACTTCGACTTGGTCCAACCAAGCCGGCAGGGTTGTTCGTATCCTCCCGGGTTCCTACTTCGTCCGTCATCGCAAGGTCCGGTGCACCGGCTACCACATTCATAGCATTCATTTAAGAGAGGAGACGTTTATAGTCTAACCTCCCGCATTTGTTCTTTGTCCCCCTACGCTAGACGAGCTACACACTCGCGGAATCGGCCTACTCCAAGGAGTAGGCCGTTTATAGGCTACTCTTACTCCTCATTCATTCTGCATTTATTCTTTGGGGCATACCCATACCTTCCACAGCTGACGAGGATGGTTAGCCCCCATTTGGAATCCGAATTAACATCACCCGCACAGAATAGCTAGTGCGCAGGTTCGAAAAACGGCGGCTACCCGAATTAACGGGGTCCCGTTCATTCCCCTGTGCCCAAACTCGCCAGACATCGGGATCAATGAATTCCGGGAAGAGGTGAACAGTTCGTCTAGTGACGGCGACCGCAGGACAAGCGCCTGGCCGGTCCTAAGCCCCCTCACCACGACAAGGTGACACCACGAGGGGGTAAATAAATTATTTAAATTTTTTTTTAATAAATAAATAAATAAAGAAATATATATTATATATATATGTGTATATATATATATATATATATATATACATTTTTAATTAAAAAAACTTTTATTGTCATAATTATTGGCTTCTAATGTTGGACCAATCATCGTAGTCAATGAACCAATCTTTCATTTCCCATTGGGGAAGACGAAACTTTAACGAATATTTAATTTAAAGCTTTAGTCAAGTTCGGAAAGAAACCTTTAACGAAATTCTAATTCAAAGCTTCAGTCAAGTTTCGAGTCGAACCTTTAACGAAACATTAACTTCAAGTTTGACTCAAGTTTCGAGTCGAACCTTTAACGAAACTTTAATTTCAAGCTTCACTCAAGTTTCGTGCTAAAGATTTACTCAAGGCGGACATTTAAATATTTATACAAGCTTTACTCAAACTTACTTCTAAAATCTCCGAACTTTGAAAATAAAGCTTTAATAAAATTTTATTAAAATTTCGGTGCTATCAGGGGATGCTTATTTGAAGAAAAAAAACAGTTTGTTTTTCTTCTACACATCTTCCATTACACAGGCCAACACTGATTTTGGTGCCGGAAATGTCAAAGCTGTTTTCAATGCATTTTTTCGTGCTAATTACGAATCCGTAAGTAAAAAGGTTCCATCAGCTCAAGTTTTTGAGAAAAACGGGGTCAAAAAGTCAAAAAACCGTGTTTTTCGCAATATTTGGACACCTCTAGCAAAGAAACAAAACGTGATAGAACCTTCCACTATAGCTCAAATTAAAGCTTGAACATTCGACTACATCTCCTGAAAATTACATAACTGCACCTTGCTCCCAAGATCACTGGTAGACACTTTTTTAACCATAAAATCTCAAATTGGCAAAGTTTGAGAACCTTTAGCAACGAAACGATAGGAGATAGAACCTTCCACTAAGGCTAAAAGTAAAGTTCGAACTTTCGGCTACAACTCCTGAAAATTAAGTAACTGCACCTTGTTCACAAGGTCATCTGTAGTCACTTTCTTAACCGTAAAATCTGAAATTTTTAAACTTTGACCTTGGCAACAAGGTGCATTTCTGTAATTTTTACGAGTTGTAGTCGAAAGTTCAAGCTTTATTATGAGCCTTAGTGGAAGGTTCTCTCCTATCGTATCGTTGCTAAAGGTTCTCAAACTTTGCCAATTCAATTAACTTAACCTGAAAGTAGGCAATAAAATTAATTTTAATAACTAAACTTAACCTAAAATCTAAGGTAAATCTAATCTAAAAACCAACTATTAAACTTGAAAAAATATATTTTACTATTTTAATTTTATTAAATTTCTAAAGTTTGTTTAACCTAACCTCAATTCAAGCTATTAAATTAATCTTAGCCTAAAGTCTTAACTAAACCTAACCTTATAATAAATTTAATCTGAACTTTAATTTTAACTAAACCTAACCTAAAAAAAAATATGAAATTATACTTAAACATTTTTTTTGTTTTTTTTTTTATTAAATTTATCATATTTGTTCGCGCATGCGCAGCATAGAGTTCTGAGTTGCGTAGGATTAAATTAAATGTTTATATATAATAATAATAATAATAATAACACCTACAGAACAGTGAACTGAAGGCACCTCGAGCAAAGGAATCGCGCTATTGCTTACCTTTCAGGACGGAAGGAGCAAAAGCGGATAAGAATACGTAAGGCAAGAATGGGAGAGGTTGTTTAAGTGAGGTATTACCACAGCATGTGGTCGAGTCCCACACGAACAAGTGCGTAAATGCATTTTTTCCTCTCCTAAACTTGTTTTGTAAAAAAAAAAAAAAAAAAAAAAAAAAAAAAAAAAAAAAAACGGAAGGAGCAAAAGTTGATAAGAATATGTAAAGTAAGAATTGGGAGAGGTTGTTTTAGTGCGGTATTGCCACAGGATGTGGTCGAGTCCCACACGAACAAGTGCGTAAATGCATTTTTTCCTCTCCTAAACTTGTTTTGTAAAAAAAAAAAAAAAAAAAAAAGGAGGAGGTGAGAAATGTAATTACTAAAACTAAAAACTTTTCAGCGCCTGGGCCGTATAAAATTAACAACATGTGGTGGAAGAAGTTTACTTCAACACACCAACACCTGGCCCGCATATTCTCAACTTTTCTCAACGGAGAACATCCCGTACCACAGTGGTTGGTAGATGGACGTACGGTACTATTGCCAAAATGTGGAGATTTGACTTGTCCAAAGAATTACAGACCAATAGCTTGTCTTAACACCTGCTACAAGCTATTTACTGGTATCCTTAAGGCAAGAATTTTGTCATCTATTCAACCAGTATGGAGTACAATAGGCGAACAACGAGGATGCAAGAGAGGTCTGGCAGGTTGTAGGGAGAACCTACTGATTGATAGGTGTGTCACCCAAGACTCGATATTTTATCGACGAAACTTGACCATGGCTTGGATTGACTACCGTAAGGCGTTTGATTCCACCAGTCAGACATAGTGAGATGCTTGAGAGAGCTTATGCTTTTATGGAGAACAAGGTTTGTATTAACATCAAACAAGCAACAGGTGATGACTGACGTCATCATCTACAAAAGAGGAGTTTTCCAAGGCGACTCTCTTAGTCCTCTATTGTTTTGTATCTCCCTCTTGCCTCTGTCTGTTGTGCTTCGTGAAAAACACTCTGGATACTTGTGTGGCAAACCAAGACATAGAGTTCACAAGATTAACCACCTGTTTTACATAGACGATCTTAAGCTCTATGGCTCCAGTAAGGAAGCATTAAAAATTCTAGTGTTTGCAGTGGCCAAGTATTCCAGTGCAATTGGAATGAGCTTTGGACTTGATAAATGTGCTGTTGTCCATATGAATAGAGGAAGACTGGAAACATCTGAAACATCAGGCGATTTAGACGATCTTCAGCTTATTCGTGGCAACACCATTCATCATCTTGGTGAAGGAACAACTTACGCATATCTTGGAATTCCACAATCGGAAACTCAAGATGTGCGTGGGCTTAAAGATCAACTCCAAATTAAATATCGAGGTCTTGTCAGAAAAATTTGGTCATCCGAATTATCAGGGAAGAATAAGATACAGGCCACAAATGTATTACCCATTCCTTTAATACTCTACACATTTGGGGCTGTTAAATGGAATGTGGATGAGCTGAAGATACTGGATAGACAAACGCGCAAGATGATGACAGTACATCGATGCCATCATTCAAGGTCTTCCGTAACTCGAATATACCTTCCGCGAGATTAGGGAGGAAGAGGGTTACTAAGTTTAGAGTGTCTTCATCGCCGTATTGTACTGGCTGCGGCATGCTCAGTGATGAATAGTACGGATCCTTTAATGCAATTTGTCCATCATCATGAAGTTGCAAATAATGGGGCATTTTTATATCAAGCGGCAAATAGAGCGGCAAAGGAACTTAATCTTCGATTTGATACAAATAATACCGAACATGGAATAGCGTCATTACCACCTTTAATGCTCAAAAAACATGTCAAGAATGCAGAACATGTACTTCTTTTAGAAAAACATGTTAGTAAGCCTGTTCACGGACAATTTTATAATATCGTCAGAGAAATGGGATTGTCTGTAGGTTTGTCTTTTGCATTCCTTAAATCGGCTGGATTAAAATCGGAGACAGAGGGATTTTGTTCGCTTGTCAGGATGGAGTGATTGATACTTTGGTGTACCGCAGCCGTGTGATGCATATACCTGTTGACGATTCCAACTGTCGTGCATGCAAACAATACCCGGAGACACTTAGTCATATATTAAGTGCCTGTCCGATTTATGCATGTAACAGATATATAGAAAGACACAATGCTGCACTGAAGGTTTTGTATTACCACCTTCGTCACCAGTACGGTATAGATAAGGAGCCCATTCTGCCGTATGCCCAAATGGATCAAGAATCCGTTGTAGAAAATGACCAGTGCAAGATCTACTGGAATTTTTCTTTCCCCACCACTCATCATATCAGTGCCACCAAGTCTGATATGGTCCTCCAAGATCATAAAAGTAAGATCATTTATGTAGTTGAGTTTTCGGCTCCTGCCGAGAGAAACATCATTAAAAAGGAGGATGAGAAACGGATCAAATATCAAGAGCTCTTATTCGAATTGAGTAAAATGCATCCAGGATATAGAGTCCATTTGATTGTTTTAATTCTCGGCTGCTTAGGAGGGATGAAGGCTTCATTTGTGAGCCAACTGAAGAAGATCCCAACCTGCGAACGTCAAGCCAATTTGTTAGCAGGTAGAATGCAAAAAGCAGTTCTTTTGAATTCTCTTTTTGTGGTCTGACAGCACTGTTCCTTGTAAAAAAACATCTTTAAAGGTAGCTCTAAAAAAGCATCCAACAATTTCATGTCGGCCGCATAAGAACATCGGCGGCAATGGACATGAAGACCCAAAGAACAGAATGCTGAAACTGTACAGAGTAAAAAAAAAGAAACTTTTGCTTACCTTCCAGGACGGAAGGAGCAAAAGTTGATAAGAGTATGTAAAGCAAGAATTGGGAGAGGTTGTTTTAGTGCGGTATTGCCACAGGATGTGGTCGAGTCCCACACGAACAAGTGCGTAAATGCATTTTTTCCTCTCCTAAACTTGTTTTGTAAAAAAAAAAAAAAAAAAAAAATAATTATAATAATAATAATATAGTAATATTGTTAAAGTGAAGTTAAACTAAAGTTAAAGTATAGTTAAACTGAGAATAAATTAAAGTTAATCTGAAAATAAACTAAACTTAAAGTAACGTAAAAGTATAGTTAACGTAAAGTTAAAATAAGGTAAAAGTAAAATTAATCTAACGTCAAAGTAATATTAATGTAAATTTAACCCTTAAATTCCACACTGTGTATGACACAACCGGACAATTTTTATAATCTTAGTCTCTTGAAAAATTCAGAGGATTATATATATCTCCAGAGACTCGAAGGGTTTGTCATATTGATACCAACTATTTCCAGTCTTCATCTTTAAATAATTCAAATAATTATGTTAGAAATTCGCAAAATTTTTAAGGGCTACAAAACGTAGTATGGAGCTAAAAGGTTAAATTAGAATTAAAATAATATTAAACCAAAAATTGTATTATTTATATAAAATTGAACTAAATTTAAAGTAAATTGACTTTAAAGTGTAATGGGGCTAAAATAAAACTAAAGTTAAAGTAACGTTAAAGTATAGTTGAGATAAAGTTAAAGTACGGTTCAGGTAAGGTTAAAGTATAACGTTACAACAATAGTTAAGGTGAAGTTAAAGTAAAGTTAAGGTAAAGTTAAAATAATGTTAAATTGAAGTTAAAGTAACATTAAACTTAAGTTAAAGTACAGTTGAAGTAAAGTTGAGGTATAATACTTAAGGTAAAGATTAAGTAACGTTAAAGTATACTTAAAATAAATTTAAACTAAAGTGAATGTAACATTGAAGTTTAGTTGAGGTAAAGTAAAAGTAACGTTAAAGTAATGTTAGAGTATAGTTAACGAAAAATCAGAGTAACGTTAAAGTATAGTTAAACTAAAGTTAAACTAACATTAACGAATAATTGAGGTTAAGTCAAACAAAAGTTAAGGTAACGTTAAAGTAGAGTTAAGGTAAAGTTAAAGTGACAAAAGTTTAGTTAAAATAACGTTAATTTTTAGTTAAGGTGAAGTATCATTTTCATATCTTGTGCTTAAACGCTGTTTTTTTTTCCTGAGTAATATCGGACCACTCCAATTAAGGTGAAGTTAAAATAAAGTTCAAGTGACGGAACAACATAGTTAAGGTAAAGTTAAAGTGATGTTAAAGTATAGTTAATGTATGGCTAAAGTAACGTTGCAGTAGAGTCACAAAAAAAAATAATTGAGGTGAAGTTAAACTAGAGTTAATGTAAAGTTAATGTAATTTTAAAGTGTTATTAAAGTGAATATAAAGTAACGTTAAAGTAAAGTTAACGTATGGTTAAAGTAACGTTGCAGTAAAGTCACAAAAAATAATTAAAGTGAAGTTAAACTAGAGTTAAAGTAAAGTTAAGGTACAGTTAATATAATTTTAAAGTGATATTAAAGTGAAGTTAAAGTAACGTTAAAGCATAGTCAGGGTAAAGTTTAAGTAACATTAATGTACATTTAAACTAAATTTAAACTTAATTTAATGTAACGTTAAAGTTTAGTTCAGGTAAAGTTAGAGTAACGTTAAACTATAGTTAAAATGTAGTTAAGATAAAGTTAAAGGAACGTTAAAGTATGCTTAAGGTAAGGTTAAAGTAACGTTACAAAAATAGTGAAGGTAAAGTTAAAGTAATGTTCAGATAAAGTTAAAATAATGTTAAATTGAAGTTAAAGTAACGTTAAACTAAAGTTAAAGTACAGTTGAAGTAACGTTAAAGTATACTAAAGGTAAAGATTAAGTAACGTTTAAGTATACTTACACTAAATTAAAGCTAAAGTGAATGTAACGTTAAAGTTAAGTTGAGATAAAGTTCAAGTAACATTGCAATATAGTCCATGAAAAGTCAAAGTAATGTTAAAGTATAGTTAAACTTAAGTTAAACTAACATTAAACTAACATTAACGTATAATTAAGGTTATGTCAGGTAATGTGACTAAAGTTAAGGTATCATTAAAGTATAGTTAAGGTAAAGTCAAACTAAAGTTAAAATCACGTTAAAGTAAAGTTAAGGTAATGTTAAAATAACGTTAGAATAACGTCAATATAGTTAATGTGAAGTTAAAGTGAAGGTAAAGTATAGGTAATATAAAATTAAGCGGAAAGTGAAGTAACGTTAAACTAATATTACAAAAATAGTTAAGGTAAAGTTAAAGTATAGTTAGAGTAAATTTAAGGTGACTATACAGTATAGTTAAAATAACGTTAATGTTTAGTTAAGGTAAAGTTAAAATAAATTTAATGTATGCTATACTGTACTTAAGGTAAAGTTAAAGTAACGTTAAAGTATAGTTAAGGTAAGGTTAAAGTATAAAGTTACAAAAATAGTTAAGTTGAAATTAAAGTAAAGTTAAGGTAAAGTTAAAATAATGTTGAATTGAAGTTAAAGTAATGTTAATCTAAAGTTAATGTACAGTTGAAGTAAAGTTAAGGTATAATACTTAAGTTAAATATTAAGTAACGCTAAACTATACTTAAACTAAATTTAAATTAAAGTCAATGTAACGTTAAAGTTTAGTTGAGAGAAAGTTAAAGTAACGAAAAAGAATCGTTTACACTGACAATTTTTATGTATTAAAATAATCTGCAGAGCGATTGTTTTAAGCCAATTTGAGATTATTTAAATTCAATTTGATATAAAAAAAGAGCGTTCCAGATTAATTTAATCCAAAACAATTTTCTGTGTAAGTATAGTTAATGAAAAATCAAAGTAATGTTATAGTATAGTTAATCTACAGTTCAACTAACATTAACGAATAATTGAGTTAAAGTCAAACTAAAGTTAAGATAGCGTTAAGTATAAGTCCTATAAGTAAATTAATTATAATTATTATATATAATATACAACATACAAATATAAATATTTAATTTTATGTAGGGTAACTGCCCCAGTCGTTGGCACCTTAAGGGAAATTCCAACTTTAAGAATTAAAATCGCACATAAAATTTTAGATAATGATATTCTCTTAGTGATATACGTTTTCACAATGTAATAAAGAATATGATGACATATTGAAATTTTATTAAAACTTTATGAGAATTTAGAAATTAATAAAACTTTCGAAAAAGTCTCATTGCTTAGTCGTAACCACCCTAACCCCAGTCATTGGCACGTCAGGCCCAGTCGTTGGCACTCCACTTTTAAACACGTCATAATTTTCTAAAACATCCACATAATTTATTTAAAATCACGAAAGATTAAATTAAAGAAAGATTTAAATTATGTACAAAATTAAAAATTACTTTAATATTTTATGTACTAACGATGTAAAGCATAAACGAAATTTCCAAACCTCACTACTTTTCAAACTGTTAAAGTGCCAACGACTGGGACACTGCTTTAACCTCTCTTGCCCAATCGTTGGCACCTTAACTAAATCATTTAAATTATTTCCCACGACACAAGTAATTACTTTGAAAATATTATATATTTATTGAAATGAAAAATCGCGGCAGAATTTAATAAGCCAATGCAAGACTAATTAAATATTACGTGATTCTTATAATTTAGAGAAAACTAAGAAATGTGCCAACGACTGGGGCAGTAACCCTATGTTGTGTATTTTTTATTTTAATATAAAATATAAACTATTAAATTAATTTTAATTAATACTGAAATTACTATTTATAAATTAATAAATTAATTTGTACAATTTCCTAGTATATATTATAAGTATTAATATCAGTCCCGTGCACAAGATTTGTTTCTGGGGGTGGGGGGGGGGATAAAAAATTCGTGAAAGCTTCGTTTCTTATTGAAAATATTTTTTTTAATCAACAACATTAAAAAATTTTAGAATAAGTTTTGACCTCTCTGGAGGAGATTTTGACTTAAATAGATCTACTTAAATAGAATTTATAGACTCTTATTCATTTCTAAATTCTAATTAGTTAAAAGAATACAGTTTCAACTGGCATTGGTTTTATTAATTTATTTAAATAAATACAAATACTGCTTGAAGTTGGCGCTTTGTCTTGAGCATCACAAAATAAGTAAAAAATAATAACATTTGAGTTAAGAACTACTGATCTAAGAAAACTACCTTAAAGAATCTTTTGCACTCACTACGATTTACTGAATTGTCTTCCATTATAAAAAAAACCGATATACAAATTTTCGTTTCGTTTAAAATTTAAATGAATCTAAATTTTAGTGACATCATGTTGTTTCGACTTCTCTTTAACCACCGCAAGTTAAAACTGTAATCTTTTAACTATTTAGAATTTAGAAATGAATAAGAGTCTGTAAATACTGTTTAAGTAATTTATAAAAACGATATTTATATTTGTATGTTGTATATTATATATAATAATTACAATTAATTTACTTATAGGACGTTTATATATGAGATAAATATATATGACATAAATATATATTATATAAATATAATAAAAATTTAATAATAGATTACAAAAATAATCAATAATAATTCGAAAATTTGAATATAACCGCTCAATCAAAGCTTCCTCAAATGGAAGTGGAAAGCATCACACACATGCGTTCTATATCTGAACTATCTTTTGAAGCAAACTGTACCTTTTTTCTCAGTGCACTCGAAAAAATCATGATTCAAGCTTAATATTGAAACTTTTAAGAGGAAAAAATAAGTTAAGTGATAAAAAATGTTATTTTCTGACTTTTATAACTCTTAAAATGGGTTGTTTTCATGTTTCATTTTAATATTTACAATCAAGGGTGGTTATATATACAACAATGCCAAAAAAATCGTAAAAATATTCACAGCATATATTTTTAGAGGGTTAATTTGGTCTTGCAAGACCAAAAATGGCTAAAAAATGGCTAAACAAGGGAAAAAAGCTAATTTTATGGGTGGCGCACATCATCAAAAAATCTGAAAAAATTCATGAAGGTAGGTCTTCGTACACTCTAAAAAATGACGAAAAAAAAAGTGATGCCATCTTTTTAAAAATTAGTGAAAAAAATGTTTTTAACTTTTCGGAATTTTTTTCGGTACTAAAAAAAAAATCTACAAAGTCCAAAAAAAATGTGTTCAAAGTACAGTCGGGGACATATATGCCTTAACATCCGGCCGAAAAATCCACTAGCAAAATTCCCACTTAACGCTTTCCCATCTATGGAGTTCTGTTATTCCTTGATCATAAAAGTTACTGAAAGTAACTAAAACTGAAATGATTGAAAGTGTCAAGTTTATTTACATTTAAAGTTTGATTATGTGAGAGTCTTCAATGGCTTCACTAAAAAGTAATTGTTTATTGTATTAAAAAAATGTGTTTAACATACAGTTTTCAAATTAAAAGGAAGAAAGGAACTACAGGTAAATAAAGATGAATTTACTATTTTTTTTATTTAATATCTTATGTCTGGTTTTATCTCGTGAAATAAGCAATGAATGCATTTTTTGTTAATATTAAATCTAAAAAAATTAAGAAATGAAATTAAATAAATGCAAAAATGAAAATGTGATTTTATTTTTAACCTCGAAAATTTTAAAGAAATTAAAATTTTATTATAAAAATTATTAACTTTAATATTAATTTATTATTTATTTATTATTTATTATTAACTATTATTAACTTCCTTTTTAACTAAGACATATTTTAAAGGTTTTTTTTTTCATTTTTTAAAACACGCATGTTTTTATCTCCAAATTGAATATTGTAAACATGTTCGAAATAAAAAAAGCGTCACAGAACTTCATTCTTTAACAAGTAATTTTTTTAAAAAATTCCATATTTTACGTTCCTCATATATTTACTCATATTAATTGTAGCTAAATTAAATTAGAAGAAAATTTTCTTATTCTGAATAAAGAATAATATTTTATACTTGTAATTCTATAATTTATACGTTTTTAAAAATAATTTGTATAATGATCGGAGAACTGACAGTTTTCCTAACCTCTTCTATATTTCATTCAGATTTTACAAAATTAATTTTTAAAGCAGTTTTTTTAATAAAAATTTATGAACTTTATCCTTAAATTTTGTGCTTTCAAATGTTTCTTAATTTTTTTATAAATAATCACAAAATAATCACATTTCTAAATATGATATCTCTAAGCTTGAAATAATTAATTTTTTGTAATTTTTATATAAAGAAGGTATAGGACTTGTCAATTGATAAAACAAAAAAACTTTTTAAACATTTTTCTCTAAATTTTATATTTTTCAAAATAATAAAACTGATGGCGTTGAAAAATATTTGTATTCTGTAAATTTTAGGATTAGTAATTTTTTATTTATTTATAATTTATATTCTTCTCAAATTGTAATAATTAAGAATTAATTGTATTATTTATTATAATTATTTCTTTTTAAGATTCAAGACGACAATCGAGATCAGCGCTTCATCGCCTTATACTGTTTAGTGTTTACTACAAATAATTACTCACCAAAACCTATTTCATACGACACTTTGCTTATTTCATAAGGTATTTATAAAACTTTCATTTTCTTATTATTTCAAGTATTAGTCTTTGTTTTATTTATTATTCCTTTTTTTATCTACTTTTGTAAATCTAGACTATTAAAAGATAATTAGATACAAATTTTGTTTTATTTTCGTAAAAGTATATTGTTGTAAAAAATTCAATTAATTAAAACACTTGCTAATAAATTGCAACCTTTAAAAACAATTTTTGGTTTTAGACACGGCAGAGAAAAGAATTCAAGAGGGTTAAAAGTTTTATGTCGGAAATATCAATGACAAATCACGGCTCGAATTCATTGTCGACATAACTTCAACTTCAAGGAGTCTTTGAAGCTGTAAAAACGTTTCATATAATGGAAAATAAAAAAAGCCTACTGAAGTACTAATAATTTTGTTTCTTTTTAATTTTTATTTTTGAAAGTCATCTTTTAGTAGTAGAGCTATACCGGTCCGGGAACAGTTACCGACCGTGAAAATTGCTAAATCTGTAATCCTGCAGAAATCTGTTTTACCGACCGAGTGTAGGAATCTGCATTACCCTAGTTACCGACTTTGGCCGGTAGGTGGCGCTGTTTTGGGGGATTCCCCTGAATTTGCATATCATTTGCATACCACCCACCTAATTTGCATACCACCCACCTAATTTGCATACCACCCACCTAATTTGCATACCTCCCACCTAATTTGCATACGCTGTGTATTGTTCGAGGGCTAATTTGCATACCATCCACCACCCACTCACCTAATTTGCATACGCTGTGAATTGTTTTTAACCCTTTCCTGCAGACTAATTTGCATACCACCCACCGCCACCCACCACCCACCACCCACCTAGTTTGCATACGCTGTGTATTGTTTTTAACCCTTTCCTGCAGACTAATTTGCATACCACCCACCGCCACCCACCTTACTTGCATACACATTGAATTTTGGCCTCATTTTGCGATTTGCGCATGCACGTTTTCAAATTTTACCCACACTTTTTAGGTTGTTGTACGCGGGGTTAGCGAGGAATCTGTTTTACCATGGTTACCAACATTTTACCGACATTTTCCAACAGATGGCGCTGTTGGTGGGGAATCCCCTGCTTTTTGAAATTGTAGCATCAGTTGATGTTTTACGCATGCGCTTTTTTAAATTTTTCTTTCATTTTCAGCCATCTTGTTGGAAGGGATTTCAAATTTTACCCCCACTTTTTTACAGCAAATCGCGCCAAGTTTAACTTAAAATGCTAACCCTTTCCTAATTTGCATGTCTCTAGTATTACCACCCACCACCCACCACCTGAGTAGAGTTGAGTTGTCAGTGAGACTAAGTGAAAGTGTTGTTAACAAGAAATTTCCTACATTATCGACATCCTCTGAAAATTGAAATATATTTTTTCACTGAAAATGGAGTAAAGATAACTATACCTAGTAAGAGTTTGAAGAAGGCAACTCTATAAAAAAGTGTCATAATTTAAACAATCATTTTTTAACAGTAAGTATTATTGCTTTACTAATTACACAAGCCTGCAAAAAAAAAAAATTTTCTGTTGTTTGAGATCGGTAAGTCATTTACCGTAGTTTTTGATGCGCTGAATTCAAATCTGGTAACGAAAACCTCCCATCACGTCAGGATTTTGAGAAAAGTGGGGGTAAAACTCCCAAAAATCACGTTTTTGGCACTTTTTGAAAATTTGTACCGAGCAATTCCGACGTGCTGGAGACTTGTCATAGAGGTTATATTAAAGCTTGAACCCTATACTTTACGATGATATAATGATATTGGCAACAACATGCTAAATTAACTGTCAAACATGGTTTTTTTGAAAATATGTCTTTCACTGTCGGTAAATACAACTATTTTAAAAATTGATTGGATTCGCTTGATACTTGTTACTCGGAGGTTTTTGGGGTCGCTGAATACGAATATGTAATCAGATTTCAAAAATTCAAAATGGCGGATCCAATATGGCGGTTCTAAACGAAACCAATCAATTTTTAACAAAATCGTCCGCCATATTGGATCCGCCATTTTGAATTTTTGAAATCTGATTACATATTCGTATTCAGCGACCCCAAAAACCTCCGAGTAACAAGTATCAAGCGAATCCAATCAATTTTTAAAATAGTTGTATTTACCGACAATGAAAGACATTTTTTATGCTTGACAACTGTCAAAAAAACCATGTTTGACAGTTATTTTAGCATGTTGTTGCCAATATCATTATATCATCGTAAAGTATAGGGTTCAAGCTTTAATTTAACCTCTATGAGAAGTCTCTAGCACGTCGGAATTGCTCGGTACAAATTTTCAAAAAGTGCCAAAAACGTGATTTTTGGGAGTTTCACCCCCACTTTTCTCAAAATCCTGACGTGATGGGAGGTTTTCCTTACCAGATTTTAATTCAGCGCATCGAAAACTACGGGAAATGACTTACCGATCTCAAACAACAGAAAATTTTTTTTTTTTGCAGGCTTGTGTTATCAGTGATATTTACATATGTTTTTTTTAGTTCCATAACCATTGATACTCACATATATATATTAATTTTTTTAACTTTTATTTAACTGTTTAGAAAGAAAGTAATGTTTTTCTTCTGAGAATATTTTCGTTATTTTTGAGCAAAGTTTTTTTACAGTTTTCTAAGAGTGTCTATTTCTGTATCTGGAAAGTAACCTGAAACCCTATCATAAAACGGTTTGTACCTTCAAACTTTCCATCACTCCTCTTCTCTTTTATCCTTGTTCAACAGTTTACATTTTTATCTTTTTTCCTTTTTCATTTCTTAGCTTTGCTAAGGAATTTTCGCTAACTATCCCAAGGGGGGTGTCATTTACGAAAATTTTGTCAAGGCAGCCGGACGCTAAACTTGCTCCTTAAGAACATCGAACTTGTTCGAGCTGTTTTTTTCAAAATTTTCATTGTTTTTTGATTTTAATTTAATTTAATAATAATATGGCATCATCGTCATCTAACTCAACCAATATTGGGAGTGACCCAAGATTTTTTAACTTTAGAAGAGTTACGTGTCTTAAAAAAATTTATCCGGAAGATTGGAATCTTCCGAAAAACTGGCACGAAACAGTAAGTTTACTTATTACTTATTTTTAGTTTAAATAAAAAAAATTAAAATTTTCAAAATTTTTGTTATATTAAATTCTAATTTAGACTGTTTTTTTTTTTTTTTTGCTTTCAGAGTCCTTCAAACGCACGTCCAACACGCTGGAGTCCACCACTCGACCACCAGCAGCAGCAGCAGCAGCTGCAGCAGCAGCGACCCTGGGTTGTGGAGCTTCCACAACCTAACCGTCACCAGGTAGCCGAAGCGAGGGCGGTCGCCGCCACGTTGGCGCAACGCCTGTTGTACGTGGAGGAGCCTTGGGTTCGGAGGAGAACGAGACCCGCGAAGATGAACCGCTATACAAAAAAATAAAATTTTGACGTATAGGGAAGCATTTCTCACAATATATATAGGAAGTATATATTGTGAGAAAATGTAGACAGAAGAAGTGGATTCAGATTTTTATAATTGTATATAAATTTACAATAAATAAATAATTCTCCCTCCCATACAAAAATAAATAAATAAATAAATAAATGAATTAAAAAAAAAAAAAAAAAAAGAATAAAAAATTTAAAAAAAAAAAATAAATAAAAAATAAAAAAAATTTTCTCGGGATTCGAGCCCCGGACCCTATACTTACCAATCCAAGTGCGCTCCCAACTGCGCCACGGAGACTTATGGTATATATAATTTCAAACATCTATATGAATTTGATAGATGCTCCTTGTCTGTATAGGAGTGGAAGTAGTAGAGTGGGTACTGTGAAGTGGGAGAAACTTGCGCGCATGCGTCCCAGAGCCATCGAGTGTGAGGGAGACTTGTGAGAGTGGGAGAGCCTCTAATGTATAGGCGTTCGCAAGAGATGAAATCTTATTTCACTTCAGAGTTTTGTAGCAGCAGGTTCTCTTCCAAGAGCACCTCCGTAAGTATTTCTAGCTTTACAGATTTTGTATATTTTACCAGTAAAATAACAATTCGTTGTTTATAATAATGTTTTTTAATGTTACAGATACACAGACATAGTTTCTGCCTACTTCTCTAGGAGGTTCACGGTTGTCAATAATAAACTCTGTAAGTAATTCAAAACTTTGTTTATTTACTAATAAAATAACAATTTTTTGTTTATTTACAAATAAAATAACAATTTTTTGTTTATTTACAAATAAAAAACAATTTTTTGTTAATAACACCCCTTTCTCTTCTTCTGTTATAGGTACACAGTTCTAGTCTGAGCCTAATTTCCTCTGGTGTGAAAATTTAGCAATCTTCAGCCAGACTTCAGTGAGAACAACGCATCTCGTTTCACTTCTATTCTTTCAGCTTCTCTTTCAGCCTTATTTTTCAGCATTTTTTCAGCCTTTTTTAGCATTTTTTTAGGCTTTTTTTTTTTAGCATTTTTTTTAAAACTTTTTTCAGTTTTCTTTTTCAGATTTTAGAAAAACTTTGTGAAAATGCCTCCGTGTAGAACTAGCGTACAAAAACGTTTCGCCTCTCCTTACAGTGTTGATGAAATTTGTGAATGCTCCACCAGTTTCATTGATACTGCGGAATTAAAGTTATGCTCTATAAAGTCCAAGCCGGCTGACGCTCGTCTTATTAGTGCATTCGAATGGCAGCATAAATGTAAACAGCAATACGCTATTTTAAAAAAATTCTTTAATAGATATAGCTTTACGGTTCCTCAGAAACAAAAAATCTTCAATTTATTAAACAGAGTGCACTACTTGAAATGTCATTTTAATTTATTAGAGAAGAGCGGTGCCGGTCTCAATCACTCAAATGAAACAATTAAGTGGGTTGACACGGATACAACCTTTAATAATCAATTACAGTCGGGAACAATAGTAAATTTACCGCATATAGATGTTAATCAGTTCTTAGACGATGCCTTTGTCCTCTTCAAAAATCATGTCGAGACTTGTTTGAACACGCTTGGTCCGGTAAAAACGTATACGGTATTGTACGCCAAATTTAAGAAAACCCTACCTGACGGTTCAGAAGAATTCGATTTAAAAAACTTTGCAGTTAAAGCGAGTGACATTTTACCTTCAACTCAGTTAGATGAATTTTATAATGTTAATGTAAAACAGTTAACACTTAGAAAAATGGAAGAGTTTCAGGAAAAAGAATCTAATTGGATTCTTGACTCTATCCAAAGACTAGATGTTAATATAAGCAAATACAACCCTATGTGTGCTGGCTCTTATATCGATCTTCCACCAGTTATTAAACAAAGAGAGGCCTGCATTAATGTTCATAATTTAGATAATCAATGCTTCAAGTGGTCGATTTTATCAGCACTATACCCAGCTTCTTCTAATGCACATCGTTTATCGAAGTACGAAAACTTTAAAGATGTCTTAGATTTTACAGGAATTGAATTTCCTGTAGCTCTAAATAACATTGTGAAATTCGAAACATTAAATAAAATTTCAGTCAATGTATATGGTCTTCAAAAGTGTAAAAATGATTTTAGTGTAACACCGTTACACCTTACATCACACAAAAGAACTTCTCATGTGAATCTTTTACGCATTGAAGATTACTACATTGATGAAAGTTTGAGTGTTGAGGAAGATGCTTCTGCTGATAAAACAATTCTTTCATTCAACTATCATTACGTTTGGATTAAGAATTTATCGCGACTTGTAAGTTCTCAATTGTCTAAATATAATCATAAAATGCATATTTGCGATCGCTGTTTGCATTACTTTAATAGTGAAGAAAAACTTATTGAACACACCGAAGATTGTAACAAATTGAATAAAACTAAAGTAATTTTACCACAGCCTAATAACAACGTAATTCAATTCAAAAATTTCAATAATAAGGAGCGTGCTCCATTTATCATATATGCAGACTGCGAGAGCTTATTGCTTCCTGAAACGGAATCTTCAACCTTAGGTGATTGCACAGAAGTATTTCAAAACCATAAACTTCTGAGCATTGGATACTATTTAAAGTGTTATGATGATACTTTATCAGTATACAAAGCATCACCTAAGGATGAAGAAGATCCTGCAAAATGGTTTGCTAAAGAGTTAAAACAGTTGGCAGAGGATATTGAGACTGTATTTATGGTCACCATTCCGATGGAGAAACTAAATGCAAGTCAACAAGCTGCTTTTCGAAGCACTAACATTTGCCACATCTGTAAAAAGTCTATCGCGCATGGGGCTGTGAAAGTAAAAGATCATTGTCATATAACTGGAAAGTACAGGGGGGTAGCGCATCAGGATTGTAACATCAACTATCAGGATTCAAGAACTATTCCTGTAGTATTCCACAATTTAAGTGGATACGATGCGCATTTCATTATAAAATCCATTGCCACTGAGTTTGAGGGTAAAGTTCACCTCCTCCCCGTTAACAAAGAAAGATATATTAGCTTCACCAAACATGTTCAAGGGAGTATCATCAATTTTCGGTTCATAGATTCATTCAAATTTATGGCATCGTCTTTGGATAAATTGGCATCTTATCTTCCTCAGCATATTATAGTAAATTCTGAATTTTCCGCCTATCCCAAAGATAAAATTGAACTTTTAACGCGAAAAGGTATTTTTCCATATGAGTATTTGGACTGCAGAGCAAAACTTGATGAGGTACAACTACCTCCTATAGACAAATTTTATAGTACATTAAACGATTCGAATGTAAGTAATGAAGATTATTCACATGCGCAAAAAGTCTGGAATTCATTTAATTGTAAAAATCTCTGTGATTATGTATATTTGTATATGAAAATAGATATTTTATTACTCGCAGATATTTTTGAAAATTTTAGAAACCAATGTCTTATTGCGTATGGTTTAGATCCAGCTCATTATTATACAACACCTGGATTGAGCTGGGATGCAATGTTAAAGTATACTAATGTAAAGTTGGAACTTCTGACTGATATAGATATGGTTATGTTTATTGAACGTGGTATTAGAGGTGGAGTGAGCCAGTGTTCAAATAGATATGCCAGAGCTAACAATCAGTATATAGAGAAATATAAAGAAGAAGAAGAGTCAACTTACATTATGTACTTGGACGCTAATAACCTGTATGGTTGGGCTATGGTTCAAGCACTTCCCTGTGGTGGTTTTAAGTGGGTGCCGAACGTAAATAATAATTTTAAGTTTAACGTTGAAGATGATGCACCTATTGGTTATATTTTAGAATTCGATTTAGACTATCCTGATGAATTACATGATAAACATAGTGATTTACCATTCTGTCCTGAACACTTAAAACCACCAGGATCAAAAGAGACAAAGTTACTAACTACTCTTCTACCGAAACAAAAATACGTTATCCATTACCGTGCACTGAAGCAAGCTTTGGCACATGGTATTAAACTTACACATATTCACAGAATTTTACAATTCAAACAATCTGCTTGGTTGAAAAATTATGTGGATTTTAATACCATGATGCGAACGAATGCTACAAATGATTTTGAAAAAAATCTATTTAAGCTAATGAATAATGCAGTGTACGGTAAGACAATGGAAAACGTACGGAAACGAGTTGACGTTAAACTTGTAACAAAGTGGGGGGGTAGATATGGAGCTGAAGCTCTTATATCAAAACCTAACTTCCACTCGCGAGCTATCTTTAGCGAAAATTTAGTTGCGGTGGAACTTAGAAAAACGGAAGTGCTTATGAATAAACCAATCTATATTGGTCTTAGCGTTTTAGACATTTCCAAAACACTCATGTATGATTTTCATTACGATTACATGCGAAAAAAGTATAATGATAACTGTAAATTGCTCTATACTGACACCGATAGTCTTGTTTATCACGTTAAATGTGAAAATATCTATTCTGATATGAAAGCAGATATTTCTAAATTTGATACTTCTGATTATCCTGTTGATAATATACATGGAATGCCGCAAGTCAATAAAAAAGTTTTAGGTCTCATGAAAGATGAGTGTAATGGGAGAATTATTACAGAATTTGTTGGCTTGCGGAGTAAAATGTATAGTATTCGAGTAGAGGATCAGGACTTTATAAAAAAGGCTAAAGGTGTTAAGGAGGTAGTTGTGAAGAAAACAATAACATTCGATGACTATGTATACTGTTTAAAAAATGTAGAAATTCAGGCTAGAACTCAATACACAATCCGATCCAAACTTCATAATGTTCAAACGTTAAAACAGACAAAAATAGCATTAAGTCCGTATGATGATAAAAGATATTTGTTAAAAAATAGCACCGACACCCTCGCTTGGGGACATTGTAAATTGAACAATTTAGATTCTAATGATATAGAAATGCCACTAGTTTAAGTAAACTGATTGTAAATTCATTGTATATTATTCGTTATTATGAGAGATATAAATAAAAACTACATCTATATTAATTTTTAGTCTACTTTATTCAATAAAACCTTTATATGCATGATTCGAAAATCTGTTTTACTTAAAAATTATTTTTATTATTATTTGAAACTAAGAGATAAGGTTAATAACAGATACTACATAAATATTTATTTTATGAATTGTTTATTCAAAATAACTTAAATATATTACATTTTATTACATTAGTTTTACATATCCTCAAAGTTTCTTTAACATTACTTTAACATTATTTGAATAAAACAGCTTAACATTATTTTAGTATAAAATTATCTTTTTTGAAAGTAACATTTAACTGTTCTGAAAGTTAACTTTAACTTTCAAAAAGTTACTTTTAACTTTTCTAAAAGTTACCTTTAACTTTTCTAAAAGTTACCTTTAACTTTTCTAAAGTTACCTTTAACTTTTCTAAAAGTTACATTTAACTGTTCTGAAAGTTAACTTTAACTTTCAAAAAGTTACTTTTAACTTTTCTAAAAGTTACCTTTAACTTTTCTAAAAGTTACCTTTAACTTTTCTAAAAGTTACCTTTAACTTTTCTAAAGTTACCTTTAACTTTTCTAAAGTTACCTTTAACTTTTCTAAAAGTTACCTTTAACTTTTCTAAAGTTACCTTTAACTTTTCTAAAAGTTAACTTTAACTTGTATTATATGATTACAATTCAGATTTGTTTATCCAACTGTTGTGTGAATTATCAAATCAAAGCCACTTTACATAGATTTTATCACTATTCTGCTTAAGAACTTTCTCTACGAGGTAAACATCTGGATATTTCACTTTGGAGATCTCTTCTTCATAGAAGCCGCCTTCGATGGGTTGATTCTGATAATCCTTCAGCTTGTATGTTACTGGGCTTGTTCGTTTCACTTGAGTAATGGTAAATATTTCAGTTGTCCAGTTGGGTGTGTATCCTTTATTGAAAACATTTTTGTACTTGCTTACTCGAACTCGATCACCGACTTTGAATTTTGTCTTCTTAGGTTTAATTTTCCTTTGCTTGGAGATGCGCTTCAATAGTTCAGACTCATCCTCTCTGCTGACATCCTTTGGTTTCATTCCAATAGTACGATGCATCTTATTATTATATTGCGAAACAAGTGATGGTAAGATATGTATCCATTTGTAATTTCCTTGCAAGTTGAATTGTGGCCACATCATATTTTTCAGAGTCCGGTTAAATCTTTCAATAATTGAAGCTTTTAAGTTACTAAAGGTTGAATAAAGTTTGATTTTATGTGACTTCATTAAACTCTCAAATTGAGAATTATAAAATTCTTTGCCTCTATCAGTATGCAATTTTTTTGGAATCCGTCCATTCACAAGTATAGATTTCATTGCTGCTGAAACATCTTTTCCAGTTTTGCTTTTTACAGGTATAGTCCATGCATACTTGGAAAAGATGTCTATAACCGTAAGTATATATTTAAAACCTTTATTAACTTTAGAATATGGCAACATTTCAACTAAATCTGCTTGCCAAGTTTCATCTATTCCACGCATTTGCACTTTACGACGTGGGTAATTTCTCCTAGCTTGTCTATGTAATTCTGTAACTACTACTAACTTTTTATCAACCATTTTCAATGATTTTTTAATGCATCTGAATACATCAATGTTCAACTTGATAATGATCTTGATTTTATTTTACCTTCTTAATATATGATTTGAGCTTCACGTAATTCTTCAATAATGGAAATAATTTCATTATTATGTATTGAGTTACCAGCTTGTTGAGAAGCCATGAGCAACCGTAAACGATCTACAAGTTCATTTGGATCATTCCAATAGACGTAGTCTGGATATGATTTTCTCTTAACTATCATAGCTTGTGGTAATAGACTCTTTATCTTCAAGGAATCTCCAGTTTTTGGGATAAGCTTTGCAATAACATTAGTGAATTTTGAACTCGTACTCTTACGCACAGGTTTAGTTGGACTGTAATTTTTTCTATATGCATTTGTAGAAGTAATAATTTCCTTATAATTTGCTAAATCATTTGGACTTATTGCAGTTTCATCAGGTTTTTGTCTGAATAAAAGTTCTAATAGACCATCTGTTTTTGAATATCTTTTCTTTCCAACTAAATTAATGTATGGACCCTCAAAATCTATTTGTGTATCACCAATTAGAAACGTACCATCAGAAAGTTTACGTACTCCGTAAACCATATCCAAATACTGTTTTCTATTTTTATGTAACATTTGTATAAATTTATTTGTCAATTTATTAGCATAAGGATTTGTAGAATCACTATTAAGTATATTCTCTTGATTCGAAATAACATCATTAAACTCATCATTTTTCAATTCATTAATCACATTTTCATTTTTCGTATCAAGTAAATTTTCTTCTTGAGCAAAAGGATCCGAAAACTCTATGTTGTTATCATAAGTGGATGTATTGAATGGTATATTTCCACTAATAGCACTCTTAAAAGTTGTTTCAAAATCATCATCTTCTTCTTCTTTTATTTCTTCTTTTTTCTTAACATTTTCAATCTTGATAGGTGTTTGAGTTATATTCACTAATCTCTCTAATGGAGTAACCAATGGTTGAAAAGTTTCTCTTAACATATTTTCTGCATCCTCTCTACCACCTTTAAGTATGCGATGTTTCCGTCGTATAGCTTCACTTGCTTTTGCAATTTGATGAAGTTTTTCCACGTCTTTTCGAAACATGTTTATATATTGAAGTCTAAAATTGCACTAAAGTAGTTGTTTAGAAACATTTGATATTTATAACTGAATGAAGCAATCAAAACCTTTTCTATAACGACCTTCATTTAAATTTCTATCTTTATCTATAACCACAAACCCATATCTATCAGAATTCCAACATGTAGAACATAAATCTCTAAATTGAGTGTATGTCATATCCGTGTTTACATGATCATTATAAACATGCTTAAGATTTCTATCATCCTGTTTGAAAAGAACCAGTAAGTTGACATTATCTCTAACTAGATGTTTAGGAATATGGGCATAGGTTTGACACAAGTAAAAACTGTCAACGTTAACATGTCTACCCATACAAAAGAATGCTCTGACATTGTCCTGCTTCTCACAAGCAATATCATCGAAAATAAAGATAGAATTGGGTTCAGCATCTTTAGGTGAAACCACTTGCTCATGTTCACTGAATGGAAAGTACTTTATTCCATCAACATTACTCAGTACTTTTTCTAGAAATTTATATTTTGGTTGTTGTAATGACTTTGAGTATAAATAAATATTTTCAAAGCTTAAACCATTTGGATGTATAATCAAAGAAAGAAGAGCATTCGTTTTTCCACAATTTGAGGGTCCACAAAAAGCTGCGCGAATACTATTCGAAAAAAGACTCCCATGACGCTTAACCCCACTGTCTTTGGTTTGAATGAGGTTATCGACATTTACAATTGGGAGCTGATCAGCTTGTACTTTAAACTGCATCTTGCAATCGACTGAGGAAAAAACTATAAATACCGTATTTATATATTCTACTTCCATCAGTTCGTTGTAAACCACCGTTGAGTAAAGAATGATTACTCATGATATAATGAAAAAGAAAACTTCTTGCAGTGGTAAAGGGTTTCTTAATAATATAATCAATAAATTACCGTTTGAGTTACATTTACCCGGATATCAATATTGTGGACCTGGTACTAAGCTAAAAAAACGTTTAGCACGTGGTGATCCAGGTATAAACTCTTTGGATGCAGCATGCAAAGAGCATGATATAGCATATTCCAAAGATCGGGAAAACATAACTGCGAGAAATTCTGCAGACAAAATACTAGCTGAAAAGGCGTGGCAACGAGTTATTTCCAAGGACTCTAGCATTAGTGAAAAAGCAGCTGCATTAGCGGTAACCAACATAATGAAAGTTAAATCTAAATTCGGCATGGGTTTAAAAATTAAAGATAAGACAAAGAAAAAGATGCAAAAGAAGATGAAGAAGAATAAGAAGAAGACAGTTTCTAAGAATAAGAAACGTGTCACATTGAATAAGGTTGTAAATGCTGCTAAAAAGAGTATGAAACCTAACAATAATTCAACAGATACTATTAAAACTGCTATGATTGGTGCAAAAAAAGCAATAAAGAAGTTTGGAGGTAAATCTAAAATTTCATCACCTCGAATTCTTTCCGTGCCCTCAAAAGTTGGTGGTATTTTACCACTTATTCCAATCTTTGCGGGACTTAGTGCTCTAGGAGCTTTGAGTGGAGGGGTCGGTGGTATAGTAAAAGCTGTAAATGATGCTAATGCAGCCAAAAAACAATTTTCTGAAGCCCAACGACATAATCAAACAATGGAGGCTATTGCCTTAGGAAAAGGATTACATCTGAAACCTTATCGCCAAGGACTTGGTCTTTATCTCCAGCCGTATCAAGGAAAAGGATTGAAGAATAAGAAAAGGATTCAAAAAAACTAATATTGCAGCTACCTCACCGCGCGCTAACGAACTTTGATCTATTTAAATTTGCTAAAATTATGAAAATACCTCATTTTCGCGGAGTTTTTATGCGAAATGAATTACCCACTGCAGGACCTCGTCAATATGAATCAGCAATAATCAATCTTGATGACAAGGAAGGACCTGGAACCCATTGGGTAGCTTACAAAAAGATAAATAATGAAACTGAATATTTTGATAGTTTTGGAAATCTTTCACCACCATTAGATCTGATTGTCTACTTAGGTGTTGGTAGCTGTATAAAATATAATCATGTGAGATATCAAAATTTCGATACATTTATATGTGGACACTTGTGTCTTAAGTTTCTATGTGGACAACTTAATCTTAAGAATAATTTTAGACTATATAAGAATGCGTAATTAACTGTGAGCATCAGTATAAAAATAGATGTCAATCATGAATGACTCTTTCACTTTAACGTTAACGGGGAACTCTTCAGTTCTTGAAACTGCATACTTCCCACCAATTGAACTATCAGAAAACAAAAATTATGCGCTTGGACTTGTTGATTTATTTACATATAATTCAATCCCTAATATTGATATTGGTTGTAATAAGTTGTATATAGATGATTTCATAATTGAAATACCTACAGGTAGTTATGAAATTAAAGATATTGAATCTTATATTAAATCAAAGTTACCAAATAACATTGATTTACTTATCACACCTAACAACAATACATTAGGTTGTAAAATTAAATCTAATCGTAACATTCATTTTTATTATGAAGATTCAATTGGTAAGTTATTAGGATTTACTCCTCGTGAACTGAAAGCCGATGAAACTCATAATTCTGATTTACCTGTATCTATATTGAAAGTGAATACTCTACGAGTTGAGTGTAATATTACAACAGGAGCGTATATAAATAGTCAAAAAGTGCATACTATACATGAATTTTTTCCTGTTGTTCCACCTGGATATAAGATCACGGAAGATCCAACTCGAATCATTTACCTTCCAATCACCGTGAAGAGAATACATAATATTCAGCTTCGTTTAATTGATCAGGACGGTAGCTTGGTTAATTTCAGAGGGGAAACAATAACAATACGTTTACATATAAAATCTATGTAATGGGTATCGTGTACAATCACAAAAAGAAGGTTGGTGGCAGTTATAAAAGTCAATCAACATGTGCAGAGAAGATCAGTGTGAATGTGACTCGGAGAGTGTTAACACCTCAGAATCAACTATTCCTGAAACAACTCGGTCTACAAGTCAAACCTCGAAAATAAGAAAAAGAAAGAGGAAAAGAAGAGATCAACTTTACCTATATTTTATGTGCAGCTGTTCTAAGAAAAATGGAAGAAATTCTGAGCATTCCAACAGCAGTGAATTTTGATGAATCTATTGCTAATTATGAAATTCATAGTCATTAACCATATGCATCGTCATCTTTTAATAACAGTGATGAAATCCGAATTGTAGTACAAAATCAAGATTTGTCTATTTTACCAAGTAAAAGTGCATTACATATATTTGGAAGGTTAACTAAGGATGATGGAATCACTCTTACAGAAAATGTCCATCTTACAAATAATGCTATAGCTTATTTGTTTGATGAAATTCGTTATGAATTAAATGGTATTGAGATTGATCGATGCAAGTATGTTGGACACACTACAACTATAAAAAACTTAGTATCTTTAACACCTTCTCAAGTTAACCGTGCAGAAAATGCTGGATTTGTGAAGTTTGAATCAACTTCAAGAATGTCATTGACAAATGGATATTTTAATGTAACAATACCACTGAGTATGATTTTCGGTTTTGCTGAAGATTATAAGAAAATTGTTACGAATGCTAAACATGAACTCATTTTAATAAGATCACGTAATGATAAAAATTCTATTATTTATGATGGAGCAGTTGGTATCCCTGAGTTTAAATTTGTAATTAATAAACTTGAGTGGTTGGTACCATATGTATTACCATCTGACAAAAATAAAATTAAATTATTGAAATTTATTGAAAAAGATCCATTAATTTCAATAAGTTTTAGATCTTGGGAAATGTATGAGTATCCATTAGTTCCCAGGAGTACAAGAGTTATGTGGCAAATTAAATCTTCAACACAATTAGAGAAACCAAGATATGTAATTGTTGGATTTCAAACTGAAAGAAAAGATAAATTGGGAGTTACTGCATGTTTTTTTGATCACTGTAACCTCACAAATGTGAAACTGTTTTTGAACTCACAATCTTATCCTTATGGTAATTTAAATCTACACTTTGATCAAAATCAGTATTCTATATTATATGATATGTATGCTAACTTTCAATCCTCTTACTATGGAAGAGATTCGGAACCTATATTAAATATGTCAAATTTTAAATCATTGGCTCCATTAATTGTGATTGACTGCTCAAAACAAAACGAGTTCCTGAAGCAGACCTCAGTCGATGTACGTTTGGAATTTGAGTCCACAGATAATATCCCCGATGCAACAACTGCATACTGTCTAGTCATTCATGATCGCATTGTGCAATATAAACCAATCAGCGGTATTGTCAAGAAATTGTAAAAGTGGAGGGGGAGTGACTGAACTGGTATATAAGTTGTGTTCTTGGGATAGAAATTTATTTCTATTCCAGGATGGAGTTCATAGTAGACGTTCAAGGCTTTAAACAGTCCAGCAACGATTTCATTGTCAAGGAGTTGGCTATTCTTCCACTGGAAGCAGATGCTACACCTCAAGTTTATTTCTTTCAACCACCCTATCATTATGATTCACTATCGAAACGTTGCAGAAGTATGAACACATGGTTGACATTCAATTACCATGGACTCCATTGGGGTAAAGGAGAAATACCTTATGATGAACTGCGAGCTATTTTTCAAGAAACATTACAAGGAGCGAAAACTATCTATACAAAAGGTGTTGAAAAGAAAGAGTGGTTAGAAAAATATTTGTTAAATGTACGAAATTTAGAAGATATAGATTGTCCACCGCTTAGAAGTGTAAGAAAAGACTTATTGTTAACTACATGTACATACCATTGTATAAGAACTGAAAATTGTGCTGTAAACAATGTAATAGCTCTTCGAAATTGGTTTCTAAATGTAATGTGTGAACCTATAGAATCTATAGTAGGTGCTGATGAATTACATCCTCTGTCTAATAGTTTAAAATCTTATTATGAACAATGGGAATATGTATTGAAATGAATTTGAACTTTTAATATGAATAAATGAATTTGAATATTTTTGAAAATCAATGTGTTTTGACTGTTTTACCTTAACCCTTAGTATTATAATAAAAAGACTTTATGAATCAATTCTTAGACGATGTCTTTATTCTGTTAAAAATCAAGTCGAGACTTGTTTAACACGCTTGTTCCGGTAATAGTCTTTACCTGAACCTTTAGTATTATAATAGAAAGAATTTATGAGTCAATTCTTAGACTATGTCTTTGTTCTGTTTAAAAATCAAGTTGAGACTTGTTTGAACACGCTTTATCCCGTAAAAACGTACACTGAAAATCAAAATGTCTTTACTGCTTTACCTTATTTTTTACATATTGTTCATTGTTTTTCTGTTTTATTCTTTTTTTCTTTATTTTTTTATTTCTTTATTTGTTCTTTTTTTGTTCATTTTTTATTCTTTTCTCTTTTTTTCTTTTTTTATTTCTTTTTTTTCTTTTTTCTTTTATTGTTTTCTTTTTTCTTTTTTTATTTCTTTTTTTTATTTTTATTTTTTTTTCTTACATTTCTAAAATATAAAGGTAGAATAAAAAGATACAATTTATAAGTAAATTTTTGCATTTATTTAAACACATATCTTGAATATTTACAGTATATTACAATTCTCTTTATTATAATATTTATTAGATAAATTCAAATTCTAGATTATTATATTTTCCACCAATATATTTTAATTTTAATTTGTTGGATTCCACGGCTTCGTCGAGCACCTTGAAGTTGTCTGGCTCCTTCTCAAACAGGTTCGTAAACCTTGCTGGCAGGAACGTCCGGAATTCACCATCCAAATCAACTGCAAATTTGAATCCATACTTGGTTGACATCCTCTTTATACTAGTTACGGTATAGACGGCATTGACATCCAACTCAGCAAGCGGCATCGTGGGTAGTAGATGCTGCAAACGTCCAAGAGAGTTGATTTTGCTTAAGGTGGCGTCCATTCTTTTGAATATCTGTAAGCAAATCAAAATAGAGCTGTTAGATCAAAATATAATATTAAGCTAAAATCAAAAATAGACTTTAAGGTTGAAGAGGGCTTACCTAGTAGAGGATTCGGAGCTGCTCCTGATGCTGCTTCAGCTGCTGATGTAGTCTGTAACAGATATGTCTCCACTTGGCTTCAAATCCTTCTTATATCTCTTGAACCCCACTCCTTCTCCAATTTCCCACTCTTCTTATCCCCACTTTGATGTTGCGCGCGCAACTCCTCTTTCACAAGTCTAT